>CM037830.1:37944436-38599436 GCA_021234535.1 Stichopus chloronotus
TAAGCTCATGAACATTCGGTAACACATTTATGTACAACTGCTGTTCTTGTAGTTGTATGGGGAAATGACTGACTGATGCTTTGTGAGTCTTTTCAGGGGAGAATACATCTAAAGCAGTTCCTTGGATAATATTCTGGTCTTAGTCGCCTACTTACCGTTTCGTCTTGGTCACTGAAGTTACTGACTACCTTCAAATCTTGGGAGTCACATGTGATTTACGATGACAATACTTTTACGGTAAATGGCACACCGAATGTTTTTTAGTGCATTTAGAGGAAATTATGAATTGTTAATCCGCTCTGCCTGTGTGGCAAGACATCCAGCATGTTACTTAACTTTCCTATTAAGTGACAATGTAGATAAAAAACGGAAGAATATTGCAGTCATTTTGGTTTTTGTCATACATAATGTATGAATCCTCATTCTTCTTATGGCGTATTTAAGAAGAGGAAACTATTCCATTTGTGGTCACGTCCTCTTTACTAAAAAAACAGAGGGAATTAATCAATTCACTGAGGGCAATGTGCTAAATTCATAAACAAACAAAATTAAAAATAAACATATGAACCAAAACAATGAACTTGACTGAGTTCATTGTTCATTCAGCTTGAAGCAATACTGCGCTAGGTAGTATTTATAAGTCCAATGACGCTCTAAACCGATTCGATGACTCCTCTTCACCGAGCTTCAACCTTAGAGTGGTAGATATGTTCTTATATACAGTATTGCTGTAAAAGCTTCAACTTACTTCTCTCAACTACCCTTCAATAAATGCACTAATCCCAATTTGGAAAGGCATTGGAAGTGTCTCTCTTTTGCGAAATGAAGAATTGCAAGCAACTAGGCCTATTGTTGCATCTGGATTGATCCAAATAATCCAGGGACCATGACGCACCGGGCGAGCAAAGAATAGCTCATCCCAAGGTTGAACTGCTCCTAGCTGGACCAGTCTGGAAAGTTGGCCGTGGTACCTTTACACAGCTGTATGATTTCATTTGTTCTAAACTCAAATGCACTTCAAGAGAGTTGCATGTGCACAGATTTCTTCACTTTTTGAGGGCAGGTCCCTTTGTTCTCTCGCTACAAAAAAAACTCCCCTAATTGGTCCAGATAAATGTGCACAAAAGAAATAATAACAAACAAAATCCACCCTGACACCCACATAAATGTAACCCAGATCGAATTGCAGCAACCGCAAATTTGCCTCCCTTCTAAACTGACGATAAGCTTTCATAATTTCTATGGAAACCTAAAAATTGTGTGCCACTGGCCACAGAAAATATGTCCAAGGCTGCGCATGTTAATCGGACAGCGCAATGCTAAATAGCTGTGTAGGTTCAATCGGATAAAACAGACGTAGCCATCAAATTTGAGAATTACACTCATTTATACGCGCTAAGGTTGTAGAACAAGGGGCTAACACCCAGGCCTGATGGAACCACTGTGTATTGAGCCCCCGGTTGCATCTTCCAACGAAAGTGGGCCTACTTCGTGAACTTCCTGCTAGTGCTGCAAATCGAAGCAGTACGTCATGCATGAAATTTAAAGCGCCGATTTGTTGTTAGCTAGCTAGCTCCGCCTTCTTGGGTTGCACACTTGTGTGACAGCAAAGAATCGCATCACCCTGGACGTTTGTACACATTAGTCACACTCACAAGCAAAGGGAACCGCGCTGCGATCGACGGAACTGTCTGCTCAGCTCAGTGCTCGTTTACGGACTGGGTGACTGTGTCAGTGTGTGAACTGTGAAAGAACTGGCACTGGCAGTAGCACTACGAACTACGGGCAGTGGAAATACTCCACAAGAATTCCGTCGACGCTCAGAGAAACGCCATTAACTTAAGGCCAACCAGTGAGTAACTGAATCGGCCCAGGAAGATTACTTTTGATTTGAAGTCTAACGTTACAGTTTACATGAGAGACCTAAGCTAAGCTAGCCTAACTGCAGTGCTAAGCCTAGGCTACAACTTTACTTTAATTGGTAGGTTAGGCTAAACGTTTGCCGTATGTCGGTATAACTAAGTCCCTACGCCGAACTTCATTACTAGAACCAAACTTGCTTATTTTTAACGGTTCAAGTGCAAGTTCTCTACTGAGTGTTACGATGCCACAGTTACTGTAACTCAGACATTGTAGGTATGTTGGCCTAAGGTTAATGTTACTTGTTAGCATTAGCAAGCAAGCTAGTGTGTCCAGTGTTCATTAGGCTCACCTAAGAAAGTGGTATATTACTCGGTGCACCTTGTGTCTATCACTAGTTTGAGTTGATCAATGCATTCCATACTCCAGTGACGCCGTGTGGTCGCAAAGGAATTCCAAAGTAAGCACTGCCTAACATAACAAGTTTACAGCAAAGGAGGGCAAAAGCCCCATACGATCCCCTGTAATTCAACCCCCCCCCAAAAAAAAAACCCTAACCAACCAATAGTAATACCCAAAATAGCCCAGCGTACTCAGATTCTGCCAGAGTCATGATAAAAGTTGTCAATGTTGCACCTGAAGCTATTTACAGTTCAGAATTATAACCTACTCGGGCAGACTATTCCACTCATTGACAACTCTATGTGAGAAGCTAAACTCTCAGTCTCACATCAGTCCTGGAGAAGCATTTCACCAGCTCCTTACAATGGCCACGAATACAGTAATTATCACAAACCTCTAAGTGATCACAATTAGACAGAGAATTCCTACCAGATAGGAATTTGAAAACCTGCAACATATCTCCCCTGATTCTTCTTATCTCAAGAGTAGTAAGTCCCAGGCATTTGAGCTTATCATGATAAAGGAGATGACGTACATTGGGAATAAGCCGAGTGGTCGTCCTCTGAACCTGCTCTATAAGAAACTTGTTCTTTTCATAGCAGGGACTCCATGCCTGCACAGCATAGTCAGGATGTGGCCAACCAACTGCTTATGCCGATTGAACACAATATCTTTACTAAAATTACTGAAGTTCCTCTTGATCAATCCGAGTCCCCTGTTCGTCCTTTCAGCCGAACGCTTCACATCACTTGCAGTAACAACACCTAGATCATTTTCTGAGGTCACATTACTCAAGATATTACCAGCCTTGGTATAATCATAATTCATATTTTTAGTAACAAAGTGAAGAACTTTGCATTTGTCAGCACTAAAAGACAGTTTACAGTTCTGCTTACATGTAGACATGGCATAGCATAAATAAGCCTAGGTGTAAAGTTAAACTAGTATTACTTTTGTTTACTCTAGGCATACCCATGGGAGTGGATCTTTGGGGAAGATGTCCTCAATTTTATTGCAAGAAGGGGACATCTCCACAGAAGTTCTCCCACTTTTTCAAAAGGATAAAACCTAAAACTGTGATGAATGGTTTAAACATATTACACTGAAGACATTTTTGACTTCAGACATCCACATCACATATTTTACTATGTTATAATACAAGAATGTAGCAATGCGATGATGATGGTATGTTTTCTGTTGACAAATGGACTGAGGGCTGGACTATGACATTTGCTGTTTACAGTGTTCCTTGTAAACCGATGACATGCTTTTCTGCAAGGAACAGGCCCCAACACACAGTCTGGCTAACTCTGTACATATGTAAGGCTAGACATATATGTCATTACCTACCCTTGTACCTGCAGTATAGTGTCTCTGAAAAAGCTCCCTTCTGAATGTTGCTGAGCCACATATGGTTGATTCAGTCATGTAGTATTCTGTTAATGTTATTGCCTACTACTGTAAGGCTAGAACACTCCCTAGAGCAGATCTCACCAAACAACATTGTCAAGCACGTTTTGTCACTTTGATGCATTTACAACTGATGTTTAATTTGTGAAGTATCAAAACACAGATGAAAAGAATAACCTAGTATATTCGGGTTGAACACAGCTGAAAAATATGATTTTTTATGGAATTTTTTAATGTTGGTACATGTATTTTCAGGATACTCACTGACCATCAGCCTATTCAATCTCTGACTTTGTATTGAGAGATGGATTCCAACTTTTACTTTGAAAGGTGTAAACAAATATAACATAGAGAATCAAAATCAACACTACATTTTTACCAAATACTACACCATTTGCCATGTAGACTCCTTCCAATTTCCCTCCCCATAGACTGCTGCCCAGGATGGTGAGTTGTAAAATGCTGTGCCCCTCACTTTTGGAGATGGACCCACTCCGGTGGACATACCCATCAATGTCATTGCATTATTCTGACAGGGATGCATTGCAAATTGAACACAGGTGCACTCATTCAATGTACAAAATTTATAAATGCAAAATTAATGGCAAGAGAGTGAAAATCATAGCTATATCTTGCTATTTGCTGATTAGCAGTGTAGCCAATAGATTTGTATCCACTATCTGCATGCTCCAAAGGCTGCCACACAGAGTTGCTGTTATTTCCCCAGATTTCATTATTTACCTAAAAATGTATCAAATAAATCTAATATCAAAATCATTTACTAAATACACAAAACTGTAAGTTTATGAACAATTCCATCGTTACCTCGCATGTAGGCTTTGGCTAGTTGAGAAAGATTATATAGCATTGCAAGTCTAATACTAAACAAGCTTTGTATTCATCTGTATAATGGTAGTTGAAAAGTAATGAGTATCGAAAAACAAAACTGCATATTCTTTTATTTTTTTTTTTCATGCAAATCTATGTGGCTTTCATTCTCATAGCCTAAGAGAACAAATTTTCGAAAGAAGTGGTTAAGGCAGAAATGCAGCGTAATATGATCATCAAGGGCCTCCTTTGGGCCTTCTACCTGTCAGCCAGCTTCTTCAGGGAGATGATTCCCAGAAGATGTGGCTGTTCAAGGTGAAAAAGCAGTAGATCAGTTATTCAGTATACTCTAAATGAATGCTAGGCATTATAGCAAGGAGCACTCAATGGGTGCATTCCTCTAAATTGACACCACCCCCCTTTCTCCCTCCCCAGAACTAGTACTGTTGCTCGACCAGTATTTTTGGCTAACAGAACATGTCATCATTGCAGTGACAGAAGATATCATATTGTAATTGCAGCAACATTCATAAAAATTATTGTCATGTGTCCTGTCTGTCACACGTATGGTTGTACACTCTGCGTCTATTGCTTCATTTTTGGAAATTGTCATTCCAATAAAATAACCCAAACTTACACCTGATATAATAGCACCACCTCTCTATAACATAATCCATATGCAAGATATTGGTGTACATAGTATGTCTACTTCATTGACTGATGGTGCTCTGTCATTAAAGTCTGTTTAACCTCCAATGCATCATTAGGAAGGTATGAAAAGCCAAGGGTATGGAAAACCGTAAAACAGTGGACATCTTGGGTCTAATTTTTACTCTTTTTTGAATAATTTAAAAGGAAACAATAACTATTTTTGCTATCATTACATATGTGAAGTACCAACCACACTAGAAATACATTTAATGGATGGTTTTAATTTTGTCCATATTTAGGTTATCGATCAAATCCTTGAGTTCATCACCTAAGAGCTCACTATGCTGTATGATTGTGTTCCTGATTGTGTTAACTAGAGAAACACATAACATTGCAAGTACAGCAGTACCTTCAAAAAATGTTAAATAAAGCCCAAATCTGGTCAATCAAGTATTTGGAAATCACAAAGAAGGTAAGGCTATGTGAAAAGTTGCATGAATCTATTTTAGATTATTGCCTTGTTAAGGTACAGGAAACATTTAAGAAATTCTTGCAGATTCTTATGAAAAAAGATTTGTTTGTCTTATTGTTCAGGTGAAGAAAGAAAGCCATTCAACTGAAAACATTTTAGTGCTAATATTTTACTTTTAGATGCTTTAGTCACTTTTAGAGGCTTTATTAATTTAAGTCACCTTTCTTACAATACATCTTCACTTAAGTTTACATCAGGGTAGGATTGTTTATTTGTCCACACTGAACATGTTTTCATGTCTGAATCTAGATGATCATGTGATGGGTGACTTTTCTTAATTTAACACGTAAAGTTTCAGGAAAGGGCTTTTCAAAATATGATGCTTGCATCATGCCAGAAATTTGAAGTATGAGCACTACATTTGTGAGATATGCTTTAAATTATTGTGAGATGTGCCTTAAATTACTGATAGCTTTTCCAGGACAAGTATCAGAGGTCACTGTTACTTATTTTATGTGTATTATCAGAGAGGTCGCTAAGTATTGAAGATGGGAAGCTGAAAAGAAACATACAGTGTTTCCTCTAGGAAATATTGGATCACTATGCACAATATGAGAAAGTTTGACTCATTAGAGCTTTCAATTTAATGGAATTCTTCATTGAAGCAACTCAAGCGAAAGGCAAAGGAGGTCGCGCGGTGCTAGAATTGATTTCAAGGTTGTGTAGAGTACGGCTAAATGTATGCATTACTGATACAAGGGGTAAGCATAGTCACTCAAGAATACCCACACCAGTGAGTTTGTGGGGATTTCATGGAACTTTGCACACACAGGGAGCTTGCATTCTTGCTGCATCAACTGCAGGAATTCAAATGAAACCCTCCTTTTTCAGATGGACATCAGTGAGTCAAACTCACATGTCATTACAATGGCGTCATAGTGTCTTACATAGTAATGGATTAAAGTTTCTGTGTCAAAAATCCTTTGAGATCATACATAGTTCAAAGACTGCAATTCTTGTAACATGACGTATGTCTCATTTCTTAAAGAAGTAAGCCTGAATATAAATGCGATAGGTAGAGAAAATCCTTCTTGCATATGCACTTGACATCTGGCATAAAGTCATTACAGGTCATGAATGCTTCAAAACCTGTGAATGGGCCTATACTCTGAAACTCTTAATCTAAGGAGGACTGCCTTATAAACTTAAAGGTTGCATTGGCCTATCATGATTTGAAAATACAGTATGAAGCCTAAATTACTCAGTAGGGGAATAAGCCATTAACCAACAAACCAGGATATCTGACATATTGTGTGAGGTCTGTCTCAGTGGTCATTGATAAAGATCCAAACACCTTATAAATCATCTAATTCAAGAATAAACCTCGAAAAGTGTCAAATTACGTTGTAATAAGTTGTCATCTATGTGTGATGTAGGTGAAAGGTCACTTCCATCATCTCAAGATGTATTAGAAACATGACAAGGAATGAGAGCCCAATGGCACTTTGGTTCCTTGTGAGAAGATGCTTAAATTTAAACCCAGCCTCAGATAAGGTATGAAACTGCAGGGCAGTGGTAAAAATTAAAGCCATTTAGTTTTTTTTATGGGGGAGGGGCAATGATCAATTGATATCAACCAGGTCCTGATGGTGTGAATGGAAGAATTACTCCATTCCCATTTACTAAAAGTACAGTAGTTTTGTATGTGTACCTTCTATGCAGAAGCAATGACACAACAACTTGCATACTTGTGCGTATATACACCGAGCCTCTATTCAGCACAACCTGTGCTGCTGACTTATTTCATGTACCTCAAGTTTTCACTGAAATGTCAATAACTTGACATAGGAGTATAATAGGAAGGTAATTGGATTTTTGCCTTGTCTCAACAAGACCTATTCACACATCGCAAAAAGCTCAAATGAGATAATCATATGCACTTCACAAAGGTGAACAAACTTTTCCATTACATCACCCTCTTAAAATGTTTTGTTGGAGAGATAAATAAAACATCACTTCCTGACCTTTTGACCCCGTCATGTTAATGAGATTAATGTTACTAAATTTTCTCCTCCTACCCATCAATGTTGTTCTAAAATTATGTCACCATTTGAACAATGGGCACCAACAAAGAAATTCACTTTTTTGCTTCTGGTGATTCCAAATAATCTTTGACCTTCAGCAAAAATAATAGGGCACATCTACTCAATATCATATACATATACCAACTTTGAAAACATTCACCACTTGGTTAGTGAGTTATTCCGTAATATACCTCGTATACTTATCTGTTACATAGACAGACAGACAGACACACATACATAAATATGCCACAGTGACTGCATACTGTAGGTGCCTGTGCTATGCAAGGAACCAAAGAGGGATCATGTTCCAAAAAGTCAACAGCTATTTGTAGCACACTGTTGCAGAAACCTTGATGAACCATAAATCTCAACCAAATGGACAGTATTGGACTCTTACATAAGTTTGTTTGTCAAACTGCTGATTGTATCTCAAACACTAATCAATTTTCAGGAAATTCAGCATGTTTTAATCAATTCAGGAGAGTCAGAAATTATGGAAAACCTGTCAAATGTGCTTCAGAGATCACGAGGGCATAAATTTAGGCTAAAAGCTTGTTTTTTTCTGGAAATTATGTTAAGAATAAAAAGACAGTTTGTTATGTCATCATTTAACCATGTCACATTGCATTATGTAAAAAAGTGATGATAAGTGCCAATGAAAGTGTGTAGACCATACTGTACACAAACCCTCCGAAGACCTCAGAACTGCTTGGCAAAATGTGAAAGGGTAACTTATACATTCCCTGTTAATGATGTAACATGTTGGACTTGGTTATCATAGATTTCATCTAAAGGTCAAATTTGTTTTGGATCTTAGCCTTAAAATGCTGTTGTCTGTGTTTGGTTGTGCCCAATCCCGTGGTGTGTACACTGTACTGCCAACAGGGGTTTTACAATTTTTTTTTATTTTTTGCTTTGTGGTTGAAGAAAGTATTAAAAGTTACCTTGTCAACACCATTTATCAAGCTGTTTAATATCAACCTATCTCTAATAAGCTAGAGGTACTCATGGTTGTTTGGTCTCCATCAAGTCTCATTGTTAATGTTAAGTGATTGCAGTTGGTCAGACATTGTTTGTCAGTATGAATGAGTACATTTTAATTGAATTGTTTGTTCAAGTTGTTTATGCATATCAATGAGCATTTTGTGAACAGAATAAAGTCACCAGAGATTTGGAAAATTAAGTTTGCAAAAAGTTATTTAGATAGTGCATCATTGTATCAGCTGTCTCACAAAAAGTAGTACAGTATGCATCAGATAATTACTGCAAGCAGTCGTGGAAACCGGGAGCACACCTGAAGATAAAATCATCATAACATTACAGGAAAAATTCCTGCAAGCCAAGAAATGTATAAAGTAAAAAAGTTTGTACACATAGACCGTACAGCCAATGGTGGCAAATTTTCACCAGTTTATTTAATGATTCCAAGCAACTGACCTCCACCAAGCTCAAATTTCCATAAAGTCTATTTAATAGTCAAGATGAGATTTCAACACATGTCTGTACACACACCAAGTTATTGCAAGTTTCCAAGAAAGGATGGAAATTATTACAAATGTACTAGTTCAATGACATTGTGTGATTGAAAAGTGAGTTCTGAGTATTTTAAATAAAAACAGTGTTTTCTTTCACTGTCAGTGTGGTTTCAGGTAAGGTTAGTCTACTTCACCATGCATTATTGGAATCTGTCAGTACTCCTCATTCAAACCTAAATGTTAATATCATAGGACTCTGTTTAGATTTAAAAGGAGATACAAAGCCTGTGGTTTTACAGTGACCTCACTGTAGATACTTCTATTCTTACTTCTATTTGAAATAAGTTTAACATAGCAAATCTATCGTTCTCCAAATTTTACTTCACTCCTCACTTACCTGTCTCCACACAACTATTGCACATCTCCTTGTGCCAGAATTAAGTGGTAACCTTGACTTTCACACCACCTCTACCTTCACCCTAACCCAGAATAGAATAGCCCATCCTTCTCAAACTGCCTCCTAAAAGTGCTAGTGGCTGGAATTACCTGTAGTGTGTGTTTTCATGTTTTTTGGATTGTTTCCAAGTTTGTAGGCATTCTGCTTTCGTGGAACAACCTTTCTTATCATTTTCTGAAACCTCTCACGAGATTCCGATGAGTATCCTTTTCTTATTGACGATTTTTGAAGGGTTTATCACTTTCGACATTTATTTACAAGAACAGTAATTTATTCCACTCTTTGTTAAAGACTGAATGTGGGTGGAGCATTCAGGACACATGTTTCAATATTTACCAGTCATTTTGTATGTAGCCTTGTAGAAAACCATGTTTGTGATTTCGAAACAAGCATTGTATGAATAAGATTAACCTGAAGTAAAAGAGCTTTATGCCAAAATACTACATTTTGAAAATGTTTAAACAGCATTTACATGAACATTTATTTTGACTGTTCAAATTTTTGGCAAATTAAACGGTATCTAACAGCACTACTGTTACCTCACATGTAAAATACTCTTAAGATTCTTATACATCTTACTATGCTCTGCTGTTGGATGACTCATACACTTCTAGGATTTGTGAGCTTCATTTCCTTCAGAACACAGTCCTTTCAAGGGAGTTCTTCTAATGAAGCTCAATACCGGCAGTTTGAAGCCACTCATGGCCAAGTTGAACGTTTTTTTTTTTTTTTTTCGTTATCTTTTAGTCGGAATTTGCATGTCTGCTTGGTTTAAGGATATTTTTTTGTGTAAAGTTTCCTTTGTTTAAGGAAGACTAATATTGCCACCTCTGTGGAGTTCTTTTTGAGTTCCTCCTGATACTCTTTCAGTCGTGTCTCACCGCTTCATGTTCAGTACTTGTCTCTATTATCTTTTTCTGAAAAATTTTTTCAGATATGCCTAGATGTTGAAAAAACAACCTAATCTAACCTAATTATTGTTCTGCTGTCTTACAAAGTTTTCCTGCTTATTTCAAGGAAAAGTTGTTACACTCTCTTTAAAAAAGTCTGAAAACTTAATGAGTATAGTCTTAAGTAGTCACTCTGTCTGAGTTTTTAAGAAGTTACTCTACCATCTTGTCTTATGTAATTTTTCCTCTACTGATTCTCTTTTGCATTGTTTTTGTTTGATTGTTTTTGTGTGGTCATAAGCCTTGATAATCTGACTGTTGTGACTTTTGGTGTCCTACATACTGTATGTCATTTGGAATTGTTGTGCTCTTATTTATTGTAACCTCAAAACATAATTAAGCAAATAGAGAAGCGAAAGAATAAAAATAAAAGCAAAGAAAATTTATATTGAATTATTTTGTTTGTCTCTTTAAAATTCAATATGAGTCCATATTTTCTTTGCAACAGTCAATGGCATGTGAACTGGCAACTGTACAGTACATAGTGTTGCATATTTTAATTGTTGTTGGGTTTTTGTGCTGGTTGTAGTTTTGTGTTGAAAATCCTGTTGTTATTTTCAGCCATTTAAGCATAATAGTTTGTTTCTTTAGTAGACAGTGTGTATACACAAGGAATAATTTAGCTTTCATCTTTTGTGTCGCAATTTTGTGTACTCTTCAAAGCAGCCCACATTTACAATGCTACATGCATTTTCATTAGTTCAACTACTTTGTGTAGCAGTGCTAGATACAAGATAACTTATCCATGCAGTCATTAAACATCACTTTTTACATCTGTGTTTGGTTTTCAGTTGCAGCCATACATTGGAGAATGGAGTGAAGATCTATGGGCATACATTTATGAGTTTTGGTTAACTTATCAAACCAAGGACTACAACCAAGGTGTTCAAAATGAGTACCAGTATCCTGAAGATGGGGGATATTGTTTCCCTGTATGCAGAGGGTACAGTTAATGGATTTTTAAGCACCCTGGGGTAAGCATTCTGTATTTACAAAGTCACAAGACAGTCCACTCATCACCCTAAGCTACATCTTTAGCTAGGGATAAGTAAAATTCTTGATTGGTTTTGCTCTGCAAATTTGAAAGATGCAAACTAGCTGAATGTAACACAGCATACATACACAGTGACACAGTGTTTTGATTACACATTCTTGTAATGTAGCACTTCAAACTATGATTGTGCTTTGCACAAGGAGGAGTTTTGGACAAGCTGTGGGAGGGACTAGAAGTAATTAGTTGGGGTGTTGACTCACTGCCTTTAAAAGCAGTGTCTGATCATTTTCATGGTCAGTGGATGACTCCAGCATCTTCTTGTTTTCTGTCTTACCTGTCTCCACAAAACTGCTCTATGCTGAATGAGACAGGATTGCTTTTTTTGGAAGAGTGACTTAAAATTAACTGATGATCCTTTTTGACTCAGAGATCATTCAAGGTGACAAACACATCCCAAGGCTATCCTTCAGACTACTTTCTAAGACGGGACTCTAATCACAGGCAAAAGTCTGTGTTTCAGAACAAACCATGGTACTGAAGTACTCAGAGTTTGTGGAAAAGCATCCCAAGTTACAAACTTCAGTGTTATGAAATGATTTGTGGAAAGACAATGTATGGTTTGAAAGTACCAGAACAGGTTTATCTGTCAGTCCACCATTTGGCAACCTGGCTAAAATTACATCAAAGATGGTGGTCTCTTTTAGTACTTCCGCAGTAAGAAACTTTTTCTCTTATGGCAGTAACAAATGTTACCTTTTCAAATTGCATCTGCACAGTGTTCTGTTAGAAGTGTTGTTATCCTGTAAAGTTTTTGAAAAGGAATTCCCTTAACAAACTACCGTAGTTGTGCTTTTAATATCAAGTCTACTTGACAAAAGGCTTCTCAGTCTGGTAGGTTCAGTATGTAGGAAGGAAATCATAACCACAAAAGGCATTTTTTGATACACCCTTTATAAACAAACTCTGGTGGTAGATGATTACTAGCATGACAAGAGTGCAGATATTCAATGTGGTTTTAATGATGGTAAGATGACCTGGGTGTAGATGCTAATTTGACATACTGTACTCACCATGGTGACACTGCACAATTAATAAACTTGACTTTAGTAACAAGACAGTTGGGCACCTGCTAGGCAGATATAGTAACTAAATATGTATCTGTTATTCTCATGACCACACAATTTGAACTCTGTAAACTTGGTGCCATATCTAGTGTACATGCTGTAGTATTATACAGGCTGATAAAACTAGTACATTTACATACAAATGTGAGATCTGACTGAGCTTCCCTTGGCAAAATACTGTGTTTTCAAGCTAGATGTAATAAACACAGACTAGAGATGCCATCACGACCACATATACACTATGTTAAAATTAATATTGTAATAAAATAAAACATGTAATGCGCCAAATTCACCAAAGTGCTCATGGCGCTTTATAAAAACAGAAGAATAGGAGAAGTAAAAGTAGGAAGTAAGGAGTGTGCACAATAAAAAATCAGAGGAAAGATGCAGTGTGCATTTAAGGTAAGTTTTCAGTCTTTTCTTAAAAATATCAAGTGACCCTGAGGAACGAACACCAAAACTGAATCAAACTGCTGTGATTTGGAACACAGTTTCACAGACAATTTTGAATGTGACATTTGTTTGACACAATCTGCCAGTATGATCCAATCCTCATATCTTTGTTAATGTTATACTGAACCCAGAACGTGAATACAGTAAGTGTTGTCATGGAACACTCACTGGCAATTAGCGCATGCATCAGCATATACTAATGGATACAAAGGATATTTATTACCTTTTTTATTAGTCTATGATTTTTGCATTGACAAATGAACTGTTACAAATTTTTATTGTTTTACGATGTCAAGCATAATGTGTGGAGGAAATACTGGCCAATTTAAACATTTTGTCCAGATGTTTGTGATTATGTGGGTGAATATACAGGATAAGTAATGTTTTGGAATTTTAATATTTGGGCCACACATGCTGTGGGTGGTAACGTGCATACATGTAACAATAACATGCTTGATTGCTAATTGGACGTAATGAAATATAGTTGAATGTCTTGTTCTTTACATCCTGTTAACAAAGGGTGTGTGGAAATTTAAAGGTTGTTTGGTGTGTCTGTTTTTTCCTCTTCATCAGCAATGATCAAGTTTAAATTGGGGTCTCACAAGTCAATGTTATCCATGCATTGTTTCTTATCAGTTGTGTATGAAATAAGAACTGGACATTGCATTTGTAATTTTTTTTTTGGGGGGGATGGTGAATTGAAGAAACACACTAAACCAAGATCTGAAACCATTTTGACATTTACAAACTTGTTTTGTTTTCCAGTCTGGTAGATGACAGATGTGTGGTTCGACCTGATGCTGGTGATCTGTCCAATCCACCCACCAAGTTTAGGGGTGAGATACATTTCATTCATTTTGTCCCTGAGTTATTCCCCTGGGTTGTGCAGTGGTAGTGTGCTTGTCATCATGTTCATGAGTTTGTTGTCAGTCCATGAGGCAGGCTCTGCACATCAGTGCACTCATAATCTTCCAAGATCATTGTCTCAGAGCTGGGGAGTGATTCAGTATTGTAAAGGTGTTTGATAGAACACCATGAAGATTAAAATGTGCACATGCACAAACTTCCGAAAAACAAATTTAGAATATCATCAGCTCACCTGGTAACCACTTCATTGTGACATTCCTCCCTGCCCTTCCAAGCATAGGCTTGAGGATGGTTCTTTGATAATGTTCTCGATCGTGGTCGCCAGTGAACCCAGGGGTTAGGGCAGTGTGTATTGTATGTTGTATTTAGTCGTCATGAAGAGTTTCTGATGACATCCAGATTATAAGGTTATGAAAAACGGCTAGAGTTGAACAGAGATCACAAAGGTGATGACTTTGTTCTGCCCCGTTGCAGCCTTCAGTGAATAAGTCAAGCAGTGGTCCCAGCAACTAAGCCTCCAAAAAAAATTCTCAAGGACATCCAGATTTTGATCTAAGGGTGTTCTTCAGGCAGCCAATTTACATAATACATTAACTAAAAGCAGAGTTTTATATTACAATATCTGAATGATTATTGCATTATAGACAGCACAATGTGTTCATGAGAGAGCAACCTAGAAAATTGAGTGTGTTAACAGTATTAATGATGTACTTTTAGATAGGAAACTTAATTTGGGTAAGGAGAACAACATCTGGAGTCTTAGTTTCCCCTTGGACAACCGAGTCAAATTTCAGCACCTGACTTGGTGTCTAGCATTGAATATCACATGGGTAATACCTAGGCTGAATAATGCGTTTCTCTTTGCTCATGTCAAGCTTTGTTTCTTGCCTTTATTTTACAGTATAATTAGCTCTGTTTCAAATTAAAGCATTTTTCAATAACTTGCAACTGATGTGGAAATACGTGTGATATATTCGGGTGATATCAGAGCCCTTGATGTCGGCATCGTGTAGGAGTGGTGACAAGGAGTTGGTGAAATATCGTTTCCCCTATTTGGAGTAGTAATTGTGGAATCAAAATAGCCGACAGCACACTTGACATACTTCTAGGATGTCCTTCAAATCTATTGTTCTTCAGCATAGCTACCTTCACAACAAACTGTATTGTACACTCTGTACATTGCATGTAAATTGAAGAGTATCAAACAATCCTACTAGCTCTCTGTAGACTTGGTCAGCTTTGTCAGAATGTTTGGTTCATTGGTCAGAAATTTTAATTTTTATCTTTATAAGCATTTGACAAGTGCATACATCCATTGTCATAATCAGTAACATAAACTTGTTTTTGTACATCCATTGAGTAGCATTTTTTAGACACAGAACATTTTGACATAATATAGTAGCCTTATGTACAAAAACCTGAATGCAGGCCTTGAGTTTTGAGGCATGCCAGTGTGATCTCACACCAACACTCACCTTACTTACTGTGAGGAGTGCAAGTTTTTGCACACATATATGATCAATGGAAAATCATTACTACTCAAAATCACACTCCAAACTGTAATTTCCCAAGTAGTATCATTTGTACCACACCTGGAAGTCCTGCAAATGTTACTGTGTACAGTACTCTATGCATGTATGTTTCTTTTCAAATCGCTACAAAACGTCATTCATTCTCTGAAAAGTATAGTGTACACTGCCACGCAAAGCATACAAATCCTATCGTTAATACTGGAGGTGACAAAATTGATAAACGTGACAAAAAAAGAAGTGACAAAATTCTAAATTTGCACGAGGCAAGGAAGGAAAAGGAATCTGTGTCTTCAACATTTCTGGTTTAGTGCAGTATATAAGGTTCATGTCTGGAGTATGCATCAAAGTGTTATTGGTATTTTACTCTTACCCTTTCAAACAGAATAGAAAAATAAATTCAAGCTTTTCAATATGTGTTAGTGTTTTAGGAATTTACCATGCAAAGAAAAAAAAGGAAACAGACATGAACAATCTCTACACCAGTATGTGGTATTTTTATGCATGGACAAAATGAATGAGTGATATAAGCAACTGTTTCTTAAAACCTTCAGGCACCCACATCCTTTAAGTTTTACTGTAAATTTCTTGCTGTTCAGCTACCTGATGTTTGTGGATTAATGAGGGCATAGCAACTGTTGGAAATTGTGGAATCTGCAACAAAATTGAAAGGAAGATTTGTGGTGCACCTTTTTTATCGTTAAACTATCTCACCAGTTATTTTAGAATAATGTTTGATGACTACCGTTACAAGATCAGACAGATAATGTAAAACAATGATTGTTGAAATGTATCAACTGTTTTACTTTAATCAGTTTTATTATTTTGAACTTGTGAAATTCTCATTGTAAACATATACTGTAACAGTGTACGCTAGTGGAAAAAATGTGCAGCGGCGCGATAGGATAACCGTCCAAACCCACTGCATGAAACAAAAAATGCATCAGTGAGGCAAGGGGTAAGTAAAGTCACTTATGAATACCCACACCAGGAAGTTATGGGGACTACCAATGCTTGTCAAGTTCACATTACATTGAATGGTTCATTAAATCTCATATGGGGATGCATAGACAGTAGTTGTTTCTTCTGCATCTTGTAACTTTTACTGTTTCACAGCATTAGTCATCCTTTTTACAAAGATGATAAATTTCTGCACACATTTTGCTATTTTAATGAAGCTTCTCATACATTAGATTCAGCAAACAGTATTTAAATTTTTATTTTGCTTTTTGTCAATGCTGATGACAAACATACTCTGATTTTTGAATTGTTGTTGCTTGTGTTCTAAATCTATTTTGTTGTTATCTTTTAATGTTTTCTGTGTGTCAAACCATTATTATTTGCTTGCACACAAGCGAGACTGCAGCAAAGCTGACTATGTGAGAAGTGAACTGATAGTAGTCTCATGTGTTACCCAAGACTGTGCTATACATCCAGGCTAGAAGTGCTTGACCTTTTTGGCTCATTGCTTATATTTACAGTACATGATTGTTGTAAACAATCTTCAGTCAGGCATAGCCTATCATTTACATTTGCCTGCAGAGATAACCACCCACAGGATTCGATAGAACTGTAGTTAAATAATTTGTACATGTACATGAGTTTTCTTTTTGTCAATCATTCAGGCCTGATATCATGATATGGTGGGATGATTGCATATATGTAGCATTGTATTGACCCAGATAGCTACATTTTACCAGGACTTTCATTTACGCTCTTTTTGTCTGAGAGTTTCCTCTTGAAATGTGATACTAAATCACTGATATTTCATACCAACAATGTTATATTTGAATTGAAAAAAAAGTTAAATGAAATGGTGGTTGATTTCAACGCCAAGGAGATGAAAAATCTAAAGTTACGCAGGAACATGGTTCAGTGCTGTCTGAGGAGACATTTAATAGTTCATTTAAATTGAACTCTTTATGTTGAACTCTATCTTGAAGTGTACAGTGTGTGTGTACAGTGTGTACAGTGCATTGTTCTTAGCAACTTCTCAAGATGAAGTTGTGTCCATGCCATGCTCCCTCTAGTGTAATGCCAAAAACTAATTGCTGAAAGTTTTCACCAAAGGGCGAGTGGAATGTAGTTACAATCACTGTTTTCGATTCCTTAAAATCATAATCACGTAATTTTCTGTGATACCCGTCGGGTACCAAAATGTCTGCTGCATGATCAACATCGTCATTTCCACAGTACTGTACGAGACATTTGTGTTCAGGCATCTTACTAGTGTACTGCGTGCATCTGCCTACACCTCATTAATAGGACCACTGATTTCCCCCAAGAAAAAGAGAAAAAATTCTGGTTAGAACTATTTGCTGTGTATTATAAGCAAAATTCGCCAACCTGACACAATGTATTCACACAGCAGTTGTGTCGTTTTTCACTTTCTGAAGAAATCTGGTAGTAATTTTGGATCCTGATAGTAAAGCACTGTGCAGGTATTTGGGTTTCCTGTGAAAACACTAGTTACAATTAATGTTGGCTTGATATGGTGTAATTGCTGTGTCTTGTTTTTTTCCTTCATGCATTAAAGGAGAATGAAAGTCAGTTTAATTGAGAGATTAACATAGGGTAAACACCATCACCAAATTTTCATTTAAATATGCTGTATACTTCCAAGACATTGCAGTTTGAATTTTCATAACATTTTATCGGAAGCTGCCTTTCTGAAATTGTGATGACCTAACCTGGCCACATGTAATTGAAAAACCTTTGTTTTTCTTTGTATTTCATTGTCAAATATTACATGCATAGATTCAAATCAGAGTGAATATTGCATGATACCCCTCAGTAATGTAACACAAAATGTGTACAAGTATCTGCAGATTTATGGAAATTATAGGTTAAAAAAAAACAAAGAAATACATTAGAATTCTGGCTATCAGTGTTTATGTGACATCATATTTCGACTTTACTCAAGTGGGTTTACCCTCAATGTAGGCAAAATTTGCAGCATACTTCACTGAATTTAAAAAATGTGTAACTTGGATAGGAAACAATATTTCTGAATGAAATGTCCGGAAGATGTTTGTCAAGATTTCACTTTTGCTTCATTTTCATTTTAAATGTATTCCCGGGTTTCCTTTTTCTTTGTTTGTTCATTCTTTGTTGTGAAAACTGTAATATATTTTCAATTTCCATCATTTATTCGATTCATCTGGAAAATGTGAATGCTGTGTTTACCTTTCTGTCCTTATTAGCATATGTAGCGTAAGGTAAAATGGCTACATCCAAAGTCATTACATGTATTTACGGTAGCTCAAATGCCTTCAGTAATGGTCAAATAATAGCCAAATGAGACAAAAGGTGTCAGCAACCAGAGAGAGAAGGTAAGAATTACCAGATGAACAACAGTATGAACCTGGGCGCTGAAAGAGGTAGTTACTGATTTGTAGTCTTTTAGCAATTAACAATCCCACCTGGGGGGCTACATTTCATACCCTCATTCAGTTTCATACATTCATAGTAGATTGTCAACTTAATATTTTCTCATATAAATATGCACCTATCTTCTTGTCTTGGGGGTGGGACGATGGACCAGATTTTCTATGAAGGGGCTTGACAATAACATTTTCCTGGGTGATGCTTATTGTATCTTTCTGGCTGCATCCCATGATCAAGGTTTGTATCGACTGCACTGTGTGTAACCTCACTCAAAGTACAATACATATGCTGTGACAAGCAGATACAGTGGTACTAGACAGTTAACAGCCAAAGTTATTGTTTTGCTAAGCTATCAGTAACTTTTCAGAAAACACCCAGAATGATTTTACTGCATGGCATATGCTAAATGAGTGGTTAAGTTTGTATTCAATGTCGAAGGTGGGAAATCACAAACATGTACAGAGCAAAAAAAGGAGGACCCAGTTATTCATAATATTCATGATTAAGTCATAGGATAAGATATAGTATATGTTTTGATCTCAGTCTGCCCACAATGATTGCAGTTGATATGCTAACATTGACTTTAAAGTATAAGTTTTACCCTTCAAAAGTTTTGGTATACTATTATCTATTAGAATGGACTAAGTAAATTACTCAACTGTTCATCCTTATTAGATATTTTTAACACCCTTGGACACCTATAAGTCATTACTAAAGATAAAACATACTTTTCTCTCTCCAAGTGAGGTGGCTTAAATACTCCTGCATATGTAACATACCACAGAGTAACTTATTGTACACTACATTGCCTACTGTAATGTTCTGTATTCGATCGTATTACCACATACCATACTTGTATATACCATACTCTGCAGTAATGTATTGGTACTGTGTATTTATATGTCACTCCTACTCACCTGTCTCCTTTAACTATTGCATCATAATCTACCATGTACCAAGCTGTACTTGGAAGATAGAGCATGGTACATGGTAGATCAGTATGCAATGGTTACAGCAGACAGATTAGTTAGACGTTGGTACGCAAAGAAATAGTAAGTTTTGGGATAACTGCAGTATCGTCCCACATCTTAAATAAATTCGGCAGTGCATTTCACCATGCCAGCCTTAATCTACTCAGTAGGAAAATCAGCTTTCTCACTGTACCAATGTAAAACAATCCTGTTCCCTGTATTGTAAACTTCACAATAATGCACTTCACAATCTTGGTCTGTAATGCATGCAACATAAACGTTGTTATTAATTCCTCCTTAGTTTTGACATTCTCTGACACAGACGTTTTATTTATCCTATGATTGCATGGCAATTGTTTTCTTCTCCATGATCCATTGCCTTTGATTTATGAAGCTGGGTGTGCAGTCTCAAGATAAAAGATTAATTACCATCGTTTGGTCATCATAAAGTGTAGATTTACAGGAGATTGCGGAGACTGTTGCATGCCTGAGATGACACTTACGTCACTAGAATTGCTTTGCTTGATATGGTTAGGGAGGTCTCTTTCAACTCCCTAATATTATCAGACTGTGGCTGCGTGCAATAGAAGTATCAATGGTGTTTATCTGAGAGCAGTGTGCTGACCTCTTCAAACTAAGTTGGTAAAATAACCCACTGTTAGTTTATGTACTTAATCATTGCACCTGGTAACACAATGTTGCTTCACTGTTTTTCTTCTTTTTTTTTTAAAGAAATGAAACTGGTGTAATTTTAAGATTTGAGGAGGAGCTCTCAATGGAATGCTGCTTTAGCTGTTGTTTACATGGCACAATATCTTGCCCAAATGCCAACCTGTGGTAAAGAACATCTTCAAGAAAAGGTTCTGTAAATTGTCTCAAAACGTGGGATATCCAGTACAAGCACTAAATATCATCATTATTGATCATCATATATCATCATTTATCATTCATCTAGCATCATCATTGATCGTCATTATTATCAACGTCATCGTTGACAGTACTTACATTACACATTTAACTGCAGAACCTGTTCTTAATCTGCTTCATCTGTGAGAATCATTTGATGACGTACAGTGTAAAAAGCCAGCATATAAAAGATCCGACTCCCCCCCAAAAAAAATAAAATAAAATGCTCCTCTTACAATGATGGAAACTTGCTGGTTACTTGCTGGTTATATTGAATTACAGACATCAGTGTTTAGTAAGAACGGCAATAGTATGTACTAAACTGATGTATGCCCACTTCTTGGTTTAAGGCAACCTAGTCACATGAGAACAGGCCATGTGAATCCAAGTGAAGCAAGCAGCCCTACCTATCTGTTTGCTTTTTCAAATGATACTCAGTTTATTACTACCATACTTGTGTATATGTACTATATGTCAGTTGTCATGTACTATTTTAGTTCCTGATAAGTAACGTCTGTCTCTCATCAGCTGGAAATTTCCCATTTCTTTAATTTACACAAGAAAATGCAGATAAAGTACCCCAAAGAAAAGAGGGCAATCCACGAAGTTGCATCTCATCCCTATTGTTGTCCATAATCATTCACTGTTTTACATGTATGTGCTATAGTCAATCAAGAGTTTGATCGAACACCCAAGGCTTTACATTATACACAGTGCATCAGTACGTGTAAGCTAGGCATAGCACACTCGACCATAGATGTGTGAGGAACGCGCAAGTGCTGCGGTGTGAATGTAGAAGACGTGTGCGGTAAAGTACATATTCCGATGCAGATAGTGTGTGCGTCAATGTAATCCTTTGATTTCCTTTATTTCTCAAGTCATCGCACCACCACTCTGGGCATTTTGGAGTAGTTCTGAGAAACACATCACATTCATTTGCATAACTCAATATCTTATTCTGCCAAAATGTAGGTAAACCACTCAATTTCTTGGCTAGTGTATACAGGATATTTAACAGTAAAAAGATACTTACTAGGGTTATTACCAAAGCATGGAAAATGACATTGTTATTATATATAATCACTCAGTCCAAACATGGTTGCATAGGTTGAAATATTAGTTCACATTGTACAGGAATGCAAAGATCTAATGAGTTCTGTTGCACCTAACAGAACCTACCATACTGTATTTATGTGCCCAATTGACCTGTGATGTCACTGATTGGTTGAGCACTGCATATCATAAGCAGGTACCTAATGACCAAGTTTGAAGTTCATTAGACTAATTGTCTTGAAGGAAATTGCTACACAGTTTTTCAAAGCACTTTGCCCATTAGACATTTAACCAGTGACCTTTGATCTCTGACCTTAAATTTTGACAGGAGACACAACATCAAACCATGGGTCACCTATACACCAAGTTTGACCTTCGTCGTCTTTTTGCTCGACGATGAGTTGCAGATGCAAACTTTTTGGTGTCAAAGTTGACCTTTGACCCCTGAACTTGACGTTTGTCCTCAAAACAAATACAAACATGATTTTTAGATAAAATTTGGTATACTGGTCATATATTTAAAGGTCTCATGTAAACAGTCATTTTGGGTTAAGAAATACAGCAGTAATAAGATTTTCATTAATTTGACTTTTGACGTCTGACTTTAAAGTTTGACGGGAGACACAACTTCAGACCGTGGATCACCTATGTACCAACATTGACCGTCATCAGCTTTGCGGTCTAGGAGGAGTTATAGATGCAAACTTTTGAAATCAAAATTTTCTTTTGCACACACACAATCACACATGTATGCATGTACCCATACAGACATCTTCACACATTTTGACTCCTAAGCTACAGAAACTATAACCAAAATAATGTGAAAAAGAAGATCAAATCAATGTTGCTATTTTTTCCCCTCCAAATGTAAGGAGGCTGGACTCATGAATACTGAATAAGGTATATATGCCATAATTTTAGGGGGCACAGTATGTTATTCTGCTTTCAAAGAAAACTTTCCTAAGCCTAGTGCATGTCAATTGCCTGTGCATGTCTATGAATGTTTTCTTGGTTATAGAAGTTTCTGCATTTAAAGTCAGTGTATGGTGCAGAATTATTGGAGCTTACATAGTGTACTGGCGTATCAGTGTACCAGGTATCAAGTTATGACTTGCATGATTGAGCTTCATTCATGCGTTTTCCTTTGAAGTTTCGATAATGTTTCCCATGTGTGGCAGTCAACATTCAAGCAGTGATTCCAACATGTTTGCTCTGCCCATACGATCTCTGCTGTATCTTATATCTTGATAGATAGAAGATTTTGATCTACAGATGCTTCCTGGTACTGTAAATCAACTTAAAGTGGCTCATTGAGTTGATATCAATAACTTTGTGAGGATTTTGAAGGGTACCAACACATGGCAATACTTACAATTAGCATAATTAGTCAAGTTTGGTACCCAATAGTTATGAAAACTGTCAAATATTTTGAATTTTTTATCCTGACTTGTATTGGTTGAGTTCACATGAATTAGTACTGATGTGAAAAGTGTCTAGTCACAAATTTTCAAGAACAAAATTGAATCAATAATCACTCACTGATTAATGTTCCTTGGTATGCAATACATGGGGAGCCTCTTAGTTCGACCATTTCTCATTAGCATGTCAAGAAAGCGTGACATGTTTAGGACAACTTTGAGAATTTCACAAACAACTCAATGAGCCTCTTTAAGTCATCTAGCAGTGCAGGTACAGTGTATCTTAGAGGTGGAACCACTGTGAGCTGAGTTTGGCAAGTTTTACTGCACAGAATAAAATGAGTTGTTCGTGATCAGTTATGCCTAAAGTGTAGTACAATAGTGTGGCATTTCTGTACTTGAAGTATACATTGCACAAATTAGGTTTCTTTGTCTTGGCATAAAGCAGAGCTTTGATGCTTTATACCTACAGTTGCACGGTACTGTTTGCCAATATCACTGGCACAGTGTACTACAGTAAGAAGAGATACCTGTGCAAGTTACGGTGTTTGAATGGGTTACTCCTATGAATGATTTGGGCACATGTGTCATGCGGAACAGTTACATGAATGAAGCTCATACAGATTCATTGTTCTGACTTACAACACAATGAAAAGCATCCAATTTTAATTACCTTGTATATACAGTGACAAGATACTTTCCACCCCCCTGATATCACACGCCCATTGCAATTAAAAATGATTGAATTAATTTCACCAGATGTACATCAATGTATCTGTCCTACACTGTAAGAAATCCTCAGAGATCCGCTTACATTGTAATTGTAGAAGTGTCCTCTTTGCATGTTTTATCAATAGTGAAGGAATAGGTAATCAAAGCACAGGTGCAGGTAAACTTGTCTTTGCTATGTGTTAGTTGTATTCTTAGTCAAGAAAGACAGTTACGAATTATATATTGACTTATTAAACTAGCCAACTTAATGGACTATTATACCTGCATCTGAAAGTGTTGCGATGTATAATTTAATAAAGAGGCCCATGGAAGATCATAATTAAGAAGATGATCATAATTACATTTCCTGAAGGTAGGTAGATGTATCACCTGTTCTGTCACTCCTTAGGTATATTCTTCACTTCACCTGACAATTTTTGTAACCTCACTTTACCAATTCTAGTTTGACCTCCCTTGCATCCACATTCAACTTTCACATCTTTTCTATCCTGTTAGCTGCAGTATGAGTAATAACCTTTGACACTTTTCACCTCTCCGATAGAAACTACCACACAGTAGATCTGTCCATTGTGGTCTCATACCTTATTCTTATGTAGTCCACAAGTAGCGCTAGTTTTGCAAAAAGATTGGTAAAAGTTACTTAATATTGTGAATCAAATATAATGAAATAATGAAATGAAATATTCTGCAAGGTGTTTTGTCATCCTTACTTAATGTTATTTCTCACTTCATCAGTTGCCAGACATTGTTCCTGTCATTGGACGGATTTTGGTCCAACTGAACATTTGTAGCACTGTCAGGATATATTGCTGACAATTCTTATCCTCAATTGCACTGTAAATGTGGGCACAAACTTGCCAGCATATTCCTTGTTGTGAATTATACCAACTATCAGTTAGATTATTACCATGGTGATAGCTAATTTTAGCTTTAATTTTAATGAGCTTTTTGTGAAACATGTTATTGATACAGTTCATATATTCAACATGCCAAAAGTTAATCAAGAAGTATTGGATACACAACACCCTCTCCTTGTATCCAGATCAGTGTTTCATGCCAAAAGTATAACTGTCAGTGTGTCACTTTTCTTTGGACAGACAATCTGCATGAAAGGCTAAGACTGGTGCAAATGCCGCGATAGAATGACTGCAGAGTAACAGTGCAATGTTGCTACTGCAAATTATGCATGTAATTCAAGAAAAGTGATACTATTTGTAGGTCTCACTGCAAAAAATTCTTGATTCTTGACTTGTAATTGGTGGTTACCCTTCATGGAGGTAATTGAGGGCGGTTTAGACCTTAGAGGGTGTGATGCTAGAATTAATTTTGAGGAAATTTAGAGTAAGGTTAAATGTATGCATTAGTGAAGTAATGGATAAGTATAGTCACTTGTGAATCCCCACACCGATGAGTTGCGGTAGTTATCCTTCATGGAGGTTAAAGTATCTAAAAGAGACACATTGATATGTGAATTGAGAACATTTTTGTCATTTGTCTAACATTAAGTAAAGTCACATAAATATTCAGTGATATTCAGATGTTAACGAGTAATTTTTAGACTTGCTTCTACCAACTTTAAAGTATACATCTGGCTTTTGTGCAGTGGCAAGGACCATTGTCAGGATTTGTGAGATATGCAATTTTTTTTATCCGTGGATGTAAAAGCTGGGAGAAAAACAGGACACACAAAATTTAGTTACAAACCTGTCAAAACTAGATGTGCTGGTAGGAAGTCCTCACTAATAATGCAGCTTGAGTTAAGTGATCACACACACTGTTTGCAGCTATGTCTGTAATTTGTGCATAATTTGACCATCTGCTAGAGTGAAAATTCAATGGTTGAATTTCTGTTTGCATGTTGTGCCTAGCGTTCATTTCAGGTCTATGTTCTCCTGATATCTTTTACTACCATTTGAACACTCCGTAAACATGATACTGTATCTTGTCCATTGAGAATGTGGATGTTTGTACATACATGCAAAGCAGTACATTCATGCTGTAACGTTATGGCAGTACAAACCAGTGAAAAGAACTGTTGAAGTAACATAAACATGTCGACCATATGTTGGTTGTTGCAGCAAGTACTTGGGCAGACAGCCTGTCTACGTACAGTGATACAGTGTATTTTATTAATCACATTTGTTTTTTCAATTATCTTTTAATCAGGTTGCAGATTGTAAACCAGTGGAACTTTGTATCATTAGATATGCAGTCAGTGGAAAGGAAAACATAGCAAACAAAACTGTGACAAGATTCATTCTAGTAATACTGAACAAAAACATGTTAAACCTAGAGGTGTCTCATTGGTCAAGATTTTGATTGTCGACACTCATACACTACCTGAAGTAGTTGTTATTCTGTTCCCTGCAAGGTATCTATGCAAGTTAAATTTAATTATTACAGATGGATTTGTGTAGTCATGGCAATGGATGATGATGTAAGAAAGAAAGCATTAGCATCACTAATGCATTACCTTGTAGTAGCGCCCGACTTATTTTACTTCAACTAATTATCTATGTATGATTTAGGTGTGCAATGTCAACAGGCAGCAAGCAGTCATCACAGTAAATAATTTAATTTCACCAGTGGAGCCTTTGGTATTTATGTGATTATTTTCACAATTTCTTGTGAATTCATTTGAAAAAGAGCTCTCAGTGATGTCCCATTGTCAGAATCTAGCATTAATCAGCACTGAGTTTGTGGCACAAAATTTGTGTTTGGGATTTTTCCTTTTCTTTTCAACAGTTAATTGCATAGATTTTGAAAGTTTGAGTCAATACTATTCTCCTTGGAAGCAAATAGACCAAACAAACCAAAAAAAATGGAAAAGAGTGTCTTAAGCTTCTGATCTAAATATTTATAAATTGCACAAATAATTTTTTTTCTCCTGAGACATATGTTATAGTTTTACATACAGTACCCGCACAGAAGTAGTATATATTCTTGTAGCTTGTTCAATGGTGTAATTGTGGTTTAGGCCAGACTAATTGTTAGTATGAATTGTTTTTGTAATAGGGAGCATGAGTCGTGAGCTAGACGGCTTCGCTGATGGATGTCTGTCAATTACCTATGTGGTTTTGATGGTTTCTCTTTTCAGATTGCCTGTTTAAAATATGCCCATCAAACAGATACACAGCTCAAAACCAGTTCTGGAAGGCAGCCAAACCGACTGTGTCGAACGCTCCCGATGCTGTCCTCCTCAAGAAATTGCAGGTAGGTAAAATTTGTGCTAATTTCTGCTCATTGGAACCAAAAATGTAACAGCACTTGACAGATGAAACTCTTTCCAATCATGGTAACTTGTAATATGTGGGTTCCCTAAAGGTTATGATCATACTAAGTCTTACCAGTGTATTAATGAAGCTTTTGTAGCGTAACATGTTGCATATGAATGAGCATGGCATTTTGGATAATGTCTCTCTGAAATGTAACGTTCATGATAGGAACATGTTCACCCTCATCGCTCAGCCCTACGAGGGCAAGCCTAGGCCTAGAGGGCTTAGAGTATCAGAATAGATTTCGATTGCAATTTGAGGTAGGTCAAACTTAGTGCATAAGTGAAGTAAGGGGCGAGTAATGTCACTTACAAATACTAACAG
Source organism: Stichopus chloronotus (assembly GCA_021234535.1). NCBI lineage: Eukaryota > Metazoa > Echinodermata > Holothuroidea > Aspidochirotida > Stichopodidae > Stichopus > Stichopus chloronotus. Next base: position 37,972,059 of record CM037830.1, read on the forward strand.
ACCAGTGAGTTGTGGGGAGTTCATAGTAGGGATTATTGCAACTAGTGATGGGCATGCTATGAAAGCAGAATTGGTAGGTGATGATGTCAAACTGATCAGCTTGATCTAATCTCATCTATTTGTCTCATGGCAACCAGTTAAAATCACCTTTTGGCAAATTTTCATGTGAATTTGTCTTTCGTCCCTCCTTTATGAAGTTGGCGGCGTGTTTTTGATTCTGTAGTTCTGTTAGGTTAGAAGGAACCAATAGTGACAGTGATGACTCCACATGATAATTCAGTTAAGTAAAACATTAAACTCGGTCTGAAAAGATGTCATAGAATAAGGCACTGCAAGAGCCTGCTTTCTTTCAGTCATATTGTTTCCACTATGGCAAACAGTTTGCATCCAAAGGAAACAGTAATGAGTGGGTAAAACTGACTTCCATTTATAAAGGAATCCATGAGTAAATAGTTGTACAAGGTATGACTATGTCCATGTTTGGACAACATTTCACAATGATGTCATGAACTGTATTGCTATGAAAATTCTCCAGAAGATGCAACTTCTGTCTTTCTTTTTACCTCTTCTTTAAATTTCCGTGGTTTTTTTTCCCTCCTCCTTCATTCTCCCAGAACTTCTGGCATGTACTGTTGCTCTGTGCATGATCATCCACTTTCACCCCAGTATAGGGAGGGGGTCTACCTGATTCCTGGTATCATGGCCTACTACTTTGGCTTCATTTGACATTAGACTCAGTTGAATCATGTACATGAACACACTTGTGGTTCAGATTATATGATTTTTACCTGCTGTAGTTGCAATATACACAAGTAAACCACAGAACATTCTTCAAGTCCACTATGCACTCTTACAGTAGCTCATGATGATGATTGTCCAGGCTGTTAGTGTTCTCATAGTCGGTGTTTCATACGTTTCAAACTTGATATGTGGATGACTTTTAGTGGAGGTTACCAATGTTACTTGTCATCAGGTATAGCAACATACGGACCTGTCAAGGTCATGTCCAACCGGTTAGCTGAATATATTATTACAGAGCTGGTAGCTGTAAGAATTAAGCTTGAAATCCAAGAGTATGTAGGTAGCTTCTGTTGGGTAGATGATCCAAAATATGTTATTTTCAGTCGAGGTCAATGGTCAGTGCTATCAATGGATGAATACATTTTAAACACTGTTTACAAAGTAAATCAACCATTGCTTCCATTGTTAAATTAGAACTTACATAGTGATCCTTTGGTGACTATAGATGATTTCCTGTTGTTTTCTTGTAAATGTAGGGGTCAAAAGTCTAAAACATTTAGAGAGAAATCCCCAGAAAGTTAAAGTTACATGCAAGTAAGCTGGTGTGTCAATACTGTTGCATTCCATGATCCAAATCCTTATTCATACTGGTAGCATTTTATTGGAAGTCAAGGAGAGGTACCAGTCTCAGTAAGTTTGACTTTAGTTTACCCTTCACTCACCCATCTCCATTGAACTGTTGCAACCCTTCTGTTACTACCACCACCCTGAAGTATTACTTTTCTCTTTCTCTATTATGTTGGATATATTTCTGAGGCAGGCAAACCAGGTATGTTTTGGGTTTCATTGAAAGAAAATTCAATGAATTGATGAAAATTGCAGCCTCAACTTGTCTCTATAATCACACACCGATCAATGCTATAATCCTTTGTTTAGTTTTGTTGAATGCTGGAAGGCCTGTGTATGTGAAGATGTTTCCCATGTTTGCAAGGAGTCACTGGATCAAATTGACTCTCTGGTCACATGTTTGTATGTTTCTTCTGTTGTGTGATTCCTTTCCATCATACAGTAGTTATATAATAAAGAATGCGTCATAAGCCTTCATAATAACATGCTCATTATTTGCAGTTATTTCAAAGACAATCAGCACAAGTTAGGTAAATCAGTTACCTTATTGTTCTCAGTGATTATCAGATCTTCTATCCGGTAGCTTTCCGTCATTGGGTTCCTCATTTTTCTGGGTGATACTTGTTATGGTCCGGACAATGTTCAATATTTACAATTTGTGGAGGGGGGGGGCTTAGACGACAGGAGGACAAGTGGGTAGAGAGAGGGAGGGGGGGCACTCAGGATGTCTTCTTGAAATACCTTACCATTTCAGTGTAATGTAGATAAGGTTCAGTCTTAGATCTTTATTTTGCAACCAAGGGTGATGTATACTACTCTACTTCATACATCTCATCATTTATCTACACAGCTTCCATGATGCACCCAGTTGTTACCTTCCATTAGTGAGTCTCATATCGCTGATGCCCCAATATATTTATAGTCAGTATGGTACGCATAAGACAATGTACATAGTTTGTAGTTTACACCCCACATTTAGTAGCTTTGTACCATTTTCTCGGGGTAAGACATTCGCTTACCAGCAACATTGGTAAAAAAATGTTCTATGTTTACTCGAGGATTCATTAATCAAAGGTTGATTCAATGTATACTACATAGCGTAATGATATAAGTTGTTTGCTTCATTATGCTACAGTCATAATAATCGTTTATAATATACTCCATATGGTAGGACCAGTGGTAAAATTGTAGACGTTGCCTGAGTGCCTGCCTGCCTGCCTTCCTCTCCTCCCCCCCCAAAAAAAAGGAAAAAGAACAAAACTTCCTACCTGCAAATAATTTTCCAGAGGTACAGTATACATGTTCACATAGAGAGGTACAGTATTCATGTTCATATTTGCAGAGCAAGAGGTGTATATATGTGTCTCTGTCTTTGATATTAGTCAAAGTGAAGTCAGTACCACTACATGATGCATGATGCCATGTTACATTGGCAGGGCATATACAGTTCAATGGATGGAGTTTGCAGAGAGACTGCAATTTCCCAAAGTTTAGGAAAAGAGAAGCGGAGAAAATGCCATGTAGTTGTTTTTCTGGTAGCTCTGTATTGACAGTATTAGGTCAGGTAGTGAGGCCTTCTGCCATCAGAGAATCCCTCTGGGAGTATTGATGATGGCAAACTGATAATACCTCTTCTTGGTTTGTTTGCTTTAGTGAGGTAAATATTTGACTAGAACTGTGCACTGCCAAAGATTTAAATGTCAAGGGGACCACTATCTATTTGTGTCTCCGATGGGGTGTAGTGCAGTGATTGGTTGTTAAATGGACGTAGTTCTCAGGGCAACAACTTAGAAGCTCTTGACTTAGGTCCCGCTTTACATCTGAGAAAGCTTCATGGGGGAGTTAACTGATCACTTTTATCATTCCTGTACTTAGAAGCACTAGTGATGCATGTGGTGCAAAAGTATTCTTTTCACCCCTTAAATGTCTCATCTGAACAAGTTTTTCATTACCCGCTTTTCTGTGTGTCTTCGTCCACACCGATTACTTTCAGGCTTGGCTCTCAAGAATGTATAACCATGCTGGTGATCAGCTTCAATAACGTAGCCCTCTTCGTTTCATTGTTCCACCCAAAGTTTATGCCGTGGTTGCTTACAGTTTGGGTTGCTAGGAAGCTTTTGTAGGGTGTACTGTAAGGTTTGTCCATGTGTGGTTATCCCACCCAAGGTTAGGACCACTGATTTTCTACAATCGTGGAAAAATATATGGCAATTGAACTTTTCTACAAAAATTTGCAAAATTTACAAATTTTTCAGAAAATTTCTCTAACATGTCGTTAAAAAAAAGTTGAATTAATGAAATGTGCGTGCTTTACAGCTGAGGGAAACTATTGTAAGACTATTTGGAATGTAATATGCAAGTAGACCTCAGCAGACTGGCTGTAGCTGGCCAGAAACACCTGTTGCAATTAACCAAGCGCTAGCACTGACTGCAGTATACTTAGCCAGTATGAAAGGAGTCTAAGACTAATGCTACTGAAGAGCTACCTACAGTACACCACAACCCTCAACGAAGCCCCCTTTCTACCAGTCCAATTCTTAAATCTCAATAGTTTGAGTCTCTGGGATTGACAAACGGTCAAACAGTTTCTTGGAATAAGATGAACCATGTAACTTACAAATAGTCTATAAATCTGACTTTTTTTTAGACTGTTTTTTCATGGACGATGAAATACATACGTAATTCACAACGCGTACTCCCTCACCTCATATAACCTATGCATTTCCATATTGACCATGGTCTAGCATCTGGCAGTTTTGTGTGTGTGTGTGTATCTGGCCACCCCCCTTCCATAATTGCCAGCCTTTTGGTCTGCCTTTTGTGCAGCGTACGTAATCTCTGAAATGGTTAGGCTATTATATAGTTGGACTATGTAACAAACCACATACATCACGGTCAATTTCGTAGTAATGGCCGCACCCTTCGTACTGTGTTCATAGCGTTAGAAACTGTGTTAGGCCGACTGCTTGAACATATCGTGTTGCCCATGATAAGTTCATCTTAAAACATCAAGACTATGAATGAAAATGGTTTGAAATGACTTAAAGAAGTCAGAAGACATGTTCCTTACCTCGAATTTCCTGCAGTACACCACTGTCAGTACAACACACACATAGGTTAATAGATACATAGGAAAGTGATGAAGAAATACACTGGAATCAACTCTAGACAGAACTTGTAATTAGGATACAAGCACTATGCAGATACACCAAGCAATAACCACATGTTGCATTGTACATGGAAAGATGAGCAAACAACACATGCTGACAGCATCCGTAAATATGGAGGCAAGTCCACTCTCATCAGAGAGCACCATTTAGCAAATAATAACCAACTAGTCTTTTCCAATACATATTTTCAACCTCTATTGAAAGAATTTTTCTCAAAATCTTTTGAAAAGATTACCCAAAAGATGATGCGTAGTAGCTCTAACATTTGAAGTAAAGAAATTTGCAAACAAAATTCTCTTGACTGTGAATACGTTAAAGTCAGATTGACAAATGTAACAGGTGGTACAGTGTTAAAAATACTACTGTAGTTTGGTGAGTAAATACTGTAGTTCAATATGGAGGAAAGGGGAGATGGACTGAAAATTATTTCCTTCTTGTTCGACAATTTCTTTGGTTTAAATGGTTCACTTTCCTCCACCATTGCAAACTCGAAGGCTTTTTATTATTGATAATCCTGTTAAGTTTTCACACTGATGTCACCTTTTAACAGACCTGTGTCTTGAAATGATATAGTACTCACTGCATCATGACATTATAGACACATGTTGTCTCTGCACTGAATGCTGGATATGCATGATTATGGTTTAAGTGAGACCATCTCCTTCAGTTTGATATATCATGCACTTGTTTTCCCTTATTTAAGTTAAATATGAAAGTATGAGGAAATTTAGAAACAACTTGGAAACAATGAGAATCGTTGGTGTGTTTTCACAAGCTCAGGATAAGAGGGGAATGTGGCCTTATGCCCATAAGGGCTGTATTAGTTCAATAAAGTCAACATAATGTTGTTAATGTAAACAAAGTTACATGCTGTGTTTGTTTTGGTCGTTGTAGTTGCTTTGGTCAAAGTTTGTGTAAGAGAAAAGTTTTTGAAAGGAAGTGCATCATTGGGTAGTGGTAGGATTGAATTACAATATTAGAATAAATGAACAGTAATCAATTAGTTTTGAAGTTACTGTAGTCTGAATTAACCTCTCTTGGAACATATATGTCAGCCTCCGTAAAAGCTAACACGCCTCTCACCACAGTGCAAGCATGCCTGGTAGATTTTTTCGCTGCCATACTGCAACTCCAATCCCTAATATGGAATAGCGCCCCCTCAGATTGCCATCATAAGTTTTGCAAGTGTGATATTAATACAATTTTGTTGATTTCTATGCTCTGTTTTTGTAATTTTTTCATGTTTCACTTGTTTTTTTTTCTTTTTTGAGTATGTGGTTCCAAGGATATCTCCTTTCACCTAGACAATGTTTTCGGGATAATTGTCCCTTTCCTCTGGAGAAGGAGATGGTTCAGGAGAATGATGTAGAAGTATTATAAGACTGTACTCTAGTTTCCATAAATTGATTTGGTTAGTAACTCCCTACCACTGATAGAGAAGAAAGTTTAGTATGAACCATTTAATTTGTTTGTTATAACTATGGATGTCCTTTTTCATGAGTTCACCATTTTGACAAGAAAGAATAAAGTTAGTTCAGGAGATCTGATAGTGCTTCAACTGATTTTTTTCCTCCAGTTGTTTTGCTTCAGAAATAAATGTAGATATTGCTTTAATATAATTTGAACTGATTTGGAAAGTTTGAAAAATGATTTGGAAACTCTGCAGGATATTGTGTAGAAAAGCCTGTAAGCGTGTCATCTGTTTTTTCTCTCATTTAAAAATCAGTTTACTATCCATATCACCTGCCAGGCTACAATATACCTGCTTTTTATTTTTGTAATCTTTTGTCACAGCATGCCTCAGATTGTGATATTGCCTGTGTCTTTTGGCTGAGATATATCCATTAACACGGTAGCATTACTTCATGATGTTAAATGCTGTGGAAAAACTTCAAACTATGATTTGTATAAACATTTACCTTTCAGCATGCCTCAGAGACCGAGAAGAAACAAAACGAGGTGGAGAGCAAGAAGCTTTTAGGGAATCCTATCACTTACGGCCATGGTCATGCCATTCAGGTATACAGTTTGGGAACCTCCATTCGATCGACAGACATCTGTGAAATGAACTCGTCAGCCTGTTTCAGCTGTCAGCTCACCAGAATCTACTGTCGTTTTATGTCACTGCTTGGGCAGTTGGTTTTTTCAACCTTGGCTTGCATGCCATAATGTTTATTACTCAATTCATAAAACCTCCCTTGAGGTGTCGACATTTTCAATAGGATTTTCTCAATCAGTTGCAAAATTGTAATTTAAAAATGTAAAATTTTGACTGTTACAGTCATAGCTAACAATACATACTTATTAATGTAAGTGTGGAAACCTGTCCTCTTCTGACTTTCAAATGTGGTTATTGCTGGTATGTGGATTAGTCAGTTGTTTTGAGTGGCAGCATATAACTGCAAGTCTGAAGCTGCTTTGGATGCCATGCAACCTTTGTGTGCACAAATTTATGTCTCCTGTGTTTTGTCGAGAATGTTGTGTGGGGTTTGGTATTGGAGAAAATCTGAAAGGAATTGTTAAATACTCCATTTATTTGGATTTCAACTGTCCCTTTGTTATTATAATTGTGATGAAAATATTGTGGCATTATCGCTTGACACTGTCGTGAGGGACTATTCAGACTAATTATGGAGCTAAACATGTAGACTAATAATCTAATCAGTATCAGTTGGAAGGTATGAACTTCGTTAGTGTCTCTTTTTTTTATCCTGTAACATGTAGGTACATGTTTTAGTTTGTTTCTTTTTAACCCTCTGAAGTCACTTTAGGGCTGAAATTGCCTCAGTTTTATCCATCCAAACCTTTGAGACAATGTATGTAGGACAAGGGGATGCAAAATGTCTGCACTTTTGATTGAGAAAATAGTTTGCTTAATTTTCACAAATTTTCTCCATGTGGCAAGTGCATAAAAGCCTGTGCTATGCAACACTAGCATTGGCTTAACTCTAGGCATACATGATAAGTTGAGGACCAAAGATGTCAGGGTAGCACAGTGCAATAGATGTCATTAACTGTGATGGTATGCAAGAGACACTCACTCATGCTACCTTTCCATTTGCCCATAGGACTGACTTTTAAAGCAGAGCAGTGTAAATGCAGGTACTGAAGAGGATGTTTACTTCTCCACTCACCTACCTGTCTCAATGCAACAATTTCACTCCCATCTACAGTGCCAGAAATGCTTTTTAATTTTTAGTGCAGTCTCTTATGTCATCCAGCACAATACTAGACAAGCCCCTTCTTTCCATTCTACCAACCCTATGTTTGTAGAATGTGGAGTTTTGGGAATTTATAATGTGTGTATCATATGTATAACATCACAGGAACATCAGGTATATTAGGGCTCGTACTAATTGTTTACTTTGTTCGATAGTGCCCAACAAATTTACAAATGTCTTTGATTAACATACACAAGGTCCAACTTTACTCCAAAATGTGGAAATGTAGATTTCTTACCTTAAGTATTACTGAATCATTTCAAAACCATTTGTTGAATAGATTTGCTAGTGAACTGCCTCGTTTAAATTTTGGAAGTAAAATTAAAGTGTATTTTACAAACTGCACTTTCATAAAGCTGCGTGTGATGTCAAACCAAGGACCCTGATTCTAGTTACTTTGCTTCCTACATTGCTGTTGTATTTTGTCTTTGCAGCTTCTTCATGTGAAGAGTAATAAGTTCCTCACAGTCAACAAACGGCTTCCAGCGTTACTGGAGAGGAATGCAATGAGAGTTACCCTTGACACCGAGGGGAATGAAGGATCTTGGTTTTACATAAGACCTTACTACAAACTCAGAGTTGTCGGTGACAATGTGAGTCCTCCCTATGACGACCATAATATGTAATGTTCACAAATTTTCCCTTTTATTTTCGAGAAAGATAGGTGTTATGGGTTTGGTAGTGAAAGGTGTTACCAAAGTTGACCTGGTTGTTTTGTAAAAAATTCCTCAACCTTTAAATTGTTGTCAAATTTAAGCATGTAAACGATGCAAAAGGGTTGGCGGTTGGAAGAGGGATGGATGGAATTGGAGTAATGATATAATGATTTTGGAGTTGAGTTCATTCATGGAGATTTACAAGAGTAAGGTTTACCAAGGCAGACAGAATTCTGCTCCACATAATTGTCATTTTTATAGCATTATTTTGAAGTATGTTATCAGTGAGCTGTGTCGAGGATTATTCGTAATTCAGATGTTTTTTGTTTTGTCGTTTTCATACTAACTTTTCAAATTTGCATAATATGATAATGATGTTTTGTGGAAGTGGGGGAAGGAAATGGGTAGAGGACTATAACTTTGGTACTGTACCTAAGTATTATAACTTCCCTTTTGATTCTAAAGGAATGCTTTTGCAAGCAGAGCCACATCTTAATAATGCAAAGAGTCTATTCCAAAAATAGTCTATTCAGTTTCATACTTGCAAGAATGTTTCTTTGTCTTGTATTCTCAATTCTTGTTGTCATTACAAGATTAACAGAAAAGTTTCTTTTTTTCGAAAGAGATACGTACCTTATGGATATTTTGTATTTTTCAGGTCGTCGTCGGTGATAAGGTAGTCTTGGAACCGGTCGTTGCTGGACAACCACTGCATGCAAGTAACTATGATCTAGGCGATCACCCTGGCTGTAAGGAGGTAATGTCAGATCAGCTTTTCCTTTTTGTTGGTGTTAGGTCCTTTTGGAATGACTCAAATCTAGAAACTTTCTGGGTCCTGTTTAATTATGTTGGTTTTAATAGCTTGCTGTCCCTCAAAAAAATTCTTGTGATTCATGTTTTTCTTGTTGTCGTCTGCTTTGCCTTCAGTGGTGTCACTCCTGTCATCTAGAAGTCTGAAAACTGGAGGGAATAGTCCAGTTTTGTGGACCTGTTTCAAAGATCACAAACTCAAGGCAGAGAATCTGTCAAGCGTGATATCTTTTTATTATGTAGAATTTAGGTTTTAGCAGCATCGCCTTAGCCTCTGTAACAGAAGAAAGTATAAAAATGACACTGGTCTACTTTGTGTTATGTTATGTACTATTTGATTCATTCGGAGATTTTCCATCGTAATTTTTCAGATTAATGCTATTAATTTCACCACTTGCTGGAAGCTGTCACTGTTTATGGATCACAAAGACAACATTGAGGGAAATTTGAAGGGGGTGAGTTAAATCACGATGAAATGTTGTATTTTGTTATGTATTTAAGACTGCCACCACAGAAGAGTCAAGATTTTCCTGTGCTTCCAATTGATATCATGCCAGTGGAAGTAGTAGAGTCATGCATTTCTCCGCTATTCATGAATAGCATCTTGGGTCATTTAGCAGCTGAAACAATGAAAATGCTCCGAAGACATCTGATCCATCGGTTCGAAATTACAGGTCTACATTCGTCTAAATGTCCTGACTGTCAAATGAATGCTCTATTAGGAGAAGAAAAAGTGGTGTAGCATCTTGCATATGGACTATTAAAGACAAGCTTATATCATCACATGTGATAATGACAATTCACAGTGAGTACTCCCTCACCTCATATAATCTATGCATTACCGTGTTGACCATGGTCTTGTTGCTGGAGTTCGGTCCCTGACTGAGGCAGCACTTCACAGAAATGTTCTCGAGATGGCGTTTTCCACTTGGCCGCGGCAAGAACGTCCTGCAAAGGCATGTTGCGGAACCATGCCGCCGATGTCGCGTGTCCCCGCATGTCATGCGCCCAAACATGCTCGTCCAGATTGACCTGAGGCCGGATCAGCACAGCAATGCAGCACGACGGCGTTTCTTTCGAAGCTGGGTGAATGGGCCCCGCGGCAAAATGAAGAGCCGGTCGGACTCGCAGATGTGCTTTGTCCGCTCTATGTACCACTTCAGTGCTCGAACTGGGCAGCGCAACTTGTCCCGGGGAAAAAGACAGTGTTTGGTTTTTGCCAGAAAGTGCTGGTCCAGGAGGATTCCCACCCCCGAGGCTTCGAAGCACGTAAAGCCCGCTTGTAGAGTCAGCTCGAAAGCAATGCCAGGCGTCGAGCCGAGGCTGTGGCCATGAGAAACAAAACCCTGTCAGGTGAAGAGGTCCAAGGGGGTGTTATGGATCGGCTCGAAGGGGGGCTATGCCGATTTGTCGAGGAATGCATTAATGGACCAGGAAGGGGCGGGACACCGTGAAGGAGGGCGTCAATGAAAAATCCCCAAAGAAGGTAACAAGAAGGTAGATCAGAGCAGATCAGATGCAATAGCGCTGTGGAAACTTCGCTGTCAGACCAAAAGACTGGCAATTACGGAAGGACTGTTGCCAGATACACACACATACAAAATTGCTAGATGCTTGACCATGGTCAATACGGTAGTGCATAGATTATATGAGGTGAGTACGAATTCCCAAACCAGGAAGTTTTGGGAATTGATGCCCACAGTAAGATTACAGTATAGTGTAGAACAATACAAGGCAATGTAGTACGATAGGGTGCAATGTAATGTACAATATGATACAATGCAATGTAGAACACAATGAAAATTGTCATATAATGCATTGCATTGTACAATACAAATACAGTACAATACATTACAGTGAAATATGATGTACAATGTAGTACAAAACAATACATCCTAATCAAGTCCAATGCAAACAATACCACTCTGTACATAACATAACATTACAAAAGTGGACATATCAACAGCTCCATTTTATGCATTTCATCAAGTGTTTGGATTCAAGTAAGTGCACTTGGTAACAAACCATGTTAGATATATGTGCAGAGATGAATGATAGTGTGTAATATCAGTTGTAGAGATGATGTGTTGCATGTTGTGGTACCTGTGTGAGATATTGGATTGATTTGTGTCATGTGCATTAGGAAATGTTTCTGTAGGCCTGACTTTTTATGACCAATAACTTGTTAAGATACTAAATGTTGTAAACTAATGGAAAGGGTGAAAGCAAAGTCCACTATTGTGTGCAAAATTCAGAATCGTGATATTTTATGCACCTAGTCATTTTACAGCATCTCATTTCTACAAACCCCAAAATCCCATTTATAAGTTGATGTGTTGCTCATGCTGTTGCATAGTAATGAGGTAAACTATGCATTATGTAACAATAAATAATGGTTATGTGACAACTTTGCAACCTCGTAAAAGATCAGAATGTAAACAGCAGATGTTTAGGGGTTGCAGAAATAAAGATATTGGACTCTGGAAGGCAGTTAAGACAGGTTGTGCTTTTATAGCTATAGCCATCACGAGTGTTGTATGTAGGGTAAAGGGTTTAGAATTTGTAGCTTATAAGTATTTCATTGTACTTTTCGTCATATATGTTTTTCAATGCACGAAATGAAGGGAAAAAGATCATGCAGTAATTCAAACTGAAAATGTCTCTCTTTGACATGGTTTATACTGACTGTAAAGTAAATGGAAAGTGAAACAAGCATAGCAAAGTAAAAATGAACAATGGCACCTTACCACAAAATGAAGGAGCACTTGATGAATTATGGACTTCTAGATTGCTAAGTTCTAAAAGTTTCCTTTTTTTTTTTTTTTTCATGCTCAGGGTGATGTCGTCAGGTTATTTCATGCTGAGCAAGAAAAGTTCCTGACGTGCGATGAATATCGAGGAAAACAATACGTATTCCTAAGAACCACTGGAAGAGCCTCTGCGACTGCTGCTACCAGTTCCAAAGCATTGTGGGAAGTAGAGGTTGGTGAAAACTTTACATACTTGCATTTTATAGGTCTCTTAACCGGGAAGCAGAATTACTTAAATTAAAAAAAACGACTTTGAGGATTGTTTTGTCTCTCTGAGGCTTATTATGATGTCAGATTTAAAACATATCTGATGTTTTATGGTTTGTAAACATTTATACTGTTTATTTCAAATCTGACATGATTTGTTTTCCAAATTTTACAGGTTGTCCAACATGATCCTTGCCAGGGAGGAGCAGGCCATTGGAACAGTTTATTCAGATTCAAACATCTCGCCACAGAACAGTACCTAGCAGCGGAGGTAACCACTGACTCAGTCAGTTTGTGTTGTAAGAATAGAGAACTCAAGCAAAGAGTAAACCGAGAGTTATTTGTTGTACAGAAGTTCCACTAACCCAAATGTACTCAACCAAAATGAGATAAATAAATATAAATAAAAAATATACACACTATCAAGGGGTAGGTGAAGGATGACTCACCCTACAGTGGTTCAGGTAACAAATTGTTATTTAACAGATCAAAGGATGCCTGGAACTTCATCCATCTTGTCTCTCATGCATTGCACTTCAATGTTATTTGATTTTCATTCAGGCGGATAATGACCCCCACAAAGATCCCAGCAGAGAGAAGTTGAAAGGACCCATGGGGAGCTCGTTTTACCATTTGGTGCCGATGTCCCACGGACATGACATAGCGACAATTTTCGAGCTGGATGCGACCACCCACCACAAGGGGAACTCATTAGTACCAACGTGAGTTAAAGGAGTCTTACCAGTTTAAAACAATGTAACAGTTCTAACCTGTGGGGACAGTATTAAGTGGGAGTGAGAAAGACCTTATCCGTTTACTCTGTACATTCTTTATCCAAGTTAACTATGAACTTGCCTACCAGTTAGATCGCAAGTAGACACTGAAGTAAACACCCAAAATATCTCTCAGTTAAGAGCATGGCATGGTCCACATTCAAGATAAGTGTGTGGGTGTCCTGCTCTTTAGGAAATACTCAAATTGGAAATATGCTTTTGTAGATTAGGGATTTATGAATCAGAATTTCTGTTGGTCAGTTATTATCTATTCAGGGTTGTCACCATGCCGGGTGGCACCGGGCAGTGCTACTCAGCTCTCGAAATCTCTGCCCGGCACTCGCCGTCAATTTCAGCATCACTGCCCGGCACGAATTTTGTACTTTAACTGAATTAAATTGTTAGATTTCTTTAGAATTCTGAGTGAAAGTTACTCAGTATTACTATTACATCAACATTAAGTAGGTCTACAAACTTTGCAACCTTGAATTGAAAATTACGGCAAGAATCGCAGCCTCTACTTTGGTCTCTAGATTGCACCATTTTGCATCTAAGCATTCTCCAACCCGCAAAAATTTTAGTTTGTGGGTAGAAGGGGAGAGGGACACCCTCTCCCCTTACACCCCTCCCCAGGGGTGTAAACAAATTACGCAGCTCTCAAAATGGTTTGGTGACAACCCTGTATCTATTTATAATCATTTCGTGTTGGGCATCTTTTGTGGTAGAAACTTGGCACAGCAAAGTAATGAAACGACTTTCTCAACTGTTTTCTTTGTCGTGTCAGGAATGCTTACGTCCGTCTTCGTCACCTTTGCACCAACACGTGGGTTCACAGTACTTCCATACCAATTGATAGAAAAGAGGACAGACCAGTCATGTTGAAAGTAAGAATTGTCTACCTACCCTTTGCTTATGCATTCCTTTGGTGTTTGTTGGGATGATGAAAGTGACAACAGGATACATCAAAAATACATTGGGTGTCTGTATGAAACTGTTTTTAGTATAGAGCATATATGTCTCATTCATTGACTGTTGTGTTGCCAGAATGATAATTTAGCAATTTTTGTCTGCATTTAGTATTGTGACTCATTGCAAGGTGCAATGTCAGTTTTGTCATGATTTTTGGGTCTACATAATATTTTGATGTTCACTGTAAACCAAGCAGTAAATGCTAAAAGTTGTTGGCTATTTCATGAATGTATGTCATTCATTTAAATTCTTTTGAAATTCTGCATAATGATGGTTCTTGACTAGCCATACTGAGTGCCAGTTAATATGCTGTCTGTATGCCACCTTGTCCTATGAACCATTCTTGTGGTGAATGCTAGGTATTTTGACCACCCGTTACCCCGTATTACATTATTAATAAATGTTGCAATGACAGTGTGACTGATATGTATAAGTCTTACATGAAGTGACCATATCGGAACTACTTATGTATCCAAATGCATCAGAGTCTCCTGCCATGACAGTTTCGTTATTTCTCTGTGTAAGATGAGAAGAATGCGCTACCAGTCGGTAGCTCTGTAGATACACATGAAAGTTACTGTTGTGCTTTGAGGAAAATTTTACCCATCTTCCATGCCTTTTGCTGTCACACAGACAAATTTAGTTACTTTGTTAAACTTTACTGCTAACCATGTCAAGTTAGTATACATCTTGCTTAACAACATTTTAACAACATCATGACAAATGCATACATATATATTGTTGTATAGAGATGGTCATTCTATGCCACCATACTCAAAAGGGTCGTACAAAGTTCAGTCTTCTGGTGTTTACTAGAGTTTATGAACCTTTTCTTTATTCCCCTCAGACAGTCAGATTAGACACGGCAATACACTAAAAATTGAAAACTTAGACCCTGTTCAAAGAAAGATTTTGCAATACGTTGCTGATTGGTAGATCACAGGTAGATCACCATTTACATATGTTGTCATAGACAATCATTGGCTCTGTGATTGGTCAATGTCATGTAGACCTTGTGACCATCTACCCTTGGAAGCCACTAGGCCAAACGTCAGCAACAGGTCCCGGACTGGCAAATTTCTCTTCGACCTGACAACATCTGTCTTTCTCATGTACTATGTAGGGCTGTGTCATCCTTTCGTTTCTCTCTTTCAATCATAATCGTCATCTAATTCTCATTAATTTTAGTGTGTCAGTCGAATCATCAAATAAGTGGAACTCTGATCGTAAAAATCGAGCTTTCACCCTCTCTGGATTCTTCTGTCCTGACGTCTCTCTCGCTCTCTCGATCTGTGTTGTCAACAACATAAAATATCCGTCGCTGAGGCAGTCATATCATGACTGTAAAACCCCCTAAAACCCCCCATCTAACATGACAATATAAGCCATTGGATGAAAAGATAAATAAATAGATGCCAATATTCATATTAGTTACTACTAAACATTAGTAATGAATTAACAGAACACAGAAGACTTCAAATGACTGCAGTCATAAAAATTTACGGAGGAAAAGACAACATAAATTGCGACTGCCATCAACCAATCCTTTCCCTTATGGCATATGTTTGTGGTACTGTTCAGGTTGGTACGGCGCCAGTACGTGAGGACAGAGAAGCTTTTGCCATTATTCCTGTCAGACCAGGTGAGGTGAGGGACTTGGACTTTGCCAATGATGCAGAGAAGGTTTTAGGAGCAATGGCAGAAAAAATGGAGAAAGGAATCATCACACACAATGAAAGGAAGTAGGTTATCAGATATTGTGATTTTTTTTTGTTCTTGATTTCTTTGTTTTACACAAACAAGTTTTCATTGTATGAGAAGATAATAATTATTGACTCACAAGTTGCCAGAAATTCTTAGTGGCTACCCTAACATTGTGGTGACATTAAGTATTACATTTGCAACTCTGTAAATGAGTGTAGAAAAGTAAGTTTTGATAGTGTTCTCCTCTGAAACAAGAATGATGCTTTTTCTTCTTATTACAGTTACTTTTGACATTGCTTTTGCTCCACTTTATATTTGCTTCTGGCATGTTTCAAAACTGTATTGCCAGATGCTTTATGAAACTGTCACTGTTTAACCAGCTAGAAAGATACTGGACTGTGAAACTGTTGAAGATTCTCATTAGTAGTTCTAAAATAGAAAATGTGTATTTTATTAGTTGTGACAACCCCTATGCAGAATTATTGTCTGTGCAAATTGCTTATCAAGTCTGTGGGTCCATGTATGTATATCCTGCTGAAATTGTCTCTACAAGTGTTTCTTTTGTTGAAGACTCACTTTGTATTTGTGACTACAGTGCAAATATTTGTTTTAATGTAAATTTTCCACCAACTTGGCAATATGATGTTTGCAAAAATAGACACTTTACAAGCTTTTTCTTTTCAATTGAGATCCTTCCATCTCAAATGTTGTATCAAGTATTGTATCACTTGCTCTAGTATAAACTTAGATCAACGTTAAGCAAATAAAGTAAACTTAGATCAATATAAAGCAAATAATGTTCCAGAATTTCATGGTTGCTTACTCACTCGCTGGAATGTCCAATTTTCTATTTGAAATGGGCAATCTTCAGGAAACCAAGTTCATCTCTTTATTTTGCCTAGTGTATAGATTGCATACAAATCATGCCTTCACATCATGTGTACTTGTTTCAGCCTTAAAAAATTATTTTTGTAAACTTATATGTATTTCAAAACATCATCAAACTTATGCGATCCTTTGTTTTCAGTTTACAGTTAATACTTTTTTGATAGGCACATTCTCTTTTGTTTCTGCAATTAAGATCACACTCTCCAACATTGCTGTGCTTTGTTATCAAGGCAGTGATTGTAAAACTGAAGTTTTAGAGAAGCCGCAGTATTTGGTAGCATAGTACGTCATGACATCGATGTGACTGTTCATCCAGAAAATGACTGTTGTCCTCTTTATCATAATTGCGTTCATACATTTAGACGCAGACTTGATCTTTTTTAAAGATTCTAAAAACGTGAATAGCTTATTCAAATTCTTTCTTGGCCACTTTTGTTTCTTTGCTTTTTTTTTTTTGCAAGGCAAACCAAGAAGTTACTTGTGGATCTGATCTACTTTGTGACCGATCAAGCCAACAGTGGAATTGATCCACTCAAAGTTACCGTGACGACACCCAACAGAGATCGACAAAAGCTGATGAGGGAGCAGTACATCTTAGAGAGAGTAAGTACATTCGTCTCTTGTAGAGTACGAGCTGGCATTCAGCTTTGATAGATTACAGGATGTAATATGTTGGTCTTTAAAGAGGAGTTGTAGACTTAAACTTTAACAGCAAAACACTTTCTCCGTGAAATAAGGCCGTTTCAACTTGGTGATGACTTCAGAATGAAGTGGTATTCATGTCAAATTGTCTGGCACCTTTGGTGCTTAAAATACTCATACAGCATTTATTGGTCGTTAGCCTACCATTGAGATTAATACAAGCCTGCATTAGATGATCATACTTTGGTTTGCATATCGTACATGTAATACATATCACTTGTTGTGACTTAACTGTTTTCTATTCAATGTGGCTGTCAGATCCACAATTGGGTGTTTGGTGATACAGATATGTTATCATGCAGGTTAAACCTAACTAGCTAAATATTTTGGAATATTTTCCAAGTAACAGTTAACTTACAATACCTTGATAAATTTGCTCAGTTGACCGCATCACGTCAAGTGTCAATTTTTCTTCTTCTATTATTTCAGATCTTCGAAATTCTCAAGGCACCTTTCAGTGAAACCCATGATGGTCCATTGCTCAGAATGGAGCAACTGTCAGACCCCCGTAACTCTACCTACAAAGAAGTTCTGAGGCTTTCATACAGGCTATTGAAGTTATCTCAACAGTCATATAGAAAGAATCAGGTATGCTTGTGGTGTTAACATAGACTAGGTGGTTGATATGATTACAACGAGGACTACGTTGCTATCCTAGCCACGGCTTCATGAACTGTAAACAAAGATCATGTGGTTGATATAGCTGCCAAGAAAGGCTAGGTGGCTATCATGACCATGGCACCATGGACTGCCAATAAAGAACAGGGTGCTTAAGGCAGGTGCCCACTTCACAAGGCCAGACTGCAACCCGATGCAACTGAACCGGACTTCTCATTGTGACCAGTTGAATTGCAGTGCGCGTTAACCGTGCACTACACTGACTCCACCTGTCATTCTGTACACGTGAAAGCTGCCAGTTTCTCTGCAACTTTCACCTTATTTCCCCAAGGCTGTGGCTATAGATTAGAAATCATGTTGTGTTCAGTTTGTAACAGCTGCACACTGCCACTACTTGACTCATCGCCAACACAGCCTTCCCGACTCCAAGCCAAATATCAAACATTCTTGGTATGTGGTTACGATGAAGACGGACTGTTGGATCGCAGTTGGGTCGTGATAAATTTGGTGCCTACTGCACTGATTTGATTCCGACCGACGGGTTTTCAGTCACGTCACAGTCAGGTCACCGTTGGGTCGGTGTGGGTTGGACTGGCCTTTAACTGCATGTTGACATAGGTCTTTGAAATGGCTCTCAACAAAAACCAAGTGACTATGGTGACCGTTGCTCCATGGACTGTCGACATTGATCATGTGGTTAAAATGGGTGTCAGCAAAGATTTGGGCTGGCAGTATAAACAAGGTGGCTAGGCTTTTCAGACATCCTTAAATGGCAATGATAATTCAATACTTGATTAATCTTCTTGAATTGATTGTGATAGATTGAGGGGATATTATCTCAAAATAAATCATCCATCAAGAATTCAGCTTGCCATCACACTTCCATGTCAGAAATTGCAAGTTTTCAGTTTGTCTGGCAAGAAATAGGATAGTCATGGGAAGTATGTTTGCATCAGAATATTCACGGAATCCTTTCATTGTTAGTGGCAAAGGTTTTGTAAATGATACAATGGTGTAGATTGCCTTCTGTGTTCTCAACAGGAACACATTGCCAAGCAGTTTGGATACATGCAGAAACAAATTGGATACGATGTGTTAGCTGAAGAAACCATAACAGCTCTGCTTCACAATAACCGGAAACTCCTTGAGAAGCACATCACCATGGCTGAAATTGAAACATTTGTTAGCTTGGTGAGAAAAACAAGAGAATGCAGGTGAGTGTTTCTGTTGATGTAGGTGTCAGTGCAGGTGAGTGTACCTGTTGATGTATATGTCAAAGCAGTTAGGTTTTTCTGTTGAGTTATGTATCAGTGCAGGTGAGTGTTTCTGTTAATGTGTGTTTCAAAGCAGTTAGGTGTTTCTGTTGATGTATGTGTCAAAGCAGTAAGGTGTTTCTGTTGATGTATGTGTTGATGCAGGTGATTGATTCTGTTGAGAAATGTTTCAATGCAGGTGAGTGTTTCTGTTGATGTATGTATCAAAGCAGTAAAGTGTTTCTATTGATCTATGTGTCAATGCAGTAAAGTGTTTCTGTTGATGTATGTGTCAATGAAGGTGAGTGTTTCTGTTGATGTGTGTGTCAAAGCAGATGAGTGTTTCTGTTGAACTAGTGTCAGTGTAGGTGAGTCTTTCTGTTGATGTAAGTTACAGGTATTTCCATTAAGTTATAGTATCATTTTTTTCCGTCTGTTTGAGAAACCCCATTATCACCATGAATAATAGTCAATACATTTGAAACACATTATTCTGTAAAATGAAAAGTAAATTTAGATTTTTATGAACACTGAAGCATAAAGAACTTTACTAATAAATACAACAAAAAGTACTTACAGAGGGTGTCTCTATACATTTACTTGAGTCAGTGATGTTTCAGGGAAACTCCATCGGCAAAGGGTAATGTCTTGACTTCTCTGATTCTTTTCTTCAATTATTGGTAATTTCAATTGCTTCTCTACATCTGAAAACAGGTTTCTGGAATATCTCTCGGATTTGTGTGTGTCCAATAATGAAGCCATTCCAAGGACGCAAGAACTCATTTACCAATGCATTTGCAAAGAAGAGAATTCAGATATTCTTATCGGCACCAAGTGAGCTTAAATTGATCTTATTTCAAGTTTTATTACCTGTCTGTATTGAGAAAATTGCAGCTGTTCTGTATAATTACACAAGAGATTGGATTGAAATCATACTGTTTCTCTGCAGATTTTATGTCATTATCCACTTTCTTTATCAAGATTTCTCTGGTCAGGAAATAACTGCTGGAATAAATTTGCCAAATATTAAGAGAGGTTGTAGATTCTCTAATCATCGTCAAAACCTGCTAGTGCAGCCCAGTGGAATATATGCCAGTTAAATCTAATGTGTTACTAGCAACAGTTAATACAAGAAAGCAGTACAAACACGTGTTGAATAGCCCAGTCAATGAATATTCAATATGTTGAAGTGGGTCACCGCAGTGATTCCATTGCAAGTCATTCATGATAAAAAGAATGCAAAGAAAGATTTACAGTTTCACAATTTTGACAGCATTTCTTTATTAATACTTCTGTTTCAGAGAAAATTTGTAGTACAATCCCTTACATTGTAAGCATACCATTGAATTCATCAGAGGAAATTAGACTTGAACTTAAATAGAGCGCATCAAGCTCGATCAAATCACTTCAAAACACTTCCAAACATAACTTAATAATGAAAACAAAGTTCCTTTAAAAATCAATATATTTATGGTTTTTCTTTGTTCCGGTCTTCACACTGTGTTTGGACAATTGTAACAGCTTATGAAAAAAATTAATTAAAATAAAATTGTGAATTATAAGAAACAACACAAACAAACCTTGTGTACTCGAACTTAAATGATTCTCATTGATGAATTCATGCTGTTTTGGACAAAAACTGAGTGCTCAGGTCGTGTGCGACATTTTCTATTCATGCCTGGCAAAACGATGAGGTACATTCTACCTTTTATAACAGGTTGGTAGAGAAGTACATGCAGGTGGAGCAAGTGGACACCATGGACATGGAAGGCGAGATGGAACCGTCCATCAAGATAGAAAAAGAGGAAGGAGTAGAGCTATTCTGGGAGAATAATACCAAGAGCAAAGATATCAGGGACTTGGCTATAGGTGCAGAGGAAAATGTCAAAGAAGATATTGCCATCCTGAATTATTACCGGTAGGGCTTTTGTTAGATCTACTTCTCTCGTTCTTTGCCAATGTTTATTTTAAAAGTTGGTCATCATGTCAGCTAGTTCTCTGTCTTGCTCATGTTTTCTTACAGGTATGTCATTTATTTATCTACTTCTCTTTCTTGTTCATGGTTTTTTACCAGTCGTCCATTGTTTTATCACCTGTCCACTCCTTCTTTAATATCTCCTGTTTTCAATCAGTTCACCTCTAATGAGTCATCTGCTATTAGGCATTTGTTCCTGTCATGTTACTGGCAGGTATCAGCATTTCGAGGATGCAAAAACAATAATATCCTCACAACTGGTCCCCCAGGGTGAGAACCAGAAATACTTGGCTTGTTTTGTGCAGGCAACAACTCTACATTGTTTTATTACTCCTTGTTTCATGAATTAGATATTTAACACCCTGACAGTCTCCCTATTTGCTCCTCCATCTCTTTCAATGATTTTAGCATCATGTTCAGTGAATCCATTTATATTGGTTTCCATTACCAACCATTGACTCAAGCTTCTCTGTGATGTTGTATTCATACCTGTCTTCATACTCATCCACCTATTTGTGTGTCTGTCTATACTGTTCATACCATCACTTCTATACCTTTCTACCTGTCTATCTACATATTATCAACTTGTGATGACCTACTGAAAATGTAAAGTTGACGTAATATTTATCATTTTCAGTAATTCATAAATCTTTGTTTGTGTTACCTTTCACTCCTGTCAGCGAGTCCCATCTGTTTTTTCTTTCTCACACAGTTACCAGCTGGATCTGTATTCTCAGATGTGCCTTGATCGTCAGTACCTTGCCATCAATCACATATCTCCTTGCCTTAAAATTGAAATCATCCTCAAGTGTATGTCAGATGACAGCTTGCCCTATGACCTCAGGGCATCCTTCACCCGTCTCATGCTGCACATGCACGTAGATCGTGAGCCTCAGGAGCAGGTGACGCGGGTTCGTTACGCCAGGCTCTGGTCAGAGATACCTCCGGTCATTACCATTGATGAGTAGGTTTTCATTAGTCACACCCTACAAATTTTATAATTAATATGAACCATATATTTTATGTACTAAATTAAACATCCATGTCTTTTTTTCTCTCTTTTTTTTCAAAAAGCATGTTGATAAATCCAAGATATTTTTGTGGGGAGTGGGCACCTCTGTATATTTTTTTAACTTCTTGGATATAGCAAGCTTTTATTATTTATTCTGTTTTTCACTATGTTGCATGTGGCTGCTGTTCGATTAGAGTGATTGCTACTTTGGTAATTCTACTTCCTTACATCTTCCTATGAAGTGACGTTGCTTGTCTCATTCAAGGTGTCTATTTTGTTTGGATAAATTTTTGTTTTCTCCTGTCGAACCTGTTGAGTGTCTTCATTCTTGGACATGAAATTTACAATGTTTTCTTCAAAGCTATGTATTTTGTCCTTAAACATTCTGAATCACCATAAATATCACAATGCAACTCTTTTTCTCAGTTACGACAAACAGAACCACCGCGGCAGCTCACGACAAGATCGATCAAAGGAAAATATATTCGATTCAACCATCAAATTTGTAGAGGATTACCTGAAGGAAGTGGTCTCTGTGTCATGGTCATTCTCAGATCCAAAACAAAACAAGTTAACATACGAGGTAAGTCAGTGCCACGTGATGTAGCCAGTCAATTTCACCTGGTAGGACACTGAGTCCATTATATGAAGCTATGCAAATCATCAGTTGATATTTCAGTGATTTCTCATAGTTTCCATTATAAATTAGACTTGATGTATACCAAGGAGATACCACAGTGACCAGAAGTTAGAGACATTCTCTTTGGTATGTTTCATACCTTACTGTTTTCAAGTTTCTGTAACAGAAGTCAATAATCATTGCAATTACTTGCCTTGAAACTCATATTGTGATACGTTAACTTTCCATAACCACTTAGCATTGACATTGATTTTGTGTCCTGAATTTCAGGATTTGTGATACACTTTTTCTCAGTTAGAATTCAGGTTGAGGGAGTGCATTTGTAAAAGGATCGGAGAATGTTGTAAAACACACCTTGTGAGTATCCTCCAGTCTCAAACTTGGAAAATCAGAATGTCAGCTGGTGTTTCTGTTACCCGGTAATCCTGTGTGAAATGAGGAAATTTACGATAAATGTTCGAACAGATGTTTTGGTAGAAGACATGACAGTTACTGATATGTTAGGAAACATTACAGAGATATTTATTCAGCATATTTTTCCTCATCTATCCTTAGGTCTTATTCTAAATGAGACATGATATACATCCAGCATAAGTGATGAGTGTTAATTCACTTTCAGTCAAAAGTTTGGCCACACAAATTTAGTTGACAGAGCTAGTATGTGTATGTCTCATGACAAAGCAGAAATTCAAATTTAAACAAGAGATCTTTCATCTAGAAATTCTCATCAGTTGTCACTCAAACAATTTTTTTTTTTTTTTGATGCATAGCTTATGGCTTTTTCAATAGAGAAACACTGCACAGTTTTCCCACAACTTCCTTGAAGTCTGTTGTATTTATCCACAACAAATCTGGTTGAAAGAGGCAAAGTAAATGCACTAATTGATCATTTTCTTGTCTCAAACAGGTCGTGAATCTTGCAAAATATTTGATTGACTTTGGCTTCTACCAGTTCATGGACCTTCTGAGTCTCACCAAAAACCTTCTCTCTATATTAGACTGCACTCCAGCTACGGGACTCCCACTGGGCAGACTGGACCCCAAAGTCGATATTGGTAAGAAATTAGTTTACAGCAGGGAATGGTGAAAAATTGGAAGAGTGATGAAAGAGAGTTGAAGGAAGCAAAGATGTGGTTAGAATGAACAGAACTTATTACTATCAATAATGCAAACTTGCAACTCTGTATATCAAGCCACAGGGTTTCGGTACACTGATCCAATGGTAACCATGGAAACACTCATAGAAGATAAACATCAATGAGTAACTGTGTATATACTTATAAATTGCAGTTATCTTTCATAATTTGAAAGTAAAAACAGACTACCAACAACTCACACTGGGCATATTGCACCTCAAGGAGACAGTCAAGTTTTGTTCGATTGAAAGTGCAGCAAATTATTTTGGAAAGAACAGTAACCACAGAATTCACAGGGTTGTAACTAAGCTGTCAGTGAAAAACATTGTCATTTGTTTTTAACACATGTAATGCATATTTCTCTGAGACTGCTTCTTTTCTCTGAGACTGCTTCTTTTCTCTGGCTACTTTTTTTTTTCTGATAGAGTGATGAAATAGAATGATGCTTCATGACACAAGTTGTTGGCCTCACCCCTCCCCGTTATTCATTCCCACTTACCTGTACCCCTATCTACTAGATGTTTACTATTTTTCTTTCTCTTGATGATCTTGTTTTCTTTTCTAGAACCAGAAAAAGAAGGTAGAGTATTTGTTTGATGACTGATTGCAGTATAATTAAAACATTTATTTCATATTTTAACATACATTCCAACTTCAAATGGTTCCTGTTTGATAGTACTCATCCTCTCGGCATGATCAAGCAATATTTTTTTGCCTCCACCCCGGTGATCTCATCTCTGCCCATTTCATACATCCTTTTCATATCGTAGGGGGTTATATCAGTGGTGGGTCTTCTCTCCAAATTATGGTTGCATTTACATATGATGCTTCTCCCCCCCCGGGAAGACTTTTTCACTTTCCCCGTTTTGAAACAGTTCACTGACTTGTCATCTGGCATTACAATCTCTTTGCAGATATCAATATATTTTCACCTTTCAGTCAATTTCACGCAAGTGATAAATAGTTGAACTGTGCCCAGCTGGGCAAAGTTTCTGTTTCATTAATGATTAACAAATGGATGGAAAACAAATGTAATTGTATTTGGTTGGACTCTAGGGAGTGCCCCCTTGATGTCACTACTGACCTTATGTCTCTACTTTGAATAAAAAAAATTAAGTTCTTGACTTCCAAGTGTGGCTACGTATCATTCAGGCAGTGATTACACATATGTATCCCAAATGTTCCATAGTTCCTCATTGTTACCAAAGGTTGAAATAATCTTCGTGAATAGTGGTCATGTACATATGTGAGTGAACTTGATATCTGTATGTAGTCAACAGTGCTTGATCTTCAAAGTGGTTACCATATCTAAAATTATAGTTCAGTTGATGAGCCTTAATGCTGTGGCAGTCAGAGGTCAGCATATACCCAAAGCACCAAATCCTTAGTTTTGTTTTTTTGAGATTTCCCATTTGTGTCATAAGACATGCATGTTACACCTGATGGACCTGACAAGGTTTGGTTATGGCCAGAGACATTAGGAAAGGAAACGGGATGCAAGTCTGAAGACTTTTCAAAATGCAGGATATCATGTTATGGATTGGGTTACCAATGTCTAAAAGCCTTCCATATACAACACTTCAAAGAATGGAATGGAGATTTGAACTTTGAACTTTAAACTTTTTACAATATTTGTTGTATGTATATGGACTCTATTTGACTCTTCAGATAGTCCAAGGGCCATTAGGCCAAAAGAGTAATGGTTTTTGTTCAACAAGTTGGTTTGAACTTTATTTCCAGTTGTAGCTTTCAACTATGGAGAATGTGACCTCATTTTCTCATAAGGGTCAAAGGTCATTCTGAGGTGAGCAGCAGTTAGTGTTAGAGAACCTTTCAAAGCATTATCTCCAAATGCAAACTTTGGGTTCCACAGTGATATTTTACTGTCAGCGCCTCTCACGAGTATTGTTTTACCAATTTTACAATATTATATGTATTAGATAGGTTAGAATTTCCTCTGATAGTTCCGTAAGATCACGGACTATAAAATTCACAATGTGAAAAGTATTTTGAAGTTCCGTAAACTGTGTTCTCTTGAGTTCACCTTGATTCAAGGAGACGTATTACTTGAAATTGATGATCATTTACAAAGAAGAAATTCCATAGCAACCTGAAAAGCTTATCTAGACATACTCAGATGTTTGGCCAACCTTGGCCCAGATATGACATTGATAAAATTCAAAGTTCACAGAAGAGCACATCATTTGTCAGTCTTGTTGTCATTGTAGGGTAAATGTAGAACTGTTCTAGAGATTTTGTAGCAACCTGTAAGCCTATCCAGCCATGTTCAAATGTTAAGTCACCCTTGAATCGGACATGACATGATGAAAAAGGCAAAGTGCACAGAATGGCAGCACATCATTGTTCAGAACCCAGTCACAATTGTTCATTAAATATAAAAGTGAAAATTATTTCCAAAGAGATAGTCAAGCACAAACACTGACATTTTGGTTGGAGACCCATATGCTCCCGTTCCCCCTCCCCCCTCATAATGTGGTGCTAGGTGCCTCTTATATGGCTGTACAGTATCTCAGGCAGCTGTTGAATTTTACTGTTGCTATTACTGCCATTACTGGACAAGTCATGTTATACGCACTTGACCATAACATCGGATCTAACAATCGTTAGCAGCTGATCTGTATTCTATATAGCTTGCTCCTTTGATGATGTATTGGTATCCGTAGTATTGACCAAATATGATGGCCATGTGACACATACTATATGAGCCATGTATTCCAACTATCTCAGGGAAGATATGTAATGCAATAGTCAGTACTAATCTGCATAAAAGCTTTCCTGGATATTATTTACAGTTATCTGGTGATGGCAAGTAACCTACTTATAATGGCTTGTCTGTGGTATATGATGGTAAAATGATGACTTGAGTGCATATGGGTGATGAAAATCTGAATAACTCCTATGGAAGGGAATAGTGATTGGAAATTTAGTGTATGCTTTCCTTATGTGATTATAGCAGATGATTTTGTTTGTGGTGCAGAGATTGATCAATCTCTGAAAACATTGTAAAGGCATTTTCATCAATTCAAATTCTATTTAACATCAGACATTGATCGTCCATTTTCCTTTCATGAGAAGGTTAATTAATATCACCCCTATCCATCAATGTTGCTATGCATCATTTGAGGTCTGCAGAGTTCAAAGCTAAAATGTTCCTGTACAAATGAAAAGATCAAGAAATGCAAGTGTAGTTGAAACTTTGATAATAATCAAAGTGAGAAGATGTGTTCTGGAGATCAAAGCCTTAATGTTTTAAACTCAAAACTTTGATTTCTGAAGTAAGCAGTGCCTATGGCATTAGTAAGGAGTCTCAATACGTTACTGGTTGTGCAACTTTTGTTTTTGCATAAATTGCACAAAATAAGTGAAGGTTGAAAAAGAAAAACTATTGTAGCTGTAGCAATATGTGTTGGTATGTGGTTTCCACATTTGGGTTAAACACATATGAGACATAGGACCATAATATTTCAGGAATAAATTTTGAACTTGCAATGACAAGTCCTTGTCCAAGTCTGTATGACCCTTTTAACTTGGTTAAAGAAACAAAATTTCTCCATCTGATCCTCAATGTAGCCATTTTATCTACGACTCCGCTGTTTATAATCGGCTTTGCTCATTAACACTAATTGCTTCCTGTTTGATTATGATATTTTAATCTCTCTTTCCTTTGTACATGGATCACGACAAACGATACCTCGCAGCTGTTCCACTTGTGGTCATATCTCATCACCAATGCAACAGTTTGGAAAACTGTGTGTACACAGACTTTCCTGTCATGTGACAAGCAGTTGCAAAGTCCTTAGACTCTTGCTTCATGATTGAGACATTTGTGTATCATTTTTATAATGCTATATGGCTACATCAGTGCTGTTTATGAAAGACCCATAACATGTTTATGACCATGCTGCTTTTTGGTGATCCATTGATGGGCATTGCCCATGCTGTTAGTGGACCCACAATGACACCACTCTTTTGGTGATCCCCTGATGGGCATTGCCCATGCTGTTAGTGGACCCACTATGACCCCACTCTGTTTGCGATCGTTTGATGGGCATTGCCCGTAGAGTTTCATAGTGGACCAACTGTGACTCTCCTTTAATGCTGATCCCTCTATAGCTATATCAATGTTTCTTTTTTTTAGTCATACCCACACATCTGGATGTGACAATTTTTTGTTGATGCATTCAAGGGTTTGACCTTTTGTTCTTTGTTTTAGGAGCCCCTATTGGGTGATGTTGATACTGGTGTTTACTTGTCCAAGCTTGCTAATGTTATGTTGTTTGCTGACTGGCACACAGTTATTACCTCATTGTCATATGCCGAAATGTGGTTTGGGCCATGTTACTTGCATGTCAAACCAAATGCTCCAATAATTGTATTGTCTGTTGAACCATTGTAGGGTATGATACTGCTGTTGTTTTTTGTACACACATTGACTTTGGAGCTTATTGTGGCTTAACTGCAATGGATGTATCATACCGTTGTTTGTGGAACCACGTGGTAGGGTGTGTTTGTTTGTGATATGTGTTTTTTGGTGTTTCATAGTTGGTTTGTAAAGCTGTCCTTTAGATGACATTGCTAGTCACCATGCATGGTCTGGTCTCAGGTCCATGTCAATTGGTGAACCATGCATGGTAGGTCTGCCAATTATATGTTGTTGACCATACAATATAAGAGCCATGTTTGTTCGTTGGTCATGAAATGACGTAACAAAAAGTTCCATCAAAGTTTGTCAGAAAAAACATGAAGAAAGATGAACGGAGATGGAGAAGATAACAACAGAAAAGAAAAAGGAAAAAAAAAAAATAGAATGGAAGAAAACAATATAATAGTTGAATTACTCCAGGAGAAGTGTTTCATCACTACACATACAACCAAACATAACTATTTATTAGCTGCATCATTTGTCCAAAATTATTCGTCCATCTCTGCTCCATTGTTCAAACTTCACATGACTTTGCCTGTACTTCATTATCTATGTTGTTGACAGCAACATATTTAATTGTTGTTATTTTACCAATTCATCTCTTCTTGATTTTAGAGCCACCTAAAGCAGGTATGTTTTAGTTGCGCATGTATTGGCTTGTATTAAATGTTGCCCCCCTTCTCATCTTCACCCTTCCCTCCCCCTCTCTTGCTTTACTCTTCCATTTTTCGTGTGAAACTTGTCATTCACAAATGAAGATGTCATAAAATTTGTGTTCGTGACTGCACCCAACCAACCCCTCTCCATGACCCTCCAGACCCCTCTTGTGTGTATGGTGAGGGGTAGAACTTGATGATGGTGGTTCCTGTAACTTTTGTCCTACATGACCCTTTTTTATCTGTTTATGCCATGTGTTGGTAACGGTGTTGGACTTGGATTCCCTCTGCTATTTACAGTAAACAGATTTTGTCTTTCTGTTTTTGTCAAAGTCATTGCTAGAGGAATTATTGAGTTTGACAACCATTTTTATGTCAAAGTTGCCATATTCACAAGATTCCGTTCCATTTTGACTTCACGGTAGACTGAATGTCATCTAGTCCTGATTCTCTCAAGCATCTTGTTGTAGGGTTTAGTTTGCATTTACAAATGCATAACACTGCAATCCTCACTTTGCAGTTAAACTCTTTCATTTTTTTCATTTTCTTATTCTACATACTTACTGTAGATGCATTTTGTGAATTCTGATCATGTAGTGCACATATCTTGTTTTCAACATCTTTGAGTAGTATAAAAGATAGCCCACAACATTGAACGAAAGCAGCATGTAAAGACACAGTATCTCGGAATGTGCAGCCCTTACCATAGAGGAAACAATTTGTCGTATGTACAGAGTATGAACACACTCTGCAGTTTTTGACTTACCTACTTCTTGTGTTTTCATGTTTATGGTGGTATTGATGGTGGTATAGTTGTAGTAGTAGTAGTAGTTATAGCATTATAGTTCTCCCTTGTGATAATATTAGTTTGTTTTGCAGTTGAGTTCTATACTGCAGGTTCACTATGTCTTACTTTCTACCTTTGAGCAGTTTGAAACATAGTTACATTTTTGATTCCTTGCCGTAGGCAGGGGAATCTATGCAGTCCTGATGTCATGTGTGTGTATGTATGTGTGTATGTGTGTGTGTGTGTGGCGGTTGCTCGTAAACACTCTATCTCAAGAAGGGTAACTCTGCATAATTTCATTTTTGGCATGTAGGTTGCCCATATTGAGTAGATGATCCCTATTGTTTTTGGTGTCCAAATCTTGCATATTAATGAGATTATGGGGTAAAACATAAAAAATGTTAAAACTGCCATAGTTCCTTATCCGTGGGTCAGATTTGTTTTAAACTTGGTAAGGTTGTCTGTTATTAACAGGTTCACGACCCTGTGAAATTTAATGCTTATCAATAGAGAGGAAGGGATAATTTTTCACTATAAAACAAGAATAATAGCCTAAACACCATTATTGTGGTTATTATAAACTACCGTACAAATGCATATGGGGCTACATTGTGCAAGTTCAGTTTTTGATTCTCTCGCACACAGTTAACTCGATGGGATTGCTCCCTACAGTACTGCATTTGCAACTTAGTGAGTAACTTCTAGTGTGAGGGGCCTCGATAAGTTGTCCAGAGAGATAGTCTTGGTATGGGGGGTCATGGGGTCAGATAGACAAGGTGGCATGCATTGGAATGTCAATGGGTTTATAAAAAAAAAATGAGGAAAATAAAATACCATCTGTTCTGTCATTTATTTGGATAATACCAATATCCAGAGGAACAGCTGGTAGCAGAACAAGGTTTCTTAACATTCAAATTGGAGTGCTTTCAATCATATTTCACAATGTCGGAAAGGATGGGGGAAGCAAAAATATTGAGGTGGAATCATAACTTAGGGTCAACTTACGAGGACTTTGAGTGTGTTTAAAGCTACTTGTAACAAGGAAGAAATTATTGCAGAGTCAATAAAGGAAAATTTGCAAAAGGCAGAGTGCCAATTTGAGGCAATGGAAGAGGTTCCTGCTGATCTGGCTGGGTTGTTGTCTAATGAAGCATTTGAGCAAGCAGAAAGCTGGATGTTGGAATGCCAAAAGCATTATACTGAGGAGAGGGAGGAAGCATTGAAAAAGTTGAAGGAGGAAATTGAATTTCAAATTAGCGTTGGAGTTACCTAAGGCAGAACTTCCACCATACGATGGAGACCCAAGAACATTCTGGTGGTTTATGAAGAATTTTGAGGTAAATATGGCAGACAAGCTGAGTTCAGATGAGGTAAGGTTGAGTTATTTGATTCAACTAGCAACAGGCAAGACTAGAAGCAGCATTGATTACTGTGTGTTTCTTGGAGCTCAGAGATAATGTTGACTGATGTCGTACTCATACTGTACTTGATGTGTGGGTTGTATGACCTGGGTAGGTGATCCCTGTTGCTTTTGGTGGACGTCAAATGTCGCGGTAATTTTAGGTCACCAAAATAAAGGTCATTTTGGGTTAAAGGCTTGTGGTGTATCAAGAAAAATAACTGCAGTTGATCTTATACTTGTCATGTGAATAATTCATGTTAGTTGTAATATAACCATGTAGCAAGGAATCACAAAACCTTTTGGCTTTCTGGTGGTTGAAATTTCTGCCCTCGATGAGTGGCAGAAGATATGTTTGCAGAATGAAATACTGTCTTGGCTTTCCTTCTTTCAGGTTCTAAATCCCTGCATTAAAGTTTGTCTGTGCCAGTGGCTACAGTACATGTATCAATACCTGTCATTCTAAAGGATGTAATTGTAAGATGAGAATCCAATTCATATTAAAATCTGTTTTGCCATGCTACTGCTATTTCAATAGAAAATGTTAAGTGGAACAAAAAAATGCTGCTCTGTCGGTCATTTGTTGACACGTCAAAATTTGGTCTCAACTGCCATAAGGAAAGTGTACTGTT
Source organism: Stichopus chloronotus (assembly GCA_021234535.1). Lineage (NCBI taxonomy): Eukaryota > Metazoa > Echinodermata > Holothuroidea > Aspidochirotida > Stichopodidae > Stichopus > Stichopus chloronotus. Next base: position 38,003,889 of record CM037830.1, read on the forward strand.
CATGGTGTAAATGGTGCTGTTTAATCCCATAGGTAAAGGAGGGGTCCTCAAGTCCATCCATGGGGTGGGTGCGGTCATGACCAACATGGTGCTTGGCAGCGGCCTCCCCCAGAGTGCGATGGGACTCACACCGGATAGTAGCATTCAAGGCAAGAGCTCTCAGGACAAGAAAGAAGACAAACTTGTGATGGAGACAAAGTTAAAAATCATCCAGATTTTGCAGGTTTGTTATGTATTCGGTCACATATCAAGTGTTGAGGGCTTTACCCTCTTACAGGTGTATAAAGGTATCAGCATTCACTTCCCTACATAGCAGGTTTTGTTTTCATATTTTAGATGGTGCTAGAAAGCTTTTCTGTTGCCATTTAGGGATCACTGGCCTGGAGATTGTTTGAACATTTTTTGCTGATTTTGTAGATAGAAAGATAAATGCAGTTCTTTGCCTTTTGCAAAACAGAGTTCTTTTTGTTAAAGTAGTGTTGCTGCACATAACTGTATGTGATAAAACAGGCTCAATATTTGTAATCACTGAAAACATTAGGTATTAGACCGGAAAAATTGAACCTGCCTGTTTGTTTCTAATGAAAATGAGAGCTGGAAACAAGAATCAGGTCAGCTGTGTAATAAACTTTTCTTCGTAATTTCTGATGTACTTTCACTTTGTAGCAGATGCAGAAGTTATTTCAATAAATTTTGACACTACTTCTTCAGTTAATGTAGAAGTGTCCTCTATGGGGGGAGGTCCTCTGAGGGAAGGTTGCATGCCCTGTTGGACCCATGGGAAATTTTAGTGACAGTTCTCGCTCAGGGACACCTTTATATTCGCCATTGTAGGGCTACCTTTGCTAGCCCACGGTGAGGTTTTGTGGAATGTTTTCCCTCAATTCCTCTGGGAGGAATGAGTGACATCGTTTTTCTCCATTGATATCTTCCAACTTACTGATTGGTGATGTTTTCATTTTCAGTTCATCCTGGATGTGAGATTGGACTATCGCATCTCCTCCCTCCTCTCTATCTTCAAGAGGGACTTTGACAAGAGGAATTCTGATCAAGATGCAGATCAGTCCGCGGGCATTGTCGATAACACCGGTATCAACTTGGAGGTGATTGGAGATGAGGCAGAAAAGATCTTTGATGGTGCTGAATACCAGTCAGAGCTTGACTTAGATGGTGCAGGTGGCAAAACATTCCTCAGGGTGTTGCTCCATCTCACCATGCACGACTACCCGAAGCTGGTATCTGGTGCCCTGCGATTGCTGTTTCGCCACTTCAGCCAACGACAAGAAGTGTTGCAAGCTTTCAAACAGGTCTGTTATCAGCTCTTTATATCAAACTGAAACTATGAGGCTAACTGGTTCCATCTTATCAAGTTGTGTGTAACGTTAAGGACATAATCAAAATATCAGAACATTTGAGGGCTCTTTGCATGGGCTCAAAATTCGAACCTGAGTACCCTCAGGTACCCGCATACATAACTTTCATTAGGCTACGAGTTTGTGATAGTCACGTATGACATTTTGTTTTGCACGTATATAGCACCATGTATCTTACACACAGGTATGACAGGGAAATGGTCTTAGCAAGGCATACATGTTCAATTTTGTCACACATTTTAATGTACGTGAGTGAAACTTTGGATCTGGTTAGCACTATCACAACCGCTTCCCGACGTCATCGGTGGGGTGGGGGTGGGGTATCTGGTCTAAACACTACTGTATGGCATTTGCCAATACTTGCGGTAAATTTGTTTGCTCCTGATTTATTTGTCCATTTTTTTTTCTCAACTGCATGATCGATTCCTGAATGGTTACGTAAATTTTATATTCACAGGTGCAACTTCTGGTTACAAAGGATGACATCGAAAATTACAAAAAAATCAGGCAAGATCTAGATGATCTCAGAAACATTGTCGAGAAATCTGAACTCTGGGTCTACAAGAGCAAGCAAGACAAGAAGAAAGGAGACAAGGTTAAGAAATTGGTATGTTTGTGGAAATATAGAAACAATATACAAGCATGAACCATTACATATGGAAGACATCTTCTAAATTCTAGAAGTAGTGACTGGATTGAAGTCTGATTATGTATTTGCTGATGAATTATTATGTATGATCATATAGAAGACGACAAGTTTCTTATTCCAAATGTGTACCTAAGACAGTGGAGAAGAGAAATGTTATTCTGAGTTTCACAGAAATGATTCTGTGTGGGAATGACTGTTACTAAGTCAGAGATGAATTTGTTTGTCACTCAGCTGTTCAAAGTAGCCAGGTCTTCCTTATGTCTTGGAAAACAAGCAGGTAAATTTGATCGGTGTTTGTTCTGTCTGACAGGGAAGCGTTGAGAACGTATGGACTTGTAGAACATTTGGTAAAATTCAATTCAGCTTAAAGATAAAAAAAAAAAAATCATCAAAACCTCAGCAATCTCAATGTAGAAGTGAATATTGTAAGTTTTGAAAAGTTTGGTGTTCATGTTACACAGAGTGGTATCATAGTAATAAAAATTTTTGTGCAACAATATCAAGAGGTTGCCGATATCGGTGTTCGAACAAATGATTTGATTTTTAGTAACTCTGTGCATGTTTTGCCAGTCGTTTTCTGGTATTGTCTTTCTGCTTGAAAATAGCAGGTATTTGTTTGATTTTCATGAAAGACTGCAACGTCATTTGTTCATATAATAGTAATCATTGTTTCCAGAAACTTGACTTTAGTTTCCATGGCAACAAGAAAACTTTTTGGCTGATACACTTATATCATGGAAAGAGATGATAGATTGGATTCAAAGGATTTATATCTAAAAACAAATCTTATCTACCTGAAGTGAAAAGTTCAAAGCTAGATGAAGTAGTCTGATTAGTTTTTTAGTGACCAGCAAAACATTTGAGTCATTTTATAGACACATAAATTATTTCGTGTTCAGGAGTGCCATCAGTCTGCCATGCCAACGTGAATGGTAATTGTCATGTGAATGATATACTCATTGGGAGATTCAGTATTTCTTATGATGTTCCAATATCTTCTACATCCAGCCTCCTCAGAAAACGATGGTTAACATTGATCAGTTACTTCATGACATGGAGAACGGCCCCCCTCTGGATAAGGCCAGTGCAAAGAACTACAAGAAAGTATGCGAGGTAATAACTACTAATCTGTTTGTGCAGTTGAGATTTTCGTGAAATTCTAGACTGGTTGGTATGTGGACAGTTTATAGCCTTCCACCTGTGAGAGGCATTTTGACTGTACCAGTTACCCTTAGAAATTGATTAATTTTTGATGGATTCATCACATTGTAAATACCTTTTAGAGATGATCGTTAGATTCATGTGTTCTTTACTGGTCAATGATGTAATGTTCCTCTTATTGTCACTTGTAATGGACTGTACCACCCGATGAGTACTCACATCGGTATCGCTAGCTTGGAGCAGATGCTGACTCTCACATAAGGATAGCATCCCAGTTTAATACGCCGTGCTCTGTGTCACCCTATCTATGTTTATAAGCTGATCCGCATTTATCTGGATCACATGTCGTGTTTTATGTTCCAACAAGTCCATTGTGCTGGGAGCCTTTATTGACAGCTGTGAAGAGGGTTGTACATCTGATCATAGGAGAGGGCATGGCGGGTGGGGTTAGATGAATGGTAACTTTGATACTTGTGTATGGAGCAACTAGTTATTCTAAGCAGGATCTAGCATGGTGCTTTCACCTGCTAATGTGAGAACTGACTCACCCAGTGAACTTCTCTTCTAGCTGCATACAATATTTGTGTATCGAGTGGGTTGAAATTTATGAACTAAGATGTGACAAAAAAAATAGATAAGGAACCACCCTGGACCATCACATGATGTTCCTTGCATGGTGCACAAGCTGCCAGTGAGATCATGCTGGGAGCACATAATAGACTGTAACAGAGTGGACAATATCTTTCACACATCGGTTTACAGTTTATGGTATGAGATGTGATTATTAAGTAATGACTCTGCACATGAAAAGTATTGTTATGAAAAAAGACAGAAGATTTATATCAAACCATGTCACATACTTTGCAAATGGCTTACTTAATCATCTTTTGTAATAAATATGAAAATTTCATCATAGAAATGTGAATGTTTTTGTTAGTTTTGACCTGGAACACAAGGCTACAGATCAAACAGAGACTATTTTTGGTTGTTGTATGTTTACATTTTTTGATGACTCAGTTAAATGAATGTTCTTACTTTGCTTTATTTTTATTTGTTTTTCATCGATATTAGATTCTGAAAAGCCTAAGCAGCCTCTGCGTCGTCAACGGTGCTGGGAGTCGAAAGAACCGCAAACACGAACAGAGACTCCTCAGAAACATGAAAGCCCACGCTGTGGTCTTAGAGCTCCTTCAAATACCTTACGATGAGGTGAGTTGGAAACAGAAATGATTGCAATCATAACTGGTAACCATTTGGAATACTTTTTTTCGCTTCTAACAATGAAATGGCAATGATGCAGTATGATCTATTTCCTTGACCTTGGTAAAGTGAATATGGTAGCTTCTGACAGATATTTTTCCTTTGTTTTTTTTTTCATTTATTGCACCTTTTGTTTCTACATTTGGAGAGAGTTTTGATTTACACAGTTAAAAAGAAATGGTTCCATCTTCCATGCTGATGGCTGCATTTTTGAATTTGGTAATTAGGCCCTTTTGTCTTTGGTACAAAGATTAAAGTGGTGGCTTGGTTTTTGTTCTTCTTAGAATATACCTGTGACTCTAATGCTTGCTATTCTTCCGTTTGCATAGATGTAGAAATAAAAGCTCTCTCAGAAATAGAAGTTTTGGATCTCCAATGGAATATTTATTTCTCATTTACTAGATTTTAAAACTTAACCACAAAGAAACATAAAGGAAAATAAAAAAGAAAGAGGAACAAAAAGAAGAATTTTGTAATTGTTTCTTAGATTTCTTGCTCTCATGAAGTATGAATATTCATTAACAATGGTGCATATCAAATACAAGAATACTAAGTGCAGCCCCTGTTCTTTCCATGGTGATTGGGGTTATCATGTGCTTGTAGATTTTCTACAGCACTAGCTATTTATTTTCATGATCAGTATTAGTCATCCCTGTTTGAGAGTATTTTCCCCCATGGAGTAGTCTTTTTTTTTCCAAACCTTCATTAGATAATAAACCTCTTTTAGGGTCTATTACAATCAAAATGCTCTCTCAAGACAAACTTTTGGATGACATTATTCTTGCAGAAACATCTGGTGACTTTCGAGATAGAAGGGGTAAACTCTTTAGTTTGTCTAAAGTTAGGAATTGTTTTGGAGTTTTTATCCTTTGCATGAGATGAATAGAATTTGCCTGTTTTGCACCAGCCTGTATGATTTATAGATCATCACTTCTATTATTATTATTATTCAAGAGGTGTAATAAACATTGAGTCCTAGTAATAGTATGCACAGCCTCTCATTTGTAATTCCAGCAGTTACCGCCCCCCACCATCTCATAAACAGCATGGTTTTGGTAACAGCAGACGGTAAAATCATTTTTACTGAATTGTGTACATTTTGATTAAATTTTCATCACTTGATTTTGAAGTGCCTGGTGTTTATCTTACATCATTTCCATAGAGAAGAAAATCAATGACCTTTTCATTCGGTACTGATATTAAAGACAATCCAGTTTATCATACTAATAGGTTTGATGCATGTGTATTGACCGTAGTCAGTGACATGATTTTATGCTACATATTAAATGAATTGTTTTTTGCAGTTCTGAAGTGATTTGTTTTGCTAATCTTTCCCTCATCATTCACTTGTTATGAACCTTAAAGTAGCCACAAGTGGCAGGAGACATTCGGTCTTTTCTGTTTCTGCAATATCCATCACCATAGGTAGCACTTGCCTAGATGGTACCTACTCTCAACAGGAGTGTCCTAAGTTACAATTTTATTTGGCCACAGGACTTGTCAGTTAACTGTTTAGTTCTGAGCATGCTCTATAAATGGGAGAAAGTTTTGTGACGGTGGAAGCGAGGGCTGGGAGAGGAGTTGCAGTGGTTTAGGGGTAAAAATTTTGAATTGAAAGGGTGCATCCTAGAGGAATTTCTTTGTGATAATCTATCCTTCGAAATATGCTGACAAATTGCTAGGTGGCTGTATTCATCAGTCAGGGTGACACAGTTGCATTGAAATAGCACCAATGAATGGAGTCACACATCCATATGTAGAATAGCTACAAAGTTTATATGGACCAGCTTCAAGCTTTGTCTAAAGACTACAAAAGACACACACAAATAATTCCAGCACCAGTATTTTGTAAGGACTGTAGCTTGGAAATGAGACTAGGACTGATTCTGTACCAGAGGGAATCACACACATGAATTATATTAATTGCTAGAGAAGTTATAAGGGCTTTCACAAGGCCACAAGGGGAAAAAAATGTAATATGCTCAATATCACAGTTGCACTGGTATTAAAAGTGTGTTAAAATTACTTTGATGGTTAAATGAGAATTAGTAGGGTTGTTGTCTTGCTATTCTATCAGTGTCACTTTAGAAGTGAATGTGTGGCATGGTAAGTGTACATTCAACTACAAATAGTTATCACTGACAACATGCTAACTGAAGGGACAACCTGTGTGATGATAGGTAACCTCTTTGGCTTAAGAAAAAGAAAAGAAGAAAGACTTACCGGTGAGACTAACAAAACTGATTTTTTATTTTCCTTGAGACTTTCTCCAGGATACAGTGACAGTAGTACTGTGCAAATTGTTGAATTTCAGTATATCACAATTTGTTTTAGACAATTGAATCAGGTGCCAAGTGTGTGATGTGATAAGTCAAGTGTTTGTCTTAGCAGGAGAGGTTGAAGCAGCTTTCCTCATTTCTGGCGTGCTCTACAGTTATCCCTTCATGGAAGGTATACAAATTGTCTTGTGGTCAGTTCACTGCTAAATGCAAAACCAAATCCCAAACCCTCTCCAGTCATATTCTTGGTCTTGTAGCTTAAATGTATTGATCATATGAGAAGCACTGTTGGGAAGTTGATACCTGTGTGGCAGTGTTCACCGATTTTCACTCTAGGAGACTTGCTGGCCATATTCAAACACAAGAGATTTTAATTGTACATGAAATTTACACACATTTGACCAACAAATGAAGGTTTCATGTTTGCAGTATGTTTGGGGCATATGATACACCAGTATCAAGATGGACATTTGCCTTTATATCTTTAGTGGTACTGTATCTTTTAATGAAATCGCACACTTGAAAGATGAATATTAATCAGTGAATACAGGTGATATGGTGCACACACAAATCACTGCTGATATATGACACTTGGTGATACCATGATATGGTATGTTGTAGTATGTAGGGTATAATAGTGCAGACACTTGTTTCTACGAGTACAAATATACGGTTGTATGGGTACAAATGTAAAAACTGTGCCAAAAACAACATGGTGACAATATAGTGTGGTAGTTTGTATTCTTAAATTTTTACTTAAATGTAGTACTTGCTACTGTGTTTTGTAAAGGTATTAAACAGGGTGCATAACATCAAAGTTGTGGTATGCTGTGATGTCATGTATAGAATATTGCAATGTGCATGGTATTTGAGGTGTTGTAACAGGTTATGTTTTTACATAGTTAAGTCAGATAATTTAGAATAGTGTGTTAGGGCAGCATTGGGTGTGAGAGCACGTTACTTCAGTCTCATTATTGTGTGTGAGGGCAGCATTACTTCAGTCTCATTGGTGGGTGTCAGGGCAGCATTACTTCCAATCTCAGTGTAGGGTTAAAGGGTTGCATCACTTTCAATCTCAATATATGGTGTGAGGGTAGCATTACTTTCAATCTCAGTGTAAGGTGTTAGGGTAGCATTACTTTCAATTTCAGTGTATGGTGTGAGGGAAGCATTACTCCCAATCTCAGTGTAGGGTATGAGGGTAGCATTACTTTCAATATCAGTACAGGGTATGAGGGTAGCATTATTTTCAATCTCAGTGTATGGTGTAAGGGCAGCATTTCTCCCAATCTCAGTGTAGGGTGTTAGGGTAGCATTACTTTCAATATCAGTACAGGGTATGAGGGTAGCATTATTTTCAATCTCAGTGTATGGTGTAAGGGCAGCATTACTCCCAATCTCAGTGTAAGGTGTGAGGGCAGCATTACTTTCAATCTCAGTAGTGGGTGTGAGGGTAGTAATACTTCCAATCTCAGTGTAAGGGTGTGAGGGTAGTAATACTTTTAATTTCAGTAAAGGGTTTGAGGGTAGTGGTACTTTTAATCTCCGTATAGGGTTTGAGAGTAGTGGTACTTTCAATCTCAGTGTAGGGTGTGAGGTCAACATTACTTCCAATCTCAGTTGTGTGTGAGGGCAGCATTACTTCTTAAATCAATGTAGAATGTGAGGGCAGTTTTACTTCTGTAAGTAAGAGACAATAATCAACAGAAAACAAAGAGGTTGTCTGAAACTCCTCTTATTATTTTCATCAAGATACAGCCAACTAATTAGAAGAACTTTATTGCTTTAATTCTTAATTGCCATTTCATATCCTGCTCTTCACATTGCTTGTGATATTCGCTATTTCAGTTTGTCCTCTTTGGTCATATTCTCTTCCTTTACAGTATGCTGACACAAGAATGGTCGGTATTATGACACTCGCTCATCAGTTTCTCCAGAATTTCTGCCTGGCCAATCCTTCCAACCAACAGCTTCTACATAAGAGCATCGATATGTTTTTGACACCTGGGGTGAGTGGTGTGTCCTACATCTTTTTATCACAAAGATGGTGCACTTTCCAGTTCACCTCCCCAACCCATTTAAGAGGTTGCTGTATTAAACATTATTGTTACTCTGTTACCACATATATCTATGTTCCTTATTGATTCATTGATCGATTTTGTTGTAAAGCTTTTGCTTTACTCAGAATTGTATATCTTCAAACAAATATTTAAGTCCAATCTTGCTTTGTTTGGTTTATCTATCAAACAAGTCATTTGTTGTGACTCACATGTCAAGTTTTTACATGTCATTGATTATGATGGGTGTTCCTCAGGAGATATAATGTTACATTCTAACTTCCAGATTTCTGATACAAAAGAATGGTAAATGGGAAGAGGGATGGGTTGAGAGAAATGTGGGGAAGGTGGCACAATTGGAGATCCTTCCATTGTAGGTGAAAGTAGGTATATAAAGTGTATAAAGTTATAAATATGTAAAGTAGATATGTAAAGTAGATATCTCAAACTAAAAAAGTAAAACAGGACCAAAAAAAGATGAGTGTTAAGTGAGGAAATATGATGTTACTGTGGGAGAGGAGAAGGATGATGCGAAAAAGATCATGTAGGGTATACTTACAAGAATATATCCAACACATATTCGATCAATTTATGATGATACAAAATCCATAGTTTGACACTGAGAAGTCTGTGTTGTGTCTTCTTTCAGCTTTGCCCTTGGAAAGTAAGTCATTAGTGTCTCACATTGAAGTGGATAACTCCATGGCTCATGTTGTTTACTCTTTTTAATTGCTTCTCTTCCTCTTGCCAAACACAAACTTCACCTCTGCTGCTATTTCTGTCTACTTAAATTCAACCTTTATCCCAGAGGGTCCCAAGCTGAACAGAGGATGTTTATCTTTGGTATTGATAAGCTGATTCATCTAAGCTGTGCACACTCTGCCATTGAAATAGGTTTTAAATATATGTGTACAGGTGAATGTTTCTAATGTTATTTTAGTCATGTAATACTGTAACATTCAAAGTCACATTCATTTGGGTGTTATCTCTTAATGCATGTTCATTGCCGCGGCTTACCTGTATTGCGCTTACTCCTTGCTGGATGTCATAGAAGGACCAGTGGTACGTTTCCAGAGCAAAGTTTCTGTCTCGGTAGTTTTGTTTGTCTTCTGTGACACCTTCCATTACTTAACTTTCTGACGGGGGTACAATGCCAGCATTTCATTCTTCCTTCAGAGAGTTGGGGGGGGGCCTGACAAAATTGCCACTATGTAAAGTACTGTTTTCACCTTTTTTTATACTTAAAAGCACTTGCAAGTGGCTGTAATGGAGCACCCTTTTTGACTAGAAAGTCACTTGCCTCTTCATCCAAACACTTTGCTGAAGGGTTGCTGCATGGCAAAATTCAACCGTGGGTTTAACATGAGGCTTATCTTGTGAAATTTGTTTCATGTGCCTGGGAATAACGTTTATGGGCAGCTGTGTGAAGTTACATTTGACATGCTGTGTTCATCAAAAGGGAAGATGCCATCTTTAATGTGCCGGCTCTGTGATTGTCCTGTTTCTACATATAAGTTTATTTTCTGTGTCAATTCATCAATTTGTATCTGGGGTTTGGTCAACTTGAGACATCCGTGTTTATTCTTGAGCCTTATTGCATAGCTCATGGATGTTGGAGGTAGATCTTAATGCAGTTTGTTGATGTAATTTACTACAAATGTCATAATATTGATTGATTGATCAAGGCTGGTTTGCACCTTGTATGGTGAGCTTGCAAATATGTATACATTTTTAACACAAGTGTTGTGCACATGCAGTTGGGAGCTGGCTCGGACAATGATGATGGTGATAATGATGATGATGGTGATGATGATGAAGATGATGATGGAGATGATGATGATGATGATGATGATGGTGACGATGATGGTGATGATGATGATGAAGATGATGATGGTGATGATGATGGTGATAATGATGGTGATGATGAAGATGATGATGGAGATGATGATGAAGATGATGATGATGGAGATGATGATGGTGATGATGATGAAGATGATGATGGTGATGATGGTGATGATGATGATGGAGATGATGATGAAGATGATGATGGTGATGATGGTGATGGAGATGATGATGGTGATGATGATGGTGGTGGTGGTGATTGTGATCATGATGGAGATGATGATGGTGATAATGATGAAGATGATGATGGTGATGATGATGATAGTGATGGTGATGATGATGGAGATGATGGTGATGATGAAGATGATGATGATGGTGATGATGATGGAGATGATGATGGAGATGATGATGGTGATAATGATGGTGATGATGGTAGTGATGATGATGGTGATAGTGATGGTGATAATGATGATGATGGCAATGATGATGGTGATTGGTTTAAGATGAGCTCACAACTATCGATACATAAAATCCAATCAAGCATTTATGTGTTTTTTTTGTTTTGTTTTGCATGTACAACATTTGCTTACATTTCAGTTATGTCCATGGTGGTCTTTCCTTGCTCTCTTTAGGTTCCATTCTTCTTTTATTCAGAATTACTCTGTTCACAGTCTGTCCCAATAGCAAAACAAGCAGAGTTTGTTGTTCTCAGTGTACCTCACCCGTGGATTGGTTGAACGTGATTTCTGTAATGGAATCATCTGTTCATTTCAGTATGTATCTGATCAGTTCCCTTGGGAATACTTTTGAACAGAAACAGCTCATGCATAAGGATGGTTCTGTAGTATGCTCCACTCAGTGACAGTTGTTACATAATTATTGTAATGCTGTTATAACTTCATTCCAATACAGTGCCATCAAGTTTAAGTTATGAATATTTTTAGCACTGTTCATACCAAAAACAGCTCAATCACATGGCATTTTGTATAAATGACATGAATGAAACAATGTACTCTTTTAACGACCGGTGTTACATAAATTTTGTACTGCAATTGTCAGCAGTCCTTTTGAGACGTCAGCTTTGCTTGTCATATTTCTTGTACTTTCTGTAAAAACCTCATTTCAAAAGCCCTGTTGTGCAATGTCCTGAATGTAATTTTAAGCATGTCCTTCACAGGGATCAGTGATCCTAAATTCTTACCATACAATCATCTGGTACCTTACACTCTCTGCATATGGAAAGAGGTACTTTTGCAGTCACCAGTCAACTAATTCAATTCACAATGAGACAGTTGGTGATTTGCTTTTTATAAATTCCAAGAACTTCCACTCCAACTTTGCCTGGCTTACTTTAATCCTTTCAACCAAACAGCTTTTATGCTTGAACATGCTGCATGCTGCCCCCTATACAGTGATAACTACTAGTTGGCTGTTTGCCTTGTAGAGGATGGGACAAAACAGCCACTGAATTGTTCTTTCACACAGTGGTAGGCCTTAAAAAGTACCTCAGTTTAATGTTTGTCATGTAATAGAAATGAAAAGTTTAATCACAGATTCTCTGTGATACAAGTTTGTTCCGGTTGTAAAGACTTTTACCTGAAATGTATTTCATACATATCAAATGGTCTGTATGATGCAAAGTCTGTATTTGTGATTAACCACATTTTTCATTGCAGGCCTGACAGTGGGATATTAATCCTTAACATTTTAAAATAAAGATTTTTTTTTTTTCTATTTCAAGGCTGTTATTTGGTTTAGTTTTGAAGACTGTAATAATCAGGACCTAACTTTAACACAATATTGCCACCATGGCAAGTGTTCTTTGAAACCATCATAGTACTAATAATAGTATTAATAGCTGAACTATTCAACGTGATAGTGTTTTCAATGCTTTCTTGTTTGTTTTTTTCTTGTAATTCTTATTAATAGCTTTTTGAAAACAGCTTCTAAAGATGATCTCATTCAAATTTGTTTTTCTTTACTTACATTTCAATAATGTGTGCACTATTTTCTGAGATTTTAAGTCTTCATAATTGCATAGCGGTCTCTTTACTTTGAGCTTTTCATTCTGTTGTTTTTAGCTTGTTCTTATATTGTTTTCCATTTGCTTTCTTGGTGTCAGTTCTTTCTTTATTGATTTTTGATTTCTTGTTTGCAATTCTTGTCTTAAGTTTGTCTTTCTTGATAGAAAGGGTTTTCTCTTTTCATTTATCTCAATTTAGAAAGATGTTGTTTTTGATTTTTGTTTATGATTGACTCACTCAGCCCAGATATGATCATATCTGCAAACTCACTCTGGTAATATGTTTGAATACTTGAGGAGGTACAAGCTTACACACAAGAAGGGCAGGACGCTGTTTCTTCCGAGTCATAAAAGGAGATTATTATCAATCGTAGATTTCCTTTGAGATAACCCGTGAGGGATTTTTGTATTGACAGTATATGTTACTTGCTGCATGCAAGTATTTTCATCGATAAGTGAGAAGTTTGTCAAGGAACTCTCCTACCGGTTACAACGAAAGTTACATATTTACCAGGGCTTTGGTGAAGGCTGGCCTCAAAACCTGCCTATGTAAAGTGTTACAAGCCTCTGTTCCCATCAACCCGTGAGAAATGATCCTCTTGGAGGTTTATCTACTTAGCACCAGAATATGCTAGATATTCAAATATTGGTCACCATTGTGTAATACATACACACTTCTTTTCTGTCAAGTCGGAAATTACCATTTCTGCTCATTAAGCCATATAATGCACATCTTGGCAAATTTAGGAGGAATTTTTTTTTGGTGAGAGATTGTTTGGTGATTTTAGCCAATTGCAACTATTTTTTTTGACCAATTCAGATGAATTCAGTACAAGAACAGTGTCTTCATATTTTACTTTTTTTTTATGCTAGTACACTTCCTGGAGCACCATACCATTTGTTGTTGAAGAAAATTATTGCAGCGCTAACAGTGAAACCCTTTCAAGAGAAATCAGACATTTTCATTTGTCAGTGCATGTATTGCATAATGTGTATCATGAGTAATCTATTCATATACAAAATGCAGTTTATGCTGAGGCATTTGGTGATTTTATGTATCTTCATTCCGTAGTGTGTTGTCTTTTTCATGTCACTGGAAGAAAGCTTCAGTTTAAAAGCCTTTTTCATTTTCCTTTTTCTCAGCGCCTGGAGGCAGAGACGATGAGACACATATACCTTGACAACATTCAACTTTGCACAGAGGTCTCCGATAAGGTGGTCCAGCATTTCGCACATTGCATTGTCACCCAGGGAAAGCATGTCCAGTATCTGAAGTTTCTGCAGACTCTGGTGAAAGCAGACGGTCAATTTATCAGGCGGACCCAAGATATGGTCATGACGGAGGTAGGATAAATCTGCCATAAGCTAGGACTGTAATTTTGACCATTGTCATACCTTACACAGTTTTGTTTTCGTGAATAAACTTTTTTGTTCCTCTTTGTATGTTTCTGTTTATATATATGCAAAGTTCTTACATATTGATTGTTGTGATTGGTAGAGTTTTTGATTGTTTTCTTTTGTTCATGATTTCATTCCTATTTTTGGTTTTTGTGGACTGTTTCCCTTCAGTATTTTAAAGGTTGTGTGACTTGCATCTAGAAAAAAACTGGCTTCATTCAGAAGGTGCAGAGTGAAAACCTGAATGAAAATCCATTGGAATTGTGTTTATATCTATTATTGTTTTTGAGATGTGACTTTTTAAAGTTTAATGAAAACCCAAACTAGATGACATGGAGTGTTGCTTAGTGTCAGTATTTTTTTTGCTAGGCCGATATATATTTTCTCATAAATACTTAATAACTGGATTTCACATTTGGTAGGTGATATCAATATTTTTGAAGATGAAAATATACTCTTTGGAAGTCAAGCCCTCTGGGCATATAAAATTCTCAGTTGTCCTTGGAAAAAATGTTAAGAAAACAAAGGATAACATAAGGCATATCTAATGAGTCCATCTCTTGATGTCACAATCTTGCATACTTAGCCAACATTTATTCACGATGCAGTTGTGAGAAAGGAATTTGTGTCTAAAATTGTCAGTCTTTGATGGATTTTGAATTGATGGAATTTTCAACATTTTGGCTATTTTCAAAATTTTCAATGATTAATACGGCCAATGCTTGAAGATATCATTTTCATGTCACATGACCTTAAATATATTCATTCTGATCCTAAATCCATTTTTGAGCAACATAGTTCCTTTTTGGGGGACTTTAATGGTAAACACACAAATGCATAGCCATTGTGAAGGCTAGTGGATAAAGAGGTATTAGGTAGTGCAATACTGTGTGCAGCATCATGTAGGTAACTATAGTCACAGCCATGAAAAGACTGTAACATATCACTAACAGGTAGACTTTCAACTGGAGGGATCCTAATATATTTCTGACAGGTAGAAAGGGTTTCCTGATGTAGAATGTCAGTTTATTCTGGTACTTCATAAAGCAATTCAGAGCTGCTGCAAGCACTCCTTCTGTTTTCTCTCCCTTCCCAGTTGATCAACGAACGTGACGACGTGCTTCTGTTCTTCAGTGACAATGGTTCATTCCAAACTTTTGTGGAGATGATGATCAACGAGAAAGAGAGGTTGGACCCAGACAGTCTCCTCCAGTATCACATCCATCTTGTTCATCTCCTGGCCTGCTGCACGGAAGGAAAGAACGTCTCCACGGAGATCAAGTGTCATAGTTTGCTGCCTCTGGATGACATCGTGAAAGTTGTGACTCACACTGACTGCATCCCCGACGTAAGTGTATTCCCACCTTAGTGAACAGCATGTTACTACTGGTGTGATCCAACTGGTGTGTTACTACTGGTGTGTTACTACTGGTGTGTTACCACTGGTGTGATCCAACTGGTGTGTTGCTACTGATGTTGCTACTAGTGCCTCCTAAACCACAGTCAAAATCAACCAACTGTTGTCACAGGCATTGATGCTTTCAATGCAAAATGATGGATGTACATATAAGGAATTCCATGTGCAAATTAAGCCTTCAGAATTAAAATATTCAACTAGAATCACCAAAGAAATTGAAATGCCATGAGGACTGCATCTGTTGTGATCGGATATTTATCTTAGCATTTGACATTTTTCTTTTATTACAAGACTTGTTGATGCATTCATCATCTGCAGGTACACAAAGAGACAGCAGACAGATATACTTTACACATATTTCATATATCATCATAAGAGACATAGTACTGCTAGCACTGTTGACTGTGTTATTAAACAGCTTTTCAACAATTTGCTTGCAAACTGACAATCTTGAGTCATTTACATCTTTGTGTTTATTTCATCCTTTCCCAAAATCTGCTAGAAATCAGCGCTGCTGGTCAGCTCTAACAAAGTCATGATTGTCAACAGTGGCACAATCAATCAAGATCACATTAGTCCCAGGCTAATTAGTTTTATTGTGTCTGAAAGATGTGGGCCTTAAAACTTTTTTTTGATGGTTGTCTTTCTTTTTCTGATGGTTTTCTTTCTTTTTCTGCTTGTTTTGACTTTGTTATAGAGAGGACTTATTAATAAACGTGAAACAAATTTCATTTAAGTTTTCTCATTTTCTTCATGTTGCCATCCATTACTTCTTGTGCTTCTACTTTTGCAATTTAAACATAGATTAACATTGCTTTCAAACAAGTCATTTCATATTGGCCTGTTGTTTTCATTAAACTTATATCTGTTTTTTTTAATGTTCCTTTGTTTTCAGGTGAAAGATGCATACATTAACTTTTTAAACCATTGCTATGTGGATACTGAAGTAGAGATGAAGGAGATATATACCAGCAAACACATTTGGACTTTATTTCAGAACTTCCTGGTAGATATTGATAAGGTATCACTTCTGTTTTATTGATTGATTGGTCAAGTGGGATGTAGACTTGTCTCATCTTCAGTTTAACACTAAATAGTTTTAATCTACATACAAGAGTAAATCCAGAACAAGTATGTGATTGCAACATATCAACTATTTTGGAAATGCTAAAATTTGAACAGTTGGATTGAAAAAGAACCTAAGTAGTTACAAATCTATGTGCTCTGCTGACTGAACCGTTAAACTCTTGAAAAACTTCATTGTTTGTCTAACGTGCGTGAAATTTCGGAAACGACAACACATGGTCAGTAGGTTGGCAATGTGTACAATTGACGAAAGGCTTAGATTTGAAAGTTTTTTTTTTTTTATGTCCAAGACTATGGAGATAAGGATGTGTAAATTGCACATATTATGTCACTGCTGTCAAGCTTCCTTGTGTTCTTATTGACCTCAACATGGAGGGGTGGTGGTTGTCCCTCATGCTGTTGAGCTTCCTTGTGTTCTGGGGTTGATCTCACCATGGAGGGGTGAAGGTTGTACCTTATGCTGTTGAGCTTCCTTGTGTCTTGATTGATCCCAGCATAGAATGGTGGGGGGGGGGGCTGTACCTTATAATAAGTTTCTATAACTGCCAAGGGGGTCTATGCATGATATCGCTTTGGCAGGAATACATTGTGGAACCTGCATTACTCTTCCCATGTGTTGTGACTATGGGAGACACTTTTGTTTTTCATTGTGATTACCTTGTAGGACAGCAGACAGCAGGGAAGTGCATGCCACATTGATTGTAATCATCTCTGATCATGCCTGGTTCATTGTCCACCGTCTGTTTTCTAATTTTCTGAATTTCAGCTGAATGTAGTGGTTAACCCAGTTCCTTCTCCGCCCTTCCTCCGAGGTGTTATGTGCTTCTGTCTCTCTTTTGAACTTACATTCCTTTTTTTGCTGAGTTAATATGTTCACTTTTTGTTGTTTCTTTCTTGTCAGATTTGTAATGCGACGCATGACAGGAAGCATTCGGATACCAAACTTGAGAAATATGTCACTGAAACGGTGATGAATATCATTACCATGTTCTTCAGTTCTCCTTATGCTGATCACAGCAGCACTGTCCAGGTACATACTTTGTTTTTAACCTAACTGACTACAATACCATCAAGCAGGTTAAAAACTTTAAAAGTGGGTAAAAGTATTCAGCTCTTTTAAAACTTTCCCATGTTAATTGTACGTAAAAGTTAGTTACATTTTGTCTTTTTTTATTGACTCTCCTTCAGAGCCGACAACCTGTTCTGATTCAGCTTCTTCAGGGAGCCTTCCGGGTGTCTCAGTGTGATTGGCTGACAGGGGAGCAGAAGTATCACGTAGAGAACTGCATCAAAACACTCACAGACATAGGTATTCTGGTTCAACAATTGAATAGCATCATTACCTGGAATGATGTGTTGCAAACTTAGAGCAGTATGTAAGAACTATAGGGCAGAAATCCTCTGTGATTGCACGGAACATCCGCTGCCTTTACAAGAGTGGTCTAAGTTTGTGCTGTCTGCCGCTGATTTCCTGTACCAAGTCAATTCAAACATCACCTAACAGTCATTGTTTTTCGAAAAGACATCCTCTTTTGTAACTTCATTTGGTTGTAACAACTGAAAACACAATGTAAGTGGTACTTGCAGTCATTAGTAAGTATAATGATCTCATTGCTGTGTGTGCAGTCTCTAGGATTTGTTGAAGAAACAGTCAAACTGACTCAGGCCTAGCCTTGTATTCACCAAGCTTGTCACATTTAATGTTTATACATTGTAAATGCTACGTACATACACACATAATGAAGTAAACACAGTGCAGTAGGTATCGTTTCACTTCATACGGCTTATACCTTGATAGAACACTGACCCAGGCAAACCTATAACTTAGGACTATTGTCATTGGTGATACCTCTGTAAATAAGCTTGATTTATACTCGCTTTGCATTTACTAGTTTTATTCTACACAGTTTTTACGTAATATGCGCACAATTCGTCATACTTTTGTAATGGCAAACAGTTCCCATGAATTCACAACTGCCTTATATCAGCATCACTGGAAGTCAGCCCTCTAGTCTTATATGCTGCTCTAAGGTTGCAAATGACAAACATGTGTCTTTCATATTCTGGAAGAAAGTATAAACAATATATTTCTACATTCATAGATTTTCCAAAATGATTGAATTTACCCATTTTTTGTTTCAAAACTTGTCTAAGAATCTTTTGGAATGTTTGTGCAAGAAGTCATATTTTCATGTACCTTCATGTTATTTTTAATCTAATCCCAAATAGAATTTAAACGGTAACATTACATTCTTAGATATGGATGTCCTTTGAGCCACTTACTGGTGGTTGTGTGTAATTGGTGTTATAGTTACATGTTTTTTTTTACGATCTTACTAATGTTTTTTTTTTGTCGTCCTTCACAGCAAAGAAGAAGGATTTCCCAATTCCAGTGGACTTGGACAGCCAGCTGAACGATCTGTTCTCCAAATCTCAGATTGTGTTCAAGAGCACACGTCTTTGGAAGAGTCATAACAGGGCCAGACGTGATTCAATGCCAGCTATGTCGAGAGATTACAGAAGCATCATAGAAGGCCTTCAGGTTTGTACTGTAGACTTACTGGCAATGCTTTCAATATTGAAAGAGAATTATGAGATGCTTATAGGTTTGCACTACTTAACACCTTACAATGCCTTTGCTTTACAGTAGTATGGCAGAAAGTTTAAAGTTTGTAATGTGCAATGCTTTTAATTTTTGTAAGAGAATTTTAAGGAATTTACAGGTTTGTACTACCTGCCACCTCACAATAGAAGGGCAGTATCATATTAAAAAGGTTTGAAGGTTTTAACTCCAATTTTTCTTGCTTACCAACTTATACTATTCTAAGTGAATTCTTGGAGGCTTGCAGGTTTGCACTACTTTCCACTGTGTATGCCTACCTGCTTGTAATGCTTTATTAGTGTATGAGAACCATAGCAAGCTTATTGGCTAGTGCTACTCTCTAGCAAATGATGCTTTAATAGCACAAGAGAATTGTACCCCTATGTATGGTTATACTACTTACAAACATGTTATTCTTTCATAATACAAGAGTGTCTTTATGATAAAAGGCTCCCAGGTCTGAACTATATGTGGACCTGTTTATATTTAGTGTGTTTTGTTTGAATAGCTCAGAACTTTCTCTTTTACTGAAAAATATATTTTTTGGAAAGAGCCATGGGATCAGGATGCGAAGGCCAAATATACTCTACATACCCTGCAGTCAACATATGTTTCATTTCATCAAATTACACCATTTTCAAGAATCCTTCAGGAACTATTGTAACACAGGACATTAATTTTCATACTGAAGTTGTAAGTTATTGCGATGTAGTAAATCACATGCCAGCTGTTATTTTAACATGAAAATCACGAAATGTGTTCACCGTTTTCCCTCTGATTTAAATGCTACTGTTTTCACAACACTGTTGCATGCTTTCTGCGATAAATCAGCCATGCCGGGAGATGGTCCATAAGGATGAGGTTTGTCAAGGATCCATTCTAGCTTGATCACCGTACAGTTTGACTGGCTATTTGCCATACATTTTGACAACTATTCATCATACAATGGAATGACTGTTCATTATAGGGCCTTGCATATGACGTCACATTGATGCAGTGACGCGTCCTCCTTGGGGATAAGTTACTAAATTTTGCACGTGCAGCATCACTGTCATTCAATATACACGTGCCTTGCATTACAGTATGTACTCTTGGTTTGTTTGCCTCAAGGAGGGTGCTCTTTTTTGTTGTTATGTGATGTCAATGCAAGGGTCTACTTTACCCATTTGATGGACTATTCACCATACAGTTGGAGTGACTATTCACCATACAGCTTGATATTCACAAATATTGATACACTTACTGTCTCTTAACCTGTCATGTTTTCAGGTGGTGTGCCAAAAACGCTTTTCATATTTCACTCACAGTGACGATCTCATCTTTGCACTACAAGTCATTCAATAAGCCACATTAATTAAGCCTTTGTCTGAAAGAATCTTGAAGACAAAAGCTTTGGCCTCTATTTTGTGCTTGTTTTGAATAATGCAGTGTTGGGGTTGACTTTTCATTTTATAATGGTATAAATTTTGTGTTGAAAAATTTAGTCAGCTGTTGTTTGCTACCATATTGTAAATGTAATAAAAAAAAAACAAAGAAAATGAACCAACTACTCAATATTAAAAGTTTAGTGCTCTTGTGAGAAAATCTTTTTCTTAATTTACTCGCACCCTAATTTTCTGCTTCATTTCAAAGCAGTGGAATTAAACAGGGGACTGGTAAATTTTGAGTTTCCTTTCTTACATTTAGTTGTACTGTCTTTTGCATATTGCAGTGGCACAAAATAGTCAGAAATATAGTACATTAACGTGCCTCCCTCATGGACAATTGCACTGAGGATCAAAGGCAAAATTTACCAAGTACATCATGTTAATTGCAAGTAAATTTAAAGTGATATTTGTGAACTTCCTTCTTGTGACCGCAGTCACGTTTTGTTTTGTACAATTCATTTTGTTCTACATTTTTTGATCTGGTGTTTACAGGATATTGTATCCATTCTAGAAGATCACCTGCGTCCCTTGGTTCAGGCAGAGCTGTCTGTGTTGGTCGATGTCCTCCATCACCCGGAGTTGCTCTTTACGATTGGAACAGAAGCGAGGCAGAAATGTGAAAATGGTGGCTTCATCAGCAAGTTAGTTCTTTGTTTCCTCCCCACTCGTATTATCTTGCATTCACTTTTCTTTGTCTGTGCACCAGCTTTTCTTTCGTTTTAACGATTTAACAACATCATCAAGAAGGCATGAAGTCTAAATGTCACTTCATGGTTGGCACATTCTCTCAAAGTTTGTTCTAATCTGGGTATGATCATGTTTTGGTTATCATTAAAGGTAACTGGGTGTAATCTCGTAAGTACACCTAGAACTTCAAAATAATAGGACACAAGGCTTTAAAACAGAAGTCATCTCCCATCCTCACAGAAAATTCCTGTGCTGAGGTATTTTTTGATTTTCCTTTTTTTTCAAAGCCATGGCATATTGTCATGAAATGTGATCATTGTCTTATTTTTACGGTGTGACTTAACTGTACAAGCCATCTCCATGCAACGTGCTATGCAGGAAAACAGTAAATTTTGCTGCAAGGTTGTATAAACATTTAATTTCAGTAGGAAGCAAAAGTAAGTAATGTGAATTGGTTAGATGGACATTAAAAGTTCCTGCCAAATTAATGATTCCAAATTAAGTGAATATCTTCCAACATTTTATGTCTCTGCAACAGAACCAGCTATGAGAATGGTAGTTTTGATGAATGCAATTTAGTTTCCAACCATATAAATATATTTTCTTGTGATTTTAGATGTTTTATACACTTCAAGTATGTCACAGGTGTAACTACTGGTCATAGTTTCCATGGAGATACCAGTTTCCAGCAAGAGTCTGTAAAGTGTAACTGTATAGCATGTCATTCCATCAAGCCATGATTCATGTATCACCAACTTTTAAATTAGGACCATATTTATCACACGAAAGAAGACAATCCCTGTACTGTGACTGTGGCATGGGGTCTCACAGAGTGCTAGCTCTTTGTCCAACACTTTCATCTGCTTCTGTCTTCTCTTAGGCTTATTAAACATACAAAGAGTCTTCTGGAAGAACAAGACGAGACCCTCTGCATACAGGTCCTTCAAACCCTCCGAGAAATGTTGACAGTTGAGAAAGAATTTGGAGAAAGGGTAAGTTGAGCTTTGTATCTGAGAATCATTCATCATTGCAGATACAGTTGTGATTCATTAGTTAAGCTCTGCTAGTACTGGTGGGGATGGTCATGAGTCTGTTTATTCATTGATTGTGGTCATCATTACATATATACATTACACCAGGGCTAAAAAAGCCCCTGTGGCATGCTGGATCGAAGTCATTTTAGGACATTACATGCCCTGTGAACCAAAACCATGTGTAAATTGCATCTATGTTTAAAAACAAACAGAGCTGTGTTTTCATATTTGACTGATGTGACTGATGTAGGTTGGATCTTTTGGGAGAGGAAAACGTTACTACCCTGTAAGTTACTAGTCTTTGTTCTATTTAATAATCAAATTCATGTTGGTCACGAGTGTTACCTTTCAAGGTAGATTTCGTAGATGTCAAACCTATAGCCATTTGGGAACATTGTGAAGAAGCCATTTGGGAACATTGTGAAGAAGTCATATGTGAACTTAATCTGAACAAACAAAAAATTTTTACAAACTGCATTTGTCACTTCTTATGTGATATTGGTATGGCGTATTTTATGGAAAAGTGATGGGAAAACAGATGAGGGAGACCGCTGCAACTACCAATATGGATGAGGTCCTGCTCACAGTTACCCTGTAAATGTTTTCACACCAGTCATATCATATCTGCCCGTCTCTTATGATCAATGCATCATCGTCACCTCCTCTTATGACGGTGTTCATCATCTCTTCATAACATTTTACATGTTTGTAATGCATTGTTATTTTATGTAACATACTTCCACAATCAGCAGCCTGCCGAAAGCAGGATTGTTGGAGTAGGAGCAAAAGCTGATGATGAGGATAGTATTCGGGTAAGTGTCAACCTCATGTTCCTCATGACCCCCCCAACCCCATCTCTCAGTATTCCTTGTTTGCTACCTTCTACTGCATCAACACCCTCCTTTGCATCGGTCTGATAGTAGCATGCTGTGGATATGTACCCTCAAGGTGGTCGGTTGCAATAACCTACTCTGCATTCTTTAAAGGGCCACATTAAATTTTCATTGTGCGATGGTTGCCTGGTAGCCCTACTTTAATGCATTCAGTATTTATTTGATGTGGAGATGGATCTTTTCATCTTTGTGTGGGATAACCATACACAGATCTGTCTCACCGAGCTGTGGTTGCTTTTTCCTCGGGTTAAAGAGCCGGTTACATGTAAATACGAGTGAAAGAAACTAACGAGTACCCACCGTGAAATTTAACTCATCGCTGTTGGAGGAAAGCTATGTGGGAAAGAAGCTCAGTTTTGTCAGACCAATAAGAGAATGAATCCTGTAAATGTGAAGAAGTGGTGTTGTAACAACATCATTGCCAAAATGAATTTTTAAAAAAACAGCAGAGGTGTAAGGATACAACAGAGGCTCAGGAGGATGAAAGCTTTTATGTCTCCAGTTAAATTCTGCTTACTTTCAGTTCATCCTTGTTATCTGTGTAGCATATTAATGCCCATGCCCCTTCTTATTGATTTTAAAACTTGAATAAACGGTTCCCAAACAGGAAACTATAACCTGCACGTTATGTTCGCTCACCATATGGACCATGTTGATATTCATTGTTATATCTGATGAAAAGATAAGCTAAAAACAAAAACATAGAAAAAAGGAGGGGATATTTATAGGATCTTTTTTTGTTGTACCTCTTTGCAATAGGAATGGATTTCATTACAGAGGAATGACAAAGGACACTACACAACTGTAAAAGTGTCTTTTAAGACAAGACAAAGATATACTAATGGCATGCTGAGATGGAACTGAATAACACTGACAGCCAAAGATTGTTGAAAAATATCAAAACAGTTTCCGTGTTTCACTTCAAATCATTAACCAGGTATGAAGAGACATAGTCTGAGCCAGACAACTGCTGTGACATTGATGTGATTTCTGTGACAGTGACTCTATGTTGTGAGCTCTTATAGTTGTTAGGTTTCTCTCTGTGTGTGTATTTATGACACTTATTCCTCATGACTGGAGTGGACCTGTCCCTGATATCATCTAGACTGTTTTGAAAGATACTCAGATTCTGTATTGCATAGAAGCTGCTCCTTAGTCCAGTGTCTACATCTCATGGGGAGACATCTTGTGGAGAAAGTAATTGTATGAGATTACACATTGTTTTCTAGATGTTTATGACTAATGAACTGTTTTTAGTTACATGATGCCAAGGTAATAATTATCACCAGGTATCTTCTTTGGTTGGAAGTCAGTTCCAATGTTATGATAATTGATTGCCACATCTCCTAGCTCATTGAACCCTGCCAAAACTGGTCCGCCCTCATATACCTTCATTTTGAAAGATAATTAGACGGTCGTTTCTATTCCAGCATTCTCGGTCCTCGCTCTCGAGTCGATCACTTCTGATTCAGCAACTGAACGAGCCACATAAAACGGTTAACAAATTTTTTAGTTTGCAAAACAGTTTGTATTTGTCACACCTTAAAGCAGTGAAGATATGAGTCAACAAATTTTGGTGCAGTTTCAGATAGTCTCTGATTGGTGTGATGCCACATGTTAGCATCAGATTTTCGTGTTAATCAAGTATTTTGGTGTACTTATTTTGTTTTGTTTGTTGTTTGTTTGTTTGTTGTCACTAGTTTAGATAAATGTCAGACATATCATGATTGATGTATTCATATTAATGTATTCAGTGCATGAGTGAAGTTGCCCTTAGTTGATGGATTACCGTGTTAATCTTCTTGGACGTGTGCATGCTGTGAGCTACAGTGTGGTTTTATTTAGCCTCTTTATGATTCTTTGGAGTTGTTCTTAAGAAGTTCATTTTAAATTTTATGAGATTATTAAAGTGATGGAACCAGTGGTGAACCCAACTGTTGGAAGTACGTCCCCTGAATCAAACTGTTGTCAGTGACAGTCTAGATTTCCTCACTCCCCCGCCCAAAAAAAAAAAGAAGCAGTGAAGGATGAAACACACAAGCAGGTTGCAATCATAAATATAAGTTGAAGAAATGTAATGCCCTCACAATGCTGTTCCATAAATTGTGACTTGAGTGCACCAGAATCCAGCTAGAATCTTCTCAGATTAAGTTGTGATTGATTCTTGGTGACAAACATGCAAGTCTGTATCTGCATGTGCTCTATTCTAATTCCCATCAGCCATTGCCTCATTGTTTCAAATTAATGGTGATTGGCTCAGATTTCAAGTCACCGATCCGAAAGGTGAAGCAAGACACGGGAGGCAAATATCGACGTCCGACACCCCGGCAAGAGCCGTCCTGTAAAAATCGATATTTCAGCGATGGGCAGAAATTTCTGCTGGAAATGTTTTATATCCGAGACATCTTTGTACTAAGTGATAAAATAAGAGGTATATAACAGAGTTGATGTGGACATTAACTGGGACCTACCTTATTTTCACTGTGTTTCACAACTAGTTATCGATATAACTTGGAAACATACCGACACAGATGCTGTCCTTGGAAGTCAGTTTCTGACTTGACTTTTTCAGTTTGCAAATTCTTTTACACATAATAATTAGTGTTGGTTATTACATGAAGTATGTTAAACAGCGCTTATCAATGTTTATCAGCACAATATTTATGGCTTTTTCATGTACACATGCTTGGGGTGAGTAGAGGTCTTGCAAAGAATGTTATGATGTCATTTCTCTCTAGGCAGTTGGCTTGCAAAGATATGCAAATACTGTATGTTGTAGCTAAAAGAAGCTCCTTGAGTTGACATTGTTTAGTTTGTGACAAATTTGAAGCAAACCCTTGCAAACTAATACTTCTAATTAGCCCCATTACTCAGGTATCTACTCCTATGGTCAATGAAAATGTGAGAAATTGTAGTGTTATATGATCAGAGGTTGCTTGTGTTTAGTATCTAATAGTAAAAAGTGTTTGGTCACGGATTTGTAATTAGCGATTTTGATCGTTAATTACCCTATTATTGTCCCTCCAGTTGTGTGTCACACCCACAGAATTTCTTCGTTTGACCATTTGCCGTCAACATATGAGTAGTACTCAACAGGTGTGACACAGTAACTTGAAGTTTGTGAAATAATGCTATGATCCACTTTTTAACATTTTGCTAAATTTTCATTTGAAGCTTTAATTTCTTCTTAAGTAGGACTGCTTTTTTGCTGTCTGTGATTATATTTTACCAGAATCTGAGCAATGAACTAATAAAATGACAACCAGGCAAAAGATATTCACCGTTGATTGACCAGTAAAGTTCTACCAAGGCTATAATTTGCCATTGTTGGTCAGTGTTGCTATTAACTTATTTTCCCTGCTAAAAAATCGATCATCACAAACAAACCTTACATTGCAAGACCTCTTCAGTGTAACTGCGGTGCTGGGCTTCCCATCTATCAATACCTTCATCACAACTATTTATATTACAGTGAATTACATACATCATAATTTATGTTTGATGATGGCTGCCTAGATGTATGTAGACAAAAGTGCCTTATGTCAAGAATGTTGGTGTTTATTGGTAAATATTTACAACATTGTCAACATTTATTTGTTTCAGTTAGAATGAGTTGGATATGTACGCACCACATAACAGCAGTCATCGATGAGAAATTCACTTCTGAGTGTTTCATGGGACACTAACAACATAAATGGCTAACAACACGTTGCAAGCAGTGTAACATACAAAACAATGTCGCTGAGAAGTAGAAATGTATAAGATTTGGAATGATTTAATCGAACTGCAATCTTTGGATCGTCAAATTTCTTAATTTGTTAAATAAGTTATGAAACTTCACCTTTCTAAGTGGGTCAACTTTGGTAAATTGTCCTTCCAAATGAAGGTATTTTGGGCATGAATGTGTGCCGTCACTGTTGACTTAAGATTTGTACAGGTGTGGAAACTTCAAAATCAATTCAAAACGTTTCTACATTAGGATTAAATTAACATTGCTTATTAGTAAGTACTATGTTGCTTCCATTGAATGACTTTCCGCACCAGTGTGATCCTGCATTATAGTTTTCATTTTGTCCAGAAGTTAAAGGGAAATAGGGCGTTTGGAATATACCCACATGGCATACAAAGAAAATAGCATTAATTATTGTTGAACCATTCACTCTCACCGATAAACATCCGCAAAAACTTCATCTCCTCACAACGTTATCCATGTGATGAGTAACAGAAGATGCATCATTTGAATTTTGAAAAGTTTGGGTGAACAAATTGTTGTTGAGTAACAAATAATTGAATTTCTGCCTGTGAGAAACTTATTTCTAGAAAATAAGGCTACTGTCCTTCCTTATGTTGAATAATCTAATGTTCTATGTCCTCAAACATTGGTTTTAAAAATATGGTTGTTTTCTGTAAAACAAACGCCTTATTACCCTTTAAGGTGAAATTTGCTGCTCATTTAACCAAAGGAAGTTAGTTGAACTCAACTTATTTGAGTTTTGGTATGCTAACTTCATATGAGTCCTCTGTGTCAGATCCTCCATGAAGGAGAATCGAGTTAAAATTTATCACAACGAAACATTACCGTTAAATGAAAGACTTAACATGTAGTGAACAACATCATATTTCATCTACATGTACTTTTCAAGATATTAGAATTGGAAAGTACATAACTTTATCAATCAGGACACTGCCAGTCTGAGACTATGATGTCATAACCTGGACAGTCGAAACTGAAAAGCCTTTGCTTTCCTTTGTAGTGTGTTATCAATATTTTTAACAGGCATGCACAGTTTCAAATAAAAGTATTAATAATTTGATCATTAAATGATACACCTCAGTAATTCAACACAAAATGTGTAATTCTAAGTACAGAAAAAAAAAATTTACTTTAAATTCCTGCTCTGATGGGTTTGTTGCATAATAAACTCAAGTCTGTTTAAGATTTAATTGAGGAAAAATGGCCTTACATTTTCTGAATTTCAAAAGTGTGTAAGTTGGGAAGAAAATATTTCTGAAAGAATTTTTACTGTTTCGCAAGAATGATTAGGTTGAAGATTGTGTTTAATCCGTAAAGTCAGTGTTGGTTTATTGTCATCATAACGTATCTTTCCATTCTCTTCACAGGGAGACACGCTCCGTACCGAACTGTTGAACCGATTCTTTGGAAAGTCCCATCTCCGAGGTCGAGAGGCTCTTCAGGCGGCCCAGCCGTGGCATGGGGCACCGGGCACGGCGGTGACACTGAGCAGGGCGGACCTGGTTGAAGTCCAGAAGAAATTAGACCAGCAGGGAGCGTCAATGTTGATCATTGATCTTATAACCAGCAGCAGCAGCACACAAGTATTCTTGGAGAGTATAGAACTTGGAATCGCCCTCCTGAAGGATGGCAATACCACTATACAGGTCAGAGGTCATCCACTATAGATAAATACAGTAGATTCAGAAACATTGATACGTCACTCCATTTAAACATGCTGTTGTAATAGTCACGTCAAAATCCCTAAATTAGTTGCTTATGAAAGTTGCATGACAGACATAGCATGTTAGTGCACATTGCATTACTGCACTAGTTTGTTGTTAACAGCTCAAGTTAATTTTGCCTCAAGTTGCATGCTTTGTACAACATAGATGTTGTTTTGTGTATGTACAGTCACATGTGGAACATAATCGCAGTTAGGAGTGATCCCTCATACAGTATAGCATACATAGTAGCAGACTGGAGTGATACCCCGAACAGTATTGCATGCATAGCAGCAGACCGGAGTGATCCCTCATACAGTATAGCATACATAGTAGCAGACTGGAGTGATACCCCAAACAGTATTGCATGCACAGCAGCAGACCGGAGTGATCCCTCATACAGTATAGCATACATAGTAGCAGACTGGAGTGATACCCCGAACAGTATAGCATACATAGTAGCAGACTGGAGTGATACCCCATACAGTATAGCATACATAGTAGCAGACTGGAGTGATACCCCGAACAGTATTACATGCAGAGCAGCAGACCGGAGTGATACCTCACACAGTATTGAATGAATGATAGCAGACTGGAGTGATACCCCATACAGTATAGCATACATAAAAGTAGACTGGAGTGATACCCCGAACAGTATTGCATGCATAGCAGCAGACCGGAGTGATACCTCATACAGTATTGAATGAATGATAGCAGACTGGAGTGATACCCCATACAGTATTGCATAAATAATAGCAGATTGGAGCAGCATCAGGCATAGAGTGGTCAACATCCACATTAAGTGATCAGTCATTGGTAAAGCTACCATTCTAACGGTGCACCTTCAGTAACAGGCATCTTTTTGTGATTCACACCGATGGTGTGAATCATGGTTCAGATCTATCTAGCTATATTGGAATTGCTGTTATGAGGTATGATACCTGTAATGCAGCTTTCTACTCAATGAAATAATGAACTGTCTGTGGCTGTTAGTGTAATATGCCGACAGTGAGGGACTGGCAGGTATCCGTTCCCATTATACTATGTATAGATGTGTAGTAGTTTGTCCCGGGATTGCTATCTCTGCCCCTCCCTTGCCCTCTCCAGCACCATTTAAGTGCCATGAAGTCCATAATAGATTCCATCAATTAAATGTATTGTTTCGCCTTCAACAGCAATCTATTATTAATCATCTGAGTAAAGGATCCTGCGATGCGTTTTTCAAAGTCATTCATGATCGCATGAAGGAAGCTCAGATGGAACTGAAGAAAACCATCACTGTCAACACTGGAGAGGACTTGAACAAGTCCACTTGTACTGACAATGCATCCTCCATCAAAGATGGCTTGGTCGGCAACAGAACCAGAAAAAGTAAGTTCTCTCTGACCTATCAATAAAGATTTAATGAATTCAATCAACATTAAAAAAGAAAAGATTCCTAACTAGGCCATGGTGCCAACCATAGTGGGCCATATCACCAACCATGTAAGTACATCATCTCATTAACTGTGTAAGAAGGCCATGGCACCAACCATGTAAGTGCACCATCTCACCAACCATGTAGGAAGGCCATAGCACCAAAACAATTGGGACATGGCACAACCCATGTAAGTAGGCCAAGACACCAACTGTATAAAGTAGGGCAAGGTGCCATCCATGTAGTAGGCCATGGAACCAACCATATAAATGTGCCATGTATGGATTTATTTGTAATATCTGTCATGATTTATAGTGTCATAGTTTTGATTCAACGTTTGTGTGTTTGTTTCTCCAGAGAGTAAAGCAAACAATGCCTTCTCTGAAGAACTGAAGGACCAACTGGCTGATGCTGCACTCCACACCAGCAAGGCCTTTGCAGCAGCTCGCCGAGGGCAGAACGAAGAGTTCTACGACCGAAGCGGGGGAGCGACGGCGGTGGACCTGATTGGACAGGGAGATACCTCTGTGAACAAAGAAGAGGACAAAAACCAATTAAGTCCAGATGTTACCATTATGCAACCCATTCTGAGATTTCTACAGCTACTCTGTGAGAATCACAATAGAGATCTACAGGTAACGGGGTATTAAATTTCATTTCTCTCCTTTTGTACCTTCAAAGTTACCAGTAACCCACCCAACTACCCACCAAACCATTACCCATCCAACCACCCACCCAACCACCTGATCACCCAACACAGAATTGATGGAATGAGTCAGACTTAATACAGTTGTAGCTGAGCCTCAGCACTGCTCAAGATGAGCATTATCACTTTTACTTCAATGATACTTCTTTTTTTTCTAGACATTTGCTGTATGCATTTACAAATTTTGTTTGTTTTTGTATAGGTTTGTTTTCCCTCAACCTTGATAAACTACCACTCATAAATTCCAGATAAACTATGAGCTTACATCATCTTTTGAGTCTCATGTAAAAAGATTGGAAACCGTTTACGGTGACTTTGGTGTTTTGTTGTGATGGGAAGGATCATTGCCCGACAAATGTTTTCGTGTACCTTTGTTCTCCAGAATTATCTGAGGAACCAGGGCACCAAGAAGAGTCATAACCTAGTCAGTGAAACCTTGATGTTCCTGGATGCCATCTGTGGCAGCACCACCGGTGGCCTCGGACTGCTAGGACTCTACATCAATGAGAGTAACGTGGTGCTGATCAACCAGACATTGGAGAGTTTGACTGAATACTGCCAAGGACCTTGTCACGAAAACCAGGTAAAATGTCTCTCACGTATGCCATTTAGTTCTGCCCCTTTTAGTTAACTGCACGCTCATTATCCGGATCATAAATACCTTTAAATGTGGTTAACTTCAAGTATCACCGTACCTACTCTTCTGACCTGCTAGAGACTGATTCATGCCTCTCATTCTGACCACTTAGTGTTAAGAAAATGAGGTAGAAGTGCAAACTAATGATGTGAATTTTCATCTCGATCTCATTATGAGACCTTTTTGTGAATTTAGGATGAATTGAAGGTGTAATGTCATGAAGATTTGTTGTATAAAAGTCATTAGATCTATTCATCAAAGTTAAGGAAATTCTCCAGCAGAATTCAGCGAATTCAGTGCCTGTTATGGGCTGATCAGCATCCATGCCAGTTACACCGCAGTGAATCTTGTGTTGAAGTAATTGAAAGGGTAAACTCACCTGAGAGCATTCAATAAAGTGAAGTGATTTATGTTGAGTTCTGTTGAAGAGGTATGTAAGGGTCAAAGCTCATCCAGCTATGCAAAAAGCTGAATTAAAAGGTGACATAGTAGTGTACAATTGAAAAGGAATGTAAATTTACACTTAAATAGAGTAACTAAGATTAGTAAAAAAGCAACAAATTAACACAAAGCATAATTAAGATGGAAGATAAAACAAAATATGCAGAAAAGAGGAAAAGTGCTTCTACATGTGACATCATAAGCCATCATTTTTAGCTCATACCAGCCAGCTGGTGTGAGCTGTTGTAATGGTGCAGCATCACTCTGTCTGTCTGTCAGTCCATCCATCCATCTGTTCTTAATTGTTCAAAATGTTTCTCCTCCATCATGCTTTCATGCATTTGCATAAAACTTGGACAATGTTCCATAGGTTGTGGACCATTTGGGGTGTTCAAAAATTTTGGTCCGAGGTCCCGTGTGGGCCCTATGGCCCATTTTATGAAATTCTGCAAAGTGCTTCTCCTCCTGCACATTCTCTTGTACAATGTTGATGGTTTGTCACAGTAATACTCTTTTAGTGGTGCCTTCAGGGTGTTCAGGGATTTTTAGTCCAAGGCCCCATATGGTCCCTCCAGCCCATTTTTTGAAATTCTGTTCTAAATGCTGCTTTTGCACATGCTTTGATAAATTTTTATGTAACTTAGACACAGTGTTCCCTGAGTGGTAGGCAAATTAGGCATATTCAAAACTGCTTGGTCTAAGGTCCCGTGTGGACCCAGTGGCCCATTTTATGACATTTTTCAAAATGCTTCTCATGCTACATATGCTCTTTTACAATGTCGATGGTTTGTCATAATGATACTCAGTTTGTGGTCTATCTTGGGGTGTACGTGAATTTGTAGTCCAGGGTTCTATGTGGGTCCTACTGTCCATTTTGGGAAATCCTGCAAAAGTTTTCTCCCCCCTACCACTTTAAAGGTGCTCCTTTAAATGTCATTCAACATCTTAAATATCCCTATCGTGCATGAATGAGTAATGGGGCAATGGGTCAGATTGTGTCCTAACTGAAACTTGATATAGTTTGAGGTTTACATATAGGTCTAGGCATTAAAGGGGCACTTTGAGTTATTCAGTTAGTCTTCCCAAACCTGTCAACCTGCTGTCAAGTTTCCAATAAAGGTTCCACTGACAGATCAATGGTCAAGCTAGTACAGCCCCCATGTGGCACATGCAAACAAACATTAATGAGCTAGCAGTTAGTAATTTCAATTGTTTTTGGAAAATTTGCAACCATTTTTCCACACTAATACTAATTCATATGCCCACAGGTAGTACAAACCAAATGAGCTAGCAGTTAGTAATTTCAATTGTTTTTGGAAAATTTGCAACCATTTTTCCACACTAACACCAATTCATACGCCCACAGGTAGTACAAACTAGGTAGAAAATGTACAAAAATGACAGTTTCATAAATATTGGATATCAAACTTGAATAGTGATGTAATTATAAGCACTGTAATATGGTAGTGCCTATCACAAAATTATTGATGAAGATCCAACTTCTGCACTGTTTGTTCTCTAGTTTAAGATATTCTGCAAATTTATACAGTCCTTCAAATTCTCTTGTATATGCAATATGTTGGTGATTCAATATAATGATACCTCTGGTGATTCCTATGATTATGGTATGGTATACATCATACTGATATATGTAAATGGTACCCTTCAGGTGTTCAGGTATGAGCCTCTGCATTCTTGGTGCTCTAGTTAAAAATTTTGTGAAAATGTTTGCATATTTAAACTTTGAGTATGTTCATTCCATTTCGTAGCTGTCAAATATTTTAATTCTCTTTTTATGAAATTGGTACGTTGAATTAATGTGTAAAACCATTTGCTCAAGAACTTATAAGTGGTGTGTATCTGTGGGGTTTTTCGTTGTAATTTTGTTGGTCTTGGTTGAACACATTTCTGAGGTTAAAAAGGGTAAGATTTTTTTACACTGTCATCAATTCTTATAACTGATTTATATTTTTAATAATCTATCAAAGTTTCTCTTTTGAAGTTTAAATTTCCTTCTCAATTTAACCTTGTCGTGTGTTTGGATTTTCTAGTTTATTATAACCTATCTTCATGTTGATGGGCCGTTTTCCATGATGCACTTTTAAGTGGAGTTACCTCTGTCTCTCCTTTAATTCAGAATTGCATCGCCAACCATGACTCTAATGGCCTGGACATCATCACCGCCCTGATTCTCAACGACATCAATCCACTCGGCAAGAGTAGGATGGACCTGGTGCTACAACTCAAGGTACCACTTAAATTCAAAACTGATAGTCAATGGAGGTGGAGGGTGAATCTTAAGAGGTGTAAATCTCCCCACCCCCCTTTTCCAAGGAGATGAGGAATCATTCTCCATAAAGATGAGACCCACCCCATTTAGTTTGGTAGTTTTCACATTTCCCGTATAATGTACTCTTTAATTTACAGTGATAACGTTCATCTCCCACGTGTCTCCATCTTGTGATCTCTTATACGTAATTCATATGTCTGTTTTTTCCTGTTTGGCAGAACAATGCCTCAAAACTCCTCTTGGCTATCATGGAGAGCAGACATGATAGTGAGAATGCAGAGAGAATCCTTTTCAACATGCATCCAAAGACATTGGTAAGTGTGTTCTCACCAGGATAATACCGATGTGGATCCATTTGTGATTGACCTTGTGGTTTGTCTGTCTATATGTCCTTTTTTTCATGATTTGCCAAAAGTGAAATCTGTGTTTTACTGCTGGTCTAGTTATTATAAAAGTTGGAGACATTAATCCTTGGAAATAGATCATACTCACGACAGCTGTCAAATTTAAGGTAAAGATAATGCATGCAATATTGTAGGCCACTTTGGAAGTGTGGAAGTATCATTCTTAACAAGTTTAGGATGTCATTCAACGTTCATGTTTTTGTAATCAGGTTGATGTCATAAAAAAGGCCTACAAACAAGATGACTTTGACAGAGAAGGATTTGAGGAATTGGCTGCCGAAGATGACGAGGACATCGTGACCCCTCAAGAAGTCGGCCATAATGTCTACATCTTGGCCCATCAGGTAATGTAATGATGATGACGACTGAGAGGAAGGCCATAGCGTCTATATCTTGGTCCTTCATGTAATGTAACAATACTAAACTTTATAAGAGAAGGGCCATAATGTCTACATCTTGGCCAATCAGGTATGGTATAGACACTGAAGGCTCAAAGGGTCTTATCAGTTTGCGTTGTGACTTTAAACCCTATTTGTGTTGGACAGAAGACAATTTTTCTTATTAGTTACATAAACTTCTGGAACCACACCCACCATGCCTTGTTTTCCTTCTGATGTTTCAACCATCATGCCAAACAAAATGATAAGATTAACATATGGTATGAAGTATTTAGAAAAGAATGTTTTTTCTATTCTACAGCTTTCACTACATAACAAGGAACTTGCCTCTCTCTTGAATACGTCTGAGTCGGACATCAATGCTCTGGAATACTACAAGAAACACACAGCACAAATAGAGGTAACCAAATTTATTTGTCTTCAAAATGTCTTTAGTTGTTTTTGTTATCTAGAACACCTGTGATAGAACAATGTGGTAGTGGGCCATCGCTGCTATTACCATGACTACAATTAACATGTGAATTTGACATTGACGTGTGTTCTAGCCTTTGAAGCTGCTGTGGATATGATCTAATGCACACTCCCCAGCTGTGATCACCAAGGGTTGACATAATCTGTGAATCTACTGCAGCTGAACATGTAGGTCTGAGTCAATCCTGAAGTCATTTTGTATTTCACATATGATTGTGCTGGCAGATCTAAGTTAATACAGTGCTTGTGCTGACTTAGTAGTAATGTGTATGCAGGTAACACCATAAACTGTCAAAACTACCGCAAGTTTGTAATGTACAGCATCTTTCCCCCGTTCAAAACACTTCTCTGCTCACAAGAATGTTCTTCCTGGTTTTGTCTACGTTGATTAATACCATCACAGTCACCATGCTTGCACACTAAATTGCACTTAAATGAAGTTCTTGAAGCATTTTTACTTGTGTAAATTGGTTTTAAATATAAACAATAAGTTTATATCCTGTTTTTACTTCTCTCAATATTCTGCCTTTCTTGTATACAATCGTATTCCTGTGCTCACTTCAATACATCTCCTCGACTAGATCGTGAGGCAGGATCGTACCATGGAGCGAATCGTCTTCCCGGTGCCCCAGCTCTGTGAGTATCTGACCGATGAGACCAAGGAGAGGGTCCTCCAGACGTCAGAGAAGGATGACCAAGGCTCCAAAGTAACTGCTTTCTTTGAGGAGACAGACAATATGTTCATGGAAATGCAGTGGCAAAAGAAATTAAGAGGTATTACATTGTAATCAGAACTGGTGATTTGACATTTGACTGAAAACTTGAAGGGCAACTTTTTTTTCCAGTAAAAACAAAAAAAAACATTTTTCCGTCACCTGGGTTACCAAAGTGTAATTAAAAGTGAACACAGGACTTTATCACAATTTTAATGCTCTATGCCTAGTGCCTCTGTGGGAATGTTTATCCTCCCCCTCCTCTTCGTGCTCTCATCCTTTACTGAGCCTCTGACATGAATGGCCAGAGACAATGGATATGTGACAGTAATAAACCATAATGGGATCAAAGAATGATGTAGGATGAGGTTAGCTGTTGTATATCAATAATTTGATGAATCAGTTACCATGAATGCCTGCCTAATGAGTGGTCTCTTTCTGCTTACTCTCACAGCTAAACCGTTGCTCTCCAAGGCCAGTAAGAATATGTCAAGGTGGGGTAATATCTGTTTCTATCTGGTGGTGATTATCAACCTCATGTTGGCCCTCTTTTATCCATTTGAGAACAATCCCTACGAGTTGTCCAGCCAGCAGTCAGGTCTTCTGTGGGCCGGGACGTTCATCTTTTTAGCAGCGGTCCTGATGTTCCCCAAGATGTGGGTCATCATGACCTGTATGTCCATCGCTGTCTTTCGGCTCAGGTTCACCGTGGGGGTCGTCCCAACACTGCTGATCCTCGGAGTCATGAACGTGAGCTATTTTTTACTTTCTAAATTTGCTTCTTCATGCTATTAAAATTTTATGGGTGCCTTTGTTAACTTTCACTTGCTTTTATATTTTGTTACCTGTAAAGCCCCAGAGTGGTGAGTAACATTATGTCAGGATTTGTGTACCAGTGCTGTGTCACATTTGAAGCAATGAAGTTTAGTTACCCAGATTTTTGGGATTCAGTCCCTTTGCCATGTTTCAGTGAGATTGGTTTTTCATTCAAGAGAAATTTTCATTTTCCTGATTTCAACCCTATGAAAAAAAGCCAAATTTGATCTAAAAGTGTTAACTTCTAGTCACCTGATGTGAAATTTTGGTGCATAAGCCACAGGCATCCTCTACAAGTTTGTGTTTCCTTTGCATTGTAATATAACTGTCCTTCGTGACCTGAATGATTACTATTATCAATTGATGTATGATTTATTTTCCAGCTTGTGTTTAAATTACTGAACATTGCCAGTTTCATCGGGAACAGCGGTCTGATGTACAAGCCCTGGTCTCATTCCTTCCGCAGTAGAGAGGTTTACTATCATCTGCTTTATTTGTTCTTATGCATACTCGGATTGACGAAGCATCCCTTATGGTATGGTATCTTGGTAAGTTATCTCTCCTAGTGTACTGGTCCTGTATCAATAAACAATTGATGTTAATGGTCTGCATCATGTCATTAAGATGTTGGCTACCTAGCCTTACCTTCTAAACTCAGAAATGTAGCGACTTTATTTCCCACCTTAAAAGGATTATGAATAACACCTCCTTAAACTGCAACCGTGAGTTTGTAAAGTGTATTTCTTAAAGTAAAATCCGTCAGCGGAGGCACTCTCCATGAGTCCCTTAGACATGCAGCTAGGTTGCAATGTCATCTTGAACTGCCAGTGATACTAACACCATGGTTTCATGAAAAGCTCAAGAATTTTTACATCTAAACTTTCACATCACAAGTTCACAACATCACTAGTTCCTTGTGCCCTACAGTGTCTCAGTATGCATCTGTGCAAAATTTCTTCTTCTACCAGAATTTTTGACCTTGCAGCCATTGAACACAATTTAATGGGTGCACCTTCTAACTGTTAGAAGTAATGTAAGTTCTTTCCAGAACTTCAACTTTTCAGAAATCTTCACTGCTGCAGATCATTTCCTGCTGTTCTGACAGATAGTTACGTAATATCTCACAGAATCTACTGTGACATTGGCAGCCACACCCTAGTGCCTCTCAGTGCTCATACCTCAGAGATCTCAGGTCTTCATACAACTACTGGTGTTACACAGACAGCCCTGTTAACACCTCTTTGGATATCTTCACTGATTTACATCACAGCTCTTAATACCTCCTTCAACTCAGCCCAAAAAGTCCCGACTATATTGCCAATGGACATAAAAAAAACACACACGCAAGTTGCATAACAGAAATACAAACTTCATTCTATTATTCTTACTCACCAGTAAGGCCTCTGCATACACACACACAAAAAAAAGTTTATAAATACAAATTTACTGCAGAAGAGAAGGAACTCTTCCATCATTAGATAACATGTAAATTACTCACTGTGACACTGGTATCCCAGAAGGATCTCTTCTTTCCTCTCCTTGTATCCTTGGAGAGTCTCTTTTTCTTCTACCCTCCTTGTAAACCAGAACACTCTCTACTACCCAAATCATGGAAAGATCACTACAATGCCTTGCTTGCTGTTCTCAGATGTTAATGGCAGTAGAATGATCGGTATCCTCTGTGTGTTGCATTTAATCAGTTGATGGAGAAGAGGCAGAAATAAAAAAGAGAGCTAGACTGTCCCATGTGATCTTCTTTTACTAGCATGATCTTGATAGCATGACTTAGATGTATTATTACTTGATATTTTTTTAACTGTAGTCTCTCATCTTTGTTGGCAGCTCCTCGACGTCGTGGTTCGTGAGGAGACTTTACACAACGTGATCCGTTCGGTCACCGGCAACTGGCAGTCTATCGTCCTGACCATGTTCTTCGCTTTGGTCTTGGTCTATCTGTTTTCCATCGTTGGATTCTTGGCTCTGAAAGATGACTTTGTGATTGAAGTTGCACCTAAACATGGTGAAGACCTCCTCCTCTTCTAGGTTAATGCTATTATGTGGCCAACTTAAATGAACATTCAGTTAGAGTTAACTCACTGTGTGAGCTGATGTTGACATTGATTCTGAAACACATTATATAACGTGTCTTAATGTGGTTGTACTCCTCCCAGCTGGTGATAGTAAAATGTTCGTAGTTACCCCAAAGACTTTTATAGATGATCCTCTGATTTCCAGCTAACAAGAAAGATCTTCATTGAAATGAAACAATTATCTTACATACCATGATTTTTTTCTTCTGCTCTTTTAACTGGATCCACAGCTATTGATGTAACACCACGTAGCGTATCACCTCCAGAGGAACACTGTTACCCCGGTGATGATAACTGTCACAATGACAATACCCATAGATACAGTGAAATCTTCCAAGGTGATCAGACAGGTGTGCACCCCTTCAAGTATTTCCTTATATTTTTCATTTAAACCGAAACGGGATCAGAAGGTGCATGTTTGAAGTTAGTTTATGATATAGTCTTGCTTAGTTTAAAGCGATATAGGATATTGCATTGTTAGTTCTAGTAGCTCTATTTCTGCAAAGAATGGCATTGACCCATTGACAGCTTTAATCTGAACTTGTAGTTGTATGTGTGTGTTACACAAATCAGTACGTGACATGCCTTTGAGAACAAGGTGTTGAAGGTAAACCTCGGAGTGATCGTTTGATCTTCAAAGATGATACTTTTCAAAATGCATTTCATGGCTCTCGATGTACTCAGAGGCTGAAAATGCAGCATTATGTTGTCCACCACTTGTTACAACAGAAAAATAAACCCATTCTCAGTTTAGCATTTGCAGTAGAGTTCCTTTGTCTGGTGTCGCCAGATTCGATGGTTGGAATTTTTCATCAAACTTTTATTCTTATCTTCTTTTCAGGCGTCGGTGATAACGATGACGACGGTGCCGTGTTGGAGAATGCTTGTAGCTCTCTCTTCATGTGCATTATCACCACTCTTAACTTTGGTCTCCGCAGTGGAGGTGGTATAGGTGATGTGCTGAGAGCACCGTCAGTGAAGGTAAGTGGTTGTACCAAAACTGCGCCATTTGCTTGTCAATTCTTTGATCTCCACTGCTGTCAAGAGACCATACTTTGACCCTTTAGCTTGCTAGTTAAACCAGAGCATTTGTCTTTATTGCCGGCAAACCAAAAGCGGTTCGTAGTTTCGTCACATCTTTGCTAAATTATTTCCAAAGTGCCTGCTGCTGCTTTTATTTTGTGTGCATCTGATACTGTGGTGTGGTTTGGATGACAAAGTTATCAGTGATTTCCTTCAATGAAAGAGATATCTGATGATGGTCATCAAAAAGTTTTTGTTTTGTCATTCTGTTGCATTTGACCTGACAAGTAGACCACAATCCCGTTCCTTTAATGTCATTCATCGTAATATGTGTCATTCAAATCATATATTGGGGGTTTGGTACCCATACTTACACTTTAAACCATATATTGGGGTTGAGACCCAGTAACTACCCTTATATAGCAATAGGGAGATATTGCAATGTGTTGGCCTTGGTAGTTATGATTAAAATTCTCCTCGCACACCATAAATCATCTTGTTGATGGCCACACACCAAGGATTTCCTTGTTGATGGCCACACACCAAGGATTTCCCTGTTGATGGCCACACACCAAGGATTTCCTTGTTGATGGCCACACACCATGAAATACCCTTCCAGTGACCACACTGTAAAATACCCTGTTGATTGCCATACAGTATAAATTGCCCTGTCATTGGCCACACAACTATTTGCCCAGTTGCCGGCTACAAACTGTAGATTACCCCATTGGTGGCTACCCAATGTAACACTGTCTCATTGATGGCCACACATCATCAGTTGCCCTGTTGATAGCCACACTCCATAAATGTTCTGGTTCAAGCATAACAAATAGTTCAGATTTTTTAGTTTAGTTTTTTCATTCTCTGTGAGGAGTATCATTTGTTTTATTGTAAGGTATGAATCTGTTACACATTACCATATTTTTAATGCATATTGATTGGAAATAAGCATCTATCAAAAACAATAATATCACTTGATAAGTGTTGTAATAGTCTTGTCCACCACGACCAACCTGATTGTCCCACATAATTAGTAATTAGACGGATTATTCCCCTATCTCTGAAAAGGTTTACTTTGTACTTAAAAAAAGATTACGTTTTCCTTATCTTGAAGGTATTGTTCACACCGCCCTAAGTTGTGTAATGTGGCCTTTTGATGAGAAATTCCTCTTACATGCTTTATCTTGATTTTATCGATTACTAATTTTATCCTGTGATAGCCACATTGAATACATAGTGTGTCTTATTACTAATAATGTAGGTTAATAATGTAGGTTAATAGTGTAGGTTAATAATGTTGGTAACTGTGTTCATTGACTTCATCACAAGCCACAGAGATCACAGTCAATTACACAATGGCAGCCACACCCTTCGTATGCATGCATGGTATTAGAAACTCTGTTGGGCAGAAAGTTTGAACATATCATGTTGCCCATGAGAAGTTCAGAAGACATGTTGCTTGACTGGAATTCCCCATTTAGGCTCACACTATTATGCAGATGCAACAAATGTTACAATACATCATACAGAATGACAAACTTACCTCGCATGGAATATTGTCAGAATCGCTGCAACCTATAAGATTATAAACACCGTATTACATCTGTTATGTGCGTATCTCAATGTCCAAAATCTTCTCAAATTTTTTTTATGCACATGTGGAACACGCAAACAGGTTTTCTCTATTAAATCATTTGTCACAGACAGTACTCTATTCCAACTCTTGTCATCTTTCTTGTAATGATCAAGACCGTTTTATATTCGTATTTATTTCTGCAGGAGCCTCTTTTCTTGGGTCGAGTGGTCTACGATCTGCTTTTCTTCTTCGTCGTGATCATTATCATCCTCAATCTCATCTTTGGTGTCATCATCG
The DNA here is from genome assembly GCA_021234535.1 of Stichopus chloronotus. Classification (NCBI taxonomy): domain Eukaryota; kingdom Metazoa; phylum Echinodermata; class Holothuroidea; order Aspidochirotida; family Stichopodidae; genus Stichopus; species Stichopus chloronotus. The sequence goes on from CM037830.1 coordinate 38,045,813, forward strand.
ATACCTTTGCATCTCTCAGGAGCGAGAAGCAAGACAAAGAGGAAGTGCTCAAAAACACATGCTTTATTTGTGGTAAGCTCAGCCCCAATGATGACTCACTGAGGCACCACACACAGAATTAATTTAATATTGCTTGTTCTTTATCCACTAGAGAACTACAAGACCAGAATTGCATGTCCTGTCATTGAAATTGTTTGAGCTGCTGACCAGCGGTGGTGACAGATCTTGGACAAGAGAAAGGGCCTTTAAATATTTTAACAACTAGCTTTGACTCATTTTACAAATAGACACTCTCGTACTGTAATGGCCTGTAAAGCAATTTGTTTGACACGGTCAAAAGTGGGTCATATAAAGTGGTGCTTCATGGACCGTAGATGGTATCAGAGAAAATTGATACACTTCGTAAAGACCATGAACGCATTTGTGCGAATTCAGACATCTGATCAAAGTTGGAATTATTTCTCTGACAAGAGAAATATGCTCTATATTATTGTGCATGAGAACTTCTGGCAGCAATGATTAACCATTGCATCCCTCCCCCCATGCAACACCTCTCTGACTGAATATTTAAATATTTTATTTTCCATTTGGTAGGTTTAAACAGGTCTGCGTTCGACAACAAGACCGTCTCTTTTGAAGAGCATTGTAACGAAGAACACAACATGTGGCATTACTTACAGTTTACTGTTCTGATAAAGGTTAAGAAATCAACAGAATACACAGGACCTGAGAGTTACGTCGCAGATATGATCAAGGTGAGAGAACAAATTGAAAGAAAATGCTGTCTCTTGGTTTGGGTGATTTGCATCAACATAGCAATTGTTAAAAGCTTTCTTCTAATAAGACTTTTTCCCTTTCTTTTCATGACAACTGCAAATTAGTTGATAAAATCAGGTGAAACTTGCAAGTGTTGAGTATATGTCATCCTTAATGTGCATGGCAAACTAAGAAAAGCTAGTTATATTCACTTAGAGACTACATAAGTTATTTTTTTGTCACAAATATAATCAAGGAGACTGGCTGGATTGAAAAGAATTCAAAGGAACAAATGTGATCTCGTCTGTTGTATTATTTGCATTAAAAATAGTAGAGACAGTTGTGAATACTTGCCTGTATCTACCTTTGGTCATGAAATGTATGGTTGAAGGTCGTCAATATTCAGCTACAGGTAAACAATGTTGACCTTTGACCCAACAGCGTTCCTTGTGCAAAACTAGGAAAAGGCATAATGCACATACTCTTGAATATTATGTCTGAAATGTCAAAAGAAGAAACATTAAAAAAAATTTTTTTTTTTGCCTACTGGAGCACTATGTGACAGAATTTGCCATTTGTAGATTTGTTTACCACAAATCTGTCGAAGAGATATGCTTTTGCCTAATTTGGAAGAAGAAACGGCAAAAAGTTATGTAAGGTTTGTATCACAACTACCTATCCCCCTTCAGTGTAACAATTCCAAAACTTCTGTCAAATGAGATACTTGCAAAAGTTGTCGGTAACTTCAGGAGGAAGAGTAGAGACTAGAGCATACACTTCTGCTGCCTCATCATGGATAGTAGACCTATATAGATAGAGTATGATGGATCAGAGATTGACTGCTGTTGTATCATGCTCTTCATCTCGTAAACCAGAAAAAGAACTTGGACTGGTTCCCTCGCTTACGTGCGATGTCTCTTGCAGCAGAGGAGAGTGACAACGAGCAAAACGAGATACGAAATCTGCAGACAGCCATGAAATATACAACAGAGCTAGTGAAACAACTCTCAGGACAGCTGTCTGAACTCAGGGACCAGGTAAAGCACATTGGTTCAAATATAGATGGGTGTAATCATTTTTAAATACTATAGGTATTCCCTGAGTTATTTCTGTTTTTTTACTACATTTGGGTTGAAATATTTGCACTTCTTCATTACAAGTTAGAAAAGATTTTCATGGTTCAGACCGTTTCAAAAAGATGAAAAAAGGAGGCAGTGTTTGCTCTTGAACTATGCCCCTGATAGGGCAGGATGCAAGATTCACTACACAGAAGATAAAAATCAGTAAGATAACAGACCACAGATATGATAAAAGTTGGAACTGCACTTAAAGAAAATTATCATGCAGTGATGAAGAAGGTCTACATTTTGTCAACAATGATTTTTTGGTGTAACATGAAGTGCGACATTACTCCTTAAAATTGTCAATTCCCATTGATTTGAATGGTTGATTCCCACTCCACATGCATCGATAGAAACTAGTTCTTTTTTGGTGAAAATGTGCCCACAATTTGTTGCAATTAGAGGGATCAACTGCCTTTCTTTCATTAGTAAGTGGTATGTACGTTAGTTGTGAAGTATTAGACTTCATATGTTCATCAGCTAGTGTGGCGTGCAATTGATTGGGGAAAATTAACTTGGTCAGTTTCTTGTCAGTGAGATTGAATATTAACTCACTTCTGCTAATTTTTAAATGTCAGGGACAGTGGAGTATTTGACCCCCATCTGTGCCATTAGCTATTCTGACATGCTGTCTAGTGGGAAATATTTGGCAGCATCCATTCAGTTACTCACTGTGGCATGCAATCGAGTGTGAACTGTTGATTTAACTAGCTAGTGTGACATGCAATCGGGTGTGAACTGTTGATTTAGCTAGTTAGTGTGGCATGCAATTGAGTGTGAAACGTTGACCTCATTCAGTTACGTAGTCTGCCATGTTGATTTCATTCAGTTTGGTAGTGCTCAATTGTTCAACCATGCAATTCAAACAGGATCAATATGACAATGATACATAATGTTGGGAGCTCACCTTATAGGATAGGGTCAGCTTTTAGCCAATTTCCAGGAATGCTTTCAATAAACCACTCTTTCATGTCCAAAAACATCCAAACACCACCAAAACACTGCTGGATAACTATGGCCCATACTAGCAGTCAAAAACAGTGCTGGACAATTATGGGCTATACTAAGGGGTGGATAGCTATGGTCAATAACTAATAGTCTGTGCCATTTTTTTTCAAAGGAGTGGGAAAATGAAAACACGGTTGCTCACAGTTCTTCAAAGGGTTCTCTGTTCTTTTCATTTCCTGAGTTTATTCATTCATTGCTGTGTCATTCATTGAAGTATGCTTTAAGTTCCATCCTGTGGCGTTTAGCGAAACCTCTCATTTTGATACCCATTCAATAAGTTTTCACCTCCATTTTTCTCTCTGTTGTTGATTCGTCAGATGACCGAGCAACGTAAACAGAAACAGAGGATCGGATTCATGAATGCACCAACATCAATGGGACAATGACAGAAATCCCTGTGAGTACATTGAATCGATTCGCCGCCACTGACTCATCCTTTCCCCTCCTCCACCATGCGATGATGGATCAGTTATCAACTTGAGGGGATCAGACAAGACCATCTAGTCTAACAGTCATCTGAAGATTCTCATCAGGTACTAACATGAAAGACATGAAAACGATGTCACAGAGCAGGTTTATTGTTTTCGTCATGTCAAAGTCATTTTTGTATTTTACTATCTGTGGTAAAGCTTCCACTTTGTCCAAATAGTCAAACTTGCAGTAAGTGAAGTATTTTAAGGATGTTTGCTGAATGTTTTAGTGATCACAGACAAGTTATCCCTGCTGCTATTATTTCAGCCTGTTGTGGTGCTGGTCATGCCCTTCTATGTGAGCAACTTTAATACTAGTATATCATATCTAGTCCAGTCATAGCTTTACAATGAATTGTGGAATTTTACTATTCTCCAAGTTGTCAAAGTCTGTCCACCAGAAAATGTTTTTGTACTTGCTTTATATTTTATGAACATTTATGAGTCATTTGTGACATTGAATAAATTTGTTATTAATGTAGAAGATGCAGGTGGTATTTTCAGAAAAATCATTCAACAAATTGTAACAATTACCTCAGTGTAAGTCCTAGCCAGATGGAGTTTTTTATCTCTCTGGTTCGAAGCCATGAATTTTGAATTGAACAGGGCTTGTCTATATAATGATTAAACCTCATGTAATATGTGTGACTGATATCTTTGGATGATAACCAAGATGTCTGTTCTGTTTTCAAAACAGAGTTTCAGAGTTCCCTTGTAATCATCAGTTTAAAAAAACAGGAACAATCCCTAGGGTCATGATAGAAATATGTCGAAATCCTTCAAATATCCACAAAAAGGAAAGATAACATGCTGATGTTCAGATAACACAAAACAGTCCATATGCCTTTTAATGCTACAGTTGACAGGCCGCATATGAAATGAATCGGTAAAAGCCTCGTTAGTTTTACTGACTTACGAAAGAAAGCTTAGTTTTGTAGTGATGATAAGACAACTGAATCCGCTATAGAGCATTTCTCATGCAAAGTTACATCAGGAGTCATATTTTTGATAAGAAAACAGTGACAGGTCAGTTTGTTGTAGTTAGACACTTAAAAGGCTTTTATTATTGATGTGGAAAGAATTTAGTCTGATGCAGCAAGCTATTTTGATGCTTGTATGTGCAACGACATCACTATTCCAATTCATTGCATTATTTAGACATTGTTGTTTCAGTTAAATAAAGGCTCTTCTGTTGAGAGAGAACTGTTCTGGTGTATAAAGTTTAGGCTGTATTTTCCCACATTTTATGTCATAGTGAAGGTTCTGTTAGTGGATCTCACAAATGGTACATAGTTGGCTGATTTCAATTTTTTGTCCTTATAGATCAGCTTACAGAGTTAAAGTGTTTGGTGACATGTGTGGACATAATAAACAAGATAACATTGTCACCCACATGTAATCTCGTCACTTGTTGACAAATAGTGGTTCCTTTTCTGTAGCTGACTTTATATACCATCCAATAACTTTTATTGGGTTACATATAGTACACAAATGTCACTTCATAGCCTCATTAATGTAATTGGCCATCAGAACTGTAATCCATTGCCTAGATATTTTCTGATTCCCTTTTGATATTTGTATTTAATATTGAGTCTCATACTTTTGATATGTGTTTGAAGTGGAGAACTTGTCTCATCTCTTTAAATATTTTAGAAGCCATGTTAAAAGAACTGAAATAATCAGTGATATTGATGACGGAAAATATTGTTTTTCACCCAAACCATCGACAGTATTTTAATGCAATCTCTTTGCACTTGATCTTGAGAATTTAAGTCTTCTTTTGTAAGTTAAAATCAACCTTATGTCCTGATTTCAGTCAAACAGCAAGCATTCTATTTGGTTGATATATATGATTGCAATCAAGAAATATGTACAACATATGATGACAAAATTGAATTGCAGTCAAATGGGATATTGTAACATCTGCAGTATTGGTCATTATGATTTGATTGCAATCAAGCAGCATATGAAATGTTTGCATGTGTTTTTATTTATTTTGGTACGTAAGACAAATACTGTGGTTGTGCATGAAATGCAACCATATTCTATCTGTAAAAGTATGTAGAGACTTTTAGGAAAAAGCTATCAACAATGGCATATTTTTTTTTAATGACTTCAAAATATAATTTGCATATGATATTACCTTTTTTCTATTCATATTTTGTATTTGATGGGATATCAGTGGATTTATTGAGGGCCCACAGAACATTAGATCTGTGAGAACTTTTCTAATTTGTTGCTTTATTTCATTTTGTCTTTCTTACGATTGAACCAACTCAAGTGGCCTCCTCTCATTATCTGTCCGAATAGAGTTAAAGTTGCCTTCAAGAAAAGAAATTAAGATCTTGTTATTGTTTGTACAATAGAAAATATTTTGCCCTAAATGTCATCATGTTTAAAATGAAGTATGTCTATCTTAGATAATTTATATTTAAAACAACAATAAAAATGGTAAGGAAAGGTGCTTGCAGGAATGTAAAAATAAACCTGCCTTGATATTATCGCAGTATAAAGTATAATGTTTGGCACAAAAGAATTTTGTTTTAATTTCATAATTAAGTCATTTTTTCTTTGTTGTTTTTAATCTGTATGGTGTTTATATGAAAAAGGGATCAAATATTATGTATTTGTATAGAAGGACAATTCATGCCTAACTCTATTGTGTTATAGCTGTATCATGTAAACCTGTATTACCATTGCATGATATTCTTCATTGTCTAATTACCTTGGCAGAATTATTTGTTTTTCCTTCTTTTTGCTTTTTCCTCTGTTAAAGACTGTTTTCCAATTAGTACTATGATCTGAAAATTGCAACATGATCATTCTTTGTCTTAAGTTGTCACGTACCCTAGTGTAACGGTAAATTTGTAGTACTGTACTTTCATAATCCCGTTAGCGTGACCTTGGTCGTCAGCCAGAGTCGTAGCAGTTCTGTTCATCAACTCATTTATCTTTCAATCCGATGTCTGTTGTTGACAAAAATAATGTTTAACTATTTTTCGTAATTTCTGCGAAAAAAAGGCTCCTCAGAAAAATGTTTACAGAATAAAACACACTGAAGAAGTAGCATCTTATTTTCTTTGTATTCTGTTTAGTGTTGTCTGTAGGTGTCAGGGCACAGTGTAAATGGTTAGCCTTTCAGTCTGCCTTCCATATTGCTAATCACTTTTCTGTAGTCCCACCCCAATGAAGTGTACACTTAGTTCTGTCTTTTACAACAGTTCTCTTGTAATGTCTCCATTTCCATTACACACACATTCCACTTTCAATATTGCGTTTCTTGTGCAATTTTTCAGTGAGGATTTTACAAAGTATTTCAAATACGATTTTGATTAAGTTGCATTTCACATACAAAAGAGATTGATAGAAAGAGTTTGTATCACATGTTGTCATGCAGCATCTGCAATAGATCCATACAAGAGAGAGATACTCTGATCACAGAGCAGTTGTAGTAGCCTTCAGTGTTCCTTTAATTTACTCCATACTGTCACTTTGTATTAGCCTGCAGTGTCACATTATATTAGCTCAATGTCACTGTTTATTATCTATAATGTCACTTTTTATCAGCCCACATGATGTCAATAGTTTACAGTATCACTGTATATTGAATGTCACTTTGTGTCAGCCCAAAGTGTCACTTTATGTTACCACACAATGTCACTCAGTATTAGTCCACAGTGTCACTTTATACCAGCCCAAAATGTCACTTTATCTTACCCTACAGTGTCACTTGTTCATAGTACCACTATATATTAACCTACAGTGTCCCTTTTAATTAGCACACTGTGTGACTACATTAGCTTACAATATCACTTTAACTTGCAATGTCACTTTATATTAGCCCACAGTGTCACTACATTTAAGTCCACAGTGTCACTGTAAATTACACCACTGTATGACTTTATAGTATCCCACAGTGTGACTTTATATTATTACACAGTTACCTTTTATTAGCTAATAATATCCCTTTAATTTAGCTTATAGTTTCACTTTGTGTTAGCCCAACATATCACTTTATATTCACCCCACAGTGTGACTTAAAATTAGCCTACAATGTCACTTTTTGATTCCTTGCCAAAGGCAGGCAAGGAATCTATGGGATGGTGATGGTGTGTGTGTGTATGTGATGCCCTGACTTGTAAACACTACACCTCAAGAAGCGAAAGGTGCTCCAACTTCAAAGATGGTATGTTGGTAGTTCATTGTGAGTAGACGATCCCTATTGTTTTTCATGGTGATCAAAGGTCATTTGCGGTCACCAGAATGTAAAATATGAAAACCTATTAAGGTAGACATCTTAGAAACCAAATTTTGCTGGAACTTCAAACTCATATCATTGAAAGCATGTCATGAGTAGATGATGTCTGGCATTTTATATGTAGAATAAGGTCATGTGAGGTCAATAGAAGACAGTTTGAAAACCTTGTAAACACGATATCTCAAGAAGGGAGAAGTGCTTGAACTTCAAAGTTGGTGTGTTGATTGTTTATTGTGAGTAGATGATCCCTATTGTTTTTCATGGAGGACAAAGGTCATTTGAGGTGACGGGAGATACCTCGGCAACCCAATGTTGCTGGAACTTCAAACTCTTATCATCTGTAGCCTTTGATGATCAGATGATATCGCATATGTTGCATGGAGGTCAAAGGTCATGTGGAGTCAATAGAGGATGTAGTTTTGAAAATGTACACACAATATCTCAAGAAGGGAACGGTGCCTGAACTTCAAAGTTGGTTTGATGGCAGTCCATTGTAAGTAGATGATCCCTATTGATTTTCATGGAGGTTAAAGGTTATTAGAGGTCACTAGAGGTTAAAATGTGAAAACTATTAGGGAAGGTATCTCACAACTGAATGTAACTAGCATTCCAGACTGTCGAAATTGGTAGCAGTTAATGAATAGACGATATGTGTTATTTCAATTTCCCCTGGGAGACTGAGTGAGTCATCTGCTAGTGTTTCAATACTTTGTCAAAGGTTTAAATTATAGAGCTAACAATCTTAGAGATTTGTATTCACATCAACAGCCAACATTGGGAGACCTACTTCTGGATAACAATTGTATAATACTTAGGAGAAGTCAATTGTCACATCTTGTCATGACTGACATGTAACAGGATGGATCACTCCCATTTCTTTTCCCCGCTTTGCCAAACAGTAAATGTTTATTGGCAGATCAATGTTGCTAAATAGAATTTAGTCTCAGTTTCAGTTACAAAACTGTTAAAAACCTGTTTTTTTTTCATGTTTGTCACCCTCTCCAAACAATCACTTTACATAGCTTTTTAGATGTATCAGCAACTTATTTGCCAGCAGCTCCCTGTCAAGATTAACAAATTACTTTTCCCAAGGGAAATACTCTTAAAGGGGTAAAAAATATTTTCCAGGTTGCTTTTGCAGAATTTTCACCACCTCAATGTCATGAACTTTCTACCTAGGTTAAAAAGACTCCTTGAGTTGTTTGAGAAATTTACCAAACTCTTCCCAAACTGGTCAACTTTCCTTTAGAGGATCCCAATGTTTCTCATATGATGGAACATTAATTATTAGAGTGAGTCATTATAGATTTAAGTTAGATTTTGAAAATTTGTGACTGAACACTTCATATTAGTACTATATACTTATGCACACATCTAGTAACAAGTAGCAGTCAAAAATGTGAATATTTTGACAGAATGCATAACTATTAGATGTGAAACGTGACTAATTATGCTAATTGTAAGTATTTTCATGTGTTTGTAGCCATCAAAATCACCACAATCTTTACTGATATATCAACTCAATGAGTCCCCTTAAGACATACAGTATATGGCTTCCTTAATTTTCATCCACAATTTCATATGTGGCTTACATTCTTGCATTCTGTCTTTCATTTTGATGTGGTCCCTTCCCTTCCCCACTGGTTGCTCTTGTTCAAAGTGATTGTTGTATGTTTCGAAAAGAAGAGATATTGGCAAGGAATCACAAAGTCATTTGACTTTCTAGTTTGAAATACTCAACAGTGTCACTTTAAATTAGCCCACAGTATCACTTTACATTAGTCCATAGTGTCACTTCAAAATTTAAATATTTTTTTTAAAATGTGAATGTTTTGTCTTTGTCTGCTTGTCTGCATTGTCATCTGCGCCAATTTTGAGAACTAGAATGTTGAAGTGAACTACATTTGGTAATTTTTAAACTCATTGTATTAGATGTTTGTTAAAAGCATTAGTATCTACCTTCATCATCTTTTTATATAAGGTTTTTGAGTTGTGTCGTGATGGCTTTCAACATACTTCAAATTTAATGCCTTACCAAACTGAACTTTTAGTAAATAAATGCTTTTCTTTTTTTTTACTTTACAAGAGAATCAAGGACATCTTTGCTTTAGTTGACTTACTGACATCACTCACTATATAGGCATTGCCAGATCCACTTTTAAAATTTCAGATTCACTTTTAAAAATTGCTTTCAAAAATTCATTTCTCAAATTTAAATCGCTTGCATGATTTTCACCTGGTGATCTACATTGAAAAGAAAAATGGAAAATTATACAGTAGAATCACCTTTTGCATGTGGAATATTCTTTGATAGAGCGTATGATCTTCATGCATCTTTAGCGCTACATAAAAGGTGATGCAATTAGTTGACAATCAGAGAGATGGAAGAGAAAGATTTGGAGGAAGGGAATTCTTTCTGATCCTTTATTACCTCTTACTGCAATAAATTATATCCATAAATGTGGCGCAGTTACAAAATTAAACAATAGTTGTGATCTTTGTTTGGAGTTATGTATCATCATTGGTTTCTTTCAACCTCAATAAACCTTTGTGATCATGCCCACAACATGTGCGATCCTCTCACCATTGTACATACTTTCATTTTCCGCAAAAAGACAGACACTACAAGTTCTGATAGTTCAAAATTCTGGTATGGCTTGAGAGACTGTATTTCTTGTATTCCTTCCTTTTTTGCTGCCTCCATTCCCCCTAGTTTGATGAATGCTTGACATTTACTCTTTAACGTTACAATGACAAATATATTCACATCCTAAAAGTTAATGATCATAGACCCATCGCAACATAATAATAGTCATGCATATACACAATTATGAACATGTAATCATGTATACATTAAATAGTGAACTCGTGGTGTATACATATTGCAATGGACACAAACACATGTATACATGTAATTGTATTTGCACATTCCTAACATGAAGAACAATGGCACGATCACATTTGCCTAAAATTGTGAACCTCAAGTTATATAAAATAATATATTACTTTAACATATAATGTAATGTAATCTTTTAATAATAAAAAGAAATTTCTAATTTTAAAATACTCAACATAGTTAAATAGGTTCTTGCTTGAAGACATGTCTAGAATTCGATAATAATGTCATATACTACGTTGCGAGTGCATTCATCTCAATCTCTTCAACATATGAGGACTCAGTACAAATTGTGTGAAAATTTTCTTTCCAAATGTGGGAATTTTATATGCTGTATGCCACCGGTTGAAAAGTTATGCGCACACTATGGGGAAAGTACCATATCTGCCTCTGTGATTGGCCATGATACCGTTGCGATGACGCTAGGCATGCGCAAAGTCACCAACTTTGATGTTTCTGCTCTTATGGTACCGCACACAGTGCACGTCCGTATATGAGCGAAGACCATTCGCTGCATGCATGGAACAGCAATGGCAACCGGGGGTGTTGTTTACGCTGGTTGTTGGGAGACGGCCTAACCACAAAACCTAGCAGTTTTACGTCAGTACTTTTTTCCTGGGAGCAACTTCGATGTGTTCACAGACACGGGCAGAGAAAAATGTTGTACTATCGTATCGATCGCTCTATAAATATCAATGGTTAGCGGTAGGCTAGTCAAAGAAAGTGAGTTTGAATGACTTGGGAAGGCTGTGCAAGTCGATATTACTGTTCTAACGTTGCTCTGCACTTTGTGAACACACTCGATGGAACTCGTCTCGGTTAACTTTTCGATTCGATGACCCTAACGTTAGGGGCCAAACTTTATTACCGTGATTTGTGAAGTATGTGTTATGCAGTTCCGCTGGTTCAGTGTCACTTGGTTTCAGTAGTCGTGTGGCTAACGTATCGCTTCATACCAGGTACTGTTGAGCCTAAATCCAATCTAGTCATATCACTGCTGTAAATCTCGAAAAGGATGGTGAATGGTCCTGCTGGTCTAGCCTTATGTTAGTTAGCTTCAGTGTTTGGAGATGAACTGCTCGGTCATCATGTATGTGGTAACAATTAACACCACGTTGACATATTCCACAAAGGTGTGGGCCTAGCCTAGGCTACAGAGCTAAATTTGCTGCTAGTGCGAGGCTAAATTAGTGTAAGTCGTATGAATATTATGATTTGGAAAATAGATGACTGATGGTATGCTGTGAAGCCTGTAATGAAAACAAGTAGCCCAGGCCAAGTTCTAAATAGTAAGATCCCCTCAAGAAGTAATTCATAACCCCTCAACAGACAGGCTACATGAAAATTTATCAGCCATTGAAAAACATGCATTGTGCTAGAAATGATAAGTTGAGCAACTGGCTATGCAGTCAAATCTTTGAAGTAATTACAGTCAACCTAGAAGTGTGCAACAGAATAACTTTTCTGTATCACCTGTAGAAAATTGAAGATATGACTGAGTCATCTATTGCTCATTTGCATGGCGAACAGTACTTCAGACATCCTCACCAAAAGAAATGCAAAACTTGAGAGTTTCTTAAAGCTTAATTTAAACCAACATGTTTTTGAAAGGATACGAGCATACGAAGCGTGTATTGTCAACTTTAGGAAGGAGAAGCGTGCATTCAAATATGTGATCTTGTCAGATGAGAGAATTTACCTGACTGAGAATCCACCAAAGTCTATACGAGAAGAAGATGCTGTCCATTTGGAAGATGTTGTCTCCATAAACTTGGTAAGAATGTTAATGGTAACGAAGTTAATGTTCTAGCTGTGTCAACATTTGCTTAATTGCAATCAAGACTTTAAAAATTTATTAGTAAAGACTTCCTTTGCTGAATTGAAAACATTCTGAGCACTATCTCAAGGCACAGATCTCTGCATGCCTATATTTTGCAATCTGTTTTATATTTTGCAATCTGCTCAAATGTATTACATATGTGACCTAAGTGCATTTTTCTTAAAGTTGAGGAGTTTGGGATGTGAAATTTGAATATGGGCCGGCTACAGCTATGTAGCTACACAGCTCATTAAAAGATAAAACGATAAAGTAAGATGGAAACCTCAAGATTTTTTTAATGAATGTTGTAAGCATTCAAATTGTTTTTTTTTGTGGAGGGGGGACCCTAGCACATTTTTCCCCCTCCTTTTTGTAACGTAAAATTTAAAAAATAATACAAACGTCATTCATAATGGAAGTAGGGCCTATCAATTTCCTAATTTGTGTCCTAAAAAATAAAATAAAACTCATCTGAAATTGACATGGTGAGAGAGACTGAGAAGACATGCCATTTCCTGCTATCTGAGAGTTAATATTTGTACAAAAATTTTCTCTGTATGCTGCACAACTAATGCCATCAATGGTGGTGACTCTGGCGCTTTGTTTGGTGGAGTCCATGTAGAGAATCCATGCGACTCTGATAGAGAAATAAATACTTCAGAAATAAAGGAAAGCATAATTCAATTATGAGTCTTGCATCATCCCATCTCATGTGATGTCTGACTTTATTGATTAATTCTTTTCTTCCTTATTGCAAATTGCAGACATGAGACCCCTATTTGTAGGCTGATCAGTGTAGGCAACTCAGACCATTCGGGAAATGCTATTCCAGCCAAAGGAGAAAGTTATCTTGTACGATCTGTGCCAATCAATGGTGGTGCCCAGTGTTAGATAATCCTGCTCGCACTCCTTCCCCCCTCAAATCCCCCCTCAAAAAAAATTAGTTTTCTTTCCACCACATCTGGCTTACACCACTTTTAGGAAAAATGTCAGATGTACCCTCACAATTAATAACAATCAATGCCCATGGTTTTAAGTGTATTTCACCCATATCACTTCATAATGGGAACTTCTGAATCAATTTTAAGACACTTAATTCTCAAGGAACTTGAAAAAAGTGCTGTAATAAATGGCCTAGCAACATGATTTTGAGTGTGGGGGGTGAACAAACATTGGATGATGTGATGTTGGAACATCGACAAATGAAACAATATTGTTATGAGCCTTTGCTGCTGATGTCGTTTGTGAAATGACTGAAACGATATTGTCTATACAAAATTTAATGAAAAAAAATATGTCCTAGAATAGATTTAGATCACATACTAAAAACATGGAAACAAAAAGTCACACCAATAAACACCTGCAAGACCTTCATCTTGTCAAAACATTATGCATGTGGTGAGTAATGGAAGATGCATCATTTGAATTTTCACCCAAATTATTGTTGAGCAACAAATAACTGAATATCTATCTATGAGAAACTTATTTCTTGAAAAGAAGGCTATGGTCCTTCCTTATTTTGAATAATCTGTCATTCTACCTTTACAAGCACTGGTTTTAAATTTGTTGTTGTTTTCTGTCAAACAAATGCCCTATTTCCCTTTAAAGGGGAATTCTGGGCAAGGAACATGTGGTCTTACTTATTTAAGCCATTTCACACCATTTTCGTTCATATTCTTGATGTTTAAAAATGACTTTCTCATAGTCATCATGATATGTTCAAACTTCTCGCCTAACAGAGTTTCTAACACTATGCATAGAGACGAAGGTAGTGGCCATTATTATGTAATTGACCGGGATCTCTGTGATTTGTGATGTTGTCAACGCCCAATTCATGACCACTAACCTAATTTTCCTAGATAATGAGTAATTAGGTGATTTAGTGCCCTGTCTTTGGAAAGATCACATTTTCCTTATCTTTGAGCTATTTAGCCCATGAACCTAAGCTGTTTAATGTCGTCTTATGATGAGAAATGCCTCTTCTCATGTGTTCAGTTGACCTTTTCAATCTCGTGACAGCCACTTAATGTTCTGTACTAATTATTTAGGGAAGTCAGGTTGGTTGCCGTGAGTCAGAGCTGGGCATCGCCTACGTCACATCACAGAGCTCAGGGTCAATTACATTTACATATAAGCAAAGTAGTCCTTAAGCTTATTATATCTAGCCAAATACTTTTTGGTTGCGTTTCGTTTTAAACTTAAGTTTTTCTCAACTTATAATAAATTTCATTTTATAATGAAATTCATTGCAAGTAGGTTTAATATTACTAAGCTTACAATTAAAAACATAATACTTACAGTGAAATATTACAAAATTTAAGGGATGAAAGTTGCCTAAGTTATATCCAAAGAGAATATCTTTTTTAGTAAGAAAAAATTGCCTTCCCAGGAAAATTTGTTCAACATCTCAAAGAAAACTAGCAGTAATATTAGAATTCCAGAATAAGTGTTCTATGGTTTGAAGAAAATGGTTTGAAGTGGCTTAAATGAGTCAGAAGACATGTTACTTGCCCAGGATTCTCCTTTAAAGTTAGACGTAGGCTGTACAATGTGACTTCTTTACACAATCCATAGTTTTACACATTTATTCAGGTGTGTGTAGCTTTGGTTTTGACTAAGTACCCCTATGATATCAAGATATCACTTGGCAGTTGAGGATAAAGTGACCCTGATGTTGTTATATATATATTGCTACAGCAACGCTATTGGCCATATTGCTGAATTCAAATGTAGCCATGTATCTTCATCATGTGGTGAGTCATTATACCTGTGTATAAACATGAAATTTGACAGTGAAGAATGTTGGTCAATAGTTGCTGTATTAGGAACATTTTGCCTAAATAGGATGTGAGTCAATGTATACATGTACACTAATTATTCTTGCTCCCACATTTGTATTCCATTTTAACCCCACATCTGCATTGTCTCTGGTAGTGGAGTGCAATGCCACTACAGTAGCTAGTTTGTGTCAGGTAGTTTCACTACTTCACAGGATTAAATGTTTGGAAATTGTAAGACAAATGTTGCTGATCAATTCCTTTGTAATATGTGCAATGGATCATTTTTTTTATGCAGTTACAGTACTGTTCATCGGAAAACAGTGTGAAAATTATATTGAAATAATTCAAACAGATATTTTTCAAAGCTAAACTGAACTCTTAAATTACTTAAACGTAAGGTGACTACCAACTCAATGAGTTTAGATCAATTTTCGTTTCTTGCCATAAATTCAGTTCCTTTACTTAGACCTGCCAGGTGAACCTCCATCAAAGTTCAGCTGCGATATGAAACCATGCTCAACGTTATGGGACATGGTCGACATTGCTGACGAGTGTAGGTGTTCATGAAAGAGTTCGCAGGAAAATGGAAGAGAACAATTTTCCACTGCAGGCATTTCAAACCCCATGCTAATATCTTGTTCCTAATTCAAGATATTGCAGTTTGAAGAAAGACTTCTCTGGTCAAGAAAGATTTTAGGTTGTTGCAGGTTACCAAAATGACATTTAGCAGTGTCAAGTTATTGCTAGAAGTCTTTGTTTTCCTTTGAAATTGATGCTTTGATCTAGCCTTTAAATTTGACAATAGTTAAGTGAAAATGTGGATTGAGTTATGTTGCAGATTTGCCTCAAATGTTGTGAAAATTATGGTCAAACTTCTCTTAAACTATTGTTTCATTTATGACAGCTCATATTGTATAGAAATATCCATATACAGTTGTGGTGTCTGGGTGACATTACCAGTTCCCCATTATGTAATGTACCGAACATGGTTATGAGATGTGGTTATTATCAATAATGAGAGAAAATTATTCCCAATTTTTATTAATGATCATGTTTCTTCAGTGGCCAGTCACTAAAATTGCTTTAATGGGAGTTTATTAGGAATAAAATTATGTTGAAATTGCTCAATATTATCATTGTATTGAAAATGTTTAGACCAGATAAAAATCTACAAAACACAATATTAGAGTCATCCACCCACTGTATGATGAGGATGATCGACATAGATCACCCCATCTACAGTAATACTGTAGCTCCTGAAGGGCTGTAGGACATCAACCTTGTTGATTTCATTAGAACTAGATGTACGCACTCAGATAATCCCAGAGGTTACGGTGTTACGGATATGTGCAGTGCATACTGTAGCTTTTTCTGCAAACCGAATGCCAGTACACTGTGGCCTACAGTAGCAATCACAGGTCTATTACAGAGTTTTAAATGCAACCTCACTGATTGTTATGATATATGCAATTGGTTTCTGTTATCTTGATCTGTGAGGAAGTCCCCAGTCGACCGAATAAATATCACGCTGTTACATGCCGAGAGTGATCAAGCTTGGCAAAAAGGATCTTCAATTGTTTACATCCCAGTTGCTGTCAAAACTGATGTATTCATTGCATAAATTTTCTTTCTGAAATCATAATTTTCAGAACCAAATTTAATCAAACACAATAGATCTCTCTCCAAATGTATGCCAAATTAAGTTTTGTGGTTGGGTAATCTTGTGAATATCCTGTACAATGAAATATTAGAATTATATTAAACGTTGCTGATCTGCAGTCGTGGTTTTCATAAAGTACAGAGGAATGCCGCAAAAATTCCTCTGCATCCAGGTATCTTATCATGTGACCTGCTTGATTGATAGCAAGTAAATAACTCCTACAGTCTGACCATATGCAACTTCTAGATAGAAGGCAGATAAATGGTAAATGCACCAGGTCTATGAGAAATAGACTGCTTTTCTTTCATCTTTTTTTCATTTTGTATTTGTGGTCTAGACTACAGTAGGTGAGCTTAATGTTCTATTTACATCAACAGCATTATGAACTTCAGATGAGGCTCTCCCTACTGTAGCCTAGATGGTCAGCTACCTCTATCTTTCTAAGGGTCAAGGTGCTGTGTAAATATTGTAACAGAAACACAATTTTGTGATAAAATATGCTTCCTAAGTTTAGTGGCTCTCAAAGTTCTAGTGGGCATTCTACTTTGTATCAGCTTGGCACACGGTTACAATTGTCTCTTTGGGCTATTCCCCTCATCCATCCTCAAGACTTCTTGACAAAAAAGGCCATACTACATTATGCAGTCACATCAGATTTATGCATGGAGCTTTTAAAAGCATTTAGGGTAGGCTATTATACAGTTCTAAAGAAGATACCAGAACATCACAAATCAATTCTGTTCTCAATCCATTCATAATAATAAAAAAAATATATCAAAGAAGTTTATTCCAAAATGGTGCGTTTGACCAACCCTACCTTTTGTAGCATTTTATTGCTATGGTTTGCCAGGTTGCCACTTGTTACAGTAGTTTGTTATTGCTACAACTGTGTCATTTGAAGCACCTGTGTCTCCTTGAGGGCCTATGTTCCTTCATAAGCTGCTTTGATCTTCCATCTGTGTGGAGATTGTGAGTATCATTCAGAACATAAACACATTTCAATACAACGGTTAATTTTTTACCGTATATTACAATCAAGGGTCGTCACAAGGCTTGAAGTACATCAGTTTGCCTCAAATGTAAATTTATGGTTGTTATGTAGTACTGCTACATAGTCTCCGGCTTGTATGTATGTACATTACAGAATACCTTAAAGCAACACTTAATATTTGAGCACTTATTTCATTCCATAATGTGCAGTTTGAAGCAAACTATCAGAGTAAGGCTCATTTTATTTTCTACTTTTTTTTTTCCCACTAGGTTTATGCTAAATGTTAAGTAATTAAGCTCCTTATTCTCAAGCGAATGTCTCCGTGACAATTGACTTCATTTACATTGGTCACATGTGTCACATTGTGCATCACACATGTATGGCGTAGGTCTGCACGAGTGTGTGTATACACATGAAATGGACTTAAGAACAACCATTGAAATTTATGCTGGAACTTCATAAGCTGGTTCTATTATGCAATGACCTAACCAAATTTTTTTTTTCATACATTTATAGTATGGGCAGAGTTTGTAGCAACTTGATTATGCCAAGCAGTTTGCAAGAATGCAAAGCAGTAAATTCTTGACTTTAATGTCACCCTTGCAAATAGGAATTGATGAGATAAGTTCCTAATATCTGTAGATATAGTGTAAACAGTTTGAAAAATTGCAGTGAGGGATGCTTGCTTGGGTCTTTATTCACTGTGCAGTTACTACAGTGTAAATTGATTATACATTTTACGTAAAGGCTATTAAATGTGCTTTTATAATGCATGTGAAAAAGCTTACCGTTCACTTCCTGAACATGTCAACAGTTCTTTGAATGTAGCCAATAGAAACATTCAAGAAGGCAGGCATCCAAATTGCCGGTGGTATCAGTGATAGAGAGTAAGGCTGCGATTGGTATCTTTATTCTCAGCTTTGTGTTTGAATCTTAGGATCATCTAGGCACAAATTACCTTTGGTGTGTTGAAGAGTACTTGTTAACCTGAGCATTACAGTGAAACTTCCATTCAATTCCCATGTGTGGTTCCTGAGATACGAGCAGTTGAAGTTGCCATATTTGTAATCGACAGTTAACTTAAAGCTACCTCAGTTAACTTGAAGCTACCTTGAAGCTACGTACATACTGCTAAATTTGTGGCTGGACCATCCTTGTAAAAGGATGGTCTAGCCACGAACATAACTTTGATGTGTTGAAGAGCAAGTTAATCTGACCATTAGAGTGAAACTTCCATTCAATTCCCATGTGTAGTTCTCGAGATATGAGCAGTTGAAGTTGCCACATGTGTTACTGACAGTTAACTTGAAGCAAGCAGGAGTGATGTCATCTCCCCACATCGATAAAGTATTTTATGTTTTTCTCTAAAATATATACCAAATTTAATACTTCAATATATAGTGATATCATAATGTGAATGTAGGAGGGGTATGAGAGTTTTGTGACCTTCACGGAACCAGTGTAAAAGCCGACCACCTGCTGATTTCAAGGTCAAAATAATATTAAAAAATGAAGAAAACAAAAGACTCTTTAGCAATGTGAAGAGATGATGTCACTCCTGTTTGCTACAAGTTCCCAGTTGGTAGCAAAAGGGGTAATGCGAACTGATAAAATCACGAGAACCATGCATGGGAACTGAATGTAAGTTTTACTATAAGGGTCACATATACTTACTCTTAAACACATCAAAGCTAAATTTCTGCCTGGACTATCCTTTTAAGCACAATTACCAATCCTTGGAGTATAGTATAATTAATCCCAGTGCTGCTATAACATACATGTTCTGTAAACTGAAGTAGCTGCCTAGTATCTACCCAAATTCAACAGACATCATTGTATGAACATTAAACTGTACCACACTTGTCTCCGGTAATTACACCTGAAACAGACTTAATTATTCAACAAGTTGGTGTGTGTAGTAAGTAATGAATTAATTATCAAAGCAATCAGTATTAACGGAGCAGTCAGAGGGATGATATTAATAATTCACTTGCTAAAGTTGTTTACATTTTCATCAAATCTTAGCCTGCACAGTCAACCTGGATATGATGCGGTATTACTTATAGAGTGATCATCAAAGTAATTGAAGTGACATGGAAACATATCAGTCACAGGAACTACCAGTTGACATGTACATTACAGTATCGTGAATCAAGAAGGACTATGCTTGTGATTTTAATGGTATTTCTGGGTTCAAGTTTAACAAGAAAAATGATGTGGAACAAATCAGACTACCAGGCTAAGAACCAAATATTTGAGAATGTGATTCCAAATCCAAGCTTCATGACTGTACTCTAAGTTTAAGTGATAGTCTCATTGATGCATAGGGTATCTCTCCATCAATCTGTGCAGGGTACATTAGTCTCCTGAAGTTGACTCTATTGTACTCTATCAAACCGAATGAACATCTGTTGTAAGTCAAACGTGATTGACTCAATGTTTTTGCAAAATGTGAGTCAACTTTTTCGTGACTTTTTTATAGAGTGTTAATCTCTTCAGGAAGCAGAATTTTTTTCCAGTACACACCACCTGACAGAAGATACTGTACAGTGAAAGAAACTAATCACATACTGTACAGTAAGGCTTGAGCTGTTACAGAACTGTAGTAGTTCCATGGAAGGATACAGTAGACGAAGCTACTGTATCTTTAGAAGTGTGACAAGAGAAGGGAATTTTCAGCTGACATTCCCTAAAGTTGAAAAGGGTTTTTTTTTTTCTTCAGTTTACTTCTTGAATGGTTTACTTTTCTGCCTCACCTGGCTAGTCTGTAATGTGACTGATGGTTCAGTAAAAACTAAATCAATGAGTGTGAACATTAAGATTACTGTAAGATTTGGTGCAAAACCTTTTCTTGTCATCATGTGTTTCTCACATTCCCTCTGAAGTCTTGCCTGATTATGTTCAGATATATTCAAGGCACTATCACATATATGCTGGAAATATTTCCCCATGATGCACTGGTCTATTCAGGTTGGGTTTATTAAGAACCATACTGTTAGTTTGAAGGTTTCAGTTGCTGATTCTCAAAACGTACATGTATGCCACTGGGCTAGGAAATTACAAACTTTTAAATACACATGTAGCTGATCTTAAATTAGACATTTACCACGGTTGCTTGCCAATGCAATTCATCAGAGCCTTGAGGATGGCTTTGTGTAAACATTAATAAAACTCAGCGTGATTCAACCTTTGGGGCTTAAAAAAAATTAAAAAGAAGTTTCTGTTATTGATTATGGCTTTATTGATGCTCGTTAGAGGCCTGCCCTAAGGCAACAATGCACTCTGGTATAGATATTGATCTTTGCGCTGGTTGACTGCTTTGCATTCAGGAGAGGAAAAAACGAAGAAGCAAGATGCAGTTTGTATGTAGTTTGTTTATACCAGAAGCTGCGATGTGAAATCCAGAGTATAGTGATGATGTAATTAACACTGGCTTCTACTGTGTGGATGCTGTGATATTTTGCACAGTTTATAATATTGCTAGTGTCACTGCATTCATGAGCAATGCAATTGTATGTACTGTAATTTATTGGATACTGTACATGTTCATGAGCACTGCCATTCACTACCTACAAGCTGCATATTCCCAGAAGTTGCAAAACAAAGTAATATTAAAGAAAGCAATATTTCAAAATGCTACAGGTTTCGAAATGTACACATATTCGCCACCTATTTCCTGGTCCATTTCTGGTTTCGAGGATAATCGTAACATTTGCAATCATGCAGGCATATGTATGTATGTATGTATGTATGTATGTATGTATGTATGTATGTATGTATGTATGTATGTATGTATGTATGTATGTATGTATGTATGTATGTATGTATGTATGTATGTATGTATGTATGTATGTATGTATGTATGTATGTATGTATGTATGTATGTATGTGTGCATGTGAGAGTATGTCATTTGATGTCTACTTTCTAAACATGATATCTCTAGAGGAGAGGTCAATGGTCATTTGGGTCAACAGGGGTTTAATTGTGAACACTTTTCACCCACAATATCCAAAGAAGACAAGCTGGGATGAAGTTCATATTTAGTATATCGGTGCACCACATTGGGTCCAAGAATTTCATAGTTTATGCTGGAGGTCAAAGATCATATGGGGTCAATCATATGGGGTCAATGTGCATCAAATTGTGAAACCTTGTAAGCATGATGACATCTCAAGAAGGGAAACTTGGACAAGTTTGTAGTGTGTAGTTGAAGCAACTTAAGTACAAGAACCCTATTTTTTAGAGAAATCAAAGGTCATTTGGGGTCAATAGTGATCAAATTGAAAAAGCCTTTTACAGATAATGACTGAAGAAGGAAAGCTTGGAAAAATTTTATGTTTCATTTGTAGGTGCAGCACATGATTGAGCACAAGAACAGTATTGTTTTTGGTGGTGGTGGAAGGTCATTTGGGTTCAATAGGGGTCAGATTGTATCTCAGGTAGGGAAGCTTGGAGAGATTAGATATGTACAGTAAGTGTAACCTGTTGAGTGACACAGCTATTGCTTTTTGTGAAGGCCATATGTCATTTTGGGTCAACAGGGATCAAACTGAAAAATGTGTTTTGTGAACAAGGTGTCTCAAAAAGGAATCTTGGATAAATGTTGTATTTAGTATGTAGGCAAACCCATTAAATGCAAGACCCCTATTGCTAAGTTTTAGTGGAGGTCTCTCAGTCAGATATCATTTGGCATCAAAAGGGGTCAAACAGTGAAAATCTTGTAAAAATGGTATCTCAAAAAGAAAAGCTTGCAGTGAACTCATATTTGATTAGTGGGTGTAGTGATGTACTTCATTGACCACAAAACAAGAAGGATGAATTTGTGAAAACCATATCTTGACATCTCAGGGCCATAAACTCTTATGCAGTTGTGCATGCTGATGTCTGATATACATCAATATAAGTAAGATTCATTAAAACAAATATAAATCATTGAAATCATCGAAACCACAGTGCATTTGTGCATTGTGCGTAATTTTTTTTTTTTTTACCACTCAAGGGATCATTGACACAGGCCTTGAGTTTTAGATTTTCCAGGTGTGCTACAAATCACACTCCTCAGGAGAGTAAGGAGTGTGATAGGTGTGCTGTTTGATAAACTGTAACACATTCTTCTTAGCGCCCTTCATTATCTAGGTGTGCAAAAAATCGCACTCCTCACAGTGAACTGAGGCGAGTGGTGGCGTGCAATCGCACTGGCACGCCTCGGAATTCAAGGTCTGTTGACAAATTTTTAATGCACGGGCAGTGTCATATTGCTCTGCCATCAATATAATTCCTGTTCAATACAACTGCTGTGCTACATTCCTTACTTTTTGCATTTTTTTGCATTTCTTTTGAGTGGGGAAGAGGGGTAACATTACATTTGTTGGAGGGGTGCCTCAGAACCTATCATCAGGTTTTGGACATTTTACCCAGACGAATTCTGTTTAAAAATGTTATGAAAATGCTACAGATGTACATCACTCCTCAATTACCTGTCTAAACACAACAAATGCACTCCCATCCACCATGCCATGAGTATTGCATTTTGAGGGGTTACTATCTAGTACTCATGAAATGGCAGACAGGGGTGTGTTTGTTATGTTGAGACCTGTAGGTGATCAATTCATTTGTAAAGACCTGAACCACAAAACCGGAGGAGTTTTTGGATTTTTAACATTGCCATACTTGCAAACAGGATAAGAATTTGGCCATGAAATTGTTATATGTTGCAATTGGATGGTTGCCGCCAAATTGGATAATGCTGGCCACGGAATGCTAAATATCAAGCTACAATGTTCAGCATATTATGTGAATACAAAGTGTACACCATAAACTTATCAGAAACAGCATAATTAGCCAGATGTACTGACATAGTGAACATTACTCCTCTCTTACCTGTCTGCACTTGACAACTCCACTCTATGTATAGTATGCTTCTGTGTGTTCCATTTGGTAATTTAAGAGACTGCACCTGACCTACCCTCTCAGTTGCAATACTAACCTCTAGATTCCAAATTTATTGGTTTGAGGTGTGGTAAGCCTTTATCCATTTCGGTCAAATTTATCTCTATCCTCCAGATGTGCCTTTATCAACCAGTCTGTTACCTATTAAAAAGTATTGTGTTATCCGAATAATCTGCTACATGTATGCATATTACTCATTAAACAGTGATCTGTGCACAAAGTGACTTCTATAAGGAAGACTTTAGTTACAAAAATCTGTAAAATTTAAAGTAGTCCCAAAGTCAGATATCAAGAACTGCATTTCATGGTGATGCTTTTTGAATCTTACTTAATCTGGAGTAAGATGTAGAATCATCTTTTATAATCATCTAAAGCTAAGGAAATAAATGTTGACTTTAAATTATGTTTCATATTCACAGGTGAACGAGTTTCCTGATTTTCTCAATGGCGAGGAACGAGAGAATGCGCAGCACATCCAGGTGGTTTATAAGAAGCCATTGAAAAAGGCAGCTGACAAGAAGGCAGATGGGCAGGCAGACCCCAGAGATGAGGACGTCAGTGCTGCAGGTGTAAATGGCAACCAAGATACAGATGTCCCTGGTTTGTTGGTCACCGAACCAAATGGCCACACCAGACGTTCCAGTCAGCAGTTTGAACGAGGGGGTAGGTCATCACTCCTCCAGAAACAGATGCCCACGCTCCACAGAAGCTTTGACGAATCTGAGCTGAAAATGCTGAGAGAAATGCAGAGCGTAGATTCACCGGATTCAGATGACGACCAACTATCCATGTCTTACCCTTCTTCAAACTGGAGCGAACTCTCTCGAACCAGCTCCATCAGCAGCATGGAGAGCTTTGATAGCTCCGTCAGCTCAGAGCAAAGCAGGAGAAAATTAGTTGCTGTGGAGACAATCCGTCCATTACCCCAAAGACCTCAGGGAGATGGCCAATTGGCTTTCAAGATGTCAGGAATGACAATGATAGGCAAGGAAGATGTAAGCCAAACTCTAGCATCTCCTCCCTCCACTTACCGAAGCCTGCCCTCTCCCGATAACGTCAACGATAAACGCTCCAAACAACCTTTCAAATTTCCGTCGACCCTTCAGGAGGAAGACAATAATAATTTACCTCTTTTGAGAAGATCCTTGAGTTCAGATTCTTATCACAACGAGGAGGGATCTGGCAGGAAGTCCAAGCTTCCGGCTGTCGTCAAGAAGAAGAAAAAGGCGTTCCTTGAAATGCATCTGTTTATTCTTTCGCAGTCGTCTCCTTTCCTGATGCATCTGAGAAGCTCTTGGAACAACCTGACGATAGTAAGTTGATATGTTTCACGGATGTGGTGGGTTTGAAGAATGGTATGGTAGTTGAGTGCTTAGTTAATATTCACCAATGATGCATTTGGCCTACTGCATGTAGATGGGATTCTTAATGTATTCAGAGATGCTGTCTGTTGATTGTAATGTTTGTTGTAAACAGGAATGAATCAAGTGGTAATGATAGTCTAAATGTATGCGGAAATAATGTGTATATATCAAGCATTAAACTCATAAAAGTATGAAATCATTGAAGGGATGCATTTAAGTTACTGCAGATTTTTTTTTTATTAGTGGCTTTAATTGTTTCACTGGGACACAAGACACACACAACATAGATCTGGTGTGTGGCAGACTTGTGCATATATGTCTGTGTCCATATATAAACAAGTAAGAATATTTTATGGATCTCAAGTGTCTTGAGACCTAGATGAATACAGTGATTATCTCTTATTGTCATCCTAGGAATACTGTACAAGTAGGATTAGTTTGACCTAGGTCAACATGTTTGGGACAAAACAGATTCGGTGAACAGTTACAAATTGTTGTGGCACAATAGAGCACATTGATGCTGTAGACTTTCAGTGTGAAGGTGCTTTTACTCTAGATCCAATTTGAGGCCAGTGCTGATGTTATCAGGTGGTCACCTCAATCTTAAGGGGGATAGTAACGTGACGTGGTGCATCTACATCAAAGGTTATATACTCTGATGCTGCAATGCATTACACCCGATCATGTGGGTAATAATACTTGGCTAAAAGTGTGGCTGACACAGCTGCAGGCACTGGAATAAATTGCCTGCTTGAACGGTGGATAGTGGTATACATTGAATCGTATCGATGCTGGGTGGTGTTTCAGAGTGATCTCTATGTCTTGAGTAGATCTTGGTCCTTATTAACTTCAAAATGGATGGAAGGGAGGGGGGAAGACTCTCACTTACCTGTCTCCTCACAACAAAATTCCTGGAACCTCCATGCTCTTAGCACAAAAGGATGGCAGAATGGAAATTGGACGCTAATCCAGTGTTAGGCCGGATGGCTCCTGTAATGGTGTTAAAGGTTACCAGTACTCTTGGCAAGGTAGATGGGAGTGCATGTGTTGTGAGGAGACAGGTACATGAGTCGTTCATAAATAACTGTTAGTTTTGGGATACACTATAACCAGACTCTTCATGCCAAGCAAATTATCATGCAGTATGTTAATTGTCCTTTCCAAATGAAAACTTGTTGTCCTTCCAAACAGCTTGTTGTTATCATGTGAATGCTTTTTACTCTCTTTTGCTGCACAGTAGACACTCAAGATTGGAATTGCAGAAGGCAAATGTACTGTCTGTTTTCTCAGTGTGTTTTGAATAGCACTACTTGAGAACGCCAACATATTTGGTAGTCTAAAGGACAATCTTTCGCTGGAGTCTGTTGTCTCAGTAAAACTTCTAGCTACCTATCTGGAGATATCAGGACAAGCCCTAAATATCTACCCTGTTTGATATGAAGAAAGATAGGCAGGATCTTGTCAAAAAGCACCCTAATTTGGTGTCTTGTACACTCCTTGACAAAGTTGACAATTCCTCCTAAGTCAATTCATGCCAACATTCACAGTGAAGACTGCTGTACACTATAATAACTCAGAATGACAAAAAAGAAAAAAAGTGGAAAAACCGTGAAAGCAAATACGTTCACGCTGTGTTTTGTGGATGCCTAAGTGTCTGCAAAAACGGTAGGCCTTATCAGCTGATGACCGCAACTCTGTGCATTACCATGGAGCATTGCATTACAAACCACAGAGAATATACTAACAGATAGTGTATCCTTTGCAGTGTGCTACCCCAGAAATAGAACATAATGATACTTAATCCATTATGAAGTGTAGCTTACATTGAACATCCCCACTGAGTATTGACTGTGTGTTGTGTTTTTTTTTTTTGTCTATTTCTTCGGCAAATCCAAGGATTGTGTGGAGATGATTATCTGCTGTTTGTTTTAAAGAACAATTAAGCAGTGGACCAAAAAAGGTTCCAACTTAGTCTCAAAGGGAGAATCTCAAGATATGTCTCATATAAATATAGCAAGTCTGCAGGCTACTTTATTTATGTGTCAAGTGTACAACTTGAAATGTGTCATATCATTATGCAGTGTTACCAGGTTTATCTTTAGTGGGATTTCATCATCAGACAACCTGCTCACGTTTCCTGTTTTCTTGCTTGTTCTTCTAGATGGTATGATTGCATATAGAGACTTTTGGTTCTTTGAACGTGATATTCACTGCAGTAGTTTCATAAGCTGTCGAGTAATAATTTTGATCAGAATCATCAGATATTTTAGTCTTTAGTCTTCTAACAGTTGAAAACATCAAATATTACATGGTTTATTACACATCAAGGAAGAATATCCACGTTATTCACATTACCTTTCCTCTCCAAAGAAAAAAAATATGCCCTCAGAGTCAATTCATGAGTTAATAACAGTCAACTGCAAGGATAGAACTCGAAGTTATAGCATACAAGTACCTCATTGTTAAAAATCATTGGAGTGTGTAATACCCTCCAGCAGTTTAAAGTGTCACCATAAACAAGCAAGTGTATCGGCTGTGGAAATGTTGTGGAAAACATAATGAAGGGTGAAGATAATCCTTGATAATCTTCCTGCGCCTTTTTCTATAACAGATTGAGCAATTCCAATTATTGTATGCTTGTTGCCATCTGTACATGCCTGCTCGTCGCAAGTGAAATCTTGTCCCAAGTTGGTTTTTGTGCTCAAATCAAGATGCATTTTCTTTGTATCATACTATATGAATTCTAGCCATATAACAAAATAAAGCACCTTTTTCATGTTAAACATTGTTAATATATAAAGGTTGATGTAAACTTGCCTCAAAATAATCAAATGACTGCATCTTTGAAAAGACAGACAAGGGTGCAGGGTCAGTTACTATCTCAGAATTAAGCATTAATTAACGCCAAAATAAATAGTCTGCTGAGTGTAAATCATTCATCCATAACTACCAAGGAAATAGTGCCACCACTGTGTAAAAAAGTTGCAAAAATGGCTGCATGTATTGCACTATAGAATTTGCCCAGAATGTCTTTGTTTCCTTTTCTCTGTGGAAGATATCTTTCAGAACGGTGAAAAAAATATGCCGGCCATATATAGAAGAACAACATGTGGAATTCACTGTTTACATTTGTAAACTTGTTTAGTGAAAGTGGTATTTTCAGGTATTATTCCACTCTGGCTTTGACATCGGTTGCTCTCTATGACTGTATAAACTACTACTACATAACAGTCTCACCAATTTACACAGTACTTCAATGTAGACATTCTATTGCCTTTACAATGTGTGAGGAAATTTTCTCACAGATTTCCTATACTTTGGCAATTGTCATCGGGCATTCGTATGGTCGCATGAGCTGTTTGATCAATCATAGGTCTCAATACTGCAATGGACAGTTCAGGCAATGTGTGAAAATTTCAATCTACTCCGATGGGAAAAATTTTGAAAATTTAGTGAGTATAGTGGTCAGAAAGAAAGTATGAAAGGCTATTAAGCTGTGCAGTAGTTAGAGTTGCCCCAAGTCTCTTGTGATTGTCCTCTCTCAGGTGAGGGAGCTAATAGGATCTCTATGGTTCTCCCCTCCTTTCACGGACTTCCCCTTCATAAGGAACACACTCCCAGCTTTCTGCAACAAGTCATTGTCATCTTGTTACACTGCAGTGCTACCGTCTCTAGCCAGCTGCCCACGTGAGACTGGTAGTTTTTGCAATTGGTGACGTCGTACTTTGAGCCTGTGGTATTCAATATCAATATTCACCAGTTTGTCGCAGCCAATGAAAAGCTTTCAACTTTTAAACTGACAGTTAAACTGACAATTTTTAAACTTACATCACCTCTTATACAGTGTGAGTTAAAGGCAGTAGTGTTCATATTTGAGCCAAATTATTTTTGGTCGTAAATGATTGAACCAAAAAAACAATGTATATACAGGCACATAGAAATAGGAGAGATAGTATGGATATTTTGCGAACGTTTCATTTGTTTTCAAGACTTCTTGCTTTCGGAGAACAGAAAAGTTCGCCAGGTTAGCCACTAACGTTAGTGCGCAGGTAGCGACATTGTACGTACAGTATGTGCTTGTACTGCAGCAATATCTGTGGTATACATATATGGTATACATATATGCTACTGTTGCGCTCAAAGTTCACAGCGTGAATAACATGAATACGCAGCAAGAGTGATACAATACTCAACGCTGATTGGATGACAACAGCTAGTTATCTGCAAATTCATTCATCCTTAATTTGGGATGAATAAAACAATAAAGGAGTAAAAAATGATGACATCAACAGAAGCAATAGATAAAAGTCTCTCGTGTGTGGCAAGCCACTTCATTGAGTAGTCCTTTACAATGTGGGTGTGTGTGGAAGGACCATTAGAAACAAGTGCTATACTTTGGTAGCTGTACATAGCACTGCAGGAACTGTAAGAATAGTGGTACATTCGGATAAAGTCTTGAACGTAGGCAAGAAACTTCAGGAGATGTAGAAGAGAGCAGAACGTGAGAGACTTGGGGCAAGTCTCTGCAATAGTTGAGATATTTCTCACGCAGATCTGTTTAGTGTGTGGAAAGTCTCAGAATGTGCAAAACTTTGAAATGAATATTTCATCTGTTTGCTACTTTTTTTTGGGGGGGGGGGAACTTGCTATAAAATTGCGATATATTGACAACATTCTTTGTTATATGTGAACCATAGGCTAATGCTGTATATTTGCAAAGGAAAGGAAGTGCTACCACTCTGATTGAAATAGGCGAAGATTACGTATGTGACAATACATGTCTCCTACCATCGATAGTTTTTGATTTATCACTGCCACTTACAGTCTACTGAATTGACACATGTACAGTATGCTATTTTGAGGAATTGTAATCAAACTGTAACATCAGCAGTTCACATGTTAACATTCAAGAGTTCCTTATTGGTTTGATCATACTGTCTCATGGCTTGTTTGCTCAATGCAAACTGCAGTGGATGCACAACTTGTTTGGTTAATGACAGCTTTTTGCATCATGTTTTGGTCAGTGTATTCATTTTCTCATTAAGGATATTTGGTTAAAATGTTTAAGACTGAACAAAAGTGGCCAGCTTTTTATGAATTCATATTTTCTCCAAGCTCCACTAAACAGATCATGCTCTTTGTCTGTCTGCTTTAGATTAATTAGAATAATTGTGAAGCGGTAAACAACAACATTCATACGTTAACCAGCTGATCGATGATAATACAGTGTGTTGATATGGCACAGTTGCAGTGATTCTACCGTTAGCTGTTTGATGGTGCTGCAAGGGCAACCAAAGAAAAAGATAATTCTTTTTCTCAATTGGGACACTTTTTGCACCTTTACCATACTTACATATTCAGAGGAAGTTTGGATTTAAAAACAATTTTTTTTTTTTGCATAAAGCTTTCGTTGTGAAATTCATTTCCACTCTGGGAATGAGTCTCAAACATTTTAATTCCTTTATTGTTTTAGAAGAGTCATTATTTGTTGTGAGCAAAATCATGTTCTTGTTTCTGAATGCAGCCATAAGTGCTGAAAAATCGGCATATCATGAACGATTTCTTTTCTTTGTTCAGCGATCAACATACCTCCTGGATAACGACGTTGCCGAGAGGTTGAAGGTATCTTCTACATCAACTTCAAGGTGAGTAATAGATGTCATTCACATCAAGGAGACTAATGGATGTGATAGATTTGCGCCAACTATTAATTTGGATTCTGCCTCCGACAGATACAAGCTACAAGGGCTTGATTGAATTTCATTTTCCATTTTCAGACGTTGCCATTTCTATCCGACTGAAAAAGAAAAGAAAACATGTTTTGCATTAAATGAATCATTGCCTAAAAGGTTTAATGGAAGATGCATACCTGACTGCAGCTTTTCTTTAAGTATGATGTTTCCTTGGAATATGAGCTTTGATTAGAGTAAGAGCATTCTTTGGAATATGAGCTTGCTTGCCTTTTTACAACTCCATGGGTCGTTGGATCACCTAGCATGTCTCAAAGTTGAATGGCATGGTCACACTTCAGGGATGAAATCAGAAAAAAAAACTTCTCAGATTTCTATCAGGTCAACTTGTATATAGTCTCTGGAACTGGCCTGTAAGGTGAATGAGCATCTGGACAAATTGATGTTTCAAATCTTGAAACAATTTTTGAACTATATTTAGCTAGTGCTGTTTTTACCAACATATTTCTGTTATGTACACAGACCAGAAGACTCAAGTTCCTGTTTACAGTATGGAAGAATTTTTAGATGTCCGTTGCTGTTGTTGACCATGTCTGGCCATCTTTAATAGAGAGTTAAACTGTCTCAAGGATTGTCTGATATCTTTGTATTTATAGTTATGTTTCATTTGACATAAGTGGTGAACAACAAGGTACCTAGAGATTTATAGTCTGTAGCAAGTAGGCAGAACTATTATTTATGTTTGTGCACACATATCCAGGTGGTAGATGGGGGTACACTACCTGCAGTATCATGACTAGAAAGAAAAGGACTACAATCCAGTTGCCCCTGGTAATGATCTCTAATGTCCTCAGACTTTGGGAAAAGGCTTTCAAGGGCATAGTTTGTTTCCACTTTTCTATTTCTTAGTGTGTGTGTGGCTGAGGGAGGGGGATCGAGGTAGACTTCTCATGGATTTGTTTTCAGCAAGAGCATCGGATACTGCTGTATCTCAGCTCCTCCCATCTCCCTGTGTCTCTGTACTGATTACAAAGCAGTCTGTTTCTCAGTAAATTTCCAGTGGAAAACCGAACAATCCAAAACAAACAACAATTTGAATGTAAGCAATGGCTAGTGGATCGACTTGAACCCCTTCTTGCAGCCATTGCAGTATTTGGGTGCATTCAGTATACTTGCAAAATTTGTCAGAATCTGCAAAGGTTCTGAAGAAGTAAAAAAGCAAGGCTCAGAAATATCCCCTAACCATATTTCCATATACAGTGATATCATTTTGTAATAGCTGTAAGACATTGAAAATAATTGGTTGCAAAAGACTTCTGGAAATAATGAGAATGATCAACATGAGACCTGAAAAATGTCATTAATGTGTTTGTGGTGCACACACTAAGTATGTGCATGATAATGGTTCATAAACATAATCATCTGATATGCTGATTGGGGGTTTCTAGCAAAATATACTACAAATAGTTTGGAATGATGTAAATTTGTAGTATTAATGGGTTTCTTCTTCTTCCTCTTCCAAAAAAAAATTCCTCATGTGCCATGTACAAGCAAAGTCATCCAAACATTGGGCACTGACATTTCAAGAACCAATCGAAGCTCAGGAAAACGTCGTCGATTTTCTTTTGCCTTGACAAACAAATGAAGTAGATATTAGAACTTTTTATGGCTTAAAGCTGGAATATGAATCGTATAGGCAATCGACTGGTCATCTACCTTTGTTCTTTGTCAATGCTTCAGGGAAGAGAAAGTACTGTAGGGGAAAAGATCACTTGTCGCAAAAACTGAAAGAGAACTATGTACTCATCTTCCACACATTTGAATATGAAACTTGTCTCGACGATTTTGTTGGCATCACAAAATTCAGACTCTTCAAGAAAGCATATATCAGTCCATCACCATTACTTAAAATTAAACAGACCAATGGGAATAGATATGAATATTAATGCATGCAAAAATGCGACTTAATGTTCTTTGGTGTTGACTATGACATATTCCGCGGAATTTGACTTTCATCGACAAATTTTCAACTCATATTCCAGCTTTCAGTTTGATATTGATATTTCTTTTGATGCTGTGGCCACTGTACAGTGTATGATTGCATAAAGTAGTCCTGGAGATAGAGGTAGACAATAATTTACATCTGAACAAAGAAGTTAACTTGAAGTGATTGTTTTACTGCACCCACTTTCGATGTTCCCTGCACTTGACATAACATTGTATCAATAATGCAAGGTACTGCAAAGCAATCCCAAAATATAAGTTGCAGCATCAATTTGTATTCTCGACTCGGTCTTATATATAAACACTTTACAAGTACATGCTGTGTTTGTCTCATCCTGATTTTAATGAATTCAGAGTTTGAAAAATGAAAGTGGAAATATTTGAAAAGGAATAGTCAGTGAGATGGTAGATAACTATCAGCAGTGAAAGAAATGTTTACATCACCATAGGAATAAGAATCATCTGTCCTATGTATTTTTTTTGTTGTTGTTGCTGGGTCAGTAAATCAGTCAAAACTTGTCTTACTTGTGAAGTGTCCAATGTGTGTCTTAGTTGCATTTTTCATATAACTGTGTGATTCATGTTGTCTGATAGTTGTAAAACAGTATGCCACATTTGCAAAATGCTTGTCAATATAATGCATCGGCTGTTTCTCCACTATCCAAAGCAAATTAGTGCGTAGTGAGAGAGTTAGGTCATATGAGATGTTTGCAGGGTGGTTGTAGAATGTAGTCTTCCATAAATTCAAATGTTTATCGTTTTGACGACAGAAAGCATAATGGAAAATTTCTTTACGAAATGGAAATAATTCAGATTTAGAAAAAAGAAGAGAAAGCAAAAATCAGTCTTTGAAAAATTTTGTAAAGCTATGTTCTTAGTCATCTGAATGATCCATTTTCAGGTGTGGCAAACAACACAAGGTCCTGTTGATGAGCTTTTCCACAATGATGTATGAGCACTTAGGACAACTTTTTGATTTCTTAACACAAATGGTTCTCAGCTATGAATGTCATGTGCACAT
Source organism: Stichopus chloronotus (assembly GCA_021234535.1). NCBI lineage: Eukaryota > Metazoa > Echinodermata > Holothuroidea > Aspidochirotida > Stichopodidae > Stichopus > Stichopus chloronotus. Next base: position 38,079,601 of record CM037830.1, read on the forward strand.
AGTTATTGCTCATAGTTATTACCTGTGTGGTATGATGTTACGTAGGATTTGTCTTCATCCCTGTTGGTGACAAAAAACACCTGCGATGGACGTTCACAGAGAAAATCAGTTTTTGATACTGCATAACTTTAGTGGTAATTTCATCTGATGTGTGACTTAAGTATTAAAAGTAAACATAAAATAATTAAAGAAGACATAATTTTAATCAGTGTAAATAAATTTCAATTCAAAAGCAGAATGAAAAGTTTAAAGGGGTCCTGGTAAAGAAAGTGATGTTACATACAAATTATTATGACTAAGTGCACCAGATTATTTCACTAGAAACATTAGTTTCAGCTACAGTAAGACTTACAATTTTTGACAAGTTTGACCATATGATTTGTCATCTGTAACTAATTTCAGTTTAGACACAAAAAGTTTGGTGTAAAATGGTCGTGCTATAAAATGCTCCAAAATGTAATAGAAGTAATAAAATGTAATAGATGTTCAAACTTTTTGTGATGTATGTACACCATCAGACAACCAACAGTTCCTGCTAACATTTTTGTACAGTTGATAAGTTGGAAGTCAGTTTCATTTGAAAAACAAAGGAAAGTGAAGTTTAAAGGGGTTCTGTGCACGAATTTGACTGAAGTATTGTACAAACTGTTGTGACACAGTTCACCAGAATATTTTAGCAGAACCATCAGGTTCTGCTTAGACTTAAATTTTAGGCAAGTTTTGCAGAGAAGAACACAAGCAATCTGTCTTTATCCATGGTGTTTTCTTTGCCTGGTGGGGGGTCCAGTCCCAACATGGGGACACACTTCCTCAGTGAAAAGAAGTGAAAATGATTCTGCTTTGTAGTTCAAAAGTTTTTTGCAACTACGTTTTCATCCTCAGCACTGCCTGCCGCCCTCCTTCCCGCACCACCTGTCTACATTCTACAGAAAATAGTACCCACAACATAACATGTATTTTTGCCTTGAAAACCATCATGTGAAAAGTAGCCTAAGTGAAACTGTATTGTATAGTGAACTCTCCAGAGATATTCGTGGACTACAGTAATTAACATGCACTGAAAACATCTTAAGGTAGATAAAGACACCTGCTGGTTCCTGTGACCTCATAGACTTGAAATTTTACCTCACTCCTTCCCACCATTCTTTCCCACGCAAACTCACCAAAGATAACATCTCACATTTATTAAAGGCCCTGGAAAGCTTAATTTTCAGCCCAGGTTATATACATTATGAAAAATTGAGAAATGTTAACAGCAACAGACATGCAAGATCCTGTCACAGGATTTCTAGAATAATTTACAACTGTTTTATTATTATTTCGGAGGATAATTGTTCCCATTAGACCCCTAGTCATTAATATTCAGTAACTGAAAAAAAAAAACCTTTTTTCTACATCAAGAAGAAAAATAACATATTTTTGTGATGGTTGTACAGTGTAAATTTTCCTAAGTAGCTACACCCTTAAATAAAAAAAATAAAAAAGTTAACTGTGCTGTGGGAGGTGTAGGAAAAAATATAAAAAATTGCATCCAAAAACACTTTAAAATATTGCAGCTGTCTTTACCTGCCTCCTCTGTGGCATTTATTAAGAAAATTGCAGAATTGGACTTCTTTTTCTTTCTTTCTTTTTTTGTTGCTATGGCTACTTTACAATGTCTACTTTAAAAACTAGAGTAGTGAGAATAGTGGAATATAGAACATGGTTTGTTAAACTTGAAACATATCTCTTCACATCGACAACACACTTGCTATAAAATTATTCATTTTGAATTTTGAGCTCGTGGTTTCAATTTTCATGGAACTGTCCAGATGCTAAATCATGAAAGCATGCTTTAACAGATTTTGAGGTTCACTGATAATCTGATAATCTTAACCTTGCATTCACGTGACTGGGGTGTATGTGTTCTGTTTGTGGGTGGATGTGTATGTTTGTGACACCTAGTGTGTCACATAATCTGAAAAATTGAAGTTTCGACAGATCAGATATTTAGCATTTAGGTGACACATTGAGTACACAAGCCTTGTTGTTTTTGGTTTTGGTGTAGGTCAAAGGTCTTTTGGGGGTCAATGGGGTCGAAAAGTAAAAACCTTGTAAACACAATATCTCGAAAAGGGAATCTTGGACAAATTTGATGTATGTAGGTGTGCCCAATAACCATTGATAACAAGAAACAGTGTTTTTGGTGGAGATCAAATGGTGAAAAACTTGAGAACATGATATCTCAAGAGGAGAAGCTTGGACAGATCCAAGTAGAATTTAGGTGTACCACATTGGGAACAAGAAATTCATTATTTTGGTACAGGTCAAAGCTTATTTGGCATACAGGTTTCAAATTGTGAAAACCTTGTAAACATGATACCTCAGTAGGGAAGCTTGGACAGAGGTGATATTTGATCTGTAGGTGTACTACATTGAGTGTAAGAACCACATTGAGTGTAAGAACCACATTGGGTGTAAGAACCACATTGGGTGTAAGAACCACATTGGGTGTAAGAACCACATTGGGTGTAAGAACCACATTGAGTGTAAGAACCACATTGAGTGTAAGAACCACATTGGGTGTAAGAACCACATTGGGTGTAAGAACCACATTGGTTTTGACATCAGCCAAAGGTCATGTGGGATCAACATTCGTGGAATGGTGAAAACCTTGTAACTATAATATCTCATGAAAGAAGCTTGCAGTGATTCATGTTTGTTCAGTATGAGTAAGTACTACATTGATGACAAGAATGTCAGGCATATAGCCATTGATATGTTACTGTACATCTTCATTGTTTATGTGATAGGTTACATTGTAATGATGCCAAAAAAGTATGTCACACATCCTCACATCATGCATTATGTCAGGTCCATAAAATAAACGCAGAATTAAATCATTGAAACCACAATGCATTTGCGCATTCTGTTTTCTTATCTGTAGTAATAGAGAAATTATGTAAACATGTCAACATTATTGCCATGACAACCAAGCAGTATAACAGAAATCGTGGAACATCTCCAATAATATTAATAGTAACAAAGCTGATTGCTTGATTTTATGCCATACTATTATTTTCCTCCTTTTACAATGTTTTTGTGTTTGTCAGCAAACAACTGGAACATCAGTTCAGTCAGTTGAAGAAAGAGATTCTCAACTCTGGCAGATCGATGGAAGCTCTCTTCTCTCTCATTCAAGAATTAACCAACGCAGCTGAAAAGTACTTTGTGCTGAAGAGGCTATTCTGGAAGGTTTGTCACCATATATCTTAAATCCTGCCTCGGGGCTCGCGCGAGCAGATGGCCGCTGCTGTGTCTGCTGAATTGATGATGCATACATGTTGGTCCCTGGGGAAGTCTGTCGGACGTGATTTTTGTCCTAACCCGTTGTTGAAGCGAAAAAAGAAAAAAAAAATCAGACAAGCAAGACCAAGTTTTTAGCTTGCTAAGAGAGAAACTGTAATTACAAAACTAGTTTCATTTGTTATGAAGACACTTTGGTTAACCTGTTTGTACTTGTTTTATTAGATTTCTCGACAACCTTTCTTCGCTGAAACGTGTATTACACTTCTTTTCCTGTCTTTGTCTCTCTGGGTACAGTAGGTGTATTGGAGAGTAACATTGGCCCAGATTTTAAAAATTAGATTAGTTTTTGCAATATCGATATTGTTAGGCAGGGTGTTAAATATCGATTTGTGTTAGGTTCTGCTAAGAACTACCGATTATGTAGCTATAGTGTGAAGGCAGTAACATCAATTTGAATTTTAATAGGCATTTCTATGTCTTTGTGCCCTCTGTTTGTCTGGTATTTTAATAGCAACAGGACTCCTACAAGTACGTGAACCTTCATAATAATCTGGAGATGTGGTAGGTACGTTCCACTGTCACAATGTGCTTCCTGATGTTTTTGCTGCAAGGTAAAACATGTTATTTCAAACAGAAGCCAGAAGTAAGTGATCAAATTGAAGGACAGACATCCCTTCATATAGAGCATTTATAAGCTGATTCGGTGTAATATCACAGTGTATAATTGTGTTACATTACCGGTTATCATCTTAAACTGCTCAAGGTTCATTTCAAATAAGATTTTAAGAATCTTTGTTTGCCCCATGAATCATCTCGGTATTGGTTTGGTTTCTTGGCTGATTCCTGGACGGAAGTTAACGAACCAATGGGGAGAATGAGCAGACAGAGTAGAGGATTGTAATCGTATCATATTTGTGTAGGTTCACACGGATATGGCAGCGGAAGGGTCTTCCAATTTTCTTCACTGGCGGCAGTGAATTTGAAATTAAACGGAGCCATTTAAGCGATGTATTCATTCGTGACATTCAGTTCCTCACCATTACAGCATGTAATGTTTGTTAAGCGTTGTATTCATTCATGACATGTTTGGTTCCTCACCATTACAGCATGATGTTTAATTTATGTGTGTAACATCAGATCAACATGTCTGCTCTTTCGGTGGTGTCATTTGATTCGCTCTCAATCATTAACAATCGATGTCTTCAGTCTATCGCGCCCTTTGCGACATCCACAGAAGAAATAATAGCGAGACAAGACATTTGTCCCTGAAATTTAGTTTCCTGAAAAGTTTTAGAATCTGCAGCAGCCTCAAGTTACTTGATGATATTAATTATGTTTGACTGTCGTATGTGTAGTCTGATAATTGAGACTGGATTTTGGAAAACGGTCGGGTGAGGTTGCCATGGTCACAGATAGTGAAGCGGGCCATTATGGGAGCAGCTCATAGATGTGATGCTCCCCCTACTCCCTCTGCCTTTGTAAAGAAGTATTAGAAGTCCAATCAGTGGTAACTTAAAGAGACAAAAAGGGAAGAAATATTAAGGGAAGAGAAGCAAGAAAGAAAAAGAGAGAGGTAGAGAGAAAGAGGGAAATCAGAAAACATGAACAGGAAGTCAGTTGTGAAAAGTAATGTAGTGAGACGGGGGTGCTAGCACCAGGATGGAGGAAAATGGATCTGATAAAGAAAGGTATAGACTGGCAGGATGAGAATTAAGGAAATGATGGGGAGTTGAGGAGGTAGTGGAGAGGGGAGGGGAGATATAGGACTGCACAGACAAGATGATAGAGAGAAGGAACCCTGAGAAGATGAGACAACAGGAGTGGGAGACCAAGGAGGCAGACGGGCAAGTTCGATATTAACTCATCAAATTGAGATAATTTATTTGAATATCCTACTCTGTGTAAAAACAGAGATGGGTAAGTTGGACTAGTAAAAGAGAAAAAAACCTCAAATCTAATTCGATTTTAGACATTGCCACCGATTTGTGAAGTCTACATTGACATGAAATAACTTTCACATTAAGTAAATCAGGACAAAAGTACTCTTCGGTTGCATGGGCTTGAGATAATTATGCGGCAACTTACCAAGTTCTAATCACTTAGAGGGCTCTTCCTCACAACAGGAGGATTGTAGAAGGACGAGATGGTTGATCATCTTAAGCTTTAAGAAACAAAAAGATCAAATGTAAAGACATCAGCTTAAGGCTTTCCTGTTGTGACTCCACCTTGTACTTGAAAAAGGCAACAAACTGCAATTAAGTCACTTAGTATGATTGTTCAGGGAATATGCAGTCACCAGCGTTGCTCCCTTTTACGTTCTTTTCGATGTTGGATGTGTTTACAACTTCAATCACACGTTTGATTACTGAAAAAACAGAAGCTCAGCCATGAAGGGAGGTGAACACTAATTCAAAAATGGTTTGTTTGTTACAGTAGCTTCAACAGTCCAATCCAGCTGCAGATCTAGAAATTTGTGGAGGGGGTCAGAGTGGTTATTGAGAAGTGTCCTAGTGTAGGCCGAGGGGTATGGAAAGGGGGGATGTGTCCACATCTATTGTAACTGGTGAAACTGTAGCAGACACCTTTACTATCAGACAACGATCATGGTCTCCTTAGAGGAGGAAGCTAGTTTGTATTTGAAGTATACTGCAGAGGTACTTTGCTGCTCGCAAGGATTTTGAGAAGGACTTAAAACCAGAGGCATGCCTACAAACTGGTAACAAGAAACAAAGATGTTCTTAAGATAAGGCTTAGCTTGTAATAATTAGCAAGAACATGCCTTCCTACTTTTTCCTCATTACCCCTCTCCCCTTTTCCGCCTCCCCCTTTCCCTTCCATCTCCTCACAGGTCCTCACTGCCTGTGTCTGTGCCAAATCCTCACACAAACTGATATTGATGTACATAATTATAACACAGTCTGCATGTGCAGAATTGGAAGGCTATAGGTACTATATGTATAATTTGGATATATGTGTAGCCGAGTAAAGGTACAGTAGTCCGTTTAACACATTAGAATTAAGTATTATGATTACCAGAGAATAGAGTACACAATATGACTGAACCAAGATGGTATATCATTGGTGGTGATTTGAAGCAATGGGAGCTACATTAACTCATGATTCAGAAGTGTTATTGCACACAAGGGCCCACTGTCATCATAAAACTGTAACCTAAAAGTGCAAGTGGCCTCAATTTCAAGCATAAAAGTCTTCAAATAGCTCAACAACTTTGTTTTACCAATTATTGGTATTTGAGTTATAGCAGCAAAGATATCAGTGTAAATATGTCTAAGCTAGTTGTCTTTCTTACCATTAATTAAAATGGCTGTCTACATGCAGGACAAAATAGGCCCTTCTGGAGTTGGTAGCAGATGTCTCCTTCAGATTCAGACTACTGTATATCCATTAATCAATGAGTTTCTTGAATGCAGAGTTTACCAGCTTCACATGCTCTTATGCTTAGTATGTACCAACTGGTTCAGTAACTTCCATATCTATCCATCCATCAATCCATCCATTGATCTATCCATCCGTTTGTTCACAATTGTTCAAAATGCATTTTCTAACATCCTGTAATGGATTTGTTTCAAACATGGACACAATGTTCCACATATGATGGATGGGCCATTTGGGATGTTGAAAAATTGTTGGTTCAAGGTCCCCCGTGGACCCTATGGCTCATTTTATGAGATCCTGAATCTTCTCCTACAACAGATTCTCTTGTGTGTAATTCTGATGTTTTGTCACAAGGATACTTTCTTAATGGTACCTTTAGGGTGTTCAGGAATTTGTAGTCCAAGGCCCCATGTGAACCCTATGGCCCATTTTGTGAAATTTTGTTTGAAATGCTGCTTTTTGCTCATGCTTTTATGAATTTATATTTAACTCGGACATGGACTCAATATTCCTTGGTTGGTAGTCCATGTGGGGTTTTCAAAATATTTCAGTTCAAGGACCCATTTGGAGTTTTGTGGACCCTGTTGTCCATTGCTCCTCCTACATATTCTCTTGCACAGTGTTGATGGTTTGTCATAATAATACCCTTTTAGTGCTTATCTTAGGGTGTTCATGAATTTGTGGTCTATGGTTCTATGTGGGCCCTATGGCCCATTTTATGAATTTCTACAAAATGCTCCTCATTCTTCATTTAAAGTCCCCCCTTTAAACCGTCATTTGACATACTGTATCCTTATCGTGCGTGAATGATAATTGAGAAATGGGACAGTGTAAGTTGGTGTACTAACTGAAACTCAAAAGTGCCCTGAGATATGTTGACCAACTTGACCAATATAAAAAGACATTAAAGGGGCACTTTGGTTGTTTCATGAAATTCAGTTAGTCTTCCCAAACCTGTCAATTTTGTGTCAAGTCTCCTGAACATAAAGCATCTAGTGACAGATAGACTTTCAAATGAATAGGGTCCTCATGATGTGTCACATACTGTACAGGAGACCTCTAATGAGTGAGTAGCAGTTAAATGATTGAAATTGGTTTTGAAAAACTTGTGACCATTCACTTTTCTACATTAGTACTAATCCATACACCCACTTCCAGTACAAAGCACAGAAAAAGAAATAGAGATCGACAGTTTTCTTAACTGGATGTGAATAGTGATATTTATCATTTGTCATATTTATCATCGTTATTTGGTAGTACCCGTCAAAATGTTTTCACAAATTTATCAATAAAGTTCAAACTTCTGCACTGTTGGTGCTCTAGTTTATGAAATTTGGTAAATTGTGCAGTCCTACAGATTCTTCTGTGTTGATGATTTGGTATGATCATGGTGATTCCGATGATTTGACGCAATGATATGGAAAAGGTACAGTACCTTCAGGGTGAGCCTCTGCACCCTTGGTGCTCTAGTTGGCAAAATTTAGTAACCAAGTACTAAATTTAGTAACCAATCACCAACTTCACATTTGATTTGTGTATCCATTTAAATTACATTTCCAGCCAGGAAAATTTGCATGTTACTCTAGGAATATTGATTTCTTTCTTCTTAAATTTTGTATCAAAATGTACATGTATTCTAATAAGCCATAGTATGTTGCCACACCACATGATTGAGTCTCCTGTACTACAATATTGCTTTTTGTACTATTGGGAATAATGCATTTCCCTTTGCACAACTGGGAGTAACAACTTTCCCAGAGCACATATTCTCTTCATTTTCTCCAAATTTGAAGGGTCGGTAACCAATTTTCACTCGCTGAGTTGACTAGGTGTATGTGTTGATGGATTGTCAGATACCTGATTTAATCACGGACATATGTGTTTTAACTAACTGGGGACTTCTGCAGCTATCAATTGCTTGATACCTTCCATACTGTTCACTTATTACAAGAAATTATGTGCAATTCCCTCTTTCCCACGGGAAACATTAAAAAAAACAGCTGGGTTTTTTTTTCAGTTAGTATCTTATATTCTTTAGTTTATCGGAAAATTACTAATTCATATCAGATGCCTAGTTTGCGTTGGAGTCATGCACACATGTATTAAAAGATTTAAGACTGTCTTCCATATTTCTCCGAGACCAATAATTTAGATCAAGACAGTTATATTTTTGACATTTATATTAACCTATTTGATAAAGATGTATTTATTTAGATACTGTACATCAGTGTGAAGAACTAATGTTGGGTATGTGTTTGATTACGCACAGGTTGTTGTCCTGCCTTGTTTACAAAGTGTTTTCATATCTTTAGTCTATTGCTTTGTTTCGTTTACTATTTTCTTAGTAAAGTTTAGTAACACTCCTAAATGTAACCAAATGGATAATTTTAAAGGGAAATAATGCATAAAATGCACCAACATGGCATACAAAAAACAAACTAGCTCAAACCTTTTAAACCAATCATTGTTTGTCATAAATCATTGTTATTCAGACTAACCAATAAACATCAACTATGCCACATCTCCTCAGGACATTATGTATACATTCAGTGATGGAAAATCCAACATTTGAATTTTTGAAAGGTAAAGTGAACAAATATTCATGAGTAAGAACTGACTGCATTTCTGCCCATGAGATACTTATTCTTTTAGAAGAAAGCTACTTTCCTGCCTTCTTTTGAACAATCTGTTATTCTCTCTCCATAAATGTTGATTTTTAAAAATAGGATTTTTTTCTGTTAAACGAGCACAATATTTCCCTTTAAAGTGTGGACAGTTTCTCTCACAGTTAGATAGATGCATAGGAAAAAGAGGAGGTACCATAGTAGTGGTGCCCATCTTTCAGTTTTAAGACACATATGAACTTGTTGTCCACAAAAAGGCAGTGACTCTGATGGTGAATGCTAGTAAACTAACGATAACATCTGTTACCTTCAGTTTGTCATATACCTGCTATTAGTTGGATTTAGTTTAAAGCCACACAGAGCTCATTCTTTATCATATAGCTTCGGTAGAGTGTTGCTGAGGAATTATGCAGGATGATGTCAGTGTGCTGGATACTTTGTAGCATTGTGCAATTACAATATTGTCTCTCGAAGTATATATTGGGGAGGTGATAAGTTTTTTTTTTTTTTGCCTTTAGCATAATTTTTCTGACATATTGTTATTTTGAAGAGCAGAGATGTATGTGGAGGATCTAGTAATTGGATTCTAGTGACTGGATTTCTTTTTTTATGAATACTTGGATGAAAATAATGTTTAGATCAAGGAGAATTGCCTTCGCATGTTTCACAAGCTACCTTTCACTCTTGCGGTGCCCTCCCTCCCCCCAGTCATATTACAACTATATAAAATGTAGTGGTTGGACCCTGTACAACTTCACATCCTCTTGTTGCAATTATTGGCTTACATGACTGCCTTCATCAAGCTCCATGAATGTTAATCAAGAACTACTCTGAATTGATGATATATCTGCAAATTTAATCTACTTGACATTCAGGGCCAATTACCGGTAGACCTCCATCATTCAAACATCAGAAGACACATTTATAATGCATTTGTTGCCGTCATCTATGTACAGTATTGTAGCTTTGTTGTATAAAAAAAAATACCACAGCCTGCAGTGCCACTGCTTATGTGTGCAATTACTATTTGTCTTGGCAGAATGCTGTCCTGCCCATTTACTTTGCACTTTAAGGGTTTGTTTTTCCTTTTCTTATACTCTCTTACGGTGTAATTACCAATAGTAGGTTTCTGTTCAAAGTTCATATTACTGAAGTGCTTCTTCTTTGCTCTTTTTTGTTGGTTTGATGGTAAGGATTTCACCTGTTCCACCGAAATGTTTTGTTGTCATGGTTACTATTACTTTGTGTGTTGATTGTATGAAAATGATGAATTAGTGTTTGCTGTGTCTAAGATAGACATGTTTATCCACATATCTGATCACTACCTCTGCTGATTGCTGTCAGCAATCTTAAAGGGAGCCAGCACCAGCTTGTTTTGTCAGGGGAAAGCCAATCAAGGCAAACTTCCAATTGTGTTTGGTTGTCTCGGTTAGATAACTAATACAGTATGGTAGATCTATTCGCTTGTCATTTTAGCTGCTTCTCTTTGACATTGCAAACAACTTGACAAGTAGAAAATGAATCGGCCACATGTCGGTTGTTAAATCAGATATGTGTTTTAATTCCCCTCAGATTTCTTGATTATTCCATGGTAGGTGTGATTAGATTCTCCAAAGGTTAATTTAATACTGTCATGATGAATTGTGTGGTATGTAGCAGATTCATCTAATGGAGATGTAGGTCTGCCAAACGATTGTACAGTCTGGTTCCAACAGGTTTACAATGTCTTTTTTCATTGAGAGTCGTCATGTGGGGGAAGAGATGGTTTGCAGATTACCAGAACAGTACAGTATCAGTCTGATAAACTTTCAACACAACTGGACAAAATAGATTACTGTAGACATAGGAGCAAACCGAGCAAGGGACAGATCTGTGGAACAAACAGTGTTACAACTAGTCCAGAGAAATCCCAGAAAAAAAAGAAAGTCATCAGGAATTAATGATTCATATTGATACAATTATTGATAATACATTATGTTTTTTTTGTTCCCAGAGTGATGAACTTCTGCTGTTTATCCTGCATACACTTCAGCTTTATTTGCCCAAGTCTGGTGCAGATTTACTGACAGAGGGCGGACGACATGAACGAGCCGATGAACTCGAGTGAGTGCATGCTAGATTAACTCCACAGTATCTGCTAATGTGATGTCTTGAAGTGCAGCTTAAATGTGCATATCATGATTGTCAAGCAAAATTAGGCAAATGTATCGTTGCCATGGAGACATGAACTATGTATTATTCAGTTACATATTTTGGTAGGCGTTTTGAATATGCCTGGTGGCACTTGCTTGAAACACTCTGTATGATCTATATTTAACCGAATGACAGTAATGGTATGAGGTACAATAACAATACTTGTATGCATTGATTGCTTTTAGTCCATGTATCCAGTCAAAGTCTTGCAAGTGATCTTGCGAAATATGATCTTGTAACAGGTTCATGGCAACGGTCCATAAGCATACGGAACACTTTGCTCCACTAGCAGTAAACTTATACCATGTTCTCTATGATCTGGTAATCTTACAAATTTACCATGTTTTTGTCTTCACCTGTTTAACAATTTCCTGAAACTTTTGAAATAAGTGACTTACAGGAAACATTTACAAAATGAAAGAAAAATGAAGTAATGTTGTACTTGCTTTTTGTTTAAAATAATTGCTAATGTTGTTTGTTTAATAATTGATAGGAACCTTTGTGATTTATATGCTGGGTCAATGAAGTGAATTTAAAAGTACAGTCTTCTGCAGTTGATGAATTGTTCAATAAGAAATGAGCAGAAATGAAAAATTGTTATTGTGATATCTTTGATGTTGTTTGTCTCCTTCAGGTTAGCCACATTGTGATCACTGTGATTTGTTCAGTGATGTTTGTTTTGATGTTATTTTGATGATATTGTTTGTCTTTTATTATAGGTTAGTCATATGTTGATCTTTTTGATGTGTTCTATAGTGTTGTTTGTATTTGATTTGTTTGTTTCTGATATGGTAGCCATATTGTGATCACTTTTGATGTGTTCATTGATGTTGTTTTTTTTTTCTCCTGGCTTAGGTTGTATCGTTGTGATGTGTTTGATGTTGCTGTCGTTTGTCTTTGATGTGTTTTAATGGTGTTGTTGTTGTGTCTTTTCTTTTCTAATAGGTTAACCATACTTCTGATTGAGACTATTGGACTGATGTTACACGACACAGAGATAATCTCCAACAGACTAGCTCTCCTCAAGTCAAACAGGTTTGTTGAAATTAAGACACTGCCAGTCTAGCTAAACACTAATTCCACTATCAAAGGCTTTTTTCTCCTTTAAATGGTAGGAAGTGATCTGGGATCTTTATTCTCCCCGATTGAAGGAGGAGAGAAATGTGCATCTTCTTCTCCCTAATAAAAAAGTAAAAAAAAAAAAATATTCTTTATTTTAATGTTGATAAGGGATCATTTCCAAAGTATCTCCTTTCTATCAGCACCTTTTCAGAGATAAAGAAGGTTCAGTTCATGTTTAATGTTACATGACACCAGTACCTTGAACACATTGAGTGTATGCACCTCTCTTTGGGTTGCAACTATTTGCATCTTTGAAATGTTTGTGAACAAGTTCAAAGGTATGAGAGGTCTCTCTGTGTGAAAATATTGCTCTGCCGAGTATTACTCAGTACCAGGATGCGACTTCTTCAAGTTCAAATAATTATGGCAGAAATCCCCAACTGTTGCATAGTGCGCTGTCTTTGTGTCTTTAAAGGGAAATATTGCGTTTGTTTTACAGAAAGGATAAAAATATTTGTCCCAACAGATAGGGATGCAGAATGATAGATTATTCAGATATAGCAAGAGAGTAGCCCCCTTTTCAAGACAGAAGTTTCTCACAGGTGGAAATTCAGTCATTTGTTGGTCAAGAATAAGGTGTTCGCCCAAACTTTCAAAAATTCACGACACGTCTCACGTACCTCATCTTATGCATACTGTTTTTGATGAGATGAAACTATTGCTCCTGTTTATAGGCAAGACTGGTTGTTTTAGCAATGGGGTAGAGCTTTTTCTTTGTATGCCATGTCGGTGCATTTTAAATTCAATATCTCCCTTTAAAGTAGTAATTTCCTATGATGATTTATACATTTTTAATCAATGCTTCTGAATTGCTTACAGCCAGCCGTGTCTTAGATTTTATCACCTCCAAATGTCTGGGACTTGGATTACATAAAAGTTATCAGGATGCTGTCTTGTGGGTATCTTTAACACTAATGTGGAAAACTGTCCCCAAAAAATTGGAAATCGAATTAAATCATTACTTATTATAAAGTCATGTTCATTTTATCAAGAACGTGATGAATTGTATATTTTATGTAATTGCGATCCAGAAGTTTTCAAGTTTGTTTGAAGTAATAAAGTCAAAATGCTGTTTTATTAAGTTCGTGCATTTGCGTCTTTTTTTTTTTTTTTTGCATGTGCTAAGTGTGATATTAATAAATTTTAAATTATGGAATTTGTACAGATCAGAAGGCTGCCTTTACAGTTCATTAATTATTTGTTTCAATGAAACAAAAGAAAAAAAGACTCACCTGGAAGCTTACAACTCAAGTCAAGAATGAACTAATCAGTTTCAGGCAGACTTGTCAGTATTTACACAAGCCAACAAAGACCGGTGTCTATAGAGAGATGATCTAGTCTGGGTTTGAAGGTTTGAATTTTGCAAATTGCTTCAAGATTATTTAAGTTACAAAGAGGAATAGGAACACTTCTAACAAAATGAATATGCCACAATTTTGTACAGTGCTGTAAAGTCTCACAATGAATATTCTCATTGGTGGTGGCAAGTAAAATCTCATTCTGCCTGCCTTTATTGCTACTGTCACTCTGGCTGTGGTGAGACCTGTTGTTTATTGATTCCTTGCCGAAGGTGGGCAAGGAATCTTTGCGATGGTGATTCGGTGTATGTGCGTGCGTATATGTGTGTGTGTGTGTATGTATGTGTGTGAGCAAAATCTTGTGAACACTGTAGCTTTTGAAGGGAAAGTGCAAGGTGGGTCAAAGTTGGTGTGTTGATAGAACATATGAAGATCTCGGCTGGGATTGTTTTTGGTGAAGGTCAAAGGTCATCTGAGGTCACCATCAGGCAGAATGTGTACAAACTATGTTTGCAGTGTCTCAGTAACGACAAGTTGCATCATTTTCAAACTTGGGTGGTATGTACTGCCCTGTAAGTAAGTGAGATAGTGAGGGTATTCTTGTAGGTCAAAGGTCATCTGTGGTCATCAGAGGTCATAATGTGAAAAGCTTGTGAACACTCTGTCTTTTGAAGGGAATGTGCAAGAGAGTCCAAAGTCAGTGTGTGGGGAGGTCATTTAAAGATCTTGACTGGGGTTGATTTTGGTGGATGCCAAAGGTCACCAGAGGTCATCTGCAGACAGACTATAGACAAAACATGTTTGCAGTACCTCATGAACTGCACATTGCACAAACTTTGACCTTCAAGGGTATGTAGGACTTTCTAAGTAAATAAGGTGAGGGTGTGTCTTGTGATCAGAGGTCATGTGGGGTCATCAGAGGTCGCAACATGAAAAAAACTTGTGAACACACTATTTACAAAGGAGGAAATAATTTCAATATTTACAAAGGGGAGACAATTTCACACTTTAGAGTTGTTCTTTTTAGATGGAGTATATAAATATAATTACTGGTTTAAGTTTTGATGTGGGTCAAAGGTCATCTGAGGTCCTTGAGCACAAATTGTTAAGACCTTTGTTGATGTTTCTCTCCTTCTGTCTTTTCCTATGGGTGGAAGGTATTTGAGCTCCCTTCCAAGCAAAGACTAGCAATGCTTGCACATTTAGGAAGTTCCAATTTGAAAACTTTTACCTGTCAGTTAGGTAGTAAAGTGTAGTTGCTGTACTAATTTCAAAAGTCTTTGACATATAATGATGAAACTACATCTATGGATCTTCAGCTGGCATTATGCTGGTTTCTGATAAAATACTGTATGTCTGAAAGCATCTGTAAAGTATCTAAAAACTCAATTCGGTTAAAATTAAGTTCAGCAGGTACAATACACCTTTGAGTTTCTATTTAGTCCCCAATTCAGCTGTATAGTATTTGGTATCATACTTCTTTTATATATTACTCTTGTTTTGACAGTTAAAAGTGCTCACTTAGTTTTCAAAGCCATAATTGGCTTTTAATTCCATCTGAGACATTTGTTTGGTCTGAAAATGGTGATTGACCAATGACCTCTGTGGAAAATTGGAGAAAGGTTGACCCTTATCTTTCCCAGAGGAATCATTATCTGAGATACAGCGCTCCTTCTGTCATCAAACAATGTAGAATAGATTTGTTTTCTGAAGTGGAGACAGTTGCACGTGGAAGATTTCTGTTAGGGAAAACTCATATTGTGCAGTAGAGATAAATAAGTTATTACTTGGTCATATGATGGGATAGATGGAGGAATTTATGTAGTTTATATAATTGGCAGTCATTTCAACTGTCATATGAGTATATCTCTTGTTCCTTGGAAATTTTTACTGTACCTAGGCTACCACTGTGCAGGCTGCATGGAGAATTCTTGGCCACCAGTGTTACCTTACATTACATGCATACAGCAGGTATTGGAAAATGGTGTGCAGTATTAATGGCGTCATCTGGTATATCCTGTTGTTACTACAGTAAACTGCAACTTGAAAAAAGATTAATGGAAGTGCATGTATTAGTGGCAAGGAATCACTAAGCCTCTTGGCTTTCTTGTTACATGTAGAGTTCATCTCATGTGTGGGGGAGTCACTCAGTCAATTTTAATATACTAGAGCTGAGAAAAGTCAATTTCAGAAATGTCTGCCAATCATGATGAAAATGTTTATACAGAAAGGACTTGTATGGAGAAAAATTAAAAAATGGCAGCTTTAACATTTACTTTGTGTTTGGTACTGTTTTTTGTAACCAACAAATGGTAATTCCACATTGTTATTGTTTAAGAGATATTACGTGATGGTTGTCCCACATGATGGAGAGTTTTGTAATCAATAGTTTTGCCATTCTTCTCTTCAAGTGCTCTCATTTTATCTCTGCCAGTTCAATTTGTGTCTTTGATGTTAATGAATCTTCAATAAACCTACTTTTTTTTTTTTTTTAATTTTATTGCTGACTGGTAAACTTACATAATCATTCCTTACACACTGTTTGCTGCATTTTACAGTTTGACTCAGTTTAATATTAGGACAAGGAGGAAAACAAAAAGACAGTGATTATCTACCTTTATTAAATGGGACCATGTTGACATGTTTGTGAGATGCTTTCCCTGTGGGAATCTGCTAAATGCAATTATTTCCAGCTGTGCTGTGTAAGCACCAACAGATTTAGTTGTTTGGAAGTTATTTTGAATTTTCTCACTCTTATGTGAAAAACCAAAGGATGGCGGGGGGGGGGGGGGGGGGGGATGAGGGGTAGGAGGGGAAGGGTAGGGTAAGGAGTACATCACTGTAACCAGCACTGAAAGAGGCAGTGTCCAGTTTGGGCTATACTTGCATGCACATTGACATACCTGGAATCTAAACTTTAAGAATGCTGTTATTTTAGCTGGCATGTTTCCCAGCAGTGTTTTCGCAGGTATAGGAGAATAAAGAATAATATTTGTTATTTGTCAATGACAACAGCACCTGCCCTCAATCAAAGGTAATGCTTGCTATGTTTGCATGACTTTCATGACTTTTTAATAAAAATATAATTTCAAGTGGATCGTGTCAGTGATATGTCATGGGGAGACTTGCTGAGGTCTTCTACTTCTACAGTAAATCTGCCATCCACACCAACCAGACTGGAATAACATTTGAACATTGTTGATCTCATAGCAGGTGCAATCTCTTTCACAGGAAAGCAATGATTTATGATCGAAATTATTTACCATGCATTGTCTTCCCTCTTGAGATGTTTACGTCCTGTCTCTGTTTTGCATTTTCTTTTTTACTTTTGTTATAAGATTTCTCAGCTCATCATTCCTGCAAATATATTTGGCAACATTGTAATATTAAAATGGCCTTTGATATCTTGTGAGAGGTAAAAATAAATCAGCGGTTGTGCAAATGGATTTAAGGATGGGGATATGACTGTGTTCCCTGGTTTGGCATGACTTTGCATGTTGAGCCTGCGTGTTTAATTACTGTGGATACTATTTCCCTGAGATCTGTGTAGAGCATATTATGGTTCATTTTGTTGTATGTTTCATTTTAGAGGTAAGATCATGAGTGACTTGGTGGCTATATTAACCTGTCTGCCAGAAATCCCCCAGCGATGGCGCCCTCCAAGACTAAAGGCTCAGTCACTGATTCAAACGGATGCTGATGGTTGGGAAAGCTCCGGTGATGCTGAGGTAACTCTAAGATTAATCCATTTGTTCTGCATTCAACACTGTTATCTTTTCCTATGTGAATAAATTCATTTATACCTCAGCTTCACATGGCTATATAGTTGCCTTTACACTTACATCACAACTATTTATCCTCCTTTAACGTAAGGAGATTTGTAACATATTTGGTGTTCATGTGTTGATCAAAAAGTAATAATTATTTTAAAAAGACAGTTACAAAGAAAAAGTTTACTTTGACTACCAACTTGTCTACCACACAGAAAAAAACGTTGTAGTTTCTGCCCGCAAAACATCATCGTAGTGATGTAGCTATACTTTTTATCTTTAAATTTTTTGCAAACTTTTCAAAGTTTAAAAGAGTAGTAACATAGCCACTGCATCATCACCACTTCTGCTTATCTTTAATAAAGTAATCTGGTGTTTGCTTTGTTTTATTAAAGAGAATACGGTATCATTATAGAACTGGAATGCTGTCATTTGAGCATAGACTTGTTGCTTTACTGAAACTATCACTCTTATTGGCTAATATCTGACTCATTTTATGCCACTGTAGTAACCTGTGATTGGCTCCAAACATTTCTGTGGCACTGTTGTAGTGTTTGATATTTACGATTGTAGACACAACTGTACATACTAGATTGAAGATATCTACTTACAAACTGTTTGCAGTCACCTCCAGTTACGCTCTAATTTAAGAGCCTATATTTACCTGCAAACTGTTTGCAGTCACCTCCAGTTATGCTGTAATTTTACAGCCTGTATTTACCTGCAAACTGTTGGCAGTCACCTCCAGTCTGGATCAATACAGGTTATGCTGTAATTTTATAGCTTTGTGGCATTGTCACTGCACCTTATTGATATTCAAAATCTTAAACCAGGTAAGAATCCACTAACTCAAAGAAAAAATGTAAAGATGAAAAATGGACTATTTATGCAGGTTTAATGTTGCCAACCATAACATGTAAACATAAATGGAGAACAGTGTTGAAAGTGAAGGAATTTTGCCTGCTTGTTCAATGGAAAGCTATCATGCACAATGTTGTTGTCCTCATGAAACCAAAGTTGGGAAATCAAAACAATACTTAATTTACCATCTTGTGGTTTATACTTTTACAAGGCAAATTTCATACCCAGATGTTCTCAGTGTTTCAGATGTAGTGAAAGTAAAATCTACATTTGCTTGAAAGCCCCCAACTCATTCGGTGATGTGACGGAAAGCTTTTACGTTGTGATCCAGTAAAACTTTCATGCATCTCAGATACATGAACTTCATTCAAATTTCTTTGCTGTTAGATGTTAATAACTATGGGACTTGCCCAGAGTTGCAAACTTTCGATTTTTTGTTTTCTCTTCCCTTTGGGCATGATAAAATACCTCTTGCTGCGTGAGAAATTTGCTGCAATTTCTTTCTTTTGCCTGCGGTAGTTCCAATGTCTGTGACCTCTCACAATGCAAATAATCAAATAGAACATACATGATGATACGGCAAATGCAGGGTAAGGTGACATTCGTGGAAACCATCATTAAATATGTGCATGAACTGTTATCAGTCTTGTGCAGTATTTCGCAGAATACAGTCGCATTCAGTTTATTTTAAGGAGTGGATTATTTGTTATGATTCGGTGTACCATCAAGTCAATTTGTTACCATGTGATCCAAGTTTCCATCACAATTGTTGAAAATTTGGACAGGATGAGACAAATACTGCTTGCAAAATATTTTTGCAATTCTTACAGTTTTGACCTCATTTTTTTTGCCATTAGTCCATTACCCTTGATTTCAAGATACAAGCTACTTACCATGCTAAGTACAAAAAAACCACTCAAGTCTGTTTTATCAAAGTAATAACAGATTGTATCATTATTATTTTAGGTGATTGACTTAGCCAATTTCCTGATTCTGGCCAGCATCTTAATTGACAATTTAGATGGAGTCATAATGACCGCTTCTAATGCTTAAGAAGACTTACTTGGGGAAAAAGAAATGCTTTTTGAATCCTAGCCGGATTCCTCTTCAGCTGCAATGCTCCCCCCTGTCTCCTCTGGAAACACAGATAAACAGTGTTTCAACAGTGACTGTTGTCTGTATTTCCAGAGGAGACAGAGGGGAAACCTTGCAGCTGAAGAGGAATCCAGCTAGGATTCAAAAAGCATTTCTTTTTCCCCAAGTAAGTCTTCTTAAGCATTAGAAGTGGTCATTATGAATCCATCTAAATAACAAATTGAAATGGTACTTTGACTAAATGGTTTTATATTGAAATTAAATGTACCTTGCAAAAGAAGCAGTGTGAGCCTATGCTTTTCTGGAGCAGGCTGAAAAAGCAAAAGAAAGGGTCCAGTGGTAGGTGGACATGAGTTTTTTTTTTTTTTTCACTGGAGATTTTCATCAAAGCCTGTTCACAGTTTGTGACATCTTTTGAACTCATATATAGTCATCAGCCTTTTACTTGTAATTATAAGCAGAATTACTCAACAAATTTGTTTAAGATCACAGATATACAATGGGTTGCTAACTTTGTTTTGTTTATGGACTATGAACATCTTATTTTCAACAGGTGTCCAAGCTTGTACAAGAGCTGACCAATGCATCCACAGCTGTGCTGTACGAGCTCATATTAGTCACTCAACAGGTAAGCACTACAGAAATATCCCTTAAGATGCTTACAATTGATGTCAGCTGTTCATCGCACGGGGTATAGTTTTCATTGTGCAATGTCTTGCAAGTCACTAACATTTGATTATGTTTGTATTTAGAAATGTCTGACTGTAAATTGGCAACAAAGAGAATGAGGGTGTCGCACATAAGGTATAAATCATTACAAAAATGTGGAAAACATAACAAAAGCTAGGGATATAAGTATGGAAGATTACTTAAGTAGACAGATGAAAACAATATTCACACTATCATGAAACCTTTTGATTGCACCTGAGAATTGCGTTGGCAATTGGTTTTCAGAGGCAAGAATCGGGTCTCTACAGATGATATTGTCATGCAGGCGATATTCACGAAGGGTTTTGTCTTGATCGTCAAAGACTAAGTCTAGTTTGGACCAGAGCCAACATTTAAAAGCTGAATCAATGCTGTAGTTTGAGGGTTTACAGTTACTCTACCAGCTTATGAATAATATTATGAATGTGATCTTTCTCGTCGCTTGTGACATTTCCATGTGACCGGTGTGTCATCACATACCGACTGTATAGTTGCATGGAGATACCTGGCGGTTTTGACAGTCATTCCATGCCGCCATACACACATGAGATTGTTAACCTTTTACAGGGATTTGATGCAACTAGATAAATTAGAAAAAATTCACTGAACAGAAGAAAATTTTGCTGATCTTTTTACTGCTTCCAAAGAAAAATTTAAAATGCTCTTCAAAAGGGTAGTGACACTCCTAACAAGAGATAAGAACAGTGTGAACTTTCAGAATATCAAACTAAAACTAAACTAAACAAAAAGGCGAGTTTTTTTTTTTTTTTGGTCCGTCCTGTAAATGACCCTACCAGTTGAATAGATTTGGAGTAGATACAAACGGTAATACCTCTTTGCAGTATTAGGCCTCTTCCCAGATAATTAATGCCTTCAAAAAGACCAGCCTCAAATCAGTCATAATTGAGTGAAGATTTCCAGTAGTATGCGGATGTCCGTTTTGAATTGGATTACGTATTTCATGCCTTGCCTCCTGGAGGAATTCAATCCGTGAGGATCATAAAAATTATGCGATAAGCACAAGCCACTTAAATCAACAGACGCACCTGCCTAAATGTTTCCTTTGGTGTAATGTTTCACATTATCTCCCTTGCCAATTTATGGGGCACTGAATTTTCAAATGGTCTCAGTAATTTGCCAACTCCCGGCAGACAGGATACTTAGTTCATCGGTAGACGTTGAAGGATCTGTTACGTCTTTGTATCCCGCTTCTTGACCAAAGACTCTGACTGCTATCTGCTGGTACAAGAAGGCAGAACTTGTTTTGTGTATGAGATTTTTTGTTGAAAATCCATGCAATAGATTCATAGTACAGAGTTCTCTTGGCAGTAACATTCTGTGATGCAGTGATAATGTTTATCATAAATGATTTGTGGCTCAAAGCAGTCTAGGGATAACCGCCTGTTTGTCTTCTTGGTTTGATTCACGGATCGCCAGGAAGATGTTAATGGAAGCCAATCTGCCAAAAGTCTCTTCCACACAGAATGTTTGATTGCTATGAAATGGGATATTGCTTGCCTTTACCGCGTGTCAGTAATGTAAACACATAATGCTGGTCTTGTACACACGAATCCTTCAGGCAATTGAATTGTTAAACAGTAAGAGGAAGAAAAGTCCTTATTATCAGGCTTGTACCCAGAGGGGATTCAGAGGGTGTGGGTGAACCCCCCTCCAAAAGATCTGGAATTCCGCCTATGAAAGAAGACCTAGTACTTTAGTAATATGTAATGAGTCATGGAAAGGAGCCTGCATCTGGACCCCAGACTAGATATCTCGCATATTCAGCTTTACCCTTCGTTTGCATTGTCTTTGGCACTTGTCCGTCATACTCAGTGTGTAAATTTTCCACTTGTGGGAAAATCGACCCCCTCTACCACCTCACTGAAAAAATTGCATGTGGGCCTGGCTATTTATACTGTGAGGAGGTGAGATCAGATTTGAAAATATTCTCCTTTGGCATCCCAACACGTTTGTAAACTCATTGATGCTGATGGCAGTAAGTGGAAAGATATTTCTGTTGATTTATTTGTGCAGTTTGAAATGTGAGATGCCATGTATTGTAAACATAATCAGCAGTAGACTATCTTTATCATCAAAAAGAATCTTTGATAATGCCTCCGTTTGTTTTGTCACTGAGGCTTTGGAGGGGGTAATGTATCTCAAGCTTTTATGATTTTAGAGCTAAAGGAGGTTCTTATTTGAGACCTTGAGTAACTAAACAGAAGCCATTGGTTAATATTGGAGGCATTTTTTCTTGATGTGGCTTTCAAGAGATACAGATATCTTATGAAAGAAGGATGGTTTAAGGTTTACTGATAACGTTCATCTGTCTTGCAGGCAACATGGGCTGGAGAAGAAGGTCAGTTCCTCAATCTAGGTGGACTGGTTCAATTTCTGAATTCTAGGAAAGCTGTTACAGTAAGTGCTTTCAAGTTTGTTGCTGAGTCTTTGAGAAAAGGTTTGCATTTCAAGTGCAGAATGAAGAGGTCAATCACAGCATGAATATTCATGTCCTTTTCATTATGGCTAAAAAATCTTTCTAATGCAAGACGCAAGTTTGCGGAAGGATGATGGTGTCTGTGCATGATGCCTGCTTGAATCATAACCTTGGTAGTCACGCCTCATTGTATGTGCATGTGTGTGTGTATGTGTGTTTGTGATGTTTACCTAGTAAACAAGGAGGAAAGTTTGGACAAATCTCACATTTGATATGTAAGTGTATCATATTAAGTACAAGGTTATTGATTTTAGTAGAGGTCAAAGGTCATATGAGGTCAACAGGGGTCAAAATGTGAAAAACTTGAAAACAGGGTCTGTTATTCTGTTATCTTTATTGAACATCAAAGGTCATTGAGGTCAACAGGGTCACATTTTGAAATTATCAGAAACATATCTCAAGAAGGGATGTTTTGACTGATATCATATTCAGTATGTATGTGTATCTTATGACTGCAAAAGCCCTTTGGGTTTTGGTGGAGGTCAAAAATCATTCAAGGTCATCCAATGGTCAAATTGTGAAAACCTTGTGGACATGATCTCAACAAAGGAAGCTTATACAGATCTTGTATTTCACATAGAGCACAGGTAGCTTGTAACACATCCTAATGCTATAATGTCAGATTCAGAAAAAAATGCTCATAATCAGATCATCGAAATCACAATGCATTTGTGCATTCTGTTTACTTATGGACATCTGCTTTTCATTTCTGAATCTCACAACAATTCTATTTCTTGTAATGTAGAGCTTTTTGCTATTTCTAAACTTCTTGTTAAGAAATTAAACCTGCAGCAGAATGACCCTTGTCCCCCTGTTCAGTTTGATTGTAGCAGATTCTTTCAGTTTTGAGTCATATGATGTAATTTTTATTCTCATTACAACTTCAGATCGTTTCCAAAAATTAACAGATGTAATTTGCTGCCGATTATTCCAGTTCCAAGAAACATTATGTCATAATTTTGTACAAACACAGTAAATTTCAGATAATGCAGATGATGGTGTGTAACTGACACCTTAAATAATAACTTGCAGCCATTAAAATAGCACTCCCTTACATTCAGCTAGGTGATACACTTCTACAGCTGTTGATTCTTACAAACATACACACTGTACACACACAGACACATACATAGCCCTTACATGCACCCACACATAAAAGCACTACACTGATGTACATTATGTTGATCTGCAGATATTCATCAGACATTTGTCTTTCAAAGGGACATAAATCTTTTTGTTACAATTCTACATAACTTTGATGCAGAAACTGACAAAATAAACAACAGTGACTAGAAAATGTTACCCAATGTATCCTCTTCATGTTGTGCTTGTGTCTTGACCTGTGTCACACCAAAGGTGAGTGAATGAGAAAAAGCCTTTACATTCCCTATTCCTAATCAGATTAAACGTTTGGAAGCAAGTACTTGATTGTTTAAGCTTTAACTAAAGAGTAAATGATCCTTGAAGAAACCTGTAGTTGTAGCTTTAACTTCATAACCAAATGCTTCATTTGCAATCAGATTTTTAGAGACCTGTGGCAAACCCATGGGGGTGATCCATCTTCCCAAGTATCAAATTAAACAGTCTAGAATAAACGAGTTACTGTCCACTTAAGGGCGAATTGTTGCAATCTTTTGCAAGTGCCTTTTCTTTTTTTCAAACATTCTAGGCAGGATCCCTAAATATTTTTCATGTGACTGAACTTGATCTTCATCAGTTTCTGCAGCCATCACATTAACATCATACAAGTTCCTGGTTTCATTTGCTGCTGCCCAATAACCCACCACTTTCCTGGACTCAATCATCTTTATTACCTTCTCTTGACTTAAGTTGACTATTTTCTGTTTCCCCATTTTTTTCTGTAGTTTAATTTCATCGAGAGGTTGTTAACGCAAGCCATGAAGCTTCTTCTGCCCTCCAAAGATCTAACTCTGAGTCCGGACCAGGCAGTGCTCTTGTTTCAGCAGTTTTATGTCCTTCATGTCTTACTACAACACAGCAGTACGATGTCAGTTCACATCAGAAGTAGTTACTATGAAGAGTTCAGGTAATTGCCTGATATAATCATCTTTTCTATAATCTTTTCTCTGATTGATTGAAGCAAATCTGGTGTGGCCACGTGTCCTCTTTAATTGGCAACCACTTTCTTCTTATTCTGTTTTCCAGGTGCCACTGGAATACCCTTTTTCATGTTTGAAATGTTGCCAGAATTTATTCTTTCCCTCAGCCTTACTGAGGAAATACTGCTATGTTGTTTATTGTCAATATCACATTAAAATAAAGCAGAGCCTTGTATATAGTCGACTTTGTTCAACATAGTCAAGTGCAAAAAAAGTACACATTTCACCGTTCTTTTGTAGACGTCATTTCACCGTTCTTTTGTAAACGTCATTTCACCGTTCTTTTGTAAACGTCATTTCACCGTTCTTTTGTAGGTGTCATTTCACCGTCCTTTTGTAGACGTCATTTCACCGTTCTTTTGTAAACGTCATTTCACCGTTCTTTTGTAAACGTCATTTCACCGTTCTTTTGTAAACGTCATTTCACCGTTCTTTTGTAAACGTCATTTCACCGTTCTTTTGTAAACGTCATTTCACCGTTCTTTTGTAGACGTCATTTCACCGTTCTTTTGTAAACGTCATTTCACTGTTCTTTTGTAGGTGTCATTTCACCGTTCTTTTGTAGGTGTCATTTCACCGTCCTTTTGTAGACGTCATTTCACTGTTCTTTTGTAGACGTCATTTCTCCGTTCTTTTGTAGACCTCATTTCACCGTCCTTTTGTAGGTGTCATTTCACTGTTCATTTGTAGAGGTCATTTTGCCATAATTTTCCATTTTCATGCTCAAATGAGATGGGCTTCAATTTCATCTCAGTGAGTCATCAGAGTATGGGTTTTTTATCTTGTGTTTTATCATTTCTCTCACATTCCCACCTCTCGGCCGCTACTGACATTTGGAGATTTTATCTTTCAGGTATTATGTACAATCACCACACATCGTCAGCAAACTACCTGCTCACTTTCCCATCACGAGAAACACATTTCAGCTTATCGAAGAGGTACTGAAGCATGTCCTGCAGTCTAAGGTCTCTATAAACTGAGCTACTTCAAATTCTGTGAAGTCATGATTTCTGAATGTATGAATGTTCTGAGAGTGATGAATACTTCACACTCACAAGATTAAATTTGACAGCTGTTCTCTCAATGTATTTATTTTGAAATGGTGATGTGTCAAGTCCCAACAGAGGAAGGATGTTTGTGCCATTCCAAAAAAGAATTTTGACATAAAAGGGTCTTATTAAAGACTGTGTTTATCTCCATTAATTGAATGATACAATAAATAAAAGTTGCAGTAGAAATCATAAGATATCAGATTGAATGTTAGCTCTTTTGTGAATATCTGAGCTGTTAGTATGAAACAGAATTTTGCCTTTAAATAGGAAGTTGTTAGTTGTCATCTTTTATTTCCAGGGACTGTGTTCATTTTCATTATCCATTGCATTTATAGCATTTATATTACATTTGAGGTGTACAAGCCCTTCTTTGTTGGTTTCGTTAGCTTTTTTTAGCTTTTTTACAAGCCTGCAGACTTTGCAATCTTACCCTGCTTAGGTTTACAATCTTGTACTGTCAGGAAGGTTGTTTGCATAACTTTGAAATACCTTTGTTTCTTTGTTATCAGAAAATCTTGCAAGTTGATAGAGATAGGACTTTCAAAATTCACCAACCTTTCATATACAAGGCAAATAGCTTCAATCACTATTGAACCATTCAGGCACATCAATTAAACATCTGGACAGATTAAAAATCTTCTTCTCCTCAAAGCATTATGCATAACATGAGTTATGGAAGGTGCATCATTTGAATTTGTGGCAGTCTGGGTAAACAAATTATTATCGGCCAACAAATAAGTGAATTTCTATCTGTAAGAAACCTATTTCTTGAAAAGAAGGCCACCACCTTCGTTTACTTTGAATAATCTATCATTCTGTGTTAACAAATATTGGTTTTTAAAATATCATTTATTTTTTCTTTAAAACAATGCCTTTTTCCCCTTCAACTAGAAATTTAATAGGAAGGATACTGTATACTGTATGTTCATTGTTGCTTTGTCATATGTAAGTTATTTCCATTACAATTGGTGTGTTAGGTAAGAGCTTAGGCCTTTATGAAGTTTTCCCACCAATTTTGAGAAACTTTGTATTGTTTATGATGCACTGAAAGCAGCAAAGCAGTGCCTTTTATACTTTATCTATTTTATCTTTTATTTTGTATCTTGTGTGAAACATTCATGTGATTTATAATTGTTCGACAGTATATCAAAGAGAAAAACTACATTTATGAAGACCAATTGAGTGCCTCCAATTCCACAGGTATTGACTTTTAACAGAATTGTCAACAACTTACGTGGGATGTGATAGTCTTTATGACCTTTGATAATCAAACCATCTCATTGGAGAGAATTAAGTCCATTTGTAAGACTGTAAACATGCATAGATGTTGTGAATTATATATTTCTTTACAACACTTTTCCTTCATATTCTTATTTTTACATAACCTAGAGTGCAGTCGTGGTGAAATTGAACATTCAAAAATAATTTGTCATCTATGTGCTGAAATGTATTGTTTTTCTTTCTTGTTTTTTTTTTATGATAACTTTGCTCTGGTCTGTTAAAAACAAAAGTACCTAGCAAGTGATAGAACATCACCACCGATAAATATATTTTGTAGTTTGCTTTATTTTCAACTTTTTTTAATGCAATGTCTTCATCATGGTCCACTTTTTTTTCTTCCCAACTTCCTTCTTGCTCGTGCATTTAGCCGTTGTCTTTCAAAAGGCTTGTCAAGATCTCCACTGATCCACGGTGGTCTTAAGATCTCGGAAGACTCGTCGAGATCTCAAGTGGTCCGTGGTAGACTTGCCGAGATCTCGACTGGTATAGTTAGGCTTTTTGAGATCTCGACTGGTATAGGTAGGCTTTTTGAGATCTTGACTGGTCCATGGTATTTATCTCTTGTGGCATGATCCATTTTTGAAGTATCTTCCACTCACATTTTCTGAACTGTGTTAACCGGGATGTCACGAGGTGATTCACTTCAAAGTTTCTGTGGCAGTGTTGTCACCGTTATTTTACACTATGATGCTGTCATATCTAGCACTAAAAATGAAAGTTTTTCATTGTTTCAAGTAATTTGCATAATGTTAAGGACATCAGCTCAGCTGGTGATATTGTCATTTGCATCACTGTAGTAACTCCATGCCAGCTGAAGTACATTTGTAATTTTTTTTTTAATGTTACATTACAAGTTTGTGATGAAAAATTCTGTGTGCAAAGAAACTCCTCATGATGAGAACAAAATTTCTGGATTGAGCTTTTTTTCATGAAATAAGTTATCAGTGACTCAGAACTTGAGGAAGATCCACCCGGCCTCACATTAAAACCTGTAAAATCTGTGGAAATATATTTTTCCTTATGGGAGCCTATATATTAATAACCTGTAAAGCCCATGAAAACCTATATTTTTAATTTGTCTGATAAAATTATCACCTGAAAACTTAGATGCAGTCAGGTCCTGCAAAATGGTTTGAATTCTGAATTTTTTAATGGACTAAAAATTGAGGAAAGAATTTGCTGTCATTCCTCTTTTAATATCATGCTAGAAACCAAATCTTGTAAACCTATAGTAACCTTTATTTTGGCTCTTGAAAATCCTTAAAAACCTGTTTTATCATTTTGAAAGCCTTAAAAAACAACTGTATTTAAGAGAATAGGGTGCTGTGAGGTCTGAGGATTTCTACTATAGGAATGTGTGCAAGTAGCTGCCACAATGCTCTTTAAGGTTATAATGTTCAATTTCTGAGTTTTCAATCTAATGTTCATGGAAGAGTGAAGTAGAGCAGTCAGTCAAGATGATTCACCCAAAACATTTCCATTATATATTCAGTATGTTGTGTGATAAATGTGTCACTTCCCCCCTAAGTTACACACGACAGCATTTATACCAAAGTTGCAATATGACGATGTTCATTACCTATCCAGTAAATTTGACGTCCAAGATAAGTTTTCTCTGTACAATAATTTGAGTAAGAATCTTGTTTGCTGTCATTGCCTTAATTAGACTTGACAGTTAAGTGATAATTATGATGATGTTGATGATGATGAATATGATGTTGATGATGATGATGTTGCATTCATTAAATGGATCTTTTTTCACCAATGTCTTTCAAAGCTATAGTTTCTGGATAACATCCTGCTGTGTTGTGTTCTTGTCCTCTATTTTATTCTATCAATAAAAAAGAAAACTTGAGAAATTTGTTTACTTTTTTTTCCTTTTTCCATGTTTAGAGAATGTTAAGATTTCTTCTGCCAGCAATTACCAGTTCTATGTAGTCTGCTATTATTTGAATTTTGAAGTATTTTCCATACTTCCAGAAATGCCTTTTCACAAATTACATTTAATGCAACCTTTGGGCCTTCACAGTTTCTCATTGGCAGAAGTAGACAAGGGCAGAGATGTTGTAAAGATACAGTTGTCTTTGATTTTGACTCCTAAACAGACAACTGTACTGGAAGGATGGTGTCTTCATACTCCTGATTATTCTTCCCTAATGTCATGTTAAAGAGTTTTACTACAGATTGTTTTATTACATAATAATTTGTTCTTTAAATGTTTTAAGTCATTTAGAATAGTCCATTGGTAACATATCACCTGTCAAGTAGCCTATGTTCAGTGTCAGTGATTGTTGGGCCCCATGCACCGTTTGGGGCCAACTCATGTTGATCTGAAATATCTAATTCCTATCACACAGTTTTGCTTCAGTTTTATTATCATATATACAAACTCTGACAGCTGCTCTGCACAGCTCATTTGCACAGAATATGTCATACATACAAACAGTGTCCATTGCAGAAAATGCATTGAACTATGTTCTTAGATACCACCATTGGGAGGAAGGTGCTCTGAAGGGAAAGAACTGGAAGTAGGTGGAAATTTCATGGTTTCTGTATAAGAAGAAACCATCTGCTGGATACAAGGCGCCTTAACACACTTAATGGTAATCTGATATATAAAAAAAAAGGATAAGTGCGTGAATGATCCTGAGGTTCATATTTGCACTTGTTCTGTAAAATAAACCTATCATGGAGAAAAAAAATAGTGTTTTGGACCCCCCTTTCCCAACCACTTTTTCTTGGTAGAGAAAAAACAGATTTGAGGTTTCGTTGTCAAGATACAGAGCTCCCATTACATGTCAAGAATTTGTGTCTGGTCAGAAAGAAAGAAAAACATTCTATGTGATGTTAATGCAGTTGTAAAAACTGGGAATTTTGTTGCGACTCTTTGAAAAGCATGTCCCACTGGAATGAAGGGGAATGACTTTAAACCAAATGTGACTTTTGGCAGTAAAATCAGACTTGGGCTCCTCTTCAAGGAGTATCCAAATATAAATGTAATTTATTTTCATATTTCTCAATTCCTTTCCCCACCCTGAAAGGGCAATTGTCCCCACACCCAAAGGTCAACATAAATTAGATTTTGGTTTCAGAATCATCTCCCAAACATAGTCTGATCTTTTCAATAGTATCCCCACCCTAAGTTGATAGACAAATACAGTGTGTCTGTTTCACATCTGTATATTAGTGCCAACCAATCAACCCACCCCCTCCCCAAGAAATACTTGTCCACACACCCAGGGATCAAGAAATACATAAAATCACTGATTTAAAATCAGGCCCTAACAAACAAATATAGATAATTGAACTCCCTGAGAGTACACTGAGTTTCACGGTTTCAGCATCATCTCACAGTTAAAATCACGTTGATGCAAGAGATTTTTCCCTGTTCAGGATCAATGCTTTCCACGGCTGGTTTATGTTGTTGTTCGATCACAGATGCACCGTCAGGAAATTTTCTATGCAAAGGTTAAGTACATTCATGGAGGCAACACTTTCATAACATGTGAACTATGCCCAGGCCCTTCCCGAGAACCGATATACACCAGTATGTAGTATCTTTTTGAATTGCATACCTCTTCTCTACAATGTAAAGTAAAATTCACCCTCCTGTGGTATCCTTGGTTGACGGCAGGGGGCTTCAAACAAGACACTTTTTTAAACTCTTCAAAGTGTAAAACGTTAAACACATATTGCCAAATTACCGTTCCTGTTCTTACCTGTTATTAGTGTGAGACGATAGATAGGATTTCTGTAACTATCGAACTAAACCTGACAAGTCTATAGGTGTTTCCAACTGAAAGGAAGGTGACGTCAAAGGGAGCTTATTTCCCGACATGTTACTTACCGGGACCATTCGGGACCTTACGGCACCATTCCCAAAGGTGGGCTTAAAATATTTATTTCGCTGAATAGTTAAGGAATGAACTGTATTTTGTAGACAGAAATAATGCAATGCTAGGGTTTTATTGCACCAAACCGGCATTTAGATGCGTCGGGGGAGGGGCAGGGCAGTCATGACATTAAGCAAAGTGTTTTTGAGCGGCGTCGGCATCTGTGGATTATTTTAATTAAAAAAAACTATGGGTACGCTCCACCAACTAATGGTGGCGCTCAGCTTAGGCTTCCCACAATTCTAGGTGGAATGTAAGAGATGAAGAACGCCACTTTAGTCTCTCCCCAAAGAATTCCATCCCTAAAAGCAGTTGCAGAGGAAAACCTTGGGCTGGCCCTTGGAACTAAGGCCCCACGAAAAAAAAAAAAAAAATGAGGACCAAAGGATAAAGGAAAGAGGATTCAAAACTCCTTAAGATTCTTATATCATTTCAACCAATCCAAAATGTATTACCATTTTTCCATCGATTGGCTTTTTTCATTAATTGAGAAAAGGGGGAGGGGTAGGGGGAGGGGGTAGGGGGTGGGGTAGGGGGCTTAAGGATCCAAAGTTCGTGTGCGCTTCACGCAAATAGAAGTGTCGCTCCGCTTAAATCGGGGAACATCTGTAGCACAGTCTATTAGAAGACACCGTAGAAAATACGCGCGGTTACATCCCTGTTTTGGAGGAGCAAATTGCCGCATAGTGGACCTAATGTTATAATTGTCAGTCGACTTTGAACAGAGGGTCCTACCGTGAAAACATGCGAGAAATTCAGGCTAAAATTTCTCGTTGTTATGAATCGCTTTACGATCAATTTCAATCTCATTCTTTCCTAGTGTATTCTTTCAATACAATTATTGTAAAATTTCCATGTGAATTGTCCGAAATTGTAAGTGACGAAAGTACAATTTTCGGACAAAAATATAGCTCTACGGATACCTTTAGTATCCATAACGTAATTACTGGTTATGATTCCTGCTTCTCTTGTAACAACCAATAAGCATACTTTCTGATGACTAAGACAACTCACTTTCAATAAAGATTGGAGGGATGTGACATCAGTCTGTTTCAGTGTTAACATAAAAGAGGACATGTTACGGATGTTTCCTGGAACTAGTCATTCTCGCACAGTACCCTCGGTTTACGAATGTGGGATTTTAAACAAGGAATTAGTTGCATTTTTATAGCAAAAACACCTATTTTTGGTCGGTAAGGAAATCTTATTTTTCTTGTAGGTGACGATAGCTGAGACCTGCTGTTACTCAATCAAGATTGGTGTAACCACAGAGAGGAGGAGGAGGGCACGTAACAAGGAACTGCATTTACCAACATTTTAAAATAGTCTACAAAAGTAGATCGTATGTACGCCGTGACAGTTTATGTGTTATGTCTCATGAACGGAAGCAGATACGGATCTGGAGGCTCCAGATTTAAATTTCTAGGACCTATTATTCACTGAGATCACATTTATCTTTTGGTCATTGTTTTCATTAAAATGGTTAGAGTTCAGAACTCCAAAAGGGCCAAAAGTAAAAAAAAAAACCTCTGATGTTTCAGTTGCGGTTTGTTTTGTTTTGTTTTTTTTTTGGTTTCTGTAACTTTTATTTTCGTATATTTGTTTTTTCTATGACCGCCTTCTTTCTTCGTTTCTGCTCTTATTTCTGTTGCCGTTCCGGCATTCCGAGTTTTAAGCTTTCGTTTGCCCTTCCCTTTCTTGAAAGTTTTACTTTCATTTCTGCCATTTTTTTCCTCGTTCATGTTGAGTTTTTAAATTTTTCGTTTCTGAACATTGCTTCTTGTTTCTGAACAGTTGCTGAGGATTGCTTAAGTTTTTGTTTCTGCTACTTTGCGTTAAAAGCGGAGGCGTGTGGGGCGGGGGAGTAGGGGAATGCGTTTCCTATGGAAGCGCAAAAGGACCATGTAAAAGAAAAAATGATTGATTTACGAAAGTATCTGTTTACTTGTTTTAGAAATATTCGAGATAACGTTAGAACAGATTCACTTAGAAATTAAAAGTTGATTACTTAATTGTTGTTGTTTTAAACCCGACTGATTTGTCATTTATTCCTTAACTGAAACGAACTATAAGTGAAGTTTCGTTAGGATTTTATCGAGTCATATGCATTCCTCTTGGAAAAAAAGGTTTAGATGATGAAAAGAGTGAGAGCGTGCTAATCCACAATCCTTCTTGAAACAAGTTCATCAATATTCAATACAAATCTCAGTGCCAAGAAAGTCCAGCAATACCCGATGGAAGCAGACTATGGTGAGATCAGACAAGGACTACAGGAATGAAGATTCTGTTGACAAACGATGTACAAAGCGGTTTAGGTTTTACGAGGTTAATCGCA
This sequence comes from Stichopus chloronotus, assembly GCA_021234535.1. NCBI lineage: Eukaryota > Metazoa > Echinodermata > Holothuroidea > Aspidochirotida > Stichopodidae > Stichopus > Stichopus chloronotus. Next base: position 38,113,134 of record CM037830.1, read on the forward strand.
GGAGAATTAACAGTACAACGAGGGTTAGTCAGTTGCAACCTTTCACGGTATACGCAATACATACTGATGAAAAAGAATTTCATCAACTTATCAAATCACTTTCTTTGTCCCCATGAATACATCAACTGATGTTTAAATTCAGGATCGAGGTAGCAGTAAAGTGATGAGCGTCAATTACGTAACTGTCAGGTCAGGAAAGGCAACTTTTTTTCGTCAATTGAGGAATTGTAAACATGAGATCCCCTTTTCAAGGTTGGTTCCATGCCGTTTCTGGTCCCCTGAGGGGGAGGGGGGCTTGAAGATCCAAAGTTCGTGTACGCTCACACCAACAGATGGTGTCACTCCTCTTACACAGTACTAAATATATCCTTGTTATGGTGGACCCCCTTAAAACATCCACCCTTTTTGTCGTCGTTTTTTTCTCTGCGAGTTGCCGATTTTTTGTCCTGGTGTCAAATTGACTCCACTGAGATTTTACATTGGTATTATTTGGTTTTATATTCATTTGGGGTGAAAATGATAAGAGGTACCATTTTTCAGTTGCCTATGAAAGGTTAGAAGAATGTTTCTTATGTTATCTTGCACCTTGGTAAGTGCTGTAATATTTTGAAATGGATGATGAATGTTGGGTTGATAGTCCTTAAGTTGTTGTTTCAAAGTACGTTTTAATACAATATCATGCGATTTCAAAACGTAGCAAGATAAATTAATGAATAAGAATAACAGTAAGAAAAGAAAACAGGTGAATATCTGTAGTGGAGTCTCTTAGAAGACACCGTAGAAAATACGCGCGGTTACATCCCTGTTTTGGCGGAGCAAATTGCCTCATAGTGGACCTAATGTTATAAGTGTCAGTTGACTTTGAACAGAGGGTCCTACCGTGAAAACATACGAGAAATTCAGACTGAAATTTCTCGTTTTGATGGATTGCTATACAATCAATATTAAGTCATTCTTCCCTAGTCCATTCTTTTCATACAATTAATGCAAAACTTCTCTCTGAATGGTCCGAAATTTCAAGTGACGAAAGTACCAATTTTCAGTCAAAAATATAGCTCTACGGATACCTTTAGTGTCCATAAGGTACATAGTGGGTGTGATTCCTGCAACTCTTGCAACAACCAATAAGATTTTCTGATGACTAACAGAACTCACTTTCAGTAAAGACTGGAAGAATGTGACATCAGTCTGGTTCCGTGTTAACATAAACTAGGACATGTTACGGATGTTTCCTGGAACTAACCTTAAAAAATACCCTCGGTTTACGAATGAGGGGTTTCAAAGAAGGCATTAGTTGGTTTTCAAAGCAAAAACACCTACTTTTGGTGGCAGAGGAAATCTTGTTTTCCTTTTTGTTTTGTTTCTGTGACCGCTCTTTTATTTCGTAGCTGAGTTTTTTTTTCTTTCTATTCCTGTATTGCGAGTTTAAAATTTTCGTTTCTGAGGATTTTCTTCGTTTCTGAGATCAGTTTAGTTTATTGTTTCTACGACTTTTCTTTCGTTTCTGCGAGTTTTAGTTTTCGTTTTTGTGACTTTGAGTTGAAAGCGGAGAGAGAGAGTTGGAGGGAGGTGGGAGGTGGGGGGGGGGGGGGAGGGGAATACTGTTCTTACAGAAGCGCAGAAGGACCATGTAAAAACGAAAACCAAACGTGATTACTTTCCGAAAGTATTATCTGTTTACTTTTACTTGTTTTAGAAATATTTGAGAAAGTGGAAGAATATATTTAGTGAGAAGTTTAGAAGATAGAAGTTAATTACTTAATTGTTGTTGTTTTAAACTCAACTGATTTGTCGGTTATTCCTCAACTGAAACGAACTTGAAGTGAAGTTTCGTTAGGATTCTATCGAGTCGTAGGCATGCATCGTGAAAAAAAGTTAAAATGATGAAAAGGGTAAGGGAAGAAAAGATGTGATGAGAAGTTAAACGTTGATTATATAATTTTAGAGGTTGATTAATTCACAGGTTGACTTGATTTGGCCTGGTAGATTACTAAAGTTAGAGGTTGATTATTTAATTGTTGTTGTTTTAAACTCAACTGATTTGTCAATTAGGGTTGGTCAGTTGCACACTCTCACGGTATACGCAATACATACTGATGAAAAAGAATTTCATCAACTTATCAAATCACTTTCTTTGTCCCCATGAATACAGCATCTGACTTTTAAATTCAGGATAGAGGTAGTAGTAAAGTGATGAGCGTTAATTACATAACTGTAAGGTCAGGAAAGGCAACTTTTTTTCGTCAATTGAGAAATTGTAAACATGAGATCCCCTTTTCAAGGTTGGTTACATGCCGTTTCTGGCCCCTGAGGGGGAGGGGGGCTTGAAGATCCAAAGTTCGTGTACGCTCACACCAACAGATGGTGTCACTCCTCTTACACAGTACTAAATATATCCTTGTTATGGTGGACCCCCCTTAAAACATCCACCCTTTTTGTCGTCGTTTTTTTCTCTGCGAGTTGCCGATTTTCTGTCCTGGTGTCAAATTGACTCCACTGAGATTTTACATTGGTATTATTTGGTTTTATGTTCATTTGGGGTGAAAATGGTAAGAGGTATCATTTTTCAGTTGCTCATGAAAGGTGAGAAGAATGTTTCTTATGTTATCATGCACCTTGGAAAGTGCTGTAATATTTTGAAATATTTGATGAATGTTGGTTTGATATTCCTTAAGTTGTTGTTTCAAAGTATCTTTTATTACAATATCATGCAATTTCAAAATGTAGTAAGATAAATTCATGAATAAGAATAATAGTAAGGAAAGAAAACAGGGGAATATCTGTAGTGGAGTCTCTTAGAAGACACCGTAGAAAATACGCGCGGTTACATCCCTGTTTTGGAGGAGCAAATTGCCGCATAGTGGACCTAATGTTATAATTGTCAGTCGACTTTGAACAGAGGGTCCTACCGTGAAAACATGCGAGAAATTCAAACTGAAATTTCTCGTTTTGATGGATCGCTATACAACCAATCCTAATCTCATTCTTCCCTAGTGTATTCTTTCAATACAATTAATACAAAACTTCTATCTGAATGGTCCGAAATTGTAAGTGACGAAAGTACAATTTTGGGACAAAAATATAGCCCTACGGATGCCTTTAGTATCTATAAGGTAACTATTGGGTATGATTCCTGCGTCCATTCCAACAACCAGTATGACATCCTGATGATGAAGACAACTTACTTTCAATAAAGATGGGAAGAATGTGACACCAGTCTGTTTTAATGTTAACATAAAGCAGTACGTGTTACGGATGTTTCGTGGAACTAGTCATTCTCTCACAGTACCTTCGGTTTACGAATGTGGAGTTTCAAAGAAGGAATTAGTTGACGCTTTTTAAGCAAAAACATCGATCTTGGCTTTAAAGGAAATCATATTTCTCTTGTTAGTGTTGTTAGTTGAGACCTGCTGCTACTCAATCAAGATCGACAAGTGGATGGGTGTTTCCACAGAAAGGGGGGGGGGGGGGGGACACGTCACAAGGATCTGTATTTTCCAACATTTAAAGTGGGCCTACCAAAGTGGATCGTATGTACGCCGTGACAGTTAAAACAGTTAATGTCTTATGTCTCACGAACGGAAGCAAATACATCAACTGATGTCCAACTTCAGGACAGAGGTAGTAGTTAAGTGCCGAACGTCCATTAGGTAACTGTCAGGTTAAGAAATGCAGCTTTTCGTCATTAATTGAGAAATTGTTAACATGAGGTCCCATTTTCAAGGTTGGTTACATGCCGATTCTGGGACGTGGGGGGATGGGCTTGAAGAGCCAAATTTCGTGTACACTCCACGCCAACGGATGGTGTCGCTCCGCTTAGACAGCACTAAAAATGTCCTTGTTATTCTTGATCCCACAACCCCTCCCCGCCTTTAAAGCATCCGCCCTTGTTGTCTTCCTTTTTCTTTACTGTGTGAGTTGCCGATTTTCTTTCGTGGGGTCAAATTGGCTCCATTGACTCCATTTAGACTTTACATTGGTATTATTTTGTTTTCTGGTCATTTGGGGTGAAAATGGTAAAAGGTACAGTTGCCTATTTAAGGTTAGAAGAATGTTTCTTTTGTTATCATGCACCTTAGAAAGTACGGTAATATCTTGAAATGGTTGATGAATTTTGGTTTGATAGTCCTGAAGTTGTTGTTTCAAAGTACGTTTTAATACAATATCATGCGATTTCAAAACGTAGTAAGATAAATACATGAATAAATATAAAAGCAAGAAAAGAAAACAGGGGAATATCTTTAGCACAGTCTTTTAGAAGACGCCGTAGAAAATACGCGCGGCTTCATCCCTGTTTTGGAGAAGCAAATTGCCTCATAGTGGACCTAATGTTATAATTGTCAGTTGACTTTGAACAGAGGGTCCTACCGTGAAAACATACGAGAACATCAGACTGAAATTTCTCGTTTTGATGGATCGCTATACAATCAATATTAATCTCATTGTCCCCTGGTGTTTTCTTTTAATACAATTAATGCAAAACTTCTATCTGAATGGTCCGAAATTGTAAGTGACGAAAGTACAATTTTCGGAAAAAAAATATAGCTCTACGGATACCTTTAGTATCCATAAGGTATCTATTGGGTATGATTCCTGCGTTTATTGCAACAACCAGTAAGACATCCTGATGACTTAGAGAACTCACTTTCAATAAAGATTGGAGGAATGTGACATCAGTCTGGTTTTTGTTGCAGGACATTTCTAAGATGTTTCATGGAACTGGTTTCCAAAGCAAAATACACCTATTTTTGGTTGTAAAGGAGATCTTATTTTCCTTTTTCTTTTGTTTCTGTGATCGCTTTTTTTATGAGTTTCTTTTCTTTCTATTCCTCCATTGCTAGTTTAAAATTTTCGTTTCTGAGCATTTTCTTCGTTTCTGAGCATTTTCTTCGTTTCTGAGATTTGTTAATTTTTTTTGTGTCTACGACTCTTCTTTCGCTTCTGCGAGTTTTAGTTTTCGTTTCTGTGACTTTGTGTTGAAAGGAGAGAGAGAGGTTGGGGGAGGGGGAGGGAAATACTGTTCTCACAGAAGCGCAGGAGGACCATGGAAAAAAACAAAACCAAAGTGATTGCCTCCAGAAAGTTTTATCTGTTTACTTTTACTTGTTTTAGAAATATTTGCGAAAATGGAAGAAAGGATTTAATGAGAAGTTAAGAAGTTAGAAGTTAATTACTTAATTGTCGTTGTTTTAAACTCAACTGATTTGTCGGTTATTCCTCAACTGAAACGAACTTAAAGTGAAGTTTGGTCAGGATTCTATCGAGTCGTAGCCACGCATAGTGAAAAAAAAAAAAGGTTTAGATGGTGAAATGGGTGACAGCGTGCTTATCAACAATCCTTCTTGAAACAAGTTCATCAATATTCAATATAAATTTCAGTGCCAAGAAAGTCCAGCAATAACCGATGGAAGCAGACTATGGTGAGATCAGACAAGGACTACAGGAATGAAAATTCTGTTGACAAACGATGTACAAAGCGGTTTAGGTTTTACGAGGTTAATCGGAGGAAAATTAACAGTACAATGAGGGTTAGTCAGTTGCAACCTCTCACGGTATACGCAATACATACTGATGAAAAAGAATTTCATTAACTTATCAAATCACTTTCTTTGTCCCCATGAATGCATCAACTGATGCCCAAATTCAGAAGAGAGGTAGTAGTAAAGAGCTGAGCGTCCACTAGGTAACTGTCAGGTCAGGAAATGCAACTTATTCTAGGTGGTCACAGTTGTTGAGAAGATAGATATACGGGGAAAACTAACACAGTTTGACAGTGGGACCACCTCCAAAAGTTGAAAGATAAATACAGTACAGGTATTCATGTTTCATACTATTACCCCGGCTCATTGCAATGTCACTGGTAGAGGTCAAATATGATAATGGCCCAATGCTCCATGTAAAAAACACATTTAAATGGGAATTGTCACTGAAGGAGATTGAAATGAAAACAGATTGGTGAACACCTGATGTCAACAGCATGTTCTAGTTAGAAATTATGGATTTTAAAGTAACATCCAATTCAAAGCGGTACACTGCATTATGGGAGATTAGTGATGTCACATAGTCACAACTGCTTAAATACCCTTTCTTTTTATCTTGACTGTCTTGAACTGTAGAATAGTTTAAGAGATGTAACTTTAACATCCAGAAAATCGAAAGGTCACTCTACAATAGACATAATCTAATTTTTTCACTGGAGTAATGAGCCAGGGTCTAAATCAGGTATGCTTCTATTTCAAAGAACAAAAAAAGGACTTTTTGCAGAAATTTATCAGTGAGGTGAGTTGTCGGTGAGGTTACATGGCATGCACATAAATATCTTACTAGCCAGAGCTATCTTTCTTCAAACATGTATACCATCTTCATTTCAGAGTCTCTTAAATTGTCAGTGGGATATTCCTTGATAGATCATAAGCTTCAAATGGGGAACTTGGCATGACTTAAAATTGGGTATGCTGGTCTAGAGTGTACAGTGTTAGTTTTACAAGGTCAATGAGGATCTTATTAAGGATTGAATGTCATCATACCACACAATCTTTGAAAAAACAACAGCATTTGATAAAAACAAATTCTCTGATTGACAAAAACTGTCAAAAGAACAACTGCAAAAACAGAGTAATTTCTGCCTAAGCATACACAGCAGGCAGATGCTATTTAATTTCGAATAAAAAATCTTTTTTGTCAAAATACTTTGGTTTTACATGAGGTGATTATTCTACTTGCAGTAAAACATACACAACTATGACACACAGATGACATGTTACTGAGTATTTAAGAAAATAAAGCTTTTTCTGACAAACATTTTTGTTATATCATGAGGAATCCAATCTGCATGCTCTACAACCTTAGGCAGATTCATAGATTAACATTTTAAGGCAACCAATGGCAGTAAAGCAATGTGAAAGAACAGTAGAGTTAACAAAGCTTTCAAGTGATACTAGCCAAAAATGATGCAAAATAAAATAAAAACAGAAACTCGCAAATATGTGGACACACTGAATATAAAAATGTACCACATTGTGAGGCAAAGGAAATTGTCTACTGTTATGTTAATGGTTGTGTGACATGAAAATGAAATTTTGGAATTTTGGCTGTATCTATCATTACAAATGTTGAAAGTAGCCACAAATTCCATCAAAGACCATCAAATATTGACGATTTTACAGGCAGATTCCTGTATTACACATGCATCATGAATAAACATTGGCTAAGTATACAAATTTATGCATGATCTATGTTATGCTACACTTTGTTTACTTAACCTTTATTTAAAGGACGATTGAGAATTTTCTATACCTGGTGGGTTTGAGTTGGAAGTATGCATTTTCTTCTCCACAAATATTGATATGACATACCAATGTGAAACCTAGTAATTAAGTGATAAAATATTCAGGCCTAACAAAAGAAAAAAACTGACCTTGTACAACACTTAAATGTCATCATATTTGCATTTTCATCAAACTTTGAACAGATACATCTCAAAAAAGGTAATAGATAAAAACACAATTTCAATATATTATCATTCAGTGTGTCACTCTGTGATTTTTGAATAAAGACAGCTGGTTTTTTTTCATGCATATCACATGACCTTTCATAATACCCACAGACCTTACTGTGTGGTCCATTTACTCCTTTAAGGACAAACCACATAAAAAATGATCTACTCCTATGACTGTCAAACTAGGACAGCATTGATGGAAAATGATGCACGATCTTCATCCTTTCAAAAACCAAACTTGGAAAAAAAAACTGCTACATTCAAAGATGTGATAATGGCCGACTATTGGTTTATACAAAAGTTTTGATTTAATAAGAGAAAACATACATTCATAATGCCCACCCAAGATGGTTGCCAACACCATTCTTTGGCATACTTGCATTAATTTCAATTTAGTAAAAGCTAACTGAATATAATCATGAAAAGTAAAAATAATGGAGAAGTACTAATGTTTACCTCCTCATCCCCCAACCTCCAACGCTGTCTCCTCATTCTTAAAGAATGACGTTATGAGGTTTTGAGTAGTTCATGTCTATTTATATGATTTCAGTTTAGCATCAGGATACAAACTGCAAGTTGAACATAAACTGTAAAAAGAAAATCCATGACAGTCCGTGGAGCCCATTTATTTTGACTATCACAGCTTGAAGGGAAAGTTTAATCCTTGATCAATATGAAGTTATTTTGTCTACATATCTGTTACTGGCAAAATGACAATCTATTGCAAACAAATACTTTGGTAGGTTTTACTCGAAATGAGACATGACAAAGTTCACAGGTATTACTTTAGAGGTAATTCTTAGATACCAAATTGTGCTATAGGGAACGTGAATACCTAAATATATTTGGCAAATTTCTGCTGAAAATAACTATTTTCATCTTCCAAATCCAAGAAGTAGAAACAATAAGAAAAAAGGATGAAAGGCAATTGTAAGAGTGCTTAGTGTCAAAATAAACCTGCCATGATGCAATTAGGTCCTGATAAGTGCATCAGGTTCACCGCTGGACTGTGCATATTCGATATTTGACTGGTCGGGCCAAGATCCCCACATCAGGATCCAGGCAGGGAATTGGATCCTCTTTCGGCAGGGAAAATTTAAACCGCTGCATGAGATTGGTAAAAAACAGGAACAGTTCCATTTTGGCCAGATGTTCGCCAATGCAGGAGCGTCGACCTGACAGAGACAAGTAAAATGGTGTTAGCCTTAATTTGCAAAGCAATCCAAAAGAGATTCTTGATTCTCAACATTGATCTTCTGTGCATAAATCTCCCAAGAATTTAAACAACATTATGATGAGCTCTTTTCATTGGTGCCACTCACAGAAACCGAGATAATTAAAATTACATATTGAATGAATTTATTTGTTAAATGCAAATTGGCCGGTGTGAAAAACAGGGGCCATGAACCACAACATTGGTACACTGTTAAGATATGTCTGTGTGTAATCATCTCACAACTACGAGCAGAGAGGTCTATACAGCAAAGAAATATATTAAACTTTATTCATCTGTGAAAGAAACTTCCCTTGCTCTCACAGACAGGGCTAGGAGTTGAGGGACATTTACGCACATATGAAATACAACAGGTCTAGAAAAAACTAGAAAGCAAAACAAAAGTGTGCTAAATGTAATTTTGGCAGAAGGAAAATGTGGTATGAAAAACATACAAACACAAAAACAAAGCATGATGTGTAGAAGACAAAACATGAACAGGTAAATCTATAAAAATCAAAATAAAAAAAACAGACATTGCAAAAAAAATAGTCACAGAATGACAAAATTGATAAAAAAAACTTAAGAATCAAAAACTAAGTGAACCACAAGTCAGGTACAAGGTCAATAGCTACATAAATTTGTAAGGCAGATTTATTATGATTGTGGACTAGCATTCAGTACCAGATGAGATATCCACATACATTTCTCGAACAAGCTAAAGTGTGTATCAGATAGGCTTTAACATATAATAAAACAGGGATAATTGAAATATAGCTTCAATGACAAACACAAATTTGAAAGTCATTTTGCTGTCCATGACAAGGTGAGATCTCAAATTTACAGACAAAAGATAATTAGTGTCACATAATAAGACAAGAGGACTTAAGTGCTGAATCAGTCTATGACAGGTTGTGTGCTATGTTGTATTTACAAAATAACTTGACACAAATTTTCTTCCAATCTGACTTGCTTGATATAGTTTGTAAAATAAACTAGGGCTTACCCAATCCAAACGGTATGAACTCTTCACGTTTGCGAATTGATTTCCCATCCTCACTCAAGAAATGGGTTGGGTCAAACTGGTTGGGATTCTTCCAGACTTTGGGATCATGGAACAGACCCCACAAATTAAAGAATATTTGGGTCCCCTGCAAAGTGTGAGAAAAACAGAAAGCAAAGAGGACTTTTCAACAACTGCAATAGTTATAAAGCTACTGATAAGGTCTCCTATATTGAACAAGTAAAACTACACAATTGCTCTTTATGAAACTTTTGCCTGAGTCATTTACACAATTATACTGATCACAAAGTGTAAGCTTAAGTACATCACCTTTAACTTGTCTACTAGCATTGAGGTCTTTCAGAAAAAGTCTATTTGATCATTACATCATCACAACAAAACTGGTTTTCCATGTCAATTTACTGAGGTCTGCAGTACAGCATATATGCAAACTAGTGGGCTATTATTTACTATAGCCTTTTGTAAGTAAGTTTATTAAGTATTAAAGAATGCTATCACAGAAAAACTTTAATGTTCCTCAACTCAGTACTGAACAGCTCCATGTAACTGATGCAAATCTTTCCAATCTTAACTTGCTCTGTGACCAGCAAATGTAACAGGCTCGCTGCTTGAGATACCTTTGGACTATCAGAGTTAAATGTGTTTTGGGAGACAGGTTTAGATGGTACACTGGTGCTGATACTACTTATTACCAAGAAGGGACCTGTTTGTTACAACTATCAGTGCTTCCATAAACAACCAAAACCTCCGAAATGTATCAGAACCGTCTCAAAGGGTTCACAAGGTAGTACTTATAGAGACAAATCAACATCAAAATGGAGTAAAAAATAATCTTGAATCCAGTATCAAAACATTTCATGTCAATAGTTTGCAAAAGAAATGATTACGCATCACTGTAAACCATCGAGGTTTGCCCATGGGAGCCTGATCTTATACACAATACACTAATAGTGTTTCAACACAGCTACTTTTAGCTAGGATAACACGTTTTTAGGATAAAACACACTTCATTCATAGGCTCTGACCACATTTAGCAGTCTATGCAATCAAAATACTAGCAGACAGCTGTGTGGTTGCTTCAAAGACGTCTGGGTTGAACATTTGAAACAGCCATGTGCAGATGACGACCTTGTCAACAAGCTACAGCGTAAAACAATGATTCGTGGTGCAGTGTGGTGCAGTTCTGTTTCTGAACCATGAAGCTCATGGTACCCAGGCACCGTCCAAGTTTAGTTTAAGAGGTGTTACACAATGGATGGAGGGGAAATGGGTAGAGAAAGTTCCACAATAATATTAAAGAAGATCAATACCTTGGGAATGTTGTAGCCAGCAAGTTGGGTGTCCTGAAATACTCCATGAGGGGGGACAAGAACCGCCACTGGCCTGAATCTTTGCACTTCCATCAAGACGGCCGAAGTGTAGGGCATATTGTCACGATCTTCGTACGATGGTTGTCTGTCTCCTCCAATAACCCTGTCGATCTCCTCCTGTACCTATGAGTGTGTGATATGTTCATGGTAAGATCTTTGCTACATTATTTATATTACTTAGACTTGATGCATATACTTACAGTGAGCTAAATAATTATCCACAAGTCCTTCAAAATGTTTCAAGAATGATTTTTGAGATATCGTGTTGATGGGTCGGTCAACTATGATAGTCACATCCTAGTACTAACAATATAACATTATCTCTTTTCTCATCTTCAGGTGATTCCACCTAAACACTTTTACACAGGGTGCAGACATGGTGTTACAGAGAATATCTCCTTTTCATCCTCAGATGTTCCAACATAAAGGGTGAATACATGGTGCTTAAGATGATATCTTTTTTATCTTTAGTGTTCCACCAGAACATACAAGGTGTATCCATGGTGCTATAGAGGATTGCCTTCACACTGTTTCCCATATGTCGGCATTTGTATTTGCCTGCTGCTATGAACACAACTGACTGACATAAAAAAAAGTGAGATCATAGATGCCAGTGACTCACTTTTTCCTGTATTTCAAGATTCAAGGAGGTCAGAAGGATGGCGTACAAGAGGGTGTTAGTAGTGGTGTCGGTGCCACCGCCAAATATCTCCATGACCGCTCTCCAGGCTTGTTCTGGTTTGAAGATAACTTCCTCTCCACTCTCCTGCTGCCTCTTAATCTCCAAGAGGTACATGTCGATGAAATCTCTCACATCCTCTTTGTCCAATGTTTCCTCGTGCTCCTTCAAATGCTTGCCGACGTATCCCTTCAGAGAGTTGATGGTTTTGTAAAAATGGCTGTAAAATGGGGTCCGAAGTAAAAACGGAAAGCTGTTGGCGATACCTGTCAGGGAAGTTTCACCAAAGAATCCACGAAATGTGTCGATGGTGGTCCTAAACTCTTCATCCTTGTAGTCAAACCTCTTTCCAAAGTTGATGCTGCAGATGACATTTGCTATGATGAAGGTCGTGTACATCGAAGGATCAAAGGGTCCCTTAATGTCAGTCCAGACCTCCATCAGTGCTCGGGCTTCTTCGTTGATCTTATATTCCAGACTCTTCTTTCCGACACCAAAGTTTCGAAAAGCTTGCATGACAAACTTTCTGCGCTCTTTCCACACTGGTCCATTCTGGAAGAAGAGGCTACCTGGAAATGGAAGAGGAAAACAATTGTGAAACAACTACAACAGGCACTTCCATTCTCTCAAGAGCTACACTGAATGGGTTTAAAATTACTCCACTGGTTGCGACATCTTCCATCTTTGGGAGATGGTACATACTGTTTCTGTGGCAAATTTCTCACCAACATTGAAAAAGTCCCTAACAGATATTTCTGAACTTTTAAGTAAATATAGCAAGACCACCAAAACATGGATCAATCAAAATTACAACTGCCCTTTGGTTAATGTATTTATGACAGGTACACAATTAGGTAATCTTCAAAAAATGGTGGTTACTTATTTGTTCATACTACATCCAGATACGGGATACATCCTTGGGCCACCATGAGAACGCCACAGATTCTAAACAGCCGTTGCATGTATCTCTCAATTATGGGGATCTTGGGTTACCGTACCCTAGCTGTAGAGCAATTCTGACATTACTGATGAAGTGTTAAGTAGCATCAGTTGGAGCAAAACAAATCAGAAAACATCAAAACAATCAGTTGCATATTAGATAAAAATGTATGTTAGTTCATATTCCTGCAGGAGAGAGCTTGAAAAGTATAACAACTGTCCATCTTTGAAACAATGATTGGGGTTTTTCAAGGGGGTTTGAATTTGTAGCTTAGTATCTACATAACAGTTCCATTAGGATCATTTAGAAAGTTTTATTTTCTTTCCACAGGATACTGGTGAAAGTTGACTTTAAGAAAATTGATATAATACACAAATAATAAATGTCAATGGGTGTAATGTAATGAATTCTTCCATAAGTTGAAAGACTGGACGTTCTTTCCAATGAGGTGAAGCCGAGGTTGAAAAGAATGTCCACTCTGTCAACTCATGAAATTATTCATGGTATTGCACAAATTGAAAACATTCATTATTTTGTTATATAACACCTTTTACTGCAAACTAATACGATGACCTGTGGCATGTACATACCTCAACGATCACTGCCTCATTGCCATGAGGTAGTATGTACTAAGAAACAACCTTGGGTTAGTACAAATAACCCACAGTCAAGCATCACAATTGTGATGATAGTGCTGAACCATGCATGGCATGTGACAACCCTCCAATCAGAAATAAGGAAAAGTACAAAGCACAAGGCAAGGGTGTCAATGCAACCATGGAGCTAGTACGTGAAAGCAGATAAGCTTCCTTTGAAGTCATCATGGGTTCCTACATTCTCAGAGTAATAAACCGTGAATACTCTCACTGAACATCTACACTTGATGACAAATAGTTTTACAATGGAGCTATTACTTAGGGACACATGTTTAGTTATTTTAGGAACAATCCGGAATCTTTGCAAACTTCATACGCAAAAGTTAGACTTACATTGCTGAAAGGATATGTTACTAGCTAAGGAAAGAAATTGGAATAATAAAGGAATTTGATCCTGTAGACGTGCAACGGTCTACAGTCATTTAGACCAGAAGACTAAAACGGTATCACATTTGTCGGCATCCATGATCACCTCAAAGCATTGTTACCATCAAGTCTTTGTTTGAGGATTACGTCCGGTCTGAACAAATCAAATTCTCATTAGGAGAGTTAAGTCAACCAAACTCCGACAATAACTAAAGGACTTGTCAATCAAAGTGTCTTCTCACAAAAAGGATTTTAGTAGTTTCAATACATATTGCCTAAGAGATTAAACTGAATTAATTGCTTTAAATCCATCCATAATAGCTCCATGATGCAACCTAAAAAAGATAGTTAATGACATTTGCCCATCTGTCCATGACTCCATGGCCTAATACTTGAATTTTCAACAATAAATACTAAATAGAGGGCAGTAAGAATTAAGACTGTCTATATACTATTTGTTGCACCTTTCATTATGTCATTAGGTGACCCTTATAGCCATACCTTGCACCTTGGCAAGTCCCTCCACACAACCCTGTGACATTTTACTTCAAAATCTCTTGAGCAAACAAGTTCCCAAGGCACTATTGACTATAACTTCTTTACCAACAAGTGGCCAGAATTACTTGCTAACTATCACTTCTAATTCTATTGTTTGAGATAAGACATGCACCACTGCACTGCCCTCTCTCTGCTTAAGGTGGCAGAAGATGAACCGTGGTCCTATCAACTTAAGCTGCTTTTTCACTTATAAGCTGGCCTTGAGTGTAGTACCAGATCTGGATCGGATCCCTGCTCCGGATCAATGGTTTTGCTTTCATGATTTGATCCTTTGTGGTGAATCAGACTCTCAGCAAATGATTAGTAAACAGGAAGTTACATATGTAAAACTATGATGCATAAGACACAACACCATTGTCCAAACTCCCACCAATTTCAAGGAAATACAAGATGCACAACATGCAATTACAGTACTGTGCACTGAAGCAATACTGTACAAAATTCACCAGAAGATACCGTAGAGACATTTGCATTGCAATCAATCCGCTTGCCATGAGAAATAATGAAGGTGAATGAAGGATATCTTGTTTTCTTAAGTTGTGTGTAATTCAAATGTAGAGTCGGCTACTTGAAAATTTCGCCCGACTTCACACTCGCTGGTTATGTCAGAGTTTTGATCACTACTGCAATAATACTGCCTTGAAATTCCTTGAAAACTTTGCCTTTCCAGTGATGCTATAGATTCTTTCCTACTTAAAACTTTCCACCCTAATTAACAACAGACCAAGGGCACTATGGTTCCTTTTTGAAGATTATCATAAACCAACTGTAAACATTTAGTCTTAACAAAGGCTAATCTACAATTCATCACATCACAAAAAAGTGTGGGCCCCATTTTGTTCATTAGAATGCAGATCAGCCAAGGGTACTTGAATACTAATCTGAAAAAGCCTCAACACTGTAACATATAAAACTGATTGCTTTGTACAATGCAATAATTTTTGGCCCATATGGCCAAACCTTAAGTTGGACCCACAAATGTTGAACACTGGTAAAGGTCTCACTAGCACAACCATAATTTGACAGAAAAGAAATATTTTGCATATTTCATTAAATGGTCCATATGGGACCAATTATTTGAACAATCAGAATGAACTGCTACCATACAGTAGTAGTAGCATGACACAAGTTCATCTTGCCATACAATCTGTAGGAGAAGAGACATTTTGCAAAATTTAATAAAATGGTCCAATTGGCTAATTAGGACCTTGAACCCAAAAATTTTGAACACCCAGGCTGAAGGCACCACTTCCATAATGCATCTGTACATCAAGTATAAAATTTGTCTAAACTGTACAACTTGAAATATTGGGTTACAAAGTTTCAGACTTTTTCCCCCCATTCTCCCAGATGACCTTTGCCCTCCACCAAAAAACAATAGGGCACGCCTTCTCAATATGGTGAACCTACATAACAAGTTTGACTTTCATCTGACTTTCCCCTATTGAGTAAGAGCGTACCCAAGCAAGTGTCACAGAAACAGAGTTTTGCCCCTCTGTCTCCAGATAACCTTTGATCTCCACCAAAAACAATAGTGCACACCTCAATATGGTAAACCTACATATCAAGTTTGACTGTCATCTGACTTTCCCCTGTTGAGTTAGAGCATACCTAAGCGAGTGTCACAGATGCACACACATGCACATACACCCTCACACACATGACAACCTGACTGAATAGGTTCCTTTGCTGACACAAGGAACCAGACAGGCAACTTAACTTGAATAAAGAACCAGTATTTGCATAAGATGGAGTGGACTATATGATTAAGGCCTACCTCAATTGAATTAGTGATAAAATTGTGTAAGGTGCAGTACTGTGACGTACATATACTGATGTATATTGATGTAGTAAGACAATAACTTGTTAAACCATTCAATCTTACCAGTAAACATCAGCAAAACCTTTATCTACTCCAAACAAATATGCACATGTACAGTATAGCTATACATGTGCATGCCTACATGTAAGAACAGTTTAGAAAAAAGCTCACTGGGAAACAGAATCATGTGATGCCAAGAGCGGGTCAGCTTTGTCTCCGGTCACCGTGATCCACCGAGCATTCACACACACAATTCTGACCTGTTGCTCAAGATCTGATCTGCCCCCTGGGGATGGATCATCATTTCTGCATCTGATCTTGAAGGCAAGTGCTTTCACACTACAAAGTTGATCTTGAGCAGTGGATCAGATGATATCTGTGGATCAGATCCTATCTGTGGATCAGATTCGATCTGTGACTGAGATGTGGATATGATGCACTGCTCTAGATCCAGTGTGAGAGCAGTCTCAAATCCACTAAGAAAGGCACAAAACAGGTTTTCATTTCGCTTCTAAGACGAGATCTTATGATTTCCACTCTTTTGTCCTAGTGTGACAATCAAAACATTGATTCCAATTAGACACTGGTAGTTTTGAACTATGTTGATACTTACAGACACACTTACAGACACAGACTTAAAGACACACCTCAAAGACCTTAACATCAGCCAGATATCATCTTCAGGTGGATACCATCAGTTGCAAAGTGTGGTGTAAATTAATTCATACACACAGTGCTCAGACTGAGACTGCATACATGGACCTTTCAGACCAACAGTAAGTTGTATGCTACACATCTTCAATGTTCTACCTGGTTTGGAAATTTACTAGAAATAATCTGACTTACCTGTCTCCATTCATACATTTGCCATCACTCCTACAATTTAGCCATTATGATATGCCAACCTTTGACACCAGCTTCAGCCCTACGTAAACTAAACAAGATCACTCGTGCATTTCAATATCACATTTATTTGTACCTTGTAATATCCTTACCATCGTTGCCAATGGTCCAAGCTAAGATTGCAGGAAGAAACCGATCAGAGAAATTGTCAGCTTGCTTTGTAGCGGTCTCTTTGATGATGTTAATGTCAGTAATTAGAACGCTCCTAGCTCTGCCCAGGTATACAGTATAGATACCGCCATACTTCTCGAACATCCAATAAAACACCTACAATTGAAGGAAAGAAATACAGAATTTGTAGGTAGTTAACTAAAAGTGTAGGAAGCATATCCTTCAATGCTTCGAACTGCCTCCAGATTTGGTCAATGATTGGTTATACATGAGCATCATATATTTAGTCATTTCGAAAATCACCCGGTTTGGTTATCTATGAACAACTTATCAGGAATCTTGTCATGGCAGATGGGAGTGCATAGATGTCATGAAAAAGGCAAGGAAGAAGTAAACTGGAAATGATTGAGATATATAACAATACATGTTACCACTCATCTGCCAGTTGTACCTTTTACTCAGTGTATATCATTTATTTATGACCTGGTGACCTTTGACAAAGTTTCTCTGTCAGAGCAGAATCTCCTTTTGACAACCTTCCTTCCAAGTTCCTATCACCACCTTTTGTCGAAACACCAATAAAAAATTCAACATTACATAGAATTATGGCACTGAGACATATCAACCTCCCTGGCAAGACCCCCCCCCCCCCCGGCTTGTGTTAAATGTGAACAATAGTATTTGGTTGACATCAGAGCGCTGTCTTTTTAATTTATTCTCATATATTTTTAAATATTGTTTGACTTAAAAACTGCAAATGTGTAATGCCAAATTGATGCCATTTCTACACACAGACCTTCATACCAATTCTTATCTGATATGATGATACCTCACTACCACAGCGAAACATGACAGTGAGTCTCAAAATCGCTCCAAATAATGGATTCTCTCATAAACAGGTCACCTACTGATTCTCCTATTGAAATATCAGGGAAGACCCTTCAAGCTACCCAAAGAA
Source organism: Stichopus chloronotus (assembly GCA_021234535.1). Lineage (NCBI taxonomy): Eukaryota > Metazoa > Echinodermata > Holothuroidea > Aspidochirotida > Stichopodidae > Stichopus > Stichopus chloronotus. The sequence goes on from CM037830.1 coordinate 38,131,232, forward strand.
GCAATTTACTCCATGTACTGGGTCAACAATATTTACAAACCAGAATCAAAACACTTGGAATGTACTTCTCTGAAGAGGATGAAAATGTACAGTTTTAGGAGAAGTCAAACTAATAGGTCGTTGAACTTGTTGAATGATGATTGTAACTTGAATAAGAAAACGATAAGCATGCAATGGTGGTTCATCAGGGGTCAAAATAAGCCTCCAAACTTTGAGAGCCAACCAAGTCCATAGCTCATGAAATTTAGGGGCCAAATGAGAAAAAAGTGGCCTGACAATAATTAGTAGAAATGGGACGTAAAAATAAGTGTTAGTGAGTATGTGTGAATGCTAAGCAACAGCAAAAGTCTCAAGCCATTATCAAGAAGATATCAAGTAGGAGAAAACCTTCAACTTAAAAGTAATGAATATATTAAAGATTGTTAGTTTAGAGTCTTGTCCACATGCCAGGTAAATGTTTTTGGCATTCTTGATCTACTGGAGTATTTTGCGGTAATTTTGATGAATGACTTTGCTCCCCAGCTGAATACTGTAGGAGTCTCAGCGGTATATGCAGCAACCAATAACACTTGCGAGATTGTACAATGTTTTTTGGGACTGAAACCGCCTATTTTATTGAGTCCAAAACTTTGCATTCATTGCCACGAATTAAAACTAGAAAGCCAAAAGGCTTAGTGATTCCTTGCCTCATGATATATATTGTAACAAACATGAATCGCCCACATGACAAGCATGAGATCCCACACAGTTATCCTATTTGAGATACCATCTTAGTAAGGTCAAAACCTTTTGAATTCTCGTGACCCAAAATGACCTTTCACCTCCACTTAAAACGATAGGGATCACCTACCCTATATGGCCATCAACACGCTAAATGTGAACAATTCACAAACTAAGTATAAGATCCCTCACATTTATCACCCTTAAAATATCATGTATACAAGGTTTTGACCTTTTGTCACCCAAATAACCTTTGACCTACACAAACATAAGAAAACTCCCAAACGGATATGATGCTGCAGGGGAACAAATTATATTTTGTCGTGTCTAATAACTTGATAAGAAGGTAAACATGTTTATTTAATCAAAATTATAGCACTTTATTTTGTCGAGTTACAGCTATTGGTAGCAGCTCTTTCGTATTTGATTTTTTGGCGTGATGCCCTTCCCAATGGCTATGAGGTCCTTGAAAATTAGCAAAAACTGATAACCCTATTAAACCAGAATCTAGCATGACTTGCAATTTTGCCTTTAGTCTCAACACACAGTACAAGTTTCCTTGGTTTGATACACAGAAGTCATTTGTTTAAAGCTTAGCTGAACTACTGTAAAGTGAAATAGGGCATTTAGAATACACCAACATGGCGTACAAAGAAATTCGCTTTAACCATTGTTAAACCATTCAGTCTCATCAATAAATATCTGTCAAAGCTTCATCTCCTCAAAACATTATGCATGTGATGAGTAACTGATGCATCATTTGAATTTTAAAAAGTTTGGGTGCACAAATTATTGTTGAGCAACAAATAAGTAAATTTCTGATCTGTGAGAATCTTATTTCTTGAAAATAAGGCTACTGTAATTGGTTATTCTGAATAATCTATCATTTTATGTCCACAAATAATGGTTTTAAAAATATGGTTGTTTTCTGTAAAACAAACACCCTATTTCCCTTTAAGGGCTAAACAGAGACACTGTTTGTACAGTAAATGGTTAAGTCCATTGTGCACCTGGCTCAACAGACTGTATGATTTATTCTGGACATTGCGGTTTCTACTGGCAGTCAACTGTCATAAATTATGTCAGATAACAGTGGCCAATTTGAACAGAGGTGGGTCAGTTACAATTTGATTCATTCAATTAAGCAATCACAGTTCATGCACGCTCAAAGGTATTTGATCCAAATTATCAGTAATTTAGTTCTTTTTATAAAGCTAATAACCCATGGTATATTTAATCAATTCCAATTTACAATTCATGCATGCTCAAAGGTCCTTATAAGGACAGTGGCATAAGGTTTGCCAAATAATAATCTTTGATACCAAATTTAATGTTGTCTTCATCTTTTCTTTATGGTTATCGAAGAGACAATGTTGGTATGTACTAAAAGAAGTTCTCAAATCAACAAGAGGATTCTACATTACAAGTATAAAATTCACTAGAAAGACCGTTGTTTAAATATTGTAGACTTTCACATTTTGACCTCCCATTTTCACCTCTGCCAAAAAAAATAGGGATCATCTACTCGATATGGGCAATCCACACCCTAACTATGAGATCTCTCACATTTATCGTTCTGGAGATATCGTGTTTACAAGCAATTTTCAAGGTTCTGACCTCTGGTGACCCTTGTACTCAATAAGATACACCTACACACTTCGTATGACATCTGCTCAAGCTTCTCTTCTTGAGATATTGTGTTTACATGGTTTTCAAAATTTGACCCCTGTTGACCCCAAATGACCTTTGACCTCCAATGAAAACAATAGGGTTCCTCTACTCAACATGGTACAACTACATACTAAACATGGGATTTCTACAAGCTTCCTTTCTTGAGATATCGTGTTTACAAGGTTTTCACAATTTGACCCCTGTTGACCCCAAATGACCTTTGACCTCCACCAAAAACAATAGGGATCATCTACTCAATAAGGGCAACCTTCATGCCAAGTATGAGATCACTCAGAGTTACGCTTCTGGAGATATCACGTTTACACGCAATTTTCAAGATATTTACCATTTGACCTCTAGTGACCCCAAATGACCTTTGACCTCCACCAAAAACTATTGGGATCATCTACTCAATAAGGGCAATCTACATGCCAAGTATGAGATCACTCAGAGTTACGCTTCTTGAGATATCGTGTTTACAAGCAGGCGTCACACACGCACATACATACATACATACACACACACACACACGACATCACCATCGCATAGATTCCTCTGCCTTCGGCAAGGAATCAACAACTACAAACGTATTTCAGTACAGTCTGATTTCAGAAATAATGCATGCCACACAGCTGTTTAGAGACAGAACTTACAAATGACAATATCATAAAAACAAAATGTAGCTCTAAGCTGTACTGCAAGGCAGCTTGAGACATGTCATCACTTTAAGGCCACTTATGTTGTTTGAACTAGACACCTACAACAACAATTAAGAAAAAGCAGACAGTCAAAAGGCTTTGTGAAATTGTCCAAATAAATCGTCCATGTGACAAGTATGAGATCAGCTTTATACAGCATTTCTCTTGAAATATCATGTTTATACGCTTTGGATTCAAAATGACGTTTTACCTCCTCTTAAAACAATGAGTGCAAAATTTGAAATCATCTACTAAATATGGGAAATACACGTGCCAAATATGTTACCCTTCTTAAGATAAAATGTGTACAAAATTTTGATTTGTGGTGACCTCAAATGACCTTTGCCCCCCTACAAAACAACAGGGTACAACTACTTAATATGAGCAATAGACATGCAAAGTATGAGATCTGTCAGTGTTTCACTTTTTGTGATATAGGAGTATACATAGTTTAGACCTTTTGACCCCACATGACCTCACATGATCTTTGACCTCCACCAATAACAATAGTGATCCTCTACTCTATATGGGCAATCTGCACTACAAATATCAGGTTCCCTACAGTTACCCTTCTTGAGATGCTGTATATTGTTTACAAGGTTTTCACAGTTTGACCTCTGGTGACCTAAAATGACCTTTGATCTTCACAAAAAGAATACGAATCATCTACCTAGTATGGCCAACCTACACACTGAGTACGACATCAGTCAAGGTTACCTTCTTGAGATACCATGTTCACCGTGAATATCCAAATATGCACACACACAACATCATCATGACACAGATTCCTGCACTAAGGAATCTATGATATCTGCTCTTTAGTGTTCACAGGTGTACTCCACCGCAAATACCAGTTTTCCGATCTTTGATGCTTAAAGAACTTGAAAAGGCAATCAGAGTCAATAAACTGAAAATCATACTCAGGCTATTGAATTTCATCAATTTTAATTTCTGAAGGCATAAAAAAAAACTCATTAAAACTGTCCAACGTTTTACCAGGCAACCACCTTAGAATACGAGCAGGTTACATTGATGATGCAGTGGATTCCTTTTCAATATTGAGCATTGGCTGAGTACTAAACACATAAAACATACCAAAATATAAGATCTGTCCAAGCTTTCCTTCTTGAGATTATGTTTGCAAGGTTTTCACAATTTGACCCATGTTAACCCCAAATGACCTTTGATTTTACCAAAAACTGTAGGTTTCTTATTGCTCAATAAAGCTCACCTACATACCAAATATGACATCTGTCCAGGCTTCCCTTCTTGAGATATAGTATTTACAAGGTTTCCACAATTTGACACCAAATGACCTTTGATGCTCACCAAAAACAACAGGCTTCTTGTACTCAGTAAGGCATTACATACCAAATATAAAATCTCTCCTAGTTTTGCTTTTTGAGGCATCATATCTACAAGGTAGGTGTTACAAACATACCTATACACACAGACACATACAGCACACACACCCATACACACACACGCCAGCATGAATGCAATGTTACAATTCTCATCAAAACCAAAAAAGACAGTAACCACTTTGCACGGCAGCAAATAGGGCATAAAAACAGTGAGGAACAGAATTGGTATTTTAAACTTTGGTCATGGTATAAGAATCTGACATCGTAGGGCAGACTTAATCACCTAGAGCCTACTTATGTTCCCAAATTGCCTGAATGGTGAAATTAAAAGACATACTTAACTTTTGATGATGACATTTTAACATTTTGCTTTTTGAGTACCCATGTAATCCCTTTAAACAGACTCAGTAAGTAGACAGAGAGAAACGCGACAACAAATGTAGTTTACCTTATAGTTCTTCTTTCCAATTAAATGAAGGAGGTTGCCAAGGATCGGTAGAGGTGTCGGCCCAGGTGGAAGATTCTTGGGTGTCCTTATCCACCAGAGAGCGGTCAAGAAGACAACACCAAACAGCAAAAGTGACTTCAGATTGGTCAAAAGAAATGGAACAAGCAAATCCACTGCCATCATGCATTAAAGCTGCAATGATAAGCAGAGAACAGAAATATGGTACCATGAGTTCAGCTGTAATTTCTACACTTCATATACAAGATATAAACAACTTGTTAGAGAGTGTTATACATCAAGGATGCAAATAATCACATCAAAGGTCACAGACTCAAAGGTCATAGCATCGAAAATAAAACATAACAAGTTAACTTTTAGAGGAATTATGCATCACAAAATTAACAATTTGATGTTGAATTACCAGCGATATCGCTGACTAAAATATGAAAATATTACTAAGATTGTGAATCATATTTGCTAACAAGCCCAACATGAATATCACGGTAATAACTGTCAACCTCCAATGAAATGACTTCATCTCCTGTAGGACTCTAACTGCATAGCCATAGTAATTACAATGTAATCAAATGAGCTCTATTTGTTCTATTGAGCATGGAACCCACAGTCAATTATGATGTTCAAAGTACTACAGTGAATAATTACGAGCAATTGTTTATATGGTTGATTTTTCTCACCACAGGTTCTCCCAGTTTCCATGAGCAGCAAGATTTTTGTCACAAAAAGATGACTGTGTACGCAATAAGTGGATAAATGCAGCTAAACAGGTTATGCAGAAAAACTCACAGATGATTGAACAAAAGGGCAGTCACGCAGGAAGGTGTCACAATATTTTCACTCTAGTTTATTACAGTACATGGCACTAGAGGTCAAAACTAGGCTGCATTGCCATTAATCTAACATGTGAAAAGTTCACAGCTAGAGCTAACGGTGGAGCTAGCAGTTTCAGTCTGAGGCAACCAAATGGCTTTCAGGGGCACTGTATAAGATATTGGAAGGGGTTAAGTGCCGGCAGGATTATCTAAGTAGAATGCCATCATCAGAATTTGGGCTTTTCAAACTCCCCAGATGGCCAGAAACAGCAACTCCTTTGAGCTATAAAGTGCATATGCACAGTCTTGAAACAGGGTACTCATATTTGCAATATCTCACAGAAATGAGAGCAAAAGTAAATCTATGAAAATGCTAAGACATATCAGATGGGTTGAGTTGATACAAGAATTATAAATTATGCATCCCCTCTCATATACTTGGAGGAATTGACAAACATTTCCGTGGGGATGAACATATCTTTAGTCCCACACTTTGCCATAAGACATGTGCATGCCTGCATGAAGTTTGATTGTTTCCGGGGGGGGGGGGGGGGGACAAGAGACTCGAAGTATGCCGCCATGAGTGTAGCTAAATTTGTTTTCTTACTGGACCTGGGACATGGATGCTCTGGGGACATCACTGAGTACGATACAGTGTGATATCCCCTGTTGCATTGGCCCAGCCAGAATGTTTAATTAGGGGTGAACTGTGAATTGCTCGAATACTATCAAAGAGGAGCACCAGCATCATTTGGAACATAACAAACCAGAAAAAAGATATACATAAAAACCCTCCTTTAGATCCTTAAAGTCCGGAATCCAGAACAAAATCCCCCGCAAACTGCGCTTCTCAGGCTCAGCAAGTAAGCTCCAGGAAATGGTATTGTCAGTAATTTCTTGGATGAAATATTAATCTCATTTTGGGAATTTTCAGGGGAAAAAGTCTGATCAAATTGCACATTTCATGATGAATACATGTACTTGCTTGAATTTGAAGCCAAAGGTGGCAACTCATCCATCATTATTTTCTGGATGTGGAGGGCGCTGTAGAACTCAAACTTGTGTTTTCTTTACCTTCTCTTTAATTTTTTTTCATAATCTTATTCTATCTATGTAACTATTTTTTCTCTTCTTTGTGAAAAGCCAAAAAGGGTGCCGGTTCCCCATTTGAATTGGTCAGGGAGGGCAACTGCCCCTCCCCCCGACCATATGGTAGCTCCCCCACTGGCTAGATCTACAAATGCAATGAATGAAAACATGGTATGTAAATGACTGACCTTATTCATAAAGTGACTCCATAAAAAAAATTACAATATAGGTCAAAAGTCACACAGCAAAAACTCATATTTTAGCTAACTTGTCTCTCTGTAAAATGTCAACACCACATATTACACTGCTCTATTAACTGATTCTCGAAATTTTTGATTGTTGTAACCATTTTCCTTTTGAAGTTTTCCTTTCACCTCTCACCTGTATACAAGATCATTTCATGGATCTCTTCAGCTACAGGTATTAATCGCTTCCTCTTGGCTGCACAGCATGCACAAACCAGTTTGAAGTTTCAGCAACTTTTCCTTAGTGACTTACTGTATTTATGCAGTTTTGAAATCATGTCCACGATTGACATCAAATGACCTTTGACCTCCATAAAAATGTCATCTACTTCTCAAGTACTACCAAAGCTTAGAGTTTAAAGTTCTAGCAATGTTCAGTTGTTGAGATACCTTCCTTTTCATACTTTTCACACTTTAAACTCTGGTGACCTCAAATAACCTTTGACCTCCATGAGAAATAATAGGGACCACCTACTCACAATGAAGCTACCAACACAAGTCAACTTTGAAGTTCATGCCCTTAACCCTTTTTATATAACATGTTTACAAGCCATGGGGTCAGAGCTGACTACCTTTAGCAAACTGCAAAGTGACTAAAAAAGTGATGCTAAGAGTATGAAATCGTAGCAAAAGAGAACATACAGTAGAAGTTGAAGATCACTTACGTCAAGGCTAATTAATGCAGAAGAATAAGTATTTGAACTACACAAACACAGCCTACACCATAGTGAGCATACAGCTGTTTAACTGCATGCTGTATATAGGTACAAAATGAATTCTACGTAGCAAAGTTGACAACTACTTGCAAACTTAAAGGTATGATAAAAAATTATATTTCAGTGTACCGTATTTGAGTAAACTAAGACAACAATTGTTTTAAAGACTTAACATTTTTCATGCCAACAGGTGGTCTTAAAAAGTGACATGTAAATAAGTGAAGCATTAAATTTCAAAACTCTGCAAATCTAGAGGGAAAATACACAAGTGATGGGGCAAATAATTGATGGGTCAAGCATGCTCAGTGAATTCTCATACATTTTATATTTGTAGCAAGGCGTAAAGGGGAATTCCAGGCAAGGAACATGTCATCTAACTCATAGAGCCATTTTAAACCATTTTCATTCCTGAATTTTTCATGTGAAACAAGATGTGTTCAAAGTTCCAGCCCAACATCTAGGAAAGGGTGTGGCCATTGTTATGTAATCGATCATGATCTCTGTGGCTTATGATGTAGTCGACGACAAGTTCTGATTCACAAAAAGCAACCTGATTGTCCTCTGTTAAACTGATAAACTGATGAAACTGTGAAAAGTAAAATTTGTTGGAAAGTAATATGTACAGGGCATGACATAAAGTGCTCACACAAACTTACTAAGTACGGTCTCTTGCAGTTGGACCATTATAACATAACAAGTTATGTTATTATTATTAAATTATTTTATTAATTAATGAAATTATGTTAAGTTATTATGACAGGCAAGCAATGCCTGGCATTGCCATATGATGGGGGATAGGAGTTGGGACTGGTTTGATGGATTGGCACATATCCCCCAAACCACTTTTTTGAACAGCCAAAAAATGAATACACTTGAGGAAACGTATTAAACTTTGCTACATTTATTTGTACTGTGATCACGTGCAAATTTTCACCATTCGAGTTCTGCCCAAATGTCGGCGGCCTACTAGTGCACAGTTTTCCCGTGTTATTTGCACAACGGGGTTATATTGTTATATAGCATAAACATTTACCCAATTTGCAAATTTTATTGCACGACTTTATCACCACTGGTAGTAAAGAAATTGTTTTGCATAAGTTGTTTTCGTCCCCAGATACTCTCTGAGTAACGTGGTGAGTCAGTCAAACTGTGTGTTGAGACCAAATTAGATCTCACAAAATATCAAGTCATCGTAAAAACAGATCATCTTTGCTGTTGGGAATCCTGCTTAACTCTCTGGTTCTTAAATCATTCGTAACTGTGTCGAACAAGGTTATGTTAACGTAGGCCTAATTGGAGTTCACAGATAAAACAGCTACCTACCTTCAACGAGTTACCGTCGGCTACAGCTTGAACTGATGATAGGGGTAAATTGAAGCTCTTGATGCTGAAGACGGACACCAGTTGTGAAGGCTTCGCTATGTGTGCATACAATGACAATACTGCTGTTTTTATCTGGTATGGATAGCACTTTTAAGGAGGCAATGACTAAACAAAACTCAACTAGCAGTAGCTGTACTTACTTGCTATGGCAAAGTAAGTACCTACAGTGTAGGTGGAATGTCGTTACATTTAACACACACGTACCTGTTGATATATCCAGGGGTTCTGTTCCCGTTAGTTTACTTTCTGTCGCGGCCCACGTAGCCACTGACAGCTGTCAATACACATCAACCCCAACGCAACGTATACAACAATGACGAGTAAGTTACAGGTTGGAAGTAATAATTCTATGAGAAGCGAAATAGGACATAATGAATTAAACACCGAAACAGTACATCATAACATGAAAGTGTCACATTGTGCAAAGTACAATGTATCAAGTGCCATTCACCCCACAGGCGATGGTATGTATACAGACAGGCCTAACTCGTTAAAGCCGCAAGTCTTTACGTACGCTGTCTCGCCCAATTTCTACCCGAATAGCAGGGACGAAACTAAGAATTTTTTAAAGAGGGGGAGGGGTCTAACATAAAAAGTCACAATTACTATCCAATCGGAGCTCCAGTGAAAAAAAAAATTAGTTTGACAAGCCCCCCCCCCTTCCGATGACTGAAATCGGCACTCTTCAAGTGTTTTAGGCTGAATGTAACCAGCCTTTAAAAAGAGATATCATCTTTGCAATTTCCCAAGTAATAATAAAATCACTCTATGAAAAATGCTGGTACTACATATCGATCGGTTGTGACATATCCTAAGGAATTCCTATCCTAAGGAGAAGTATCCTAAGGAATTGTGCATCCTCCTTTCATGTATTCTTTGGCCCCACTTCTTTCATTGGGCTTTAGTCCTTAGGCCCAGCTCCCAGTTTTACCCCTGCAACTGGTGGGGCGAGTAAAGCATACATGAGGGGGAGCTCAAGACTCATCACTTATAGCTAGAATTTCTGGAAGATAGGGTTCCTACATATAGGACATATAAGACAAAATCGGTTGACTCGGAGCGTTCCAAAACAGTTTGAAAACAAGGTACCCAATAGATCGCAAGAAATCATCTTCACAGGCTCCAAAGTCGCCCTTTGCACTCGATCTTGCGAGGCTCCTCAAAAACCCGTTGCCTAAGGCCATGGCTCCATTCTCCCCGGCCACGAAACTCAATGCGATTTGATGAAACAAATACAATTGCATAATTCCTTTTTACAAAATTCTTTTACATAATTATTTTAGAAAATTTTTACAAATTCCTTTTTACAGTTGTTTCCTTTAATTATTCCGCGTGACAATATTTTCGGTCCATGTCTGGGGATGGGCCTGTTGCCACCCTGTTGCCCCGTGGTTCGGCAGGCTTCCGGGATTCGTAGACGTTCTCGAGTAGTAGTCCAGGAGCCCAGAGAGGTTATTTAGCTGAAAAGGTACAAAAGGTTTGATGATTTCAACATGTAGGTTGGGGCCCAGGAGTCAAGGAGTGGGCCGATCACTGCCGGGACCCATCATGTACATTTGACCTGAGGTTCCCAAAAATGAGGTCCAAAAACTTTGCATTAATCCAGCTATACAGGTAGACCTACATGTATAAATTTAACTGAAAAACATCCACTAGGACTCACTGATAGTCAAAATGGGTGTGACAGCAATTTTATCCCCGGACAATAGTCTTAAAGGGCCACAAAATTTGGTGTTATTCAGTTGAAAATGTACATGGATAATTCGTTTTGCATTTGAAAGATTATATCTTAGGAATCACAAAAATACCTATGGCAGCGAGTTTATCCTGTAAATGGGCCCAGACAGTAGTAACCCCAAAGGGGCCCATGGCCCATGACTGCTTCATTCATCTGAAAAGGTACATGGATAAAATTGTCTTTGCATTTGGGAAGAGTACATCTCAGGGATCACAAAAATACCAATGACAGCAACTTTATCCTGTACATTGGCCCAGACAGAAGCCCCAAAGGGTCCCATGGCCCATAATGAGTTCTACCTCTCATATAGTGTAGTTTACGTTGTACTGAAAGCGGATTGGCCACATTGAGCTGAAGTATCACGGGAAATCTTCCCCCATGACCTCGCAAAATTTCACGCGGGAATGATGTCACAATTTTTTAATTTTCCACTGTTGACCATGTGTACGAATCGACAACATAACACAACAATTTCATCGAAATCTGCCCGATTTTAATAATATCTAGATATGATATATATACTTAGAACGTTGCAGTTCACGAGGACGATAAAGCCATGTTTGAACAGGGCAAATAACATAGCCTAATTTCACAACTTTGAGACTTAAATATGAGACTTACGGACAAGGTTTGAAAATAGGTCCAACTATCCAAAACGTGGGTGAAAAAATAAAACAGACAGGGAAATGTTACGGAAATTTGTTTTTTACATAATGCAACCACAAGGGGAGGTAATCAATGGCTAATACAATTAGTCTTAGATGAAACTTACCGAGATTCCATAAAGTGTTAAGACAAACTCATTGTCATTGAAACAGGCCTACACAACTAATCATTACTACCGTATTTCAAAGGCATAATCTGAGATGATTGCGGCTCTTGTAATGTACACACACACATCTGCCACATGGCAAAGAGATACACAGAAACGTAGAAATGATTAGCAAAAAAGTGAACTGTTTTGACAAAATGATTTTTTTTTTCGCTACAACTGACATTGTGACAAATATCTGAGACTTCGAAGTTACAAGGAATCAATCAGCAACTGGGTGGGGCATCTGAGTGGGCCGAAGTTACAATTTGCAAACAACGGATAGTTTATCAAATGCTCTTTGTCGATGTTCAATAACATGTATTATCAATGGGTTGTATTATACAATGTTTCAGGGGAGATCAGAAAGGATATCGTCAGATGTTGTGATAAAAAGATAGTCGGTCCATCGAATCGGATCATCACAAAGAAATGGCACAGTTTGGAGGATTGACTCGTCACAAAGACAAAATTCTGAAATCTGATGGTCTAATTTGGACAATTTTCTGCATTTTATTTTTTCACAAGATGTTTCAATGAATTAAACAAAAAGTTAATTTTGACAAAATGACTTTTGTCAGAATGTTTACATTTTTACAAGTTGATTAAATTGTTAAATTTGAAAATTAGCAATGACATGGATGCTTGCACACACGTCGAGAACAACAAAGAACAATTCACCCTGTGAAGTTGAGCAGTTTTTGCTGTATTTTAAAGTGTGTAATTTACTCCAAAGTATCGTTTGTTTTCTTGTAATGCGTCTGTTTATTCTTCAGTGAGAAGAGGTCGGGAACAATAAACTCCATAACTGCAATGAAATCGTTATGTGATGCGGTATTATAGGCTTGCATAAGAGGACAACTTTCTCTTACATTCACCCCTGTCACTTTTGGAGTTCGTTTTGGATACACTTTTGGATTTGTACACTATAACTTTACACAAAATATATCTTCTAGCTGAGAAAGAGAATGAAGTGAAGGCGGTAAAAAGGCTCTGAAAAAAAATATTGTCAGTGTCGTAATGACTCGAATCACTGACTAGACTAGAATCGGACTCGAATCAAGATTTCTGAAGACTGGACTTGACTCGAGTCCCTTGCGTCAAAAGACTCGACTCGAATCGAGTCAGAAGTTTGAGAAAGTAGTGTGTGGAAAGGACTCGATTCAAGTCACTAAGCTGGATGACTCTACCCCAGTTAGCATAAGGCTAGCGGTCCACCAGCGGACCACTATCAGCATATAGTAGTCAAGTACTTGACTCAAGTTTTTTCACGATGACTAGAGTCAAACTATCAGTAAACAATATGATATTAAAGACTGTTTTGGTGTACATTTTAAGAAATGCACTACCAGTTGATTAATTGGAAATGGTAATAGAAACAGCTGACCAGTTGTAATCAGAATTTGTATACATTCTCTGTCGATTGTATTCGTACACCTACGGCTTCAAAGTGCGTGCAGACCATAGATTATGTACGTTAATATTACATTCACAGTAGCTTTACAGTTGTGTTTCGATGCTCATTGCGTGCGTAGGATGTTCATGTTTGATGTATACTTTCCCTTTTTTGTGTAAGACGGGTGATACATGTACATATTTGGGTATTGTTTGATAAATATTCGTGTTACTGATGACTGGTAGAGGGACAGATTTTCGAATTTTACTGATTACAGTGGACTATGTATGCCACTGTGTTGTACTATTCTCGTTTAGTGAAGAACGTCTATGGTGCGCCATAAACGTCTTTTTGTTCAGTCAGTGCCATGGTTGACGGTTTGTTAAATGGTGGCGCTATTCTGAAGTGATTATCTTGATTACTTCCCACATTTTCTTGAACAGATTGAGTAAATAAAACATTAATAGAAACATTAAACAAAAGTGGAATCAAGCGTAATGGCATATATGTCTTACTTGCTTGAACAAAGATACAAGATTTTATATAGATCATATTGCTGCGGTCATTTTCTTGGTGTAAGGAACAAACCATTTCTTTTAAGTATGATTAATTTGGTTATGTTACAGATGGTTCCCTTCCTTTGGGGTTGGTGGTTGAAGATAGTGCAGATAGGTTTTGAAAGAAATGTTTTTAGTGACCACAAAATCTTTTTCCTCCGTCGTGGTAACGTACCGTCTCTGTGAACTGTGAAATTATTTAGTTTCTAAATGGAATCTGTCTCGTTATCACAGACGTACAGGGAGGCTCCAGATTCGTGAGGGGAGGGGGGGGGGGGAGAAGTTACAGATATATAGAGACGAAACTACGACGGGGATGTAGTGGACACGTGGGAACACCTGTAGGACTGTACAATTTCCCGAATTTCATAAATTAGAGCACAAACTGTGTAGAAGTTTGATCTTTGTCAATAGATGAAATCTGTGAAAATTTTGATGGTTTCTTCAAAATAACAACGCTCACAATCAGCATCACTATTCACATCCAATAATTATGAAAACTGAAAATTTTTCATTAACTTTTCTCAATGGTCTGCACTGGCTGTGGGTATATGAATTAGTACAAATGTGGAAAAGGGCGCATGGTCTCAAGTTTTCCGAAACCAATTTAAATCGTTAACTACTCACTCAGTGGTCATTTGTATGTGGCACATAATGGGGACCCTATTAGTTGGTCATCTATCTGTGCCCCTGTAATGTCCATTTACCGGTCAACAAACCTGAAGGCAATATAGTTAGCACACCAACTGACACTGTCCCATTACTCAATTATCATTCATGCATGATAGGGATAGTTCAGATGCGCATGACAGTAGACCAAAAACAGTAGACCCAAACAGGAAGTCACTGCTATGGAAGTCACTGGCTTAAACTGAGATGTCTTACTCTTTAGAACATCGTCGATTGTACTTTCCACACAAAGATGTCCTGTAGAAAAGCAGCTTTGTGATTGGCCAACGCCTAACCTTCTTTTATAAACGATGAATTGATTGGTGCTAACATTCTGCCCCACCGTCTTGAAGTACATAACCAAGTCTACACAGCGGTAGAGATAGATCCACTTATACTCCCAGCGTTGCCAGATTGTCCTTGCCAGCAAATCAAGGGTAAGTTATCTAAATATCATGTTAAGAAAGGTATAATTTTCTACTTCCAAACTAATTCCTGAAAGTGTAGGTATAGTCTTGTTGTAAGTGAATGAACCTAAACTGTTTTCCACGTCGATTAATTCGAAAACATTTAATAGAATCATTTTCTGGCATTTACGAACCAAGAGTAGACAGTGCCAGTAGTGGCGTGCTTGCATGGGTAAATCTAGGATTCATTTATGGAACCCTAGGTAAATCTTCCCCGGGAGGGGGGGGGGGGGAGATACGAGGACCAAGTGGCTCCCATCATCACCCAAGCAGGACATCTAATAATGTTCTGATTTGATTCTAACAATTTCTGAGTGTCCTGAAAACAATAGAAATTTAGGACTTGTGAGTCTAAACAAGAGAATAGGGTATGTATTACGTTGAGTGATGATTAGAAAGCCTAAATTTGTTATTAATACAATAATGCCATATAACAAAAAGGCATTCTGGGAGTGATTAGTGAGGCAAATGCCATTGATAGATGTTGAGTAAAAGAGCCCCTTACGAAGCTTAACATGGGTTGACAATTAGTACGCAATGAAAAACTTCTTGAAAAATCATGAGAACATTAAAGCAGGAATTGTACAAAGTAAAAAGTGTCATGCATTCGAGAAATACAGTATTAAAACATACTTTGATTTTTTATAATTGCTCGTGAATGCATTCATTTCAAATAAAAGGCCCGAAAATTAAAATACCCAGAAATTTCACAAAATAATTGAAGGGAACCTCAGTTTCAGAAAAGCTTCAATACATCACGTTTGTCCGGTAGTATGCTAAAGTATTAGCGATGACTATAACAAACATTGTACAAAATTAATGGTTTAGATTAATGGTTTTGAAAACGTTAGTACCATCTGCGTCAAAAAGAAATAAATGTTTCTACAAGCCACGAACAAACAGGTGGTTGTGTTAAAATATTATACGTATACGTATAGCTTAGTATTAGTTCAATGGCGAGTTTACCGTGTTAACAGGTTCGCATTACTTGATTATTTGTCCAAGTGTTAATTTGAATAACATTCAAAGAATTGTGGGCTTTGGCCATAGCTGGTCAAGCTGGAATTCCACGGTATAATGAGTGTATTTGTGTAGGAACCGCTGGAGGTGTGTTCGTAATTTTAGGCATTGCGGCGAAGCATTCTGTGTAAAGGATTTTATTGGTGCAAGGTAGGACTGCCAAATCACTTCGCCATGAGATTCAGACATAGAAATGTAGAAGTGTACATCGTCGAGGGTGGACTCTATAGCCGTGTTCCCATTTGAGTGAGGGCGGTGGATCATGGTTTTATTGCATCGAGTAGTGTCGAATAACTTGATCCAGAGTTGCGTTCCCATTTGAGTGAGCGCGGTACATCAACATGTTGTATGAACACATTGCGCAAGGTCACCAATGTTTACAAGTCGGCCTGTTATTTCGTATATCACACACTAGTCTATAGCACTGTATCACAAAAATGCACATGAGTTTGCGTGTTGGTAACTGCATACACACTACAACAGCATAGTATTGGTCATATTATTATTTTGCAGCTTATCACTAACGTTGGGTCTACTTCCACGACGTACTGTACCTTCAGAGGGAACGTGAGATATTAAAACATGTCAATAAAGTCGTTTGTTTTTAATATGGAAGTAAACATTGCTGTTTTGGCAAGTTTGCTCGTGCTTCTCAGTATCTCAGTTAAGAGTTCTATTACATCGTAGGCAGTTGACGAATGCATTGCTAATTCGACAACGTTACCTTCTTGGCGAAGAAATCGGTTCAATATAGGCCTGGTGCGCCTATACTTGCATTTACTAACATTGGCAGCCACTGGCATAGGCTTTAATGATAGGGAACTATTGCACCGGTTAGGGCTTTTGAACCAACACCATCGCCAGGTTTTTCATACTTCGGGTGCACAGCGCTTTTCATACTTACCGAACGTCTGAAAACATGTGACGTCAGATATTTACATATTAAAAGGTAATTTTTAATGTAATTTTAAAATGTGTATTTGTTTACTATCCTTTGTTTACGTATAACCTGATTGGTCAACGAAGCACATGAAATCACGGACACCGGAACCTGCCTAGCAGTGTAAAGTATAACCGCAGTATAAGCGAGTTGCTGTCAGCGTAGTATGAAAAACCTGGCGATAGTGTTGGTTCAAAAGCCCTAACCTATTGCACCGTTCAGTCTGGGTTATACAAAGGACTAATGCATTATGGGATGAGATGGTATTGACTTTGACAAACGAAAGATGCCAGACACCATTTCAGAATAAACAAAGATACATTTCAGTTTGTGTGTGATAGACTGAGATCAATTTTGCAAGGGAACAGAACAAGTCAACGAACAGACCAAATTTCTTACAAATTATCAGAACTGTAGTAGCCCCTTCTCGATCAATCTCTAGCGGAATAAAGGCAGAAAATGTGCGCTGTACATGTACGCTACAGTACTGCACTGTGTTGTATATACACACTTGCCCGTCGCGACATTCCCAGGGAGGTGTAAGTTAGAACTAATTACCCGCTTTTGCCACCGGAAAGCAAATGCATGCCGGGAGGAATAAACCGGAGATCCGGGGTCACTTGATCTACCGATGTGTTCCCATTACAAACTTTGATCCACCGCGGTCGATCTAATCTACCCTGATAGGTGTATCAAAATCGGTGAATCGTGATCTTGAGTGAGTATTGTTGATCCGCGTTCCCATTAGAGTTTGATCTAGCGCGGTAGATCTTGATCCACTGCTCTCACTCAAATGGGAACACGGCTCATATGTCAGTTGTAGACAAGTCTAGGATTGTCGCTACAGGCCCGTAGCCAAGCCATGTGGAGGGGTGGGTCTTTAGTTTTTCCAAGATCTGGAACTTTTTTTCCAAGTACGAAGTGGCTGTTAAGCACCAGGCAATAAACAATAAGAATGATCATCCAGTGAACTTCTGAAATAAGGTTTAAAAAAAAAACAGCTTATAGTACGTAGTTAGCTGCGTGCATTATGCCGTCCACAGAGCACAACAAGTAGTATTGCAGAATTTCACACTCAAATATCCATGTGAATATCTTTGTTGTTGATTTTGAAGTTGTTGTGGCAGTGTGTCCTGGGCTTTATATTGTATCCCATCACCCCACATAGTATATGCAACGAGTTTCCTCGTAAACCCTCCTTGGTATATGTATGTGGTGATGAGATATTGTGGTCAGTTTGCGCCTGTATACAGTGACATACTGTAAGTGGAACGGTTTTATCTTCCTGCTAAAAGTGAACGGCAATTCGACCTCAATATGTCAAGATAAAAACTATTTCATAGTTGACCCTTCAAACACAGGGCTGGAAAAATGGACCTCCCTCAAGTTGGGGGTGGGCCGTTCGATGCTCCGAGCCTTCCCCCCCCCCCCGGCCACGGGACTGCGCTACCGGGAGAGGCTAGAATTATCTTGGTTGGGCAGTATGAGTATGGGCGTGTACTGGTGCGTCGTTGGAGGCCTTTGCACCGACCGGGTTGAGGGACCTGCCTCTTGCCAAGATGAAGGAGTTGTCATAAGGCATTTCAGTTTGTTTAGTACTTTGATTTTAAAAACATAAAAATTAGAAATTATGAAAATTTCAATTCTTATTGAATTATTCTGAAGCAGCATACTTAACGGTTTTACAGGAATAAGTACCAATTTAGAATATTATACTCTTGTGAATTTAGGACTTACTTGTAGGAGCAAAGAGAACTTCAGGATTGGTAGTCACAATAGTGTTGGTGAATGAGAAAACAAGTTGAACTTGATAACATAGCGTAAATTTCATAGATCGATCTGAACATTTTGTGGACGTTTTTATGCTTTTGGGAAAGATGTTAATGTGATGAGATTTAACAGGTTGCAAAGAACGTATACTAATTGGAAAAGAATTGTAAATTTGGAGAGAAGAAACGTGTGTAAAATGACATGACTGGAGTAAAGAGAAACACTCAATTATGTTGTAAAAGAAATCCAAAGGATATTTTCACTCTTAATATTATTCTTCGTCATTTATTAAAGTCGTGTGTTGAAAGAAAAAACCCGAGTGGTAAATTTTGGGTTGAAGTTTCCACGTCACTCAGGTCGGTAATGAAAATAGTTAAAAGAACGGCCCAAGAATATTAGAAATAAGCCATCACAGTACACGAGAGTTGATTTAAGCTTGTAGGCTTTTATGGAAGCAGTCTAATCTTTTTGAATCCCCGTACCTCTTATCTACGTTTAAGTTATCTCCCGGTGCCCCCTACGTTCACCATATATTAAAATAATAAATACATATTTTGAAAATGGGGATCGGCTATCAAAAATTTTAAAAATTATAAATTTCTTATTTTTTATGCACAAAGTATCTCAAATACGGTTACTTTTTCTTACTTCATTTTTTATTATACTCTTTAGCACGACCTGTTTTAAAATTGGGATTTATACTGTACCTATAACCTTTAGAATGTGGTTGATTGTTGGCTATTGCATTGAAAAGAGACTGTGGTATATATTCTTTCATCTTACTCCTTTTATCAACCAGGAGTATTTTCAGGGGCGTCAATCCAAATTAAAACGTAAGGGGGTGGGGTGGTGGCCATGTATGGCTGACTGACTGACTAACATGTTAAACTGACAGCTTTCCCCGCAGGAAACTTTACGCACTATACATTTTGATGGCTTGGGGCACATTGACCAGTGATCGCTAGGTATTTCCCCTGAGGTCTGTGGTAACGCCCACTAACGTGACCAGAAGGGAAAACCCGGAATCTCTGAGATGGGAAAATAATTCACAAATAATGCAATAAAGAAAGTTTGGATTATTTAAGATATTCGAGATAATGACCAGTATAGGAAATGTAAGTCTGTGGAATACTTTCGAATTTTGCAACCAATACCATAAGAACTCATTAACGGAAATGCACTATGGCATTATGGTATGGTAATACATTTGTGTTTATTTTCATCACCAGACAGACGATGAATAGCACAATTTACTGCCACATTTTTCTGACAGTGCTACAATTATTCTTGGCATGTTTCATACCTTAAACAACTCGGTAAAATTATGATGAAGTGCATAAGCAAATCAACATATAATGGTCACGTCTTTATCTAGACGTTTACTCCAGAAGATGTCTAACATTTATTTTATGATATACTCACACGTAGTTGATTTATTTCTCAAGCAAATTAATATTATCGTCCGAGACCAGTTTGCTTGGAGAAAGGGAAGTCAAAACATTTTGAACAGCAGAAGTAATCTGGATTGGTAAAATCGCTATAAACGCAACGTAGATTCATGATTACATGCATAGCTACCTACAGGCAAGTGCAATCTTTGACCAATATACACTCCACGAAAAAGGGACTCTTGACGAGTAAAAGGTTGTTCCTGCTGGACAAAAGGTGTCCAAGGGTTAGCAACAGAACCTTCACTTCTTAAGTATTCCCTGCAAATTATTTTCGACGCTTGCAAATTATTTCTCGATGAACCAGATGTATGGCATATAGGCTATTCCTGCAGGACCAATGGATGAGTGCATGGACAAAGGTTACTGCACAGACTTTAAAGTAAGCGAAATGGTCGATTAATAAACCCAAACACACATACAGACATATGCAGGAAAGCATGGACACAGGCAAACGATAATTGGTATACTACACACCGCCGGTACGTAGCAACCGAAGAAAGAGAAAGAGGATAAAATGTAACAACTTGAGCGAAGGTAGGTTTCAAAATCATGCATGGATATGTTTATACACCACTGCGGGCCTATACACACGTTCAGCAAAGGAGGGGAAAAAATGGGCAGAGAGCACGATTGCGCCGTCCAGTCGAATATCACGAGGTAGACAAAGAGACCGAATTATAAATCATAAATTACACTTTGAATTGGGACACATACTTGATCAGGTGATGAAACTTTGTAAATAGAGTAAATCAAGTTGAGGCCTTTTCGTATTTAAAAAACAAAAAAAAAAAACAAGAGGGCAATCCACGGAGTTGCGTATCTCATCGCCAACATGCATTGATTTAAATACAGGGCAGGGATTTGTAATAGTTTACTGCAACCAAATCTCACAGAGACCTAGTTCGGGGAACTGGTTGTACATGAGTGGCAAATATTCTCCCAGCATAAAATGGTGGTAAGCATCTCAATACTGATATCTACTGTAAGATAGCAAACTTAAGGGGTACTAATTTAGAATCGGACAAGGTATCAGATCCCTAAAAGAGTTTGCATATATGTTTTATTTACCTTTTTTTTCTTACGCTAGTTTTTTTTTTTTTATCTTTTTTAGACATCCGAAATCACCGATTTTTTGTGCAATGACACCTGAGGAAGAAGTGATAGATTATTGCTGAAAGAGAAGTATAGGTTAGAGGAGGATACGAACCTAGAATATCATGATAACTGATGCATCGTAAGTCTTACGCTTAACCCACTACGCTGCGAAAGCGGTTGTGGTGGTTGAGTGTTCGAAAATGCATACAATTCACAAACGCGTAATCCAACGTAGTCATGTAACAGTATATATTCATATACTATAAATATCAATCCCCTAACCCTAACCCAATCCCCTAACCCTATCCCCTAACCCTATCCCCTAACCCTATCCCCTAACCCTATCCCCTAACCCTATTCCCTAACCCTATTCCCTAACCCTATTCCCTAACCCTATTCCCTAACCCTGAATCATGACCCCTGACCCGATCCCCTGACCCGATCCTCTGGCCCTGTTTACCGACGCTAGTTAGGCAATCCATTCATCATTCACTAGTCAAGGATGGCAGTGGACCGAATCGAACAATCGAAGCTAGCGAGCACGTTCATATGGTACGGATTCTAAAGTTGCGCCACTTAAGGTTATAGCCTGGTGCTACTACTGTAGTACTAGGCTTAAGTAACGATAACTAATGGCCCAAAAGTATCTGTGCATATTACGCTACATAACACAATTATAACACTGGGTAATTTCATGTAGGTTAGGCTTAGTTTAGTGGTTAGAGTTACGGGCAGGATATAAAAATATGAGCATCCCTTTTTGGGTATTTGCACATAAGACACCTACTTACCTGTGCAGGACCTGGTTCTGCTAAAATTAGTGTTTGACTTAAAAATAATGTTCTCATAAAAGACATTATCCACAGGGGTCAGTTCTGCTAAAGATGTTTTGGCTAAAGTTGAAAAGGTGGTGTCTATGATTGACCCAGATGCTGGCTCTAAGTTTGTTACCAAACAACCATACAATTTCACCCGTTTACCATAAGGGTAATATACTGTATCTTCATAAATGTGTGCACAGGAACGGCCTTGCAAAATTTTGCGTATAATGCTTGGTTAGCTCTCAAGATATGGTGGAAATACAAATTTTGGGGCAAAATTGGCTTTTTGCTTTTATTTTTTTTTTAAAAAATCATCAAATTTCACGCTTGAGTTGGAATTCGTTTTTGCTTATTTTCGAGGAGCTCCCCTATTTTCGTCATGTTTGCTAGACTTGCTATAATCGTTTAGTTTACAGTTCGCTTGTTGTTCCGCCTCAACAAGTTTGAGGGTATTCAAGTTCATCTTCCTCAGAAAGTCTTCTCTTACGGCTATCACAGTCTGTAAGTATTTTGTACACCTTTCGGGATGTAAAGTTTTATTTATTTTTTACGCTTTATTACTACTTTCACCCTTCTTTGGTGCGTGTCCCTGGGCGGGTGGTTCTTGTTGCAGTTGCCATACACTCATTGTGGTTCCTTATTATACTTTAACTTATGTTAGGCCTGTTTTCTACAGCGTTGCCTGTGAGTGTTTGGGACACTGAACTAAAAAACAATGGAAGGCTCATTGGCCGGAAATAATATCGCCGCCGGCGACATGCGGCACGTGACCGCGGCCATTTTGCAAAGCCCAAGAACACATCGATATCGATTTTTAGTTCAGTGATATCGACACACTGAACTTCAGGTCAGTGCAGCAACACTATAGTTATCTGTCACTTCCACTAACTTTGCGAAGTACTTAATTTTCACAGAATGATTGGCTCTTAGTTTGGCCACAGAATTTAACGAGAATGCCTGCTTGTGTTGCAGTAAATTGTACGAATCGTTCCGATCAACGTACAGGGAAAACTTTTCACAAGTAAGTGTACAAAATAACTAGAGTTCCGATCACGCCAACATATCGCCATGTATTGCGTCCTATCCTAACAACAGATTGTAGTGACCACAGGCTATCGGTAACACTATGGATGGAAATTGAATAAGAAATCTGACAAATCTAACTTCTTTGCGCAAGTTTCATTGTTTGTAGTCTAACATGTTCTCCTTAATTTGTCCTCCACTAAGACCAGTATCCAATCAAATTTTTCGGATTGCTTAAACCTAGGCTAGGCCCTAAAGTTAAGCCTAGGCCTACACTAATTCAGTACACTGGTCTCAATAGTCACGGTCCAATTAGTTAAGAAACTGGCCCGTTAGTTGAAAACCAGTATGGAAATGGAGCCACCGGACGTTCATTGTTTGCATCGTTCATGTACGCTACACCTTTTATTAAATAGGCCTAGTAATGCTTCAAATTTGGCCAGATCACTTTGATTACATGTTGGGAAGCAGGAATGTGCATCAGGTCAGAAATTGGAATTAAATTGTATGCGAAGTTGTAGGCCCCTAGACCTACACCAAAATCATTATGTGTGCACACCGGACATGTCCGGCATACAACCTCTAGTTTCCAATCTGGTTTCCACTTGATGTGATCCTTTGTTTGCATGTTGTTTAGACTAGGCATATGAGTTGCATATTTTGTGAAGGATTATTTTGATGAAGGATTATGAAATATGAACGACCATGCTCGAATCACCCAGGGAGCTGTTTTGCTAGCCCAGGTCTGATCGTGATTTTGGAAAAAATTTACAAATTCTTGACAAAAAGTTATCTAGCCACATCTAAATTTAGGCAAAAATCTTGTCAGATGGAAATTGGGGCAAGCATGAAAGATTGTCATCCTTGTCATCTTATGTTTGAATCGATGGTAGGTCAAATCCCATTTTCTAAAGGTGGCACTGATGAGTGACAATTAACTTTAGGGTACAGTAACATTGCGTCACGTTGTCTAGAGTGTGACTCCATTCAAATATGCATATTCCAAAAGCACATTACGGCACTCCTCAAAAATCGTATGAGTTGAGAACTTGACACTAGTGGTTTGTGATTATTAATGTTTATTATGCTTGCATTCAGTCTGGTATTTACTGTAGTGGGACCAGATTGTTTACAAGAAAATTAATTGGCATTTGTTGACTGTGACAATGGATCAACCGTGATCATTACTTACCAAAGGAACATTTTTAACTACACCAAGGATATGTTTGTATTTATTCCATCTAGGTGTCCCCTCAAGAATCCATCCTGTCTCAAAGAATGGCTTGTGAAGATGAGGAGGGACAGATGGACGCCTACAAAATACTCTGTGATCTGCTCAGACCACTTTGAGCAACAGTGCTTCGACCGTACTGGCCAAACAACAAGACTGCGTATAACCACTGTACCAACTTTGTTTAGTTTTCCGGCACATCTTGTCAAGGTAAGTACTTTGATATCTTGGCTGGTCACAGTCATGTCAGCTTATAACAAGAATATTCGAGTCTACAATCCTGGAAAAATTATTTTTGACTCTTGCCGGGTGGTGCATATAGAGTATTAGGCATCTATGTTGGGGCTTTATCATCAAAAGCCTAAAAAGTATGTTTTGGCAGCAACAATTTGTAGTTTGTTGGTATCAAACTTTTTGCACCACCAGCCCCATGCCACCCACCCCTGTAAATGTAGTATTGTAGAATTTCACCAATATCTTGCAAATTATCTCCAACACTGCAAAGGGAGCAGAGGTGTCCAAGTAATCTTTTCCAAGATTGTACACCTATAGTCACTATATAAGTCAGCCCAGTGATGCTTGGAACCTGCCTTCCCCCTCCCCCACATCCTCTCGCACCACAATCGTTTCACGGCAATTTTTAATGAAATCTTCTCAAACTAAGTTTTAGCTAATTATTGATTAAGCATTGTGTTTACGTCACTTCAGGTGAACTGTGCAGTTACTCACTGTAAGAATTGTTACAGTGTGCTTTCACATTATCATACTTTTTCAGATTGTGAGATCTCGTAAGCCTCCTCTGGAAAGGACATGTGAAACCCTGGACCCAGAAGGAAGTCGCTCCGAGTTCAGCAGCACGGAGCCCACTGATCTCATCAGTCTCAAGCCCAACATCAATGGAGACCAACTTTAGAGTGTAGATGCAACTCAAATGCACACCCCGAGGATCGTCCCCTTGCCAACACATGACCATACCTACTGTACTGGCGAGAGTCCAAGGAGTGTCAAACGTAAGTTGGACACCATGTTTGATCGTGCTTCATCTATACAGAAGAGGCTTAAAAATTCTCAGGCAAAGGCAAGGCGACTGCATAGGAAAGTCAGATCTCTACAAGATGTTGTAAAGGCCCTTGAAGATAAACATCTACTCACTGAGGGTGGACTGGAAATGCTGAGAAAGACATGCGAGGTTCCTGAAATGTTGATGGAAAGGCTTGTCAAAGAGCTGAATTCTGGTAAGGCTTCAAGGGAAAAGTATCCGCCAGCATTGCGATCTTTCGCTCTCACTCTCAATTTTTACTCTGCCAAGGCCTACAGGTTTGTGCGTAAGACCTTTGACCTCTGCCTGCCACATCCATCAGTTCTCCGAAAGTGGTACAGTACAGTAGATGGCAAACCAGGTTTCACAGATGAGTCATTCAAGTCATTGGAAATGAAGGCCAGGGAAGCCAGAAAGAATGGTAAGGAACTTGTCATGTCACTCATGCTGGATGAGATGGCCATTAGGAAGCATATACAGTGGGATGGGAAGCAGTTCCATGGGTATGTGGACATTGGGACAGAGAATGTGGATGACACTAATCCTGTTGCATCTGATGCCCTGGTATTCATGGTAGTTGCATTGAATGCAAGCTGGAAGCTGCCAGTTGGGTAATTCTTCATTAACGGATTGTCTGGGTCAGAGAGGGCTAATCTTGTTGAACAGTGTTTGAGTAAACTTGCTGATATTGGAGTTTGGGTCACTGCCCTCACATGTGATGGCCCATCGTGTCACATTACTATGTTGGAGACCCTTGGAGCATCCATGACAATTCCAGATCAGAAACCTTCCTTCCCCCACCCATCAGACCCATCCCGTCAGGTGAGTGTATTCCTTGATGTGTGTCATATGCTCAAATTAATGAGGAATACTTTAGCTTCCTATGGTATATTGAAAGATGCTAATGGTGCCTCCATTAAGTGGGAATATGTGAAAGAGTTACATAAAGTTCAGGAAGAGGAAGGGCTGAGATTGGGAAACAGGCTAGGCAATGCACATATCCAGTGGCAGAAGCAGAAGATGAATCTTGCTGCCCAGACACTCAGTCAGAGTGTAGCAGATGCCCTTGAATTTTTGTGTGAAAAAGGGGTGCCACACTCCAGGGTTGTGAAGCCACAGTAAGCTTCATCAGGCTTGTGGACAATCTATTTGATATACTAAACTCCCGTACACCCTTTGCCCGTCACTTCAAAGCCCCCCTTTGCTCTGCAAATGAACAAGTTTGGAGACCTTTCCTGGGGAAGCTTGGCATATGACTACATTGAGTCGGTGACAGATGCTCAGGGTAGAAAAATGTATACCACCAATCGAAAGACTACATTCATTGGTTTTCTTGCTGCATTGAAAGTGCTTTTTACATGTATGATACATTAGTTGCTAGTGAATCACCAAAATTAAAGTACTTGCTTACATATAAGATGACCCAGGACCACATAGAGCTCTTCTTCTGTGCTGTGAGGTCCTCACTTGCGTGTAATAACAACGCCACAGCCGGTCAGTACTTCACCTCTTCCTACAAGAAACTGCTCATTAGACATGAAGTTGAAGGTATTGGTGGTAACTGCGAAGCCCAAGATCAGACTTCTATACTACATGTGGCGAGTAGTGTCACCCCAGTAGGCAACAGTAGTGAAAGTGAGAGGGACATGCTTCTGGTTAGAAAGTATGACCTTACAATAAGAGGACCTGATGATTCTGACCATGACTATGTTGACATTCCAAATGTGCATCACTTGTCCCAATATAAAAAGGCTGTCATGCAGTATGTCGCTGGGTATGTGGTTCGGATGGCAAGGAAACGGGTATCGTGTGATGAGTGTATTGGTGCCTTAACAACTGGTGAGGTAGTTAAAGGCAGCCTGTTGGAGAAGAAGAATCGAGGTGGTTTGATTCGAGCATCTGCAGATGTAGTCCATGTGCGTGAAGTGACAGAGGTATGCCTGCGACGACTCCTTCACACAACCTCAGGAGATTTGCCACAACAGAAGGGAGTTGTGCATGCATTGTGCACTGCTGTTTTGACAGAAGTCAATCTGCTCAGCACCTTCAGTGGTCTCTCTGATCATATCTTTGATTGCCCTCCTGATCACAATCATGTATATTTGCTAATTAAATGCCTAGCATCATGCTATGTGAAGAAAGATCCGCATGCACCATGTGACAAGATGTTTTAATGAGAAAGTGTCTGGACCTGCCATTCTTAAGAAATTGTCAAAACTAGTCCTGTTCAAACATCAGTGATGGGGGTGGTGTGGCCAAGTGGTTAGAGCATGAGTCTCAGGACCCAGAGCTTGTGGGTTCAAGTTCATGTGCTGTCACTTTATTGCATCATAGAGCAGGACACTTTATCCCAATCAGTTTAGTGTGTGAAATAACACATTGGGGGTTTTAAATTTGGTAAAAGACAGCTTGATATTTCTTTGCATGTTTGTGTGAATAGTTGTTACTACAAATATGCAAAATGAGCAGATGCTTGAAATGGCATTTTACATTCCACCCGTAAGCATTGTTTACCTGAAAAGACCTGTAGCTTCTTTTATATTTATAATAGCTATGTGTTCATTGCAAGGGCCTGTTTGCCCTTTAAATTCGCATACATGGAAAGAATTTTGCATTTTGATGTGCATAGACCATACAGCAAATATCAGAGATAGCCTTTTTATTTGTGAGCTTTTAAATTTATACTTGTTTGTTAGTTAGTTACTGTAGGTGATAATCTATTTCAGTTCCCTTAAAAGAGATTTGGCAGTGCAAAGCATGCAAATTACGTTTGAAGTATAAAAACAGTGGGCAAATGGGTGACAACACGAGATTGTACACTGTGTTGTGCCCTTTATCTTATATATATTGCCCATCTGTGTTGGGGTGGACTCAGGGGAAGGGGCAAGGTGATGTCATTTAATCTGGTAAAGTGAAAGACTAGGGAAAAAGAGTTTACACATGATTATCATTATTCAAATTATGCACTATCTACATATTCATTATCTTAATGTTTACATGCAGTAACAATATCTGAATTGCTTAGCATGGAAAGTTGGAGACCATTTTCTGTTGTGGGCAATGTGGAAATAGTAATATAATTATCTCCTCAGTTGGAAAAAAATAGATCTGAGATACTGGTGAAAAAATATCAATAATATTATGTCAATTCAGTTTCTTGTGTTCTATTTTGTTCATAAATTTGTTTTGTGCGAAGCAGCATGTTGATTTATTCCTTGACTTGTCAAATCCAGGAATGTATCTGTCAACATATGTGTGTATGTATCTGTATGTATGCGTGTTTGTATATGTGTTTGTGACTTCTAAATAAGTAACAAACAATTTGCCTGATCTGAGTGAAACTTGGTGTGCATGTTCTCCATATATGGTTTTAACCAACTTGAAGTGCCTCAGCCTGTGGGGCACTCAACTAACTTAACTGGAGCACTAGGGGATTTTGATGTATTGTTCGTCCTTTCACAGTTACGGATCCAAGATCTAAGGATCCTGGGTTTGGACCATTGCGTTGGAAGAGTGCAGGAGCCCCTTGAATTTGGTGCTGAGCCAAGGGCCTTTTGGTCACAACTCCAAACAGTCATCTGCCCAACATCTGGACCCTTTCCCCCCTGACTGTCCCCTCAGATAAGCTCAACAAATCATCAGATTCTGCCCAATAGACTGGAGGCTTTACACAGACACCCAGATTGAAAATACATGGCTCTTTGTAACTGTTATCACAACTGACATATATGAACAATGGGGATACAGTGCCCTGTTCTAGGACACTGATTGCGGGGCTCAATCTCGCACCACTTGGTCACAAAACCCTACTTTCAATCCTGCCTTTTGGACTCCTTATTCATCATCCTGACCTTGGCCATCCTGACCTTGGCCCTCATCTATTTGGTTCAGGGATATACCTAAATTTTGTCATTTACCACCCCTTTACTCCCAAATTTTGGCACATGGAGGAGATTTTCGACATAGCAAGGAATTTTCCGGTGGGGGCCTTGGAGGTCAAACATGTCATGGGGGATCAAAAGGAAGGCACCTGAAAGTATTGTGTACTGGTATAGCAACCTGACATTTTGTGTGTGTGTGTGGGGGGGGGGGGGTGTAGGTTCATCTTGGGGGCGGACATGCTCAACAATCGCTGAGTTTTAGGGTCTCTCAGTCCCCTTGCCTGCGCCCGTGCTCTCCGGTCCCCTTCCCCACGTTGGTCAGGTTAATGTGGCCACTGGGAATTAGTTCCGCGAGGGGTTGATCAGGGCTCGCAAGTGGTTTCCCTTCTCTCCCCAGTCTTCCCCAGCATGCCAGGTGATGCTGGCCATACAGGTGTATCACTGCCCGATTGCTGGCCTAAACATTTCTTTTTTTTCTGCAAATCCTCCAAAATTTTCTCTGAACATTCAGAAGAATATTTAACCTATGTGTAAGTCGTGGATACTCGCGAATAAATGTAATTGACTAATAACATAGGCTATCTCAATGCTTTTCCATGCCCCACTACACACATTCGCTATGCCTTATGTACAGTAGTGGCGTGGCAACCACCGAGCAACGTGAAGGGCTTAGCAAGATGGCGACACTGTGGGAATTCCGGCGACACCCCGCTGTGTGTGTTTTGATTGGCTATGAGCCTTCCATTGTTTTTTAGTTCAGTGGTTTGGGAGTTAGGTTTTCGTTGTCATGGCAGTGTGCATTGCGCAATTCCGGTGCGGACTTGAAGGGTGCACCTATTTAAATACTCTGCCATTACCCAGTTTCGTGATGTGCTTGGAGGGTACACGTTTGCAATGAGTTCACCATTGCTGTTTGCGTATGTTTTGTCTGTTTACTTACTTGTAAGGTAATTTGTCATTTCGTTGTGAGGTTTGGGTCATGTTTTTTGTACTAGAAGTATTCAGGGTGTGTGAAGTAGGTTTCTCTTGTGGAGTGTGTGCTTGGTTTTTGCTTTGGAGAATGTCCTTCTGGGTTTTCATTCATTTGATTTGTAACTTAATTGGTCTAATAGTTCTCAAGATATGCTGGAAATACCAATGTTGGGGCAAAATTGGCTTTTTTCTTAAAAATCAGCAAAATTCACTGGATTTATCATTACAGTAATATTATGTTGAACAATGTGTTCTCAGGTGAGTACTTACACAAAATTAACTTAATTGGTCTAATAGTTCTCAAGATATGCTGGAAATACCAATTTTGGGGCAAAATTGGCTTTTTTCTAAAAAATCAGCAAAATTTACTGGATTTATCATTACAGTAATATTATGTTGAACAATGTGTTCTCAACTGAGTACTAAAAAAAATTTAAGTTAATTGGTGTAATAGTTCTCAAGATATGCTGGAAATACAAATTTTGGGACAAAATTGGCTTTTTTCCTAAAAAATCAGCAAAATTCACTGGATTTATCATTACAGTGATATTATGTTGAACAATATGTTCTCAGGTAAATCCTTACAAAGCTTTAAGATAATAGGTCTCATAGTTATCAAGATATGTTGGAAATACAAATTTTGGGGCAAAATTGGCTTTTTTTCTCAAAAATCAGCAAAATTCAGTGGATTTATCATTACAGTAATATTATGTTGAATAATGTGTTTTCAGGTACGTACTTACAAAAATTTAACTTAATTGGTCTAATAGTTCTCAAGATATGCAGGAAATACAAATTTTGGGGCAAAATTGGCTTTTTTACTCAAAAATCAGCAAAATTCAGTGGATTTAACATTACAGTAATATTATGTTGAATAATGTGTTTTCAGGTAAGTACTTACAAAAATTTAACTTAATTGGTCTAATAGTTCTCAAGATATGCAGGAAATACAAATTTTGGGACAAAATTGGCTTTTTTTCTCAAAAATCAGCAAATTTCACTCTCGTTACAACAAAAGTGACCTACCTTGAATATTTCATTCTCATGTAAATTTTTGCAAAATTTTACATTAAATGCTCAAATACTTCTCAAGATATGCTGGAAATACCAATTTGGGGGCAAAATTGGCTTTTTTTCTCAAAAATCAGCAACTTTCACTCTCGTTACTACAAAAGTGATCTACCTTGAATATTTCATTCTCATGTAAATTTTTGCAAAATTTTACATTAAATGCTTAAATACTTCTCAAGATACGCTGGAAATACCAATTTTGGGGCAAAATTGGCTTTTTTTTTCTCAATAATCAGCAAATTTCACTCACTTTACTACAAAAGTGATCTACCGTGAATATTGTACATAACTGAAATGTTTTTACATTAAATGCTAAAATATTTCTCAAGATATGCTGGAAATACCAATTTTGGGGCAAAATTGGCTTTTTTTTCTCAAAAACCAGAAAATTTGAATCGATTTACCATCACAGCAATATTATGTTGAACAATGTGTTCTCAGGTAAGTACTTACAAAACAGTAAGTTAATTGATCTAATAGTTCTCAAGATATGCTGGAAATACCAATTTTGGGGCAAAACTGGCTTTTTTTCCTAAAAAATCAGCAAATTTCACTTTTTTTACTACAAAAGTGATATACCTTGAATATTTCATTCTCAGGTATGTTTTTGCAAAATTTTGCATTAAATACTCAAATACTTCTCAAGATATGCTGGAAATACCAATTTTGGGGCAAAATTGACTTTTTTTCTCAAAAATCAGCAAATTTGACTCGATTTACCATACAACTTTTACATCTCGCACAAATTGGCATCATGCACAACCCTACCAAGTTTCAACTTAATTGCTCATACACTTTTCAAACTATTCAGGAAAAACTACAATTTTGACAGGTCCGGACGCACACACATCCACCCACACACACACGCATACACCCTCACACACACGCACGCACACACGCCTACGCATTGCACAGACACGTTTTCATTAACACCACCCAACAGGACCCCCCTGTACCCATGGCCACTCTACTATGGGGTACCCCCGGGGTGTCGCTACTCACCCACTCTAAGCGTTTCCATGGCAACCATTCTCCCATGGGTGCACAGTACAATATATAGCTCCACTAGCCAAGTGACCACAATATCTCATCTAGCCCCTATAGGGCAATGAGATAAAAAGATTATCGGGTATTTAAAGGACACATTTATTTTGTTTACATATATAAACATAACGATGAGTGAACATTACTGTAGTCATTAATAGTTACACGGTCATGTTGCTTTAATACACGAACACCAAGTTGAAATGCACAACCTTCCCAGAAAATAAAAAGTGTGTCACTGTCCTAAAACTGGGTCACTTTGTCTCCATAGTGACTCACTCTATATAAAGTGAGTCACTATGGAGACAAATTGACTCAGTTTTAGGACAGTGACTCACTTTTTTTTTGTGTGTTCCTGACCATTTCCTCTGTTCCTATTACAGTTGCTTTGCTTTTGTCACATTTTCTCCTATTCCCTCTTTTGTTTTTTTTCCCATATTAGGCCTATTTTCTTTGTGTTTTATGAGAGACTATGCCCCCCACAAATCTAATGGATATGCTTAGGGTAAGGGGTGATGGAATTCCCTTTAAGTTATACATCACTCCTGCTTGTAAGTGTGTGTGTGTGGGGGGTATGACCAATGAATTATTATATTTATTCTTTGTAATGTATCACTTACTCTTCTCTTGAACATGTATGTTTTTTTTCTTTTTGTGTTTCTTGTGTGGCCTTTGAAATCAGTCATAATACTGTAATTCGGTGTGATGTCGACATCACATTCAGTTGTCACCTGTTTCACGTAAAATATTATGACAACATACCATGAATTAAACTTTTCGAACATCTGGTATGCAGGTAGACTAAGAACAAAGTATTGCATTATAAGTGATCATTGAAAATCAAATAGAAGCAGTTGCAGAACATTTGCTTCTTTCGTCGCAGGAAGATGGGGACATCATCATCTAGAGATGAGCATGGCGGTGATAAAGGAATACCACCAGGACCCTGGAATCCGTTGACTATACTCGGTATCGCCAAATCGCCGTCGGAAAGATTGACGGCAATGTCGAGATCGTACGGGCCAGTGTTTTCGTTTCGGATGATAGGCGCCCCTTTGACTGTTGTATTGAATAATTACCGAGTCATCCACGAGGCATTGATCGAAAACGCAGATGCATTCCCTACTCGAGTTACGTCACCGTTGCGGCACAAATGGGGTACACGAGGTATGTAAACCGTCATGTACACTGGTGGCAGAAGTGGTATTTGTAATTGATTTATGGTGGGGCCAGACACTGATAATTGAATGAAAGAGATGACAGGCCCCTTGGTCAACATTTTGCAATGATTACAAATGTAAGACTATAAAGTATTACATAAAAGTAGAAAAGGGAAATCTGACCTTTGACAGGAATGACGAATTGTAATTTATTGGACATTGGTCGATTAACCATCGTCGTGATTTTCGTAAGTTTATGTGTGGTAGCCAATAGGAAACTAAACCTTAAGCCATATTCACAAGGTCATTATGACAAATTGCCGTGAGTACAGTTTTATAATTCATATCAAACTTGGCTTGACTTTACATCCAAAGACAATCATAATTTTGTTTAACTCTGTCTGGTGGCATGTACAGAGTTCAATGGATGGAGTCGCAATGAGCATCCAGTTACCCCTACTAACATGGGAAGTGGTACCACTCCCCACTTTGGGAAAATTTCTAGAATCATGTAATAGTCAGTCCATGACTGTAGTTTTATTAAGTAGTATGGTAGGACATATTTCATTTTCAGAAATTTTTAAGTTTTGTAAACTGGCACAATTAAGACTATTATTTTGTCACATGTTGCATATTGACCTCCATGAGTAAAGAAACTGACAAGGATGGCAAAGGTTCTGAGGTAATGATCCGTTGGCAATAGTTCGCTTACAGAGTAATATATGAGATTTAAATGCAAGGGGCACCGACAGGATCTAGGTACATATCTCAATACGCCTATGAAAGAACATTTCAGGTGTGTCGCGTGACCAGGATTTTAAGCAGGGAGGAGTCTGGCTAGACGACCCGGGCTACTAAGCGGGACACCACCATCGGTTGGAGCGGGAGGGTACGAGAAAAAATTTCACGGCAAGCCTTGTATGATTTTTTGTTTTATATATTTTCCTTTCACTAGCAATATCCGGTAAACTATTTCATTCTTTTTTGGTTCCTTGCATCAGCAAAGGAACCTATGCAGTCAGGTGGTCATGTGTGTGCGTGTGTGTGTGTGTATGCATCTGTGACACTTGCTTAGGTACGCTCTAACTCAATAAGGGAAAGTCCGATGAAAGTCAAACTTGGTATGTAGCTTTGCCACATCAAGAAGGTATCACCTATTGTTTTTGATGGAGGTCAAAGGTCATCTGGGGGAACTGGGGGTACAAAAGTTTGTTTTGCTTGGGTACGCTCTAACTCAATAGGGGAAAGTCAGATGAGAGTTAAACTTAGTATGGCGGTACGCCATATTGAGAAGGTGTGCCCTATTGTTTTTGGTGGAGGTCAAAGGTCATCTGGGGAACTGGGGGCAAAAGTCTGAAAACCTTGTTATGCTGTGGATGCTCATATGTACCATCAGTCCCCCTCCAGTGCATCATGGAAGTACTGCTTGAGTTAGCAGTTTCTTGATCAAATGAAAAAGAAGCAGTGTTGTTTGCACTACTGTAGGTGGTCACACCAGACAAGTTTTGGCTGGATCAGTTTAACTCCTCCTGCCTGATTGCTAATGGGTGCATTCATGTAAGTGTCTTTTCAATTAGTGAGGTGGGCAGGTAACAATGAAAGAAACTAAGTCAGTTGGTGTTCTTACCAGTTTAAAGGCTGTATTGCATCGCCCTAAGCTATATTTTTACCTCCCTGAAAGGAAAATTCTCAACTGGTTCTAAGTTACAGTACTCTTAGATTGCCAGCAAATTTGAAAGATGCAGAGCAGCTCGTATTACACAGCGTACACAGGGATCCATTGTTTTGATTACACATGTGGAGGAATGTAAGACAGGCTGAGGGAGGGGGTAGAGGTAGGTGGTTGGGAGAATTGGAACTGTCTGGGGTGATGCATTACAGCCTTTAAAATAGACCCCAGTGGTTCCCTCCAGGGCATGCTATCAGTTTATTGGACTAAAAAGGGGCATAGATGAGATAAGCCATATTGCAATTTGCAGAGCCTCTTCTTGAAATGAGAGATGCACAGCTGTTTGTGTGTTGTAAAATGAATGGGATATTGCTGCATATTGCAGAAATCAACATCTTCAATTCATTGCATTAATTGAAATGGCTTCTTTGATATTTATGAACTCAGGCATATCATTTTACAATATGTATATTCCAAATACAAGGAACCATAGTGCCCCTAGGCTGTTGCAAAATCATGCAAAATACTTCTTCTCTTACAGATTGTATGTAGCACTGTTGATGGTTGGTCACATTAGTGCTCTGGAAGTGGTTCCATGTGGGTGCATGTTTCCCATGTTTGGGGTCCAATGTCTGAAATGGGCCATTTTATAGAAGCACGAAATATGTATCTCTTTTTACAGATTTTATGTTTCAAAAGTGAGAGTTCATGGTCAGAAATGGACCATATCGTACAAAATAATGCAATATGCTCCCCTTTACTTCATAATTAGCATTATATGCTCTCCATCTGTGCAAGGAACCAGAGTGCCCTTGGGCTTTTGTTTAGTTCCATATTGGATCGTTCACATCGATTACTCAAATTCCTTGGACTGGCCATTTTCGCCCGACTAGTCGTAAATTATGGGGAGGTGAATAATATACCGGAGCTGCAAGTCTGTAGAGCAGCTCCGGTTTAATGCGTAATAATAATTGCGTAATTCCAAACCGAACGTTACCTGACCGGTTTGTCGTAAAAGTACCTGAGCCGTCCGTTACAATTTAGCCTATTCATCTAAATGCCATTGCATGAGGCTCTCTGTGTTAACACCTGGCATACATCTACTGCGATTTTAAAACGTGATTAGAAGTAGAGAAATATATCAACTGAGGTTTATGCACTGGTCGATCGTGCCAGATTAAAATGTATTTCTGCGAGTTAAGGCACTTATTCCCTCCAAACTCTCCTGAATAACGCGAACGTTACATCCTCCCTAACTATATTGGGTTGACCTGTAGTAGGTTAACCACCGAAATTACGTATTCTTGTGCTCATATAAAGAGGAGAGACAGTAGAGACAGTGAGTGATGGTAGCTGAAAGTTCAGTGGCGACGTAGCTACAGGGGGCAGGGGAGAGTGCGATATGTGATACCATAAGCGGCGCCAAGGGGAATGTGGGGGGTGGGAGACTAGGCTCTTTAACTTTTCGGAGAGGAATTGTCTTGCAAACATAGGAAACTTCGCTTAAGCTATAGATTTCTGTCGGGGTGGGTTGAGGTTCTCATTCACAAGAATTGGAAAGTTGGTTGTTAGAAAATCATATTTCCCTACCGAGAAGGCCCAATAATGCATGCATTACGTGCTGCGTGTCCAAAACCATGTGCTCCCACCCCACTGTATCACCCCCCTCCCTGCATGCGACTTATTCTATCACATGCATCCCCACTCTTCGGAACTTAGACCCGATCCACGTTTGAAACCAGATCATCAAATGACCCCGTTCAACTACAGTGCGGTTTACAAAAGGGAATAGGGAAAAGGGAATAAGGTCTTCAAAGGGATTCCATAACTCCTGAGACCTAACCAGCACAGATTCAATCGCAGCCAGTTTTTTTCACCTTGCTAAGGAAGTGGGGCGGATCCAGATGGGTGTGATGGTTAGAGGGGTAACACAACACAACACTGATTCACCAGACATGCTGTCAACAATTCCTCTTAGCTGGTGGAGGACTGCTTTTCATTGGCATTTACACTTTTCTGTACGCTTCACGTCAACCGATGGTGGCGCTCCGCTCAGATAATCCCGCTTTGAAATCAAACTAACCCCTACCACCTTGGACGTGCCTCAGATTACCCTCAGATTTAGATCTTTTTCACCAAGATGCAAATAATTAAAAATAGGAATTTTCTGAAGATTAAGTTGAAACCTAGCATCAAAATCTGCATCTAGCCCACTCTACTTAAGCAAAACTATCCCAGAGGGAAACTCCCGCTCCCATGACAGCAATCGGTCATTAATTCTAACATATCACCACACAAACCAGCCTACGCCTCCCCCCCCCCCCGTCATCCCACTTTCAAAATCCAGCTGACACTCATGTGAACTTGAATGGTTTTAGGGGAGTTTTTAAAGTTTGTCCCCCCACATTCAATGAAAATAGCCTACCAACGCCACTGATTACTTGTCCCCCTGGAAAAAAAGTTTAGCTACGCCAGTGGCGTACAGAGCAAGGGTCATTTTTGGTGATGACAAGTATATTTATTATATTCGTGGGTATGTTGGTACTTTTGTGCTGGTAGGTATGTGTGGGTGGGGAAGGTTGTCGTGACAAACGGACAACAGCATGGAGATTTCAATATGCTTACTTCACTGTAGGCTAATAGGCCTAACCTAAAAACTTTGCATTGACAATGGGTGTGAAATCGATGACTATTAATCAAAGGATTCTTCTGAAATCTCCTCAAATTAAAGTGAACTGAGATTATACCATAACTCATATTGTATATTGAGTCATGACGAAATTAGGAACAGGAAGGATACATCAAGTCAGAAGAAGTACATGTCCGATACATTGCAACGTTACATTCACCAAGTTGCCGCGTGCATTGTTGTACCCGAATGTATAGAGAGGTTTGTGCACTATGAGTGTATCATGTGACTCATATGAACCAAATCACGGCTGTCATGTGACGTCGAATGTAAATTAATACTGTCTATCAGCAAATTGCCAGGTTGCCAAATGCTACATTGCTGTTGTAAACGATATGGTAGCATAGAATTTCGCTCTGAAACAGATGCAGAAGGAACCAAATCATGTGATAACTGTGGAAAAGCAAGTAATTTGTAAGTCGACCATCCTTTAAGGGAAAGTGCAGTCACCCCAATTTACATCAGTATAGTCCCCTATCCTACTAGTTCATGGATGGCTCTTTTGCATCAAATGACAATACTTTTGTTACTGTATTGCTAACTTTATGCAAGTTACTTTGAATACACAACAATTTGAAATATCTTGAAAGATACATGTATGGAATAAAGAGGGATTTGTGAGATTTAGCTGATGCTTCACAACATTGGTCAATGTTAATTACATATGTAATCATGAAATACCGAATTACAAATGAAATGTTGCAATTTGTCGAGCTAGCGTAAGTCGGTAACTCGACAATTTGCAAAATTTTGTAGAGATAACAAGATATTCAAACACCATAACTTCCCATCTTGCATGTCACCTTATGCCCTCGGAAAAATGCCATTATCTCGTTTTTGTGCTTTTGAGATCTGTTTCTTTGGAGAATTTCTCTGATAACGCAACTCACAAAAAAAAAAAAAAATTGACGCTTTATATGCTACCTTGGCAGGCTGGATCTCAGATCCACCTACTTAGCAGAACCGGTGGTGATGACCTTGACTGAAGGACTACTGTTGTACCACTGTCTCCCTTTTCGACAAAACTGATACCAAAGTCAACAAACCAAGGACGGATAGAAGTCAAAGCAAGTTTAAAATGTCACAGAAACACCAAGATAGGCAGACAACAAAACATGCTCCCTGACTAATATGGATATCTCTTTAAAAGTGCCAGGTGGATCAAAACGACCGTGAAATGCATCCACAAAAATGTTGTCCATCTCAGTTGACTTGCAATGTCACGTCCTTCACCATACATAAATGATACAGCTTCCATGTCAAAGTCCACAGAGCGAAGAATCTGGTCCCTTC
This sequence comes from Stichopus chloronotus, assembly GCA_021234535.1. Lineage (NCBI taxonomy): Eukaryota > Metazoa > Echinodermata > Holothuroidea > Aspidochirotida > Stichopodidae > Stichopus > Stichopus chloronotus. Next base: position 38,170,203 of record CM037830.1, read on the forward strand.
TTGAGGATTGATGTACTGTAAGACACAGCTTCTGTGTTGTTGCAACGAACTAGAATCATGGGACCGTGCGCACTCGGTTCCAGATAACAAAGGGTCGGTAAGACGGCCAGCAGGTCCAAGGTGTTAATGTTTGTCCATCCACGACTCTCCTCCCACATGTGTGCCAGAGAAGTGTCTCACATGTAAGCTGCAAAGCCCTCCAAGCTCTTTTGTTAGGACGAGCTTGTGTAAGCCAAAGCCGAAGCCGATGAGAATGGGACACTGGGGGACATGATGTCCTTGTCGCTCCAGCGTTGGAAGGTCTCTTTGAGGTGAGTGGTCAGGTGTGGACAACGTTCACCCTCCTCGGGGTAGGGTGAACCTGTTCCACCCGAAAATCTAAGATCATACAGAAACGTGATCCACGGGAGTGGTGTCAGATATGACTTGCAGCGGTTGACTAGGAATCCCTAGAGAAGCCGCAAAATCTAGGGCCCTACGAACATCAAAGATAAGATCCTACCAACGCTCCACAATGACCAACTAATCGTCCAGACAGGGTAAACGAACACTGGGCCATGAAATACCACAAACGTGATGGCAATGAAATGGCATTAAGTTCCCTTGTATCTGTCTGTGTGTTGGAAGCAGAGGATGCGATTGTGAATGAGAAAGATGGGAACGTAGATGAAAGCATCGTGCAGATGGACTGAGCCGGCCAACCAACAGAGAACACACTTGGTCAGGAATGTGAGAGAAGAGAATATTGGTTATCCGAACTAATAATGTAAAGGACAAGATGACAGAATCCCATGGATCTCAGTAGCCAATCGGCAATTGATAGCTGCATGGCACACAATGAGCTGCCCCTGCAAAGACAAGAATGTCCTCTGTCTAGCATGGCAGAGCCGAAGAGGGCCTGTACTGTAAGTAGTGGTAGCACCATTCTTTTTGGTTACCATGATATCAGCTTGGACACATGATGACCCGAACGTTGCTTGAGGTATTGACGGTGGTCGGATAGTACTGCTTTTTCCCCATAAGGACATGGCTGCGTGGATAGACTGACCAGGGTCTGTCTACAATACCCGAGAACCTGTATCACCACTCACCATGAACTTGTAACTGAGAAAGGCATCCCATATACCCCCGTAGCACGTATCCGTAGCTGTCCCTACTGAGGTTCTTTTGCCTCTCAGACAGTTCTGGGATGTCCTGGCAAATCCGAATCAAACAGGAGTATTCAGACATCTCCTGTGTCGGTGACACGGGGAAGAGGGGAGGGGTGGAGGGATGACCACCGCTCTTTGCCACTCATAGAACTTTCTCTCTTGGAAAAGGACAGGCCTACCTGAGACCCCAGTGTCCAACACTGTCCTCGTCGGAAAGAGTCTGAGACAGGCATTTGGTCTGCAAATAGTGTGTGGTGCAGCAAACTGGGGAAATAGGGACCCTAATCTAGTCCACATCCTATTGCATATCATGAGACACCTGGCTTCAAGTCAGCTGAAGGTCAGATGCTGAAGGTCAAGGACTAACCACAGTGGATATTTGTAAAAACAGAAAAAAAAAATAGTAACCAAATAAGTCTCACAGATTAAAAAAGAATATGGAGAAAATATGGCATATGAAATGACGATATTATGCAATTTCAATACAATTAGTTTGATCTTACTTCAAGATGTGTATTGTTTTTGTTTTAAATTACAGTATTTGATTAGCTGAATGTCATTTGCTACCTCACTAGCATAAAACAAACTTTTGCTGCATTACGATTTTTTTTTCAAATTTCCATGTTAAAATCATTATTCCTGATCTCTGGATCAACTAGATGTAACCATGCTAGAATGGGATGGTTCGGTTGGATGCAAGGTAGCTCATTCTACGTTTATCAGAGACATCAGTTAGCCTGAGAAAAAAAAATGTCTCAGAAAGAAAAATAGAGAAATGATATGAGGATTTAACTGCATTTTGAATAGCTGATGGTATTTGCCACTTAACAAAATAAAATTTTGCCATATTGCATTGTTTTTTTCAATTTTTGATGACATCATAATGACGTCAATGCCGCTATCCATCCAAACAATTTCAAAGTTAACATCAGTTTTGTAATGTCACTAATACATAAAAATCCATAACACTTTTAAGAGTTTTCCCAATTTCTCACCTTTTTGTGTCCAATTTGTTTGTTTTTTTTTCTTTTCTTTTAACTTAACACATACAGGTCGTATTTTCTACAGTCTCGGTGAAGACCAGATAACTATCAGAGGGTTCGTCCAGCAAGGACTGAAGCTTTTTCAGGAGGGTGTTCTGTTTACGAAGGTCAGTGAAGAAGCCCGCTATCTTTGTGAGGCCTTCGGTGAGGCTAATGGTGGACCAATAGAACCCACGATGTTGCTCTCACTGGCATCTGGTAACATCATGTCCATCCTGAACTTTGGAAAGAGGTCAGTTGGCAAATAATTCTATGCCATTTTTTGCAGTCTTTATACAGGTAAATGTGCCCCCGTAAACATACGAATAGGCATACATAGGGACGATCGAAGAATGTTACAGTTAAAATAACTCTGAAGTTACAGGAGATGGAATACAAAAATGATTTCAAACGGATGTTATACCTGACCTGCAGGTACACCAGGACAAATAGAAATGAAGAATGACATCGGTGTTAAGGAAAATTCTGTGACCACGCATTACACTACAGGAACAAATTTAAGAAAAGGAGGGGAGACATATTTTTCAGTACCGTTACAAGTAGATGGTGATACATTTGACGATATATATGTGAGTTTAGGGTTCTATTGATGAAAAAAAAAAATAGTTTTGCCGTCGACCTTTCTATCGTGACCTGAATCATGTCATTGCCCTACGATCGTTGCAGGTACGACTACCAGGATGAAAAGATTATAAAGTTGATGGAGTCCTTTGACTATCTCCACTTGGCATTGGACCCTTCAAATCCCGTTCACCAATTTCCTTGGTTGTACGATACTTTCTGGTGCAGGCAGCTGAAGGAGTCTCAAGAGTTTGTTCGAGATTTCATCCGTGATGAGATCAAACAACACGAGAAGGATCTTGATCCCGCTAATCCCAAGGATTTTATTGATCTTTATCTGACGAGGATAAAGCAGGAAAAGGGGGATCTCTTTCAATCTGAGAGGGCTTGGTACACCATTAAAGATGTCTTTAGCTCATCATCAAACCCCACTGCCTGTGGCCTCCAGTGGTTGATAGCGTTGATGTGCCAGCATCAGAATATGCAGGATAAGGTAATGATATCAGCTTTGGTTCCTTTCATGAAGAAATGATATCAGCTTTGATCTTTTCATTAAAAGATATCAGCCACTGTTCGATTTAGATTTTGTGGTATCACCTGGGTCTACTTTTTTATGAGCTATCGTGGTATAGGCCTGGCAATGCCCCCATCCTCTCCCCCCCCCCGATTATGCCACTGTCTGAGCCTTTATATAAGTGTGAAATTGTCATATAATGGATCCGATGTCTGCCACGGGGGGGGGGGGTGAACCTTTAGAAAATGTTTGATTTTGTAAGGTGGACTACTGTAGATGAAAAAGTTGCTATATTTGATGTTATATTGGAACTAGTATATGTTCAGGAATTCCTGTTTTTTAAGTAATGATTTTATCTTTCATTTTTCTTTGCACTGCAAATGAAATATTTGCAGACATTAATTGAGTATGCTTAATTAGATCTAATTTCTTTGTGCCTATAGATTACTTTGAACTAAACTGTGTGATGTTGAAATAGTATTTCTGTTGACGTTTGTATAGTATGGTCGTATAGTTCCATACCCTCATCTCTATGTGGTCCCACTGCACTGCACTGCACCGATCATGAAACACCGCCAGCGCATTCACTTTCGGCCTGCTGTAGTGAGGGGACATGTATGTGGAACACGACTCAAGCATGCCTCATGAAGTGACGGTCAGGTGACACGCAAAATCCGGAAGGGGGGAAATATGTTGCTAAAATATGAATTATCCATGAAAACGTCTAACAATTTCTCATCCTAGCCAAAATTTTGAGAAATGGTAAAGGAAATATTACTTCCCAAAATTCCTCAAACTTCCCCAAGTTTCGCTCAAAATTTTTTTTTCCAGAGGGAAACCCTCTCCCCTTGGCTCGCTACTGAAACTGTCAACTGATGTTTACATATGGAAATTTGGACAGAATTGATGATATTCTAACAAAATTGATTGTAAGATGGGGCCAAAGAAATAATTCTTTGTATGGGGGCTACATACACACTAAATATGGTTGCTGAACTGGACGTTGTACAGGATGTAGAAAGGTCTTGCTCACCATCAGTATTTTGAGATTTACTAGGGGAGGAGGGGTAATGCCTTACTCATATGTATTTTTGCAAACCTCTTCAAACATACCACAGAAGTGAAAACACAGGTTAGATTTTAAATTTATCTATGTTACAAATGGGACAAACCGTATTCAGAAAATTCGAATTAAGTCGGCTTAAGAAATGTTTCGTACCAAATATAAGCTCAACGAGCGTTAAATATTTTGCGACAAGTCAACAGCTGTTAAGTGTATGCCGAAACAGCAGCAGCAGCAGCAACAACAACAACAATAGCTTAATCGATAGGAAAGAGTTTAAAAATACAGAAAATGCGCTTAAATGTCCTAGGTAGTATTTCGGAAAATTTGAACTTAAACTGTGTCTGTCGGATTGGGAATGTTCTGTACAAGAAAAATGTCCAATGTAAAGTCTGTCTTTTAAGGATGTGTTATTTATGAAAGTCGATTCGTAGACTACGCCTCCTATTTTTACGGACACATTTCTGTTCCTTTCTGAGCTGGCGGGAATGTGACAGTAGTTTCGACAGATCAGCGGTCTTCGCATTGTTTATTATAAGAATCATAATAATTAATAAACTTGTTCAGCCAAGGCACATTGCAAGCATAGCATTACATCAGTAACATTTTGTTCGTCTTAAAATAGATTTTCGAAGAGGTGCAGTCCGTGATTGGTCTGGACAAGTTACCTGCATTCGAGGACTTGAAGAAGATGCCCTTCACTCATGCATTCATGAAGGAGATACTCCGCTACCGAACTGTGGTGCCATTTGGCACACGTGAAGTCACTCGTGACGTAACAATTGACGGATACAAAATTCCCAGTGGGTCACGTGTGTACCTAAATTACTGGGCTGCGGAAAGGGACCCTGAACTGTGGGATAAACCAGACGAGTTCATTCCCGAAAGGTTTTTGTCCACCGACAGAAACACTATCTTAGACCTCAAACACAATATTCCACTGGGTCTTGGTGAGCGACATTTTTAGTATCATAAAAAGTCACTTTTGACATAAGTTCTGTTGTTCCCAAACACGTAGGTCCAGTGCACCTATTTCCTATTTTTTCTTCTTTTGGGGAGGGGGGGGCATGTCCCTACTTTTTGAAAGGAGGGGACACTGACACACCCACTGTTGTGACCTGAAAGCTTAAAAATAAGAAACTAACAGACTTTTCTTAGTGGTGCTTATTTTTAAACCTGTGTTCTAAAGAAAAAGAAGGTATAAATGCATTGTGGTTTCGATGAAGTTATTGTGTTACCCATTGAGATATTGACCTAAGAAAAACATCCTTATATGGTCCCCAATTATTTGCATGAAAAAAAAAATATGGTTACACCGTGGATGAAGTGTGGGTGCCTCTTACATCGAAACAAGTGGTATTGTGGGTAGTCTTTAAATTTGGCGTAACTAAACATAGGCCTACACAATATACAGTACAGTTAAACTGAACATCATGTTACTCGTTACCTTTCAGGTCATCGTGATTGTATGGGACAGACGCTTGCTTTGATGGAAATGTTTCTCTTTGGAACCAATCTTCTCCAAAAGTTTCGTCTAACGTTCTCTCCCGGGGAGCCGTCACCATCGCTGAGGGGTATCTGCGGGACGGTAGTAGTCGTGGAAAAATTCAACCTGTGTGCAACAAGATGGGAGTAATGATGATGATGATGGTGATAATGACTATGGTGATGGATAAGTCAGTTTGTATGAAGTCGCCCCTCGCTGTAACCAAGGGCAACGATTTGCTTTAAAACTGGTACGAAGGGGTACGATGGGTCCAGTGACTGGTATTACTGGACGCATCACACCCGGCCAACGGAAGGAGTCTGAGGGGAAAATGTTTTTATAGGTGTCCTGAATACTGTACATAAAAGTGATATAGCACAGCAGCAACATCAGGCTATACATAAGTAGAATCTTTATAATAGTACATACATCCAGAAAACTGTAATTGCACAGTGATGTGTAAAGACAGGACATTCTCGAGATTTACGTGGGATGCACACTGTAACCAGAATGCAAAAATGCTTTGTAGTTTCGATGTGCTCATTACAGTTTCTTTATTAAGCTTGTTTCTCAAATATAACTCTAATGCTAAGAATCAAGGATTTATTTTTGGTGCAAAGATTTGAGGTCATCACCTGAGGTGAAACACTGGGAAAACACTGGAAACCTTGTGCCTGTCATATTTCAAGAGGAGGAGGTTTCATACCATATGTTAAAATGCCTTGCATTTAGCACAAGAGTGTCAATCACTCCCATCTGGAGATATCATGTGCACAAGGTTTTAACTATTTGACCTCTGGTGACCCCAGATGACCTTTGACCTCTGCAAAAAACAACAGGGTTTTTCCTCTCAATATGCGAAACCTACACACCAATGATGAATCCTACCTGGAGGTATTGCATGCACGAAATTTTCACTATTCGACCTCTAGTGACCCCAGATGACCTTTGACCTCTACCAAAAACAATAGGGTTCTTTCTCTTAATATGACAAACCTACATACCAAGTATCAACAGCGTCCATCATTCCTAACTGGAGATATTGCACACATAAGGTTTTCACTATTTGACCTCTGGTGACCCCAGATGACCTTTGACCTCTACCAAAAACAATAGGGTGCTTCCTCTCAATATGGCAAAACCTACATACCAAGTATCAACATCATCCAACATTCCTATGTGGAGATATCGTGCACACAAACTTAGTGTCACAAACACACACACACACATCCACACACACATATACACACGCCATCACGATCGCATAAGTTTCTCTTTCATCGAAACTAAAAACTATTAATTGTACATTTACAGAAAATAAAAGAAAGAAATACAAAAGAAATACAGAAATGTTCTGGTAATTAGTTTTCAGACAATTTCTGTGATTCTTATTTATTTCTTTGTTTCATTCTCTGTACATTTTTTACAGTGCAGAGGGAATATGGTGTATTCACCGATTTTCATGAGCGGGATAGGTCCTACTTATTATTTATCAATTTCCACCTGAAAGCAGTCCCTGGTTGTAACATATCATAACCACAAAAGTTGGTGCCAACAAACAGCGATTAAGTACGTGTGACTGATTGTATGCATGTAGACATGCTCCCAGGTATCATGAGGTATAGATGAAAAACCAAAGCAAGTTGACTAGTGATAAGAAAAATTTAGCACGTTCAGTGATGACATTTTGATGGTTGAAGAAAACTGTTATACTAGGCGGTAATCTTTTTCAAAATGAATTTACAATGATAAAACTGATTATCTAGGCTAAACTTTGGATTTTCTTTTAATGCCATCCGGTACCATTTTCCACTGCCATAACTTGCTTAAGTACTGAATATGTACAGTCACACGTTCTAATCGCATGCCGAAGGATCACAGCTCATTTTCTTTCGTTTTTTTATTTTAGTTTATTTGTTGTTTAAATATTGCAAAATATCATGAAATGTTTGGAAGTTATCTTTCTGCATTAAAGCCGCGCATTGGTGTGATCAAATTTAACGCATATTCAGAGTTGGGCAGTTGGCACTCCAACAAACGAAAACATTTGTTCATTACACTCTGTGCCACATAAATTCGACAAAAGCTACTCTGATACAATTCATTGACCAACACTAGATTGATTTAAATTACACATCAGTGTACGATCCCTGTAAAATGAAAGAACAAATATTCATGGCCTACTATTTACTGCACGATTAATGCCTGTACACAATGTTGGGGATGCACTAATTAATGAGATTTTCAGGCTAGTAACTCAAGACCACACTATGGCAGCTTGATCACCCAGTTCACAGATACCTATGGATAATGCAATCATTTTGATTAGTTTGTCTTCATTGTTTGCATATTTGAACTTAAATATCAATTTCGTCCATTCCTGTACACCCGTCCCCCCAACCAAAAAAAAAAAATACACCCTAAGATGGAGGTAAATCACACACACACACACCCTCACACACACACAGACTGAAATCAGTCAAGTGAACCGATATAATTGTATAGAGGTCAAGGGGTATTGTGACTTGGCGTACCTCCATCATTGCGTATTTTAGAGCCGGGTGTGAAATAGCATTAAATACACACATATTCTAGACCATTGTTGTATATATAGCGTCAGCATCCTACAAAGGCAGACCTGATACAAGTAACCATGCAGACAATTAGACCCATTATCAATGCATACCATAACCTAAATTGTAATTACTAGTCTATATAGTCATTTCAATTTCTCTCAATTTATGAATAATTTCAAATATAATACACTGCATCCATATACTGGTATTTTATACGTTTCATCTTTTTCAATTTGGTGGGTTTTTCATTAAGGCGGATCGTTCTCTTAACGTTAGGTTTGTAGCCCTAATCATCTCGGTCAGCACCCCTCAAAATTTCATTATGATCCTTAGGATTATAAGTACAAATATCTAGTTCATTTCTGACAAAAGGTTTTACGGTTCACAGACTGACGGAGACTTCTGAAATCTTGACTTCGCTACTCACTTACCTGTCTCCACATTCCACTAATGTGCCAGGGGTAACTGGCGACTTCGCCGGAGTCGCCCAGAAAGAGCCAATCATCCAAGTGCGCAAAAAGGTTTGATGCCTCTCCTGTACTTTTGGTGGTAGTTTGGGCCAAAAGACGGGCTATTGTCTTCAGGGATATGGCGAAAGTAGAGGCGGTGTCAAAGGTTACAGTTACTTCTGGCACGGTGGTGGGACATGCAATAGTTGTGTGGAGACAGGTGAATTCGTAACTCGTAAATATCCAAACCATGTGAGTTTTGGGAATTCTGCCATATTGAATCTGGATCCGCTAGTGGTTACAAAGAGAATTGACATGTGACCAGCTTACGTCATTTCTTGAGTATCGTGCAATGTTTATGCAGATACTGTATGCTGTTAATCACTGGATATAAAATCAGTTCACGAGAAATTTTTTGCCCCCAAATACCCCAAGATAACAGGAAATGACACTTCCCGTGCCTCACTACTGCAGTGCCCCAAAATATCCAGCTTTTCGAATTTAATTTGGGAAATTTGATCACATTTTGTTTACGACAGGGAAAATACCAGTACTTACTATTGGCAGCCAAATGTCTTATATAACTCGTATGCTGATATGGAGTTAGACCAAAAGACATTACAAATAGGGAAAATATACTTTCCTGGAACTATTATTGTTATTCTTTTCAAATGCATACTTGTTATCAGAGCTTTTATAGCCCAAAAAAAAATTCAAGGATTTCTATCCAGGAAAATGACAATCACTTCCTGGAGCTTAACTGCAGAGGAGGGGGACAGGAACGGCAAAGTTCTCTGCACAGAAATTTTGGGGAGCAACGGATCATGACGATGTTGAGAAATAAAGGAAAGCAAAAAAAAGAGGAGGGAGGGATAATAATTTGACAGACTCGGGGAGAACTGGTAGGCTTAAAATTAAGGGGGGGGGAGGAGGAGACTTGGAAACTGCCAGGCTTCACAAGTGTGACCTTTTTAAAACATTGACAACCCAATTGACATAAAGGTGAGAAATCGTTGATTCTAGGTTTCGATTGGCCATACATGCGCCTCTTGCTTATACGCAGTATACGAGTAAGCAGTTTGGGGATGAATCCACAATAGAACGGTCGAGATAGTTATTTCACGCTGGACGCATTGGCAGTAAGCTTCCACGAACAGCCAATCAAAACCTTGGATACTAATGACGTCATAGATTCAAGAAAAAAAATTCTCCCAAAAGTATTGGTTGTCAATGCCAACTAAAAGCTGTTGCCAATACGAACCAAGGTTCTGCCATATTACTATTTAAAAGTACGTCGTTTTCATTTTTTTAAAAGAGTTGGAACAGTCCCAAAACGGGTGCATGTAACACGTTCATGGTTTCACACAGGCGTTTCCACCTAAGAAATTCCAATCGGGGTTCTGCTTTGCTTCATTATATAATGTTCAAACGTATACCCCAATTTTCATCTTCATTTTCAAGCTCAGACATGGGTCATTATCAACCAGTGAAAAAGTGGGGTCTAAAGATATGTTCAGGCCCCTACTCTTTGCCCTCTCTTTCAACTTTGAAACAGTAAGAATAATTCACTATGATGATTCTTGCATTGGCCTAATCTCAACCCATCTGATATGTATTACCCTGTCTCATACATTGATTTTTATCTCATTAGGCCTAATTGGGAAACTGAAGTCCTGATCTCTATTTCAAGGGGGTGCACATACAGCCTGCAACACCTGACAAGTGCCATTTCCGGCCATGGCTGGGTGGGGGGCATTGAAAAGCTCCACGCCAACCAATGATGGCACTCCACTTAGATAGTCCTGATGGCACTCTGCTCCCTCCCAATACTTTTTAGCCTCTATTTTAGGTTCATGTGTGAAGGTGCCAAAAAAGTCAATTTTGCACCGAAGTTGCTAAGAGAAAAAAAAGGGCAAAAAAGATCCTCTTAGGGCAAAGAGGAAGGGGTCCCCATCCCCTTAAACCTCTCCTCATGCCACATAGACATATCTGTGGACTGCTTTGAAATCCTGGCTTAACTATTGGTAGGGTAAACCCCCACCCTTATACCACTCCCCTGGGACGGTGGTCAAAAATAGGGATGATGAGTGGCCCCCTTCCCCTAAATAAAAAAAAAAAACAAACTAGCTATGCCCCTGCTTAAATTTTTCAGAAGGAGGGGCGATTTCCAGTGATCTAGAAGGTATTTCTATCCGAAAATGGTGGTGCTCCACTAAGAGAACCTTCCCACAAGTCTCCTCCATCCCCTCGTAAGGCTCGTGTTCTACGTTCAGCCCCCTTTTCTAAATGTCTGGATCCCTATACTGACCCACTATAGCAGTCAGACTGAGGTACAAAGATGACAGTAAACAAACTTTTCATAAAAAAAAAATTACTACATAAATTTTAGTCTAATTTAGCTAGACAAAATGCAGGTAGTTGGAAAAAAGACATTTTGATAAAAACAAAATGTCAGACAAAAATATGTCAAAAATGGGGCTTTTAAAAAACTTGACATCTGTAACATTCTACACTCTCATTAACAGTAATTGTGAGGATAAGGTGCATGAATGATTACTCATCAGGGATATTGTAAGTGTATTCTATATAAATACCAAGTGGGTACCTTAACTTTCCAGGGGGGCACTGCAAGAGTGAAAGAAAGCCTGTGAAGCCAGGGAAAGTGTGAAATTTTCCAGTGATCTAGTGGCTATTTCTACGTACAGATTTTCTGGTACGCACAAGTGCGAATGGATGGTGGCACTCTGCTTAGGTGGTCTTCAAACAAGGTTTAGCTGTAAGAAATTCTGTAAGTGATGATGGGTACCCCTTAAGCCTCTGGCCTCACCCCCTGCCCCCTTCCTTCCAGAAGGATGTTCCCATACTGCAATTGCCACTGAAGCAAATGTTACTGAAGAAAATGTTCAAATGGTCAAAGTACTAGTTCTAAAAGTCCCTGATCAAATTCTTCAATACTAGAACAAATGTTATCGAAATTCTCCTTAATTAAGACAATCAATACATTCATGGAAATATCAATCTGATCCAGCAAGAAAAGTCAATGACAAGATCTAAGTTTCTTGAATGGAGAGTAACTTACAACCTAGAAGGTAATTTTCACAATGTTACATGGATGATGACTCATCTACAATGCTATTGGTGTCAAGGCAAATTCATTGAAAACAAGATCAAAAGGAAATTTTTCTTGTTTTATTGCAGTCTTGAAAATGAAATCATACACTTTCCATTCGAGGTAAGCATGACCCTCTTACAGATAGGGGTTAAAGGTGAGTGTCTACACCAGGTACAAAGTTCCCACCTGGATACCCAGCTTCAGTAGTCGGTCTGGGTACCCGGGTCACCTGAAAGTATGTCGCACGTGAACCTACGACTTTGCTGTTAAGTCATAGTGAATCAATTTGCTATGCACATTGACATAAAACCATATATCTTACATTAGCATATGACAAGGAAGATTTTGTAGCTGCATACATTGATCTGGGTAGCAATTTCAGAGTCGGGGCCTGACTTCGTCCATGCAAACAATGGTAAATATCTAAAAGGACACTCTGAGAAAATGTTCTCTATGTGATACAATAAATACACTCTCTTCCCACGCTACCCTTCCTCTCCCCCCCTTTCCCCATCAATGTTGGCCTGTTATTATATCAATGTATTGTCAGCTATGATCAAACTTGGCTTAGAAATTTTACACCTATAATCATATGTAACACTGGATGACACTGTATCATTCTTTCCCATAGCCATACTTCCTACAGAGACCATGCATTTTTTTGAATCAACAAAATTTGCCCACAGCTAAAATGTTTAAAAGTGTCGGTCACACCAACTGTGCAATGTCAGACTATCCATGGGCCTCTATCAAGAACTGCAAAAAGTATACAAAATTTGGTTTCATGAATTAAAACTGACATAAAGTGCCAAATATCCATGATTCATCTGGTTACATGACGTTTTCAATTCCACTGTTGTTGGCCTCTAGCTGAGAGCCAATTGTTTCATGTCTGTATCTTCTGAACTAAGGAGTTGTTGATCGAGATATCGACGTAATCCTGTACGAATCATCAAACTTTCATGCACCACGGCCTTAAATCCTCAGATCAAAGAAGATTAACGTTGGGTGAACAGTGACCTGTTCCACAGTCCTGTAGTCCATTAGTTGACACATGTTGTTCAGTTATCATCCTCTGCACCTCCGAATGAGCTCAGTGCTTTTGTCAGGTCATCAGAGAGATTGCTGGCCAACTTATCTGCATCGACAGAAGGAAAAATATGAATTTGATTAGAAGAAGATAAAAAATCATCAAAGGATGTAAATAGGCTATCAAGAAGAAAGAGAATAAACTTAAAGACATTCCCCTCCTTGTGGACAAAAATTCGATATTTTATTGGGCTCGCTTTTCTCTACTTCAAAATGAAATAAGACTTTTTTTTCCAGGACAGGTATTTTTTTTAAAACATTGATAATCTCCTTTTACTGCATTCTATGTGTACCACTATTATTTGATCAAAATTGATGAATTAATTTTCCTCTTTGTGCCCCTTATATTGTTGCATCTTGATTAAAGATAACATAAACATAACAAATAAATGCTGAGGACTGCACACTTTCAATGGAAGGCATGGTTTAACTAATTCTTGTCTTTTTTTGCAGTGAGAGGAGGAAGGAGGGGTGCGACAAAGAGGTCAAAGGATTTTCTTAGAGGGAATTCCAGACTTACACCAGGATTCTGCATGACCTAGGAAAGTATGTCTTGAAAAGACAACTGCACCTCACAAGAGTAGAGTGGGGATAATTTAATAATGGTATCTTGCCACATTGTCAGATTATGTTCTCTGTCAACCTTGAAATGACCTTCATATTTCATGAGCACTATTTGCTGAGGTATGTAGTTAAAGAAGAGCTTTTTCAGACCTTCATCTCTATCAATCTTGGATAAATGTAAGATACCACAGAAACAATACTTGATGCCACATTTGAATTCCTAGCAATTTCAGATTTATTGAGATCTCACACCTCACCATGCCAATATTATTTGTGCAAAGAATAAAATACCAACTTGAAATAACACACTGTTGAAGAATAAAAGCTTAGGTCTCCATACTTTCATTGTCACTTGCACAAATAGCCGCCTTCCCAATTATTCTGATCATCAGAGTAACTTCCTAAAAATCAAAAGGAGCCATGACACCCAAGATATCAATTGCTAATCTCACCAGCTCGTCTCCTCTTCTTGAGAACCTTCTTGAAAGCATCTTTCCTTTCTTTGTTCAGTTTCTGATTGCCGACTGGTACACGTGTAGCCTTCTGGTTGGCCTTTGCTTCCATCAATTGCCTCAGTACTCTTGACCTTTCTTTTGCTTCAGCTGCAGGTGATTTTTCAGTTGGTAGGTCGACTGTCAAACTCTACAAAGATGGACACAAGCATTACAAAAGGTTATAATTTGAGGATGATAACATTAAAGGGATATCATTGGAGGAAATTAAATTTCATAAAATTAGGAATATTTTTCTTTATTGACTGGTGAAAACCATATTTCAATAGCATGTTCTGTTTGGAAATTATGGATTTTTAAAGAAATATCTTTTCTAAAATCATTCAATGCACTATTGGAAATCTGTGATGTCACCCATGCACAACTACTAGAATATACTTTGCTTTTCTTTAAAATCTTGACTGTCTTAAAACAAACATTACAATAGTTTAAGACGTATGACCTTAATTCCCATATTTTAGTGTAATATACAATACACTTAATCTTGTCAGTGAAATATGCATTTAATGAAAACGGCGACGTATTTGGTGAAACAAATTGCTTTAACAAAAGCTTGTTCTTTGTTTTGACTGCCTATGCACATGACAATCACTCTTTGGAAGAAAATTAACAATATGTTGCAACAGAACTAAGTTACGGTTGTCAAAAGGTTTTGGATCAAGACAAAATCTGCAATTTCTCACAGTTGCATATTGATAACACTTTACCCCTAGGTCATAGTTATTTATGAGTTACAATTACCTCTAAGTCAAAGTTACTAGTGAGTCAGATTTAAGTCAAACACTTTCAACAACCATTGAGTCATAATTACATAAGATAAATCTACACATGTTAAAAAAGAAAAAAACTCTGCACTAAGTGATGCTAAAATAATCTTTAAACCTGATTTTCATCTTCTTCCACATCATCTCCCATTTTTTCATCTTGGTCATCTTGATCATCCTCCTCTTCCTCCTCACTGTCATCTTCCTCTTCATCTTCCATGTTCTCATCTGCCGTATTGCTGTCTGGTCCTGATAAAACTAAGTCATTTTCGTTCTCTGCTCCGCGGACCCTATCGTTGGACGTCATCTCCACCGACATATTCTGAGGACCAGATTCCGAGACCCCTGAAAAATATGTGAATTCATTTCATCGACCTGCGCTTACGATGCATTCTCATCACAAAGTCAATCCTGCCAATGTTACACTACAAGCATTGCATCATTATTGAAGACAATGAATCTTATGTTCAAAGTCACACAACACATGCAATAATCCACCATGTTGCTTTAATGTTCGACATAACATACACAGACTCTACAAGTACACTCCAATATGACATTACCAATTTACAGTCTTAACACTTGATAGCAGGAACCATCCATTACTAAGTTTAAGAACAATACCAAAGTAGCTTTAATGAACTTACATGAAAGAAAAAATCTCTTTGTCTGCCACATAATGGTTTACATTCTGAACAGTTTGAAGTCATCAACAGAGACAATGGATCTAGATGTAATTCACTCCTTTGAAACACTTTTACAATAACTTTGAAACATCTGTTTTACATAAGTCCAATATAAAGGACTTGCTCTTTTGCTCTCGCCATCTTTGTCTTCATATACTGACTATCCTTAGGATGATGATTGGTTGCTCTTACCTTCCAGGATTATTTTGTCGTGATTGATAACGGTGCTCATCTTTAATGCCTTTGAAAAGCTAGACACAATTTCAGAGCTGATGTGAGACGGCAGCGAATGTTCATCAGGTGGAGATGTGTAGTACGGTATTTTGCCACTGAGAAGACAAAAACAAAAGGAAAAATGAAAATAAAAATTAAATTGTGTTGTAAATCAAACTATATCATGAAAGTTCACTGGGGCATCGATAATATGACGCTCACTTTGGATGTAAAGAACGAGCATAACTTGAGCAATGGGGCACTTTAATTAGACAAAACAAGACAGAAAGTTGCTGACTTACACTCTTATTCTCCTTCCCTATCACATATAAGCAATCCTAACTTTTTGTCACCATGGCAATTTTCTCCTTAAAAACTGCTCTCTGGGATAATAGAAATATGGGTGGGGGGGGGGGAAAGGAGGAAGTGCCCACCATAGTTGATTTTTGAGGTGCAGGAATGCACGTTTATTGACAGAGCAAGAAGCTGACTACATTTTTTCCTTAGGCATACAAGGCGAAGGTCCGTCGATTGCTGCCCTCCCAGAACAGGGAAGATGAATATTTAAGGCCATTATTTCAGGCACTTCTACTTTCAGGGCTAGGAGGCAGGGAAGTATGTAAACCAGTTTTCAACACTAACTGATGTATGAACCTAATGAACCAAAATGCTCAAAATGATATTTCTTTATAGTTTCTGAGGTGGCCGAACTCATCCATAGCCATCCAGCCATCCTGAGTGCCATCATGGTAGAAGGGGAAAATCAGGGTAATGTGGGAAATTTTCAGGGCAAACACCCTCCGCTCCCCTGTGTAATGTTTCCCTGTGCGTCAATGATTTTTTCATGGGGAACTTGAAAATTTCAAAAGTAAAATTAGAGCTTGAGAGGAACTTGACAAAAAATTATACAAAACTTTTATTTTTTTCCAAATTTCCACATAGCAGAGGGGTAGTCCATACACCTATGTAAAGGAACAAATGCTGACTAATACCAACAATCAATACAAAATAATGGTGAAAACTGAGCTTTTTGGATTATCAAACTTACATTATAATGGACTAGTTGTTAACCCTTTCCTTCAATGCTTCTGCTGTCTTTCCTGTGCTACCAAGTTTAAAGTAATTTGAAATGAGTTGCTAGAGCTTGAAAAATAGTTGTTGCTTTTTGAAATCTAATACTATTATTGCATAAATGTCAATAGCTGTAACTTGAAATCAGATGCTTTGCAGCTTTATGCTTCTATGCTTTTACTACAAAGCTGATGATCAATAAAACATGGGCAAAAACTAAATTTGACCTATCATGTAACTGTTTTACTCAAGACAGTCAAATAGATGAAAAGTCCACATCCTGAGTACAAAGTCTAAAATTCACACATACACACATGCACACACAGACATGCACATACAGTATTGTAAAACTGTAAATATCCACAGTACCTGTTCCAGTCTTGTAGCACTAACTTGGCTGTCTGCTTTATGTTTGCCAGTCCACCTTTCTTAAACTTTCCTTTTTTTATGGCCATCAGATTCAGGAATTCCTGGGCATCTGAGAACTTTGGGAGCATGTAGTGCAACATCAACTGCTCGCGATTACATTTCTTCAGAATTTCTTCAATCGGTGCGACTGGATCTTGGATGGTGTCAACCTATCACATGAAATGTTCAAACAGAATCGGTATTCATTAATTTAAAGCCAATCTGGTCTATAAATGCCAAGAGTCGGGAGAGATGCTAACATCAATAACAACAAAAATGACAGACAAATCTGGCATGCTGACGGCAACCTGAAAAGCAGCTCCAGAGTCACAAGCAGAGGATTAAAGATAGTTTTCTCTCACTAATGAAGGTGATGAAGATGCTGATGAAACTTCTTACTTTACTTGACTTAAAATATTCAGAGTTTTTAAATAAATTTTAATTCTTGACAAATGAATACAAGGATACCCAACAGAGTGAGTAGCATATGCTCTTCACACTGACATTCAAATCAGTTCTGCCAATATTCTATGGCCAAATGTTGTGGTTCCGGGCACACAAATGGCATTGATAAAAGTAGCAAAAACAAGAAACAGATGGGATGACATGCATCTGAGCATCAAAAAAAAAAAGGACAAGGAGAAGGAGAAGGGAGCAAAATAAGTGCAATGCTTGTTGCTATGGCAACATCTGGTGACAGTGACTTATTGGGCTTGGGTCTTACTGGGTCTTATGAACATATAGGCATTCAATTTTAGAGCATTTACTGTTGAATTCCTTCACAAAGACAAAGTTTGTTCTTCACATCAGCTCCTTTTAAATCAAGCCATTGCTGAGCTTCTTCTCCTTGCTTCCTAGCACCAATTGAGTCACTCTCTTTACAGTTTTTTTGTTTAATTATTAAAACGGAATTGCTTTGTCAGATGTATGGTGATATTTGGTCTTTCAATTGTAAATAAAATCAGTTTGTCAACCTTGACTTGTATATGCTGAGGGACACAAAATGAACATTAACACATGCACAAATAATAATCATTGCTGAAATCAGTCAAATGCTTTGCTATTGAAGACAAAAGAAGATATCTTGACTAAAACCTTGTTCATTCAACTCAGACCTTCCAGACACGTCAACAGCTTCATATGAGCCACTGTTTCTTTCTTCACCAGCTCAGAAATTAGCAACAGTGTGGTTGCATTATTTGGATAACTTGCAAGTTTATTGGTTTCTTTTTATCCTTTTTTCATGTTGTGATCGCTATACCTTTGATCAAGACCAAGTCATTTCACTTGCAATGATGTCATCGCTGCTCATCCCACTGTGACTATTCAAGACCAATGATTGTACACTAATAATGATGTAACTGTTGCATGTTGCATTGTGACTCTTGGACACCATGTGACTGTAAATCTAACTAACCATGGACAAATCTTGATGTATCGCAGAGAGACTGTTGCAATATCACACTGATGCATGTTGCTTACCTTCACACAATTCCTGAGTACCATAGTTACTTCATTGTTAGAGCTGGCAAGCACAACTCCAGGACAGTCTAAAAGTTTGATATTTTTGGCTAGTGTCACTTCCTGCATGCATCTGATAAAAGAGAAGCAAGAAGCAAGAGTTTTATGTTCAATCCTTGACCAATAGATTTGCTGATACAAACAAGCCAGTCGGTTAATGGGCAAGTGGTCTTAATTTCAAATTTGCCAGATCACTTATCAACACCTGAGAAGCAGCACAGACACCAGCATGAGTTTATCTGACACAGTCATACAATTTTCTCTCGCTCCATTTATAAAACTTAGCTAAGCATAGCTATGATAAAGTCATTTAAACTGAGCTAAAATTAAACTTAATTAGGTTCTCTAAATACCTCATGGTCTAAACATTTCTTTCATGGTCCTATTCCACGAAGGGTTAACATCAATCTTAAGTTTGATTTCTATAGGCCAATCACATGTCAACGGATACTTAAGATTGAGCATAACTCTTTGTGGAACAGGCCCCAGAGTATTTTCTTTCAGAAGCTGATTCTTTCAGATTCAGATCACATACATATCAAAACACAGTAAAAAAAAAAGACAAAAAGAAGTGATGCTTGTAAAATATCTTTGACTGTGACTACAATCCTCAAGAGAAAACTACACTGATTTCTACAGAGATGCACAATGCAATGATTTACATAACAGCACAGACACTGTAGTGACTGAATATTCATAGTGCCAATGCTGAGATAATTTGCATAATCAGGCCTTAGAAACAGTTTTGTTCAATTTGTTTTAGTCCTTTGAAAGCATTACAATACCATGGCAATAATACTACACAAATATGTCGATGACGCTTGGAAATATCCAAATGAAACCAACCAAATCCACCAATTTTCTGTTTTGTAGTCCATGCATGGAAGCACATAATTTTTAGCAAACCTGTGAGAATATGATAAAAAAGATCATAGCTGCCCAATTAATTAACAATCAACAAGTGAATGCATGAAGGACCGTATCTTGGTTTGGAAAAGGGTTGTCTTATTTGCAATTATCTACTGCATCGTGGGTGAAGAGTCCCAAAGTTTGAGGTAATTCACAAAATGCAATTTTACAAAGACTTATTTGTTTGGTACAAGACTTAGCCACTCTTTGTTCCTTCCACAGGTCAGAAGTACCATACTTATTGCAACGCCAAAGACGGCAACTTAGAATAAATAATTAAAGACCAAAAAGTTGACGAAAGAGGTCAACTTACTTTGTGACACCAGGTAAATCTCCGATAGAGCAAGCCTTCTTCCTCTTCAAACTGTTGATTACACTGCTTTTTCCAACATTTGGGAACCCTGAAGTTGTGATTAAATGTTGGCAAATGTTAAATGAGATATACTGTAATATCTGTTGCAACTGGTGACACAACTGCACTTGGCATAGTCTTAAAAATTGTCTGTGATGTGGCTAAGATGTTTGATGCTAGCTTTATAATACTAATCATACTTCAAAAAGCCAAATAAATTTTCTTCATAATTGATGTGTCATAATTAAATCATAATTTAATAGTGATTTCTATCCTTCCAGCAGAAAATTCTTCATTTCCATCTCATCATTTTGACACTGAGCTTTTTCAATACAACCACAAATCAGGATACACCCTTGATTTCTTTTTTCCTTTCAACAATTCATTCCCTTGAATCCACAACTTTGATGAAAACTTCCAACAACATTTTGCGTACAGTCAGTGATAGCAGCAGTTACTCTTTTATTCAAAACAATGTGAAGCAACCCAAAGTTTAGCGACGATAGTCATCAGCATGAATGTGAGACAAACAATGGCAACATTAAAAGTGTTTATCAGATTTCATGAACCATCATTCTTATGGTTTTGCTCCACTGCATTCCATGTAATTGGGACTTCAATCCACCAAAGAAAAATCTGACAGATATTGAAATCCAAACCTGTGATGCCCTGATTCTGAGACAGCATACAAGCTTTGACAAAAAGTATTCTTGATGAATGGTTGTTACATCACAACCTGATATATATTCACAACAAAGGTTTGACTTGCCTTGAACAAGCCTAGTGCACTGCAGTACACCTAAACTAAAACTGCAGTTATATTTGAGGAAATTATAAAAATCATTATAATGTTACAACATACCTACAAAACCAACAGAAATGGATGTCTTGATGTCAGCACTCCGACAGTAGTTGTTGAGAAGCTTCATGAGTGCCGTGGCTCCAAGACAGTGACTGGTGTAGAACATGTGGTCGGGGGTTGCTTCTAACGTATACTTGAATCGAGACTGAAAACAGAAAATACCAAAATGGGAATACATGGATCTGTAATTAATGTCAGTGATGGTTAATTTCGATCCACGGTCATCCATGACATATTTCAATAGTAAAAGTCTTATATCATGGTCAATGATGGTATGTCTTTCTATGTGGTCAGCAATGGCAAGTCCATAGTCAATCCATTTGTAACAAATGTTACACGACCTGTAGGGTTGGGTGGTATCGCAGTTCTCGAAACAGTACCATTATTCGTAGTACCAGTACTCATAGTCCCGGTGGCAGAACCTGTGCGAGTACCGGTACTTTTGAATACTTTGCAGTACCGGAGAAAATTATTGGTACCGATTCCATCTTCAACAAATCAACAAAAATTTGCTTTTTCAAATGTAGCATTAATAACTACATATCAACATCAAAATGGACCAAAAATAAATCCATTTTAAAACTTTTCATTTCAATATCTCACAAAAAAAAGCTCAAGGCTTCCGAAAGTAAAGGTATTCATCTCTGTAAATGATCATGACCTGGTACACAGTAGACAGGGGCAAATACTGTCTTATGGCTAACAAAGCACCTATTTTCCATGACATTGGTAAAATCTTGCCAACCATGCAGGCTAGGCCTGCACATATTGCCTAATTCGTTAACACTTAGACACAGTAAACAAAGAGTAACATATCCGCGCATCATACTAAAGGAAAGTCATCCAAAGAAGGACAACTTAGCTATGTAGAAGTAGAAATAGTTACGTTTAGGTATAATTGTTCCAGCAGTGTGTTGTTTTTTTTTTTTTGCCCTCTGGGGGCTCATCATTGTATATTTCTTTAGCCCCTTGTAATCATCTATGTACGTAGTGGCTCATTCAGGTTATTCCAGCATGTCTGCGATGTTGATGTCAAAGGTTCGACCCCTGCTAGGCAATGCTTTTGACATGTGTTTTTTTTTGTTTCTTTTTTTCTCTTTTGTTGCACGTACTGGTCAGAAAAACTTTGCTCAATTTCCTATGTAGCCACAAACCCCATCCCTATTTTGCTGATTATAATTGAGTCTGTATCAATTATGGAGCAACAAAAAAAATAAAACAAAAACAACAAAGATAGACTGGTTTTTCTGCAGCTGCCCTTCATCTTATTCAAGACATTATTCTAGGACCTTGAGATGGATCATGACTTCGAGTCGCCATTGAGGATACATATAATGATATTTACTATCGCATGTAGGCTGTAGCTGCTCAAACATGCTACGTAGCCCTAACTTAACGGAAATTAGGCTGCTTGGAAATTAAACAAAAACAGAAATCAACAGTTTGAAATGTTTGAAACATTGCATTTTACGGTCTTTGAGACAAAGTCGGCAATGTTTATATAGCTGGACTGCTGCTGATCGGTCAATGTTAAACCATGTCCATTATCATAATACCCCCAATGAACCATTTAGGACAATGCCAGCCTAAATTTTTCCATCAGAAATGTGTTGTAAGAGCATTTCTTGGAATTGGTACACATCATCCTCACTCTCTCGGATTAACTACAATTAACACAGAAATTGCACAGATGGAAAGATCATACATAAAATAGTTTTTGAAATCCCCCCAATTAAAGGAAAAATCTACATCTCCTTCCTTTTTCCAGTTATGAGCAATTTTGTATTTTAAAATGTTAACTTTAACTACCCCCCATATTCCTGGCATAACCTTTTTTAGGTTATCCTGCTGCTATAGCTGTCCCGTGTAATCCAATTTCATTCATTACTCAATCGATGAGCTTATAGTGACTACAATCAGGGTTGCCAGTCTGTTTGTGGAGTAACCAGCCCAATTACCAGCCAAATCACATGAAAAGCGTGGAGAAAATCTAGCTCCTACTTGAGGATTCTTGACCCTGTAATTTTGTGTAACACTTGCCAACATTTTCAACACATGGGAATACAATTTACATCACTACGTACTCAATCCACTGCAAATGGAGTATAAATTGTTAACCCATAATGTCCCACTCAAGTGACTATTAATTCATAAAAAACAATTCTGGAAATTTCGTGATAAAGCAGGTGTTTTATAGTTGTTTCAGTTAGGAACCAAAAGCCCCAAAATGCTATTTGACATGCACTTTTAACTTTTACCAGCCCACAAGGGACAAAAAAGCAAACGAAACAAATTTGCCTATTTTGGTATTTAAAACGCCAAAGTGCTAACCCCGTCTACAACAATAGGCAGGCAGGCACACTTGTATCTTAAAAGATGCATTGTTTGTGTATAAAGGCAGCAATGACATGGAATATGTTTGTTTTTCGGGAGAAAGTTTCAACAAAACAATTGAAGTTTTCAACAATTTTTATATTTGTAAGTAATGTACAGTAATCAGATCACCTGACTTAAAAATTTATTGCTGAGTGGCGACTTGTCATAGAATTTCAGGGACACAAATAGTGAGTGTGTATGTCGAAACATGATGGCACTGGCAAAAATTTTGTGCCCGATTTAGTTGCCGAGTACAGCACAGTTCTCAAACCCTGCTGAAGCTACACAAATGAAACTTTTTTCGTGCCGTTTTGTGGTTTTGTCAATCAGTTTACTTGAAGAAATGAATTAAAGGTTAATCAACTTTGAACCTGTGTATTAACTGTAGTATAACGCACCCTCGGGTGTTAATGCTATTGCTGGATGCACTCGGGCTGCGCCCTCATGCATCGCTTGCATTAACCCCCGATCGTGCATTATCCTTCAGTTAATGCACAGGTCCAAAGTTGATTAACCTTGTTCATACATACCAACAAGATTTTGATACAAAAAAGGACGAAACAAGAAAGGAATTTGGTCCTTAAATAACCGCATTTTTATTAGAAAGGAACCCTGAGAAAAGGTAAACAAATTTAAAACATGTCAGCAATTTTCGTACGCGAAACAGAAAGTAACCCCCTAGACAAAAAGAATAACAATAACCATTTTACATAGCAGCAATGCGTGCTTTAGTTCATTTGTCGTGCTTTATTATAGTTCGTTCAGTTTGCAACTTGTAGTGTACTTATATATGCACGCGCGCTGTGGTCAGTGTACGTACGTGTATTCACTGTGTAGTGTGTACGTAACTACTGCGTGCTACAGAGCGTTGTACAGCTACGGGGCCTGATTACTGATATTTTGGATAAAGACAGTGACAGATTCATGACTGAACATTTCGAGAAAAACTGCTTGAGGTCTTACTCTCAGTCCTTACAGCAGCAGAGAGTGGAAGACTTGTGGGTGTGGGTGTGAGAGTTCTCAGTAGGCAATGCAAAATTTCGGAAGAAAATGAATCCGGCGGTTGTATTGAGACCTTCAAGATGGCGATGTATTGCAGTCCTTGGTCCTCTTTACGATGTTATTGCATAGGGAATTGTTTTTGAACATCTCAGGAGAATTTTACAAAGAAGGAAAGCTAATTCCGGTAGGCTACTAAACTTTTATGGTGTTCAAAATATGCGGAAGCACGTTTCACCCGACACAATTCTGGTATCTGGGTAAGATTAGGGTACCCTACATCAGAGGGATTACCACTGACAGCATACTGTGCTGTTGTTACGTAGATTTAACTACATTTTACTTTTGAACAGGCCTTAGGCCCTAG
The DNA here is from genome assembly GCA_021234535.1 of Stichopus chloronotus. Lineage (NCBI taxonomy): Eukaryota > Metazoa > Echinodermata > Holothuroidea > Aspidochirotida > Stichopodidae > Stichopus > Stichopus chloronotus. The sequence goes on from CM037830.1 coordinate 38,194,851, forward strand.
GGGCGGCCTAGGTAACGTTAGAACTAACACGAACTTTTAATCGAACGTTACTTCACAAGTGTAGACCTGATGTTAGCCATTGTTTTGTGCAAGATATAGCAGACTGAAAACACACTGTCGATCTTCAGTTTTATTGTATTCATCCGCCGGTGATCGACCGTGGTTTAACAAGTTGGGTTACCAGCGATTAACCCACGGTCACCTGAATGAAATGGGCCAATAGGAGTTGAGGATTCTCTCCAAGTATGTATGAATACAAGTTACTGCATAACTACCACAGTATATAGGGTACAGAAGCTCTTGCTTTCATTATCACTTTGAACATGTGGTCAATACTGGCACTGTGATAAATACCAGTACCGATGTGACGCGAATACCAGTACTGATTTTCCTGATACTGCCTAACCCTAACTGCCTGACAATTTCATCCAAGTAGGTCATCCGAGGATTAAAGCATAGACGTACTTTGTACTCTTTCCTACATCTAACTTTTCTGAGTATCAACTAAGAGCTACAGAAATAAATCACACTGTCAAAATGTATGAAAAATTCACTTTCATGCATTATTGCATTTTACCATCTTGTGCAAGCCCATTTCATGTCCAACTCACTTTGGTTTTAGCTTTATTGTCATTTTATCAATGAGGTCAATTTTCACACACAAACAAGAGTGAAAGAATGAAAACAAGGTGTGAGAGAGGAAGAAAGATGAAGGAACTGGGTCAGTGGGAAGGATGAAGAGAAGAAAGGAGAAATGGAGTTGGTGAAAGAAGATGGAGAGGGGGGGAGATGGGGAGAGTGATTTAGCTGTCTATCAATACTTAAATTTCTCTTCAGATAATCCCAAATTTCTCACAGTGACATTCTGTGCTTCATTTCTGATTTGTTTATACAAGCTAGACATATTTCAATGTCCAGCTGTTTCCATTATACATTTATAATGACTCACAGTCATGTTACCATGTTATGATCTTTGCACTACACAAGCATGAAACATTAATCATTAATGACACTTACCAAGTTATTGGTTTGAGTCTGAGTGGAGGCTTTAAATGCGACAGTGGGGAGTTCATTTCTTAAATACTTTAGCCATTTCTCAACAATAGGTCTTGGAACAAGATCTGAAATAAAGGAAAATAACATTGAGGTATCAAAAGAAGTGTCACCATTTTAAGGCATCACCTTTACCCTGAAAGTAAATTCCTGTTTCAGATAGTTTCATGTGAGCTCTAGAAACAAATAAAACAAATGTATCAGAAACTTTGGTTGATCTGGTAATCGAATGGGCTCAATGTTATTGCAGGAAGGAACGTTCTTCAATTGTTTACACTTTTATACCTCTGTAAATCTGCAACATTTGTTATCTTCAACAATATCATTTTATCCAAACATCTTTTGGCTGAACATCCTTTGAAACTGTATGTAGTTGATGCATCAGTGCAATTAGTAATTCAAGTTTCTTGCACAGCAAGAATTACTGGTCAATGGAAATTTCCAAACCTATTTAGAACCTAGCCAGGCACAAAAACAATGGCAAGTTTAGTACCAAGAAAGTAAACCATGTGTTGTTTTTTTACCAATTTTGTTTAAAAGTAAAACAAGTTTCTTCTGGCCTCCTGATGTGATTATTTCTTTTTCCAGTTCCACACATCGTGTTCCGACGGGATCACGGGCATCTAAGACTTCTATCACAACATCGGCGGCTTCTACCACTCGTCTAACCTCTCTGAAGTAGGCCCTCCTAGAAGAAATTAAATCCTTGCTCTCTGGCTGATCTTGTTTAGGTTTTGCCATCTTCTGCAAATTTGAAGAGAATGAAACTAAACTGCTTTAATTTTCCTCTGTAAAATAACTTCCAAATTGCCTTATGTTTGGTACCTCACAATGGTCAAAACTAAAAAAAAATATTAAAATTCATTAACCATATCATCAAATGCTAAGTCAATGGCCTGAGTACTTGACTAACACTTAAGAAATTGTGGCCTGTGATCAATTTTCACTCCATTTCACTCCAATTCACTATCTTTTAATAACCTTGTCACATATCTATCTCAAAGTGACTATTTTGGGCAGAATTACCCTTGAGTATTCCAGTCAAGCGTTCACAGCAGGTTACCTGTGACATAATTGTGGCATGTCTCAAAAACTTACATTCCTTTACTCCCTTTACAACCTAGCTGACCTTCAAATGATACCTACAAATATTTCTTCAGAGGCACAGAATTAACGTAATGTAAGTTGAATGCTTCATCAAAATGCAATTTATCTTAAGAATACTACTTTTCTTTTTGATGAATGAACTTTTCATTAAAAGCATTCTAAAAGAATTCCACTGTTTCCATAGATTTAAACTTCTCATGGCAAAAAAGCATCAAAATAACGTCACAGTTTTTAGCCCTAACTGCAAAAAGTCACCCTTAAAAACTATTTCCATTCCCAGAAAACTATTTCAATTGCTGTCAATGTGAACAATAATTACATGTACAAGGTACTGTAATTTCCTGTTGTGGTTACATCTACATCCAAAGCAGTAGGTCCCATACACTGAGGTTACATCCATCTAAATAGCAATCATCTCCAAAATGCATTTCATGATATCCATTCAGAGCACAAGACAGGAAGGCCACAATTTCTGACAATTGACAATAATCATACTTCAACCGAAATCACAAAAGTGGGATGTGGTAGCAGACCTGAATCTGTCAATGAATTCCTCACTAATTATAATATTTTTTAAGTCTACAGCTTATTTTGCAGTTTAATCTTTTCATTCATTTTCTACTTCAGAGAAAGAACAAGAGGCTAAACACTGGCATTATGCAAATGAGAGTCACAATGGTTTGTTTTCACTTTCAATGGGAAAGGTGTAGTATTATGTAAGATTACAAACTGGGCAGTGGTGAACTGTAATTTCAACACAATCAAGTCAATGAAAATTAAATAATTTGACATTACATTCATCTCAGTATTCAGGCAACATTCTTACCACCACCTCACTAGTACAACTTTAGTAATAGTAGTACTACTAGTAATACTGTACCACCATCTTACTACTATTACTTTAGTAATAGTAGAACTACTAGTAATACTTTACCACCAGGTTCCCACAACAGAGTCTCCAAAAGTGAACCTCACACAAGCAACCTCACAGGAGATGTCATTTTCTCACCTTTGCCTCGAAGGTCATCTGACGTCCCTCCGCATCTACTCTCATCTTTTCAAGTTTAGACATCTTTCTTCTTTCTTGTTTTCTTTCCTCTTTTGCTTCTAACATCTGAGGAACAAAAACAAAAACTCCAAATTATACTTTTTGCTTTTTATGTCTCTGATTATTTTCCAGTCACTCAAATAACGACAGACGGCAAAATCGCACCTAACACAATTTCCACTTCTTCATGGAGTGCCAATCAAACTTTTCATTGACCTCGCTCACCTTTTTTTACATGCGTGTCAGATTTTGAATCACATCTTTGATTTCATAAAGATTAATGATGTTACTGTAATAAACTAACATCTTTCATCGTTTTGATATTTTCACCGTGCATTCAAAGGGTGATGTTTACCAAGTTAGGACTGTTTGAACCCTGCATTTCCAAATCATACAATCACCACAAGACAGCCGCAACGATCTGATCTGGTGCCACACTAGAAAACAGCAATGAAAGTTAAAAGTAGGACTCAGTGTTTACTGCTGATGTTTGTGTGGGTAGAAACCTCATCACAATGTAATATTTGTATTGTAGCAACCTATAGTTTGACACATTTGTGATTTGCGTTAAAAGGACAAGGTACAGTAGGTATAACCTTCTAATGATGACAAATTGAGCCTTATTGCTGCATCACAGATGATTGCTTACATGTATCAATTCTGTAAAAAAGTTTGATGACCAAAATTCAAACATATGTAGTTCAGCTATTGCCTTAAAGTATGTTTAATAAGAACGATTCTTGGTGTGCAAGATCCAAGGAGACATCTGGTCATACGTGACAATCTGACAAACAACAGAAGGCCTAAGTTTCATGAAAGGCAAGGAATCCAGAGGTCACATAAACCTAAATAACTGCAGTAATGTTAAGGAAAGACAAAATACTCTCATCCTCAACTAGTTGTCTGTTAGCTTCTCTTCGTAAACAGACTTCCAAAGAGGTCCATGTCGACATAACTGTCTACTTCAATCACTACATGATTTTTCTCTTGTAATCTATTGTTTTTCCACTTATTCTTATTCTTATTGTTCATTAATTGAGAGAAAATTTGAATAACAAACACTAAATCAATACAATGGTAGTAATCTCACCTTCATTTTCCTTTCTTCTGCATCTCTTAAGATTGCCTCTTTGAAAGGAGCAAGATTAGGGATTCCTGGATCTCTCTTTGCTTTCTTTACCGGGTTCTTCTTTGCTTCTTTTCTCACTTTGCGCTTGTGTTCTTTCACCTGTTTAAAATAGTCCAGGCAGAAAAAAAAAGACACGTTACTGCACTGATTACAGGAATTACAGCTCTGAAGAAAGGATTTATGACTAAAGTGAAATGACACCTAAAATCCTTGAATCTAGGTATTAGCAACTTTGATGCAAGTTTTCAAAAACACTAATACTACTACAACCTTAATATTTTGTTTTCTTACTTTCTGAGATTATCATTTGAGTAAACACTTAGCAAAAAGCATCTTGAGCTTAATTAAAGATTATTTTAATACTACAGAATACTGTACATTCCTAATCATTAATTCAGTCTTTGAGGACTACACAAGTTTGGAGAAAGCCTGTGCTTAATATTCATTACAACTTCGCGTCTGGTGACTACCAACTTCAATGTGACATAAATTTACCTTTTTCTGAATCTTATACTTCTTCTTCAGTGTGAGCCTCTTGCTCTTCATCTTACCTGAATAATAAAGAAAACAGAAAACAAACTGCAGCCTGCATGCACACTAACAGGGGTGTCATAATAAATTATGCTACTGTATATGTTAAATACATTCTGGTATTAATGCAACCACATCGACACAGGATTGTAAAGCAAGTAATTTCTATCTGTTGGCTGATCCAAACAAGCTTGCCACCATAACAAGAGCCCACTCTTAATTTTATTAGAAAAAAAACCTACATCACTTTTAGCAGAAGATCCAGTGAGAGGGGGAAGGTTGGGGCAACTACTGTGCCTGTCTCAGGTCGACCTAGAAAAAGTGCTAAAATATTAAAAACTAGAAATATATCACGATAAATCACACATTTTATGTGGCATTTCCAGTTTATGGAGCATCGTGAGACATGTCATGACGTTAGTTTCGACTTATTTTCTGTATTCAAATTGTATATATTGCAAGAGCTTCCAGAGCTTTCCCCCTGAACTAGAGTGATCATTTCTTGAGCAGAGCAGGACCTAAAACTGGCAAAGGATACCAATAAAATGTCTGAGTTCACTAATTTCCAGATGGCCGCACTTAGCCAGTGTTCTGAACTGCATGTTTTATAGAAAAGTTGTGGTTTGGGATGTTGGGTCAGGGAAAAAAAAAAAAACTCTGAAAATTTGTGCATGAATGAAATCCCATAATGGCATTTTTGTTTTTTAGGAGCATTAGAATTTTCAGAATGAAGAATTGTACAAGATCCGGTTCTTTGTGGACATGAATGGAGGACATGATGCTCAAAAAGCTTGACAAATGGCCACCCTATCATACCCCTTGTGATAATAAAAACTTTTCATGAACATCTTCAGTGCAATTCATCTTTCCCCACCCCTCCTCCCATACAGCAAATGCTGGATTGGACCTTCACAACTTTGCAAACTAAAGCAAAGAAAAAAATGTGCGCTTTTTGATGGTAAGAGAAACTGTCTTTTTTACATGGTGTTTTTAAAATAATTGTATTTTAAACTAATAAAAATGGGTATAAGAAGTAGATGCTCTAAATTTCAACAAAGGTTAAATCTATTTGCTTGCAAATCCATCAACCAAAACCTAACCCTGATCATGATTGGTGATGGGCTTGAAATATTGTTTGCATCAAGGCTACATGTGTTCTTCATGGATATATTTGTGTGAATATGCACACCCTTTGACATATCAGTACAGCCATACTGGCTGATGTATTCAAAGACTAATGAGGGGGTAATTTGAGACTGGCCTACACTTACTAACAGCATACCATGTGCTTTAGCTATGACACATGTGACATACTGTACAGTAACCATAGGCCTAGTAAACTATACAACGCTATGGGAGAGTGATCTGAATTTCAACAAGAATTCAAGAATACTGTGTGGTTTCAATAATGCAGCATGCAATAGTTTACACAAGCAAAAGAGATGGGGGTATGATAAACAGTACAAGTACATTCTGTCAGGACATACCACATATTCAAATCAATGTGGTTCATAATCCTTCTACATCTGAGATCATTCCAAAGTTACATTGATTAAATATGTTGATACCGTTTTTATGGTTTGACTTTTGCTGACTTCATTTGACCTTCACCTAAAACAAAACTGATCTTGCACTCAATAAGATTGATATGTATATTAAATATGAGATTATCCCAAGCATGCATTACTGAGATTTTATCTATACAAACTTTTCACATATTGACAAGTACTGTTGGCACCAACTTGCTTTCACACTTTACTTGCTTGAGCATACACATCAGATCAATACAATTAACACAATTGCTGAACAACAAGGCGGCACTTGCGAACAAAATTATTTAAATTTCAAAGCAAAAGTACATGCAGAGCTCTGCAAACATTTACACATACTTGACTGGTTTAACACTTTCTGCAGTTCCACGATGAATATATGGAATTTTGTTGCAGAATGCTGAGTTTTTACATTAAATTTGAATAACACATCAAAATCAAAAAGCTTCCTTACATTCTGGTGTAACTGTAGATTTGGTCCAACAACAAATCACACACATGTGATCTGTTTCAATATATAGGGTATTGTGCATACAAGGTTTTGAATTGAATAATTATTTCCACAACAATATTCAACACAAAAAATGTACACAGTACTGTAAATATGCACACTTAAGTACACAAAACAAGAGGTATAACTTTACATACTCTACATACTATAAATACACAATATAGATAACAAAAAAAAACATGCAGAGGTGACCAGCCAAGAAGCCAACCTTGTATGGAGCCAGGCGACCCAAAGGGAGAAGATATGGAGAAAAAAAAGCTTAGAAGACAAGGAAAAGAATAAAAAACCCAAACCCCAATTTACCAAACCCTCTCCCCACCACAGTTACAAAATCAATATCAAATCATTAACAACTGTGTAATATTAGTAAACAAAAAATAAGTTTTCACAGTTAGAAATTTTGTGACCTCAAATTATCTTTGACCTAAATGAAAAATGACAAGGTTCTTGCACTCAGTGTGGTTCAACTTAGCATAGATGAGATCAGTCAATGCTTGTGCTCTTGAGATGAGGTGTTTTCAAGGTGTTAACAGTTTGACATCCATCAAAAACAATAGGATTCTTGCACTCAATATGTTTCATCCACATGCCAAATATGAGTTCAGGTCAACCATCCCTTCTTGTGGTAACGTGTTTACAAGCGTCATAAACATACAAACGTACGTACGTACGTACGTACGTACGTACGTACATACATACATACATACATACATACACCCTTACATACATACATACATACATACATACATACATACATACATACATACATACATACATACATACATACATACATACATACATACATACATACATACATACATACATACATACATACATACATACATACATACATACATACATACATACATACATACATACATACACCTTACATACATACATACATACATACATACATACATACATACATACATACATACATACATACATACATACATACATACACACACACACACACACACACTAATGTGACTGAATGGGTTACGATTATTATCCAAACCAATTTAGATTAAAATTTAATTTAAAATGTGCTGAATTTGCAGGGTGAAAGACTTCCTTGCTAACAATTTAATTTGTACAATTAGCAGCGTGAAAGACTTCTTTGATGCAATTCAGCATTAGTGACAATTATAGATATCTTGAGGTTCAGTTGTCAGCACCAATGAAGATCGAGATACATGGCTGCCAGCTGCCTCAGTAACTGACTCACAGTAACACTTATGTAGTATAAGTAGTGTTTAATGACGACGGGGTCATTACTGAGTACAGGCCTAACGTTAGGCCAACAGAGTGGCCTACTATACTGTAATGACTTTGGCCTAGGCACTTGTACTTTGTAGTACTGTACGGAATTTTGGCTCAGGACGTTAGGCTAAACCAATCCAAAATTTTACTTACGGGGTTGTCCTTTCTTCACCATGTTGATGAGTGCTTTGACTGAGTGAGACCCAAATGAATTTCTTTCTTCCCACCACTGTGGTATTTACTGTAGCTTTAGATAGACGGTTACAGGCTGTAGCATCCGCTGGAATCTTCCCTGCCTGCGGCTACGTGTGCGCACTGTGCAACTAGTGCATGCAGCAAGCAGCTTTACTGTGTACACGTTTCTACTATACTATATTGTGTTGCACAATAACATGGCGAACACATGGTTTATTTGTATGTACACAACTAAAGCAGCTACTCAACGCGCTCAAGTGACAGTCACAGCCCATCCTTTGACGCCACACGTGTGTGTACGTAGGAGTGGGGGGGGGGGGGGGGTAATTATACAGCTGGAACAAGATAGTGTATATGTGATACCAGAATCCCATAGTTTAATTTACTGTTAAACTGGCACTCCATTGGAATAAGATGATCAGTTATTGTACTTCTTAGCACTTAATGATCCCAGCTAGGTATCCGGGTACCAGAACAATGATGTCCGGTTCTCAGTGAAACTGCTGCTTTGTTCCAGCAAGGTTCAAGTTCACTAAGGTACACTGTAGCTGTGAAAACCATTGCACATATCATCTAAGAACAATTGAACTTTCAAGAAGACAGTGTATAAGGTGCATGGTCTTACATTAGCATGCAAAGCAAAACATTTTGACGCAGTTGAACAAACTCGAAGCTCAATACAAGTTGTATTTTCCGATACCTGCAGATACCGGTAACAGAATAACTATGGTCTGAGTTTGGATCTGGTGCAAACACTGACAGATTTCCTTATAGGTGCCATGTTAACCCCCTGAACACATTAACATGGGACTCACATGGATATCCCACAACAACAAAAAATGTTCAGCCCATATATTGATCAACTTATATTGGTCCAATGTAAGTTTAACTTTGCCTTTGTAACTTTGTACCACATTGGCAATAACACTGTTTAATACTGTGTTGAGTTGGTGTGCAATTCCTTGTAAGAAATGTTGAGTAGCAATAAGGAATGCATTTTTTAAGTTGTATCAACTTAGTATGGTAGGTACATAGGCCTATGTTAATATGCTACAAGGGCAAATATCTACATAGTATGTAGTGTCAATATAGTGTATATTCCTCTCCAGCTTGGCTAGCTACTTGCAATTAAGTTTGAGAAGCTGCCTATCATCGTGTAAAGTAAAGTTTTGATCAGCTTCATCCCTACTTCAAATTCTGCAAAACTAACTTGCGACTTAAGTTGATGTTTGCAGCTACTAATCAGAAAAAGTTTTGTCACGATCAAAGGGAAATGCCCAAGGGGTTATGGTACACTGAAGGTAGTGACAGAAAGAATAAATACATATTTTTATTATTTATTGTTATGATGCATATGCCTTTTCAAATGTTAATTTGGGTAAAGGATCCTTAAGCATCTAAATTGAAAACACATTTTGAGCTCTGTATACCTCAGCAGCAAGCTGGGTGTGTATGGGACTACCATGACCATCACAGATTACTGTTCCTTGGTGAAATAAACACAGTGCTGGCTAAAACAGACCAAGCAAACTTTACTATCCGTCATGGTAACAATATGTCTAATAATTTAATACAGTCCCAAATGGAGTAAGTCAATAACTACAACATATTCATGGCACACTTAGAAACAATCATAAAACTATAAATAAACAAATGAAAGCAAAACAAACTGAAGAGTGATACAAAATGCATACCATTGTATTGAGGTGAAGTACCCGATGTCAAAATTGCATGAAACAAAATACAGTTGGGCGCAAAAATGGATCTATTAAGAGGATGTTCATATCCATAAACACAACAATTAAATGAGCTACAAAATATGTTTACTTTTGTTGTTATAATAGTAATTATATATTATTAATTGATTGTCTTTGTTTATTTAAAATTTTCCATTATGGAAAAGACAAAAAAATATCACTCTTTCAATGTTAAAATGACAAATGGCAAGTAAAGTGACAGAGTTGCTTGTTTGTAAGGAAAAGAGGCACATTTTAAGGTGAAGTAAAAACAATGTGTTAAAAAGTGATTCTTTGGCGCATAACATGAGATACTTAAGATGAAAAAAAACAAACGAACAAAGCCACATGACTGTCAGTTGAATTAAATAGTATTGCTAACTGTCACATGAGTCCAATACTCTACCAAAATGTCAAATGTGGTTAACCAGTTAAATGTGGAATTAAAATAATGTAAAATCATCCCACTGCAGAATTAATTTTTGTAAAATTGTCTTTTCTTTGCAAATTTAAACTTAACACTGGAAAAATAATACATTGTACATAACAACCATAGAAATGTGTGAAACTTTTCTTTTCTTTTTGAAGCAAATACAAGCAAATGAGAAGGTTTGTAACTTATTTTTCGTCATTTGTCCCATGTAAACACCTTTCCTCTTCTACTGAGTAATTTTCAAGACAAAGCCATTGCAACAGTGACACCAGAGAGACTACATCCAAATGGTCATGAACCAGGTAGTAAAGAGATTGCACTGTGTCCCAGAACACATCTGGCTCCCATTAACTTGGGCAACATCCCAACATGAAGACAAAATATATCAATGAAGACAAAATATATCCATCCAAAGCATTAATGAACAGTTCTCAGACAATAGTACCAGAATGTTTGCTGTGCACAGTGAACAACCCTTTGAGGGTTGTTGTCGATCGACTGGGTGTTGTGTGACATCGTTGAAGGAATATTTAACAAGATGGATATATCCATCATATGCAGCAACAGAATGAAGTTAAGGCATGACGGATATAGCCATCACATTATCACATTTATGTATAGAGGTCACACACTGCTATCACAGCATGTGCCTTAATTTTTGTGGAACATGGATAGCAAAGGAATGCACATGAAGAAAACTTGAGATTTGTTTTATCATTTTCCCTTACTTTTTTTCAAAACTACATTTACACGTAATGAGACTTTCTCCATCTTTGCTACTAAATACAAGAATATAGAGCAAATAGTTTCAAACTTCAACCCACAATATTCACCACTACTTGAGTATAGTCCTGAATAAATTCATTCATTGTGTTATTCATGCGTCACATTTTTGCTATCCAGAGGCATTCATCAAGTGGTTTAAGAAACTGTTGAGCATCTATGAGTGCACCGCCAAAACGGACAATTTGTTTCAACAGCTCATTGACATGGTAAATATCCAGACTTGACATTAACCTATCTCTGCAGTGGATCTGCAGAAATCTCTGGATGTTTCTCTGGCCTCCTGGTCTCAGGCCCAGATCTTCATGTACACCACTACACAGATTTGCCAACATAAAAGCTATCACATGGTGCACAAGGCATTGAGGTCGATTTGTGAAATCCCACTCAAAACATAATCATAAAAATATATAATAGCATAATTAATATATAAAATAAACTTTGGCATTATTCTTAATTAATACAAAGTACTGGTACTGGTACTAATAAATGGTAGTTGCCCAGATTTGAGAGCAGTGAATTGTCTGTGTATATATGTTAAGAATTCTATTGCAACATTGACACATGTATTTACTTATAATTTGCACTTGCTTGTGTAGTTACAGAGATCAATGCAAAACAAAGCATCACTTTTATCACTACTAAGATGAACCTATGGGGACTTGACTCATGAGTTTGTCACCAAAGGCATTACAGTGGTAATAGTACATTATTTAAAATTCTGTTTTCCAAAACTTTGGTTTTTCATATGGAGTCCTCCTTTTTCACCACATACTATGCACACCCACACATGGGGTATCTGATATCTACAAGTGGTGGGAATAATTCTAAGAGCAAACATTCCTTATATCCTGAGGTGATCAGGTTGACATTGTTATTACATTGAAGTACTATCATGTTAGGAGAGTACTCTCATGATTAATCAGCAGTGACCATACCAGAAGGTGGCAGTATATTCCCTCCCCCCTCCCAGTTCATGTATTAAGGTTCTGATTAATGTCTCTGTGTTGGAAGGTCCTACAGTTACTCCTGCTTTTCATTGTACTACATAGAAGTTAGCACTGTGCTAGAGGTAATAAGGCATTTAGTGTACATTTTGGACATGCACTAGGCATCAGCTTAGTGTCATCTTGAAAGAGTCCCTTTGTAATTGCACTCGTCACATGTAGCATTTCAGAGTATGACGACAGCTTCCGTTCTACTTCTTTGACCTCTTCGTTAAATTCTGATTTCCCGTAGTTATGGTTGCACGTGAAAACGACTCTCTCTGATTCCGTTGACATTCCAGGTTCGATTTCTAAACCTTTCTCTCCAAAATTGTCATTTCTCCTTATCAAGTCTGGTACAAGCTGAACTTTACTTGATTGCAGGGTTTCCAAGCTATCGGCGGCAGCCTCTTCTGTCACAGATGGGTCATTTACGACCTTGGACATATTCAGGTCTCCCAAAACTGTGAGCTTTCCAGTTTGAATAAAATTTGATGCAGCTGCCGTGACATCGAGACAAAACTTTGTGGAAAACGATGACTGAAACTTAGCCAGGAGAAGAGCTCTCTCAGAGAGAGCTGTCATCTCTGTTTCTATGGAGCTGTAAGGAAATACCATTTTATTGTTTGATCATTTAGTATGTGTTTTTTATTTGTGAGCTGAAATTGTCCATCTATGGTATTAGTTAATGGTATTAATGAAGTTGTTTGAATTGAATTTCCAGTAAACATCAAATAATTGAAAGAGGTATAGGTTAATTGTGAGAACAAATTTACAGCATTCTGTGAGCTATCTCAACATGTATCTTTCAAAAGATTTTGAGTGGAGACCAAACAAAGAACCATGATTTTAGTAAACTGGGCTCTAAATTCATTGAAAACAGAAAATTCAAATTCAAATCTATCTATGACTCAGAAGTCACAATCTTTAGGTGAAATCCATATTTGAACTGTGGTTCCTTTACTTTAAGGGTGTCTCATTGGAAGTGTGTTCTGGTCATAATCATCATTACAATTGAATGTGCTAAACATTATTGAAATGAAAGCAGTGTTGTTGACCAGAAACACTTCTTTTTCATCACCCTACATGATCTCTCACATGATGTCACTGGTATTGAGATCATGGATTAATAAACATGTACCACTGGCAAAGGACTTTTATAAGTAGTGAGTTTCCTTGTAGCTAACCTGAAGAGTAGAATGCTGAGAGGGTATGACAAAAGACCCAGGTGTGCAGATAAGGTGAGCTCCATATCTGTCGGCTTGTAACCCTCCTCGTCCCAGAATACGAAAATCTGTCGGAGAGAATAGTCACAAAGCATTTTCCAAAAGGTCAAATTCAACAGTGAAACATACAAAACTTTATGAGATAATGAAAATATAGGAAATGTGGACACTGGACTTCAGCAAAATTAAATGTTTATTATCCCCAGAGAATAATGCATACTTTAGAGGAAAAGGAATACAGCATTTTTGCCAAAACATGTATCACTTGATGGCGAACTAAAGGTCTGTGGATATCACATTGGTCCAATCAACAAAAGCCATAGTTAAGCAAACATCACTATTTAACACAGTTACACCATACAGTACACATGATTGGTTAAAAATCTACACAAAACAAGAGCCCAAGGGCACAGATGTACAGTATAAAATGTAAATTATGAAGTAAAAGAAGCATTTTGCATTATTTTGTACAATAGCCTATATGGTCCATTTCTGACCATGAACTCTCACTTTTGTAACATAAAATCTGTAGAGAGAAAAACATATTTCATGCTTCTATAAAATGGCCCATTTCAGACGTTGGACCCCAAACATGACAAACATGCACCCACATGGAACCACTTCCATAGCACTAATGTGACCAACCAACAACAGTGTTAAATAAAATCTGTAAAAGAATAAGTATTGTGCATGATTTCACAACAGCCCAAGGGCACTATGGTTCCTTGTACTTGATATGTACATACTGTAAAATGATACACTGGAGTTCATGAGTATCAAAAAGCCATTTCAATTAATGCAATGAATTCCAGATGTTGATTCCTACAATATACAGCAATATCCCATTCATTTTACAAAGCACAAACAGCTGTGAATCTTTCATTTGAAGCCCTACAGAAGGGGTTCTGCAAATTGCAATAAGGTTTATCTGATCTATGCCCCTTCAAAGTTCACCCAACACTGATAGCATATGCCCTAGAGGGAACTCCAGGCCATATGCTCTAGAAACTCTAGTTTTCACAGGTAAGAACACCAACTGACTTTTTTCCTTTCATTGTGTCTTGTCCACCTCACTAATTAAAAGCCATTCACATGAATGCACACATCAGCACTAAAGCACAAGGTTGTGAACTGATACAACCAAAACTTGTCTGGTGTGACCACCTACAGTACTTTCAACAGCACTGCTGCTTCTTCATTCGATCATGAAATTGCCACCACAAGCAGTACTTCCATGATTTGCTGAAGGTGGACTGATGGAACATATAAGCATTCATGGCATGACAACATTTTCAAACTTTTGCCCTCAATTCTCCCAGATGATCTTTGACCTCCAACAAAGCAATAGGGCACATCTTCTTAATATGGCAAACCTACCTACCATGTTTGACTTTCATGTGACTTTCCCCTATTGAGTTAGAGCATACCTAAGCAAGTGTCACAGATGCACACACACACACGCATGCCAAACTGACTGTATAGGTTCCTTTGCTGACACAATGAACCAAAAAGGGTAGAAGACAATCTAGCTTTGTAACAAACTTTTCAACATCTAACGATATTTAAGATTTATTAATGATTGCAAAAGCTTTTAAATCAAACATCTGTATTTAAATATGTTGCATAATTCTCAGGAGTGCCAAATCTACTACCTTACCCTCATTAAGATCTTTTGCAAGCTTCTCTGATGACTGTGTATCTTGTCTGGAGACATTTTGTGAGCTATTCTTCTGCAAATGAAATTAAATGCGATAGATATGTTCATCAAAGTAAACACTACACTGTCATGGAGATAGCTGTGTCAGATCACTGAATCTGACCTAACCATTGTGACCTGCACAAAAACTGGTACAGCTAATCAGTCAATACATAGGTAGAAAAGGCATGTATGAATTATTGCAATATCTAACTGTCAAGAGGACTGGAAAGTGGCAGCAGTGGTGTTCACTGGTGTAAGGGTTTAGTCAAACCTCAGACTATGCGTAAAGTCTGTCACATACTTTTAAATGCTAGAAAAACTGAGAACTTACTTTAGGAATGAATTGATAAATGCCACGGAACCTTCCAATGTGGGGCACTGTTTCCCTTGCCTATCAGCTTTAAGATCACAACAAAATGCATTCTCAAAGTCTTCTGCGATAAAATATATCTTTGAAGCTAATGTCCACAGCTCTCGATCTTTACAGTCCTTCAAAACGACTGGAAGTTGGTAGAGGCCCCTCATGTCATCCAACACAGAGAAGAGGGACGTCTCATCATACGGTGGTTGGTTTCCAAAGGAGACAGGCAAATCCGAACCTTCACCTGATGAAGTCTCTGTTGGTTCTGACTGCAGATGAAAAGACATTTACCACTTTACACAAGATATCATAAAACTGACATAGATCATACATGGATAGAGTTACTTCAGGTATCACACATTCAATACTTCATGATTTCTATAAACATTTAAATCTGACCTGGAACTGAGTATAAATTGAAACGCACAGTATCCTGACACAAAGACTAGCTTTTATAGTGAGTACAATGGAACATCGATGAATTGCAAATTTGCAATAGTCCACTGTGTGCATCATATTGTATGTGTATAACTGTACTCCAGGGCTGACACTCTAAACAGTTCCCATTTGATCAAATAAAGATGTTACAGTCTCATACAATATTTTGATGGTTTTGAAGAACAGATCTGTAAAATATGTACCACAGTACTGATATAGCAGTATTCATACAGTACTTACATTAGCCATCAGTTTTAACCACAAGGTGTGATATGTTTTACACCTCATATTCAAATGGTGGGGTTTAACATGAAAGCATATTTTTGTTTATCATTAAAGACTTTCAAACCTAATCAAAGTACAACTAACAAGTAAATTGTAAATAAGACTGGCTAAAGATAGCCCGGTGCAACTTGAGATACACACAACTTTCTGTATTGATATAATTAGGAGGGTGTACAAATGACTCATACGAACTTAGATTTATCAGACAACACTTATTAACACTGAATCTAATTAATATGTCAACTACTTGCCTACTAAGTTTCAGTGATAAATATAAAGATGAATATCTGAGTTTGACTAACGGTTTAACCTACTTGAAGAGAGATCAGACTCAAACTCAATGACAGAATCAAAATCTCTCGATAGCACTGGAGGATAGGTAGTTGTGAGGAAAAATGAGCTATAAACATGCATCATGTGAAGACAGAAACTATTAAAATAACAAAAACATTGTTAAACATTGCTTTCAGTCGACAAAAGACAGTTTAAATTCAGGAATCCCAACAATCTAGAGAAACTTGTTGATCACAAGAAGATCCCAAGAATTTAGAGAAAATTTGTTGACGATGGCAGTTTTTGGTAAGATGGTTTGATTGAGTGGTTTAATTTAATTACTAATATTACATGAATGCCATTTGCAAGGTTCACTTCAAAGAGGACTACAAAGAACAGAATCTAACATCATACTCAGGAACCAACTGACATCCTTGCAAGTCTTATACCCCATTTCATGGTGAATTTTGGAAGACAAAATGACAAAGAAAAAGAGAGACAATTCTTATACATGTCTGAAAGGTAGTTTTAGTAAATAGCTATTACAACTAAGAAAAATCATTTCATTCTTAGGTGACCTTGTAGAAAACAGGTTCGGGTAGCATTGTCATGGCTACACATTTTAACATGTTACATATTTCATAGATCAATTGTTCAAGTTGTGAATATGATGTTTATCGTTAGTTATTAGTCAGATCACCTGGTTAGAATGCGCTTTGTCTTCTTTCTCTGGAAATGACTGAGGTTGCATAAGCTGGACTGGTATGGTTATGAGAGGTACATTGGGTACTCGTCTGGGGTTGGGCACAGACACAATGGTGCCAGGGAGCACCAATTGATTTGGCAATGTATGACCAAGCTGATAAAAGATGAAAAATAATGATAATTATAGGTATGGAAACAATGGAAAAAGGATATCAGTCATACTTGTCTAATGACTTAGAGTTTATTTAATACATGATGAGGTGAAGAAATGAAGTGCACTTATCACACTGTGTGCATAAAATATGGTTCTAATGTGAAACGCAGACAGGTATTGGCCGGCAATATTATCTATCCTTGCATTCATTCAAGAAGGTATTTCAACCATGTTCTTTTTCCAATTTGAAACTTTTAAGAACTGACAGTAAAATTTAAAAGTTGATTTGAGTCACCTGCTGTGCCTCTGCTGAACCCCAAGAGTAGACCACCCCGTAGTGATTGACCGCTACTGAAAAATCTGACCCGATGGCAATTTCTGCAAACTTCTGATTGGGTTGAATAACGAAAGGTGTATCTTCATATTTTTTGTTGGTAGATGGGTCCCCAAGCTGGTCCATGTCGTTTCTTCCCCAGCTGTAGATCTTGCCAGCCTCAGTAAGTAAGAGACTATGCGTATATGAGCAAACCATCTGTAAAAGTAACAAACCAGAGACTCAATGTGGTTTCAATGCTTAAACACCTCTTTTCCACAAGAGGAAGGCTTCATAAAATTAATATGGGTCACCTACATATCAAGTAAGAAAGTATAAAGGATTCCCATCTTGAGATTTAATGTTAACAAGGACCTAGAAATGACTCTGGACCTCCTCCGAAAAACAAGTTGAGTCCTCCTACTTCAGATAATGTATACAAACACTAAGTATCTTTGAGATATTGTATTAACAAAGTTTTCAGTGTCTAACCTCTGGTGACCTTTGACCTCAAAAAAAAACATTATGCTTCTTTTATTTGATGCAATGTATTATCATGCTTAAAGTATCAGAAGTTTTCATGATCCCTCCCTTGAGATATCGTGTTAGCAAAGTTTTCTGTGTTTGACCTCTGGTGACCTCACATGACCTGAACAACATGATGCTTTACTTGATATGGAGCATCTACAAACCAAGTATGAGAACTCTCAGAATTACTGTACCTTTCTCAAAACATCATGTAATTAAATTAAGCATCACACACACACACACACCTGTACAAACACCAACACACATACATCAAACAACAAATGCATAGGTTTCTCTTTTCATCAAAACCAGGAAGGAAAACTTTTCTACCTTACATCATGTTTCTACTTTCTACAGAGTTACTCTACTTTTTCTACAGCTGTTCCCTTCTCTCCTCACACATGCTTCTATCTCATTCCTTACCTTTTTAATCGGAGAAGACACATTTTTGAGTGACACAGGGGTTGGTTTCATGTGACTTCTTAAGATTTCAGGCTCTGCTGACATTCTCTTTGATTTCTTCAACTTTCGAGACACCTTTCATGAAGTAAACAGGGATAAAGATTCTGTGACATTATGGCGCATGAACAAATGTTACTTTAACATGACCATTCAACTGCACAAAACTGCTCAATAAGGTTTCGTAAATGCAAACGGATAGGTTGCTTACTTAAACGTGAACATTATTTGCACTACCAAGACTATCTCTCTGGACAACTTATTGGAGCCCCTCACACTAGAAGTTACTCACTAAGTTACAAATGCAGTACTGTAGCCTTAAATCCCGTTGGGTTAACTGTGTGCGACATGGAATCAACAACTGCCAATAGTAATTTTGCACAATTTACCCCATATGCATTTGTACGGTAGTTTATAATGACCACAATAATGGTGTTTAGGCTATTATTATTGTTTTATAGCGAAAAATTATCCCTTCCTCTCTATTGATAAGCATTAAATTTCACAGGGTCATGAACCTGTTAATAACAGACAACCTTATCAAGTTTAAAACAAATCTGACCCACGGATAAGGAACTTTGGCAGTTTTAACATTTTCTATGTTTTACCCCATAACCTCATTAATATGCAAGATTTGGACACCAAAACCAATACGGATCATCTACTCAATATGGGCAACCTACATGCCAAAAATGAAACTACTCAGAGTTACCCTTCTTGAGATAGAGTGTTTACGAGCAACCGTCACACACACACGCACACACACACATACATACACACACCCTTACATACACACACACGACATCAGGACTGCATAGATTCCCCTGCCTACGGCAAGGAATCAAAAAGAGTGGCCATGTGGTTACCTGTTATAAGTAAGTAAGTTGTGAAGTTGATACATCATGTAGGAATGAACTATGCTTCACAATACCGTTTGAAGTATGAGAAGCTTTTAAATCTGCCTGAATGATGACACAGTGATACTGACCTTTCGACATGAAGGGAGAATGGAGCCAGAAATAACCAGATTTGAAAAGATAAGTACAATCACATCTTCATGGTGGCATATATGAAGAGGAGGAGGGTGTTATAAAGGGACAGAAAGGTGATGGGAGGGCGCATGTCAGAGAGACAATCAGAGTAACATGCTGCTTTGTGCAGGAAAGAATTAGAAGATTACTACACTGTATTAAGTCTACATGCTAAAGATGTGTCAACTTCAACAAAGATAGTACCATCACATTTACTGACAAACCAGAATGGCATCTATTGTAATCCTACCATTAAATCTTTTAATTACCTGATGCTGAGTTCTAATTTCAACTGGACTTTTCCCCCAAATGTAGAGAGTCTGAGGACTGGAGGCAGTCAAGGCCAAGTTATGGTAGTAACCACAAGCCAACATTCCTATTGGTTGATCTTCAAGATGAGATAAGAGTAACGGTTCGGAGGTCTTATGGATGCCCTCCAACCCCAACTGGCCAAAAGTTCCAGAACCAAACATCATGACCTGTAGTTGGAAAATACACCTAATTACCACTGACTTAAACAATGGATGATACAAAGGGGCTTACAACGGACAAAGGGAGAGCATCACCAACAAAATTAATTAAGAACGTCAGATTCATAACATTTCAACTTGAAAAGCTTCAAATGATGGAAAAGAGAAACATTGATGTGAAGGGTCTATGGGTAGGGGTACCACCTGTCCCCATTAATTTGGATTAACCTGCCTTTGAAAGGAAAAGTGAGTGTCCCAGTCAGTTAGGCAAATCGTCCCTATTGTTTCAAAAAGGAATATATGCCTAGCTTTTTCAATGTGGTTACCGTATATGCATCACATACTGAGCAATTTACTTCTGCAAAATGATCTACACTATGGAAAATTTTTAGGGACTTAGCAACCCATCGCCAGATGAGTCTCGTAAAATGTCCCACTTTCAGCTTAGAGAAATATGATAACCATATATGAGGGCAATAACAACTAAGATGAAAATCGTCAACAGTTACAAAGGACAAATTTGAATTATTTTAATCATTGCCATTGTCATCATCATCATACTTTCATCTTTATCATCATCATCATCATCATCACCCTTACCATCATTATCCTCACCATTAACATCATCATCATCATCGTCATCGTCATTATCGTTATCATCATCATCATCACCAACATCCTTAACGTCATCACCATTACCACCACCAACATCATCATCATCCTCACCATTAACATCATCATCATCGTCATTATCATCGTCGTCATCATCATCATCACCATCATCATCACCATCTTCTGAACTTCAAATTAAACAAATTCAGTATCAAAGAATTTTGAGTTTTAATGATAAACATAAAGAGAAGATAAACATTCTAAAAATGTTTTAATGAAAATAGCAACAACAACGCTATCAGCAATACACTGTATATATCTTGTGGCTGATGTCATTGCTACATGTCCAATTTTTTTCTTGACAAATCATTTATTTCCTTCCAAAAGCTTTGTAAGTCTGTCCTACATATAAACATCTTTTGAAGAATTTTTTTTCACAGCTTCATACATCATTTTAGAGAAACCATACTTTTTCCACTAATTACATCTTACGAACAGTGAGCGATACACATTACCGAAGAAACCACCTGCAGGAAATTTTAATGTAAAATTCTACAGCCGTTTACCTTTCCTTCTGCGGATAGAACACCACTATGACACGCTCCAGCTCCAATCTGTATGATGTTCATGTTCACCAGAGAACTAATGACTAAAGGAATAGATTCATCTTCAATGCTGCCATGTCCAAGTTGTCCATGGACGCCCCATCCCCAACTATAAACCCTGATGACAGATCACAGAATTATGAAACAACTTTACAGAAAATATCACCGGCAAGAACAAATTCTAAGCTGCAGGGGCCACACAGAAAAGAGGATAAAAAGTTGACATTCTGTTGGAAATATGGACGACAGGGTTCAAGCATTATAGAATTGTGACCAGAGTTGTGGGACTGTAGCATAGTTAAACCCATGGTGAGTATTGCAGTTACTCTTGAAGGAAATTTTGGTTGCATAATCTTAACTTTTCACTTGTTGTCATGGATATTTCTATAGACTGGGGACACATTTTTTAGGTGAATCATGGTATATGATTTGAATCTGTCAAATAAGCTTTACAGCTTCTTGTGATATATTTTTATGCACCACCATTGAATTGAACAGTCAGCTACAATGTTCAATTTATACAGATCCCTCCTCTCTCTCTCCCCTCCCCCTCCTAGATAGACTTACAGATGCAGAACAGAGAAGATACCAGTCCCTTTGAAAAAAGTGTGAGTCAAGAAAATGAATAGGAAACATTGTTATAACTTGATTGACTTCATATGAGACTGATTATTACTACAAATTCCTACCATCAGTACTTACTGCTTTTGCTGAGTCCTTGCTAAGCTGTGATACTGACCACATACAACCTCTATACATCCTCTTCCCTTAAGTTCCTCAACAAGCGAAGGATGCGTGCGCGTCTTTCTGTCCCCCATGCCAAGCTGTCCAAACCTCGAGCTTCCCCAGGCATAGATTCGATTCAAGGAAGTCAGAGCCACGGTGTGTTCACTGCCGCAAGAAACACTGAGGACTTGCTGTTGATGCATGTGGAGTGTTTCAACCCTAAGAGGTGGTGAGCTACCCTCGACAGGAATGATGGAACCGTGACCAAGTCTAAAAATAAGTCCATGCGAAAAAACGGACAAAAGATTTGTGATATCACACAGGGTATAACTCGGTCTTAAAAGAATGGTCCAGATAACATTCGAACTATTCTCATAAAATCCATGATACACCTATGACGTAGATGTCCCACAGAAACAAAACCAAACAATGTTATTTACAACTTTTACTTCATCATGCTGTGAATATGAATTATTCTGTCGGGAACGTTACTTATTGTAAAACACCTTACATTTTAATATCTTTGTGGACCAAGTGGATGGTGCTTTTTCACAGAAAATTGACGTATTTGATTGTTTTTGATTTTTTGATTGTATTTGATTGTTACCGAACATTCTTTATTTTTCGACAGGAGTTTGGCGACGGCCTAGACTATTGTTTAAACTTGGTATATTTTATACAAATCTGATAAGACATTGCAATGTCAGGCAGAGTAGTTTACTCCTCAAAGCTTCTCCTTGAGGAGAAACTTTCTTCTAAGACTAAAGAATCCCAGTCATGAACCTGATTCTCTCTCACATGCATGAAAATGAAAGAGGGGAAGTTACCATCAACAGAAATATCTTAGCAGAAGAAGGTAAAAGTGCTGCAAGCTTTGTTCAAGATCCCAAATAAGAAATTTTTCAGAGATCTAATGATTCTCGTTCTCGAGGTTATTTATAACAGTGACTATACTATGTCAACAGCAGGCTATTCAGAGCTGAGTGGTTTCACTAAGGCAGTGAACGACAATTCTCAAAACATAAAACATTGTAGATGCTATTCTTGGTACTATGGCTCCTTTTGTTTTTCTTTGAAGCAGACACCTGCACTTGTAAGTAAAAGAGTTTCAATCACTAGTATGTATGAAATACAGTATCGAAATTACACATTCTGCAATGTTAGCTTGCCTGACAGTTTCAATGCAACTAAATGTACTTTTACTTGGGTGTCATGTGACTTAAAGTTTGCACTTACATGTTACAGATAATAAGAACTGTGGTATCTGCATAGCAGAGTGATGCCCTAGCAAACTTGAGGGTGAAGCAAAGGTGAACAGGCAAAAGTTTGGTCACACTACTGCAGAGGGAAAGTGCATTACTGAGCTAAATGGCAGTAAACAAACCTTCCACACGTGGCTTTTCCCCATGTATACAGCTCTCCTGAAGATATTAATCCTACGTGGTGACGACCGCAAGAGAGCAAGTTTCTTCTGACTCCGTTGTCTCTGGAAGGCTGCTTGAGATTGTTGTTACAATAAGTGCTCACAGGTTTGACCCTCTGGGAAAAACCTGGTTCCATTGTGACATCATAGTCCTTTTGAACCCTCCTTGAATAAAGCTCTATTAAGGTAAAGATGAATAATTGCACGATGGTGAAAGGTTTGGTAGACATCATATCAGACTTGTAAAAACTATCGACAGAAGAGACAGAACTGGTGGATGCAGACCGTTCTCTGTGCATTTCAAAGATGTCCTTTATCTTTGGGTTGGTTGGATCCAGCAGAGATGCTAAAAGAATCAGCTGATGCAAACTGAACAAATGCACATGTTGGCGTAAAAACGAAGAATGCCTCAGCACCAACTCAGTTCGTAACATGATCACATTTATTGCATCAGGCTTTGGTAGCTTGTCCAAGAACAAACCATTCTTGGCCACTACAAAAGTGTCCAAAAAATCAGGAGATGTCATCTTAGCTAGCAAAGAGGAGCTCAAAGGTGTAGGCCAGTTTTCAAAAAGTGTCTCCATAGCTGTTTCCAAGTATCCCCTAGTCCATGCCATGTTGAACATGAGCTCCCAGAGGGAGTGGCTGCCCAACAGATTTATAGCTTCGACCTCATCGTAGTCCAAGTTATCAGATAGAAATGTGGCTAGCATCACTTGAACCTCACTTTTGTTCTTGCTTGTCTGATGTAATAAAATGAGACACTTAATTGCAACTATTGCAAGTTTGCAGCAATTGGCATGACCTTCTTCTCCCTGTTTATTGAGGACACCCTCGATGACTGATAACGTCTCCTGCACATATCCGTATTTGGCAAGATAGTACGCCCAGACCACAGACGAATGTCTAGAGAGACCGTAGAGCCGAGCTGCTTCCTGAAGCTGCTTCTGCTGTAGTTTATACTCTGCTGCCCTCAGAAATAGAGAGGTCATGTTGAGGTCAAGGGTCATTCCAAGGATGTCTGCCTTTCTGGTATTTCCCTCAGTAATCAGGTTGAAACACACATCATCAAAGTTCACCCTTTGAGGAAAATCAGAAATGGAAACCAAAACTCATTATTACTACAAATCATTACATTCTGAAATACTTTCACTTTCAAACAGATACATAAAAACCTTAAGAGTTTTCAACAACAGTCACTCTCAGAATAAGATGAAAACAAAGGAACACATACTGCTGGTTGAAAGTCTAAAAGAGCTTGTTAAATATTTACTTACATGTAAGTTAAAAGGTTGCACCTAAACAATAAATTTATTTTTGCTTTGCTCTAAATTTACTTTGACATAGAGGCTTGATAAAATAGAAATTTTGAAATAATCATAACTGGGATGATTCAATCATTGGTTTTTATTAAATTATTGAGACAATAGTAACTTACTATGACCATATCAGTCATTCTGTTGTCACAAAACAGTTATCATAGCATTTTTACCAGATTAAATTCACATTTCTGTGATAACACACACTATCAGGAGACATCACATTCAACAGTCGATACAAACTTCAACAAAAACTTTGCTTCATCAGCTTGATTTTGCCATCTTGAAATGAAAAGCAACACACAAGTTCAGGATGTTAACACAAATATACTAGCAATGTGATGATATATAAACAAAGTTGACTCTTTGCTTCAAGGAAGGAAGCAACAGGCACAATTTCTTGCTATCCACAACACTGGTGACTGGAGAGTCAAAGCTTAGGCCAAATTTTCTAATGTGTAACCATTGTGAGGATAACTTATGAGATATTCATCAGCTACAGTATTCACCAAACATTTACACAGAGTCTGAATTCTTGAGCTGTTATGAATAAAATGTTTTCAGGCACTGAGATCCATAACAAATGACATGAATCATTTACTCAAAAAAGGGGCCTAAATCCACACACAACACTCCCGGTTGTAGCAATTGCTTATCTTTGAGATACTGTTGATCATTGACATACAGTATTTACCAGTCAGAGCATTGCATGCTGTACTTGACATTATAATTAAGTAGATTACAGCTGGAAAGAAATAGTTTTATCCAACATAGCATTTCAGTCGCAGAAACTCACCGTGGTTTTATTTGGTATACCCCCCTGGTTCCAACAATGATGCAGCCATCATCTAAGCCAGACGCATCCTCTTCGCTGACCTCCCTCAGAACTGCTTTTTCTTCCACTTCCTTTCTACTTTTTATTTGGCGAAAACATTGTCGATAAATGCCAACGATCTCCTCTCTGTGTGGAAGGTATAAAGTCTGCAGTTTGGCTTCAGAAGAGTGCTCCTTACCTGAAATTTCGGAGAACTTGGTTGAGAGGATAGTCACGGACGACGGCTGATGCTTGCTGGCTCTCGTCAGGGTAAACATGATATTGTCAGTGAGGAGTATCCTGTCTGTAGAAATTGGAATGTTGTACACAAACATGGGAAGCCAATTATCCAGGCTACCGTCGTAAACTTTGACCACATTGGACGAGAGGCAGTGGGCTACGATCACAGCGTTCTCCTTCACCGTGTGAGCCGACAGTTGCACCGTCCTCATAAACTGGTTGAATCTCATCGGTCGGAACATCGAAGGGTCACTCGCTTCCGAATCTAGTATACTCATGATGGTATCTGAAGATCTGACCAAAGTAAACTCCAGACTGCTGGCTTCCACTTCCATGGAATTGGAAAGAGATCCAGCAGTGCTGCATGACTGCTCCAGCAGAAGAGCTAATTGGTTACTGGTCACAGTAGAAACCTTAAAATAAAAAACAAAAAATAAAACTTAACACATATATACCTGATGTAATCATACCATCATGGTCAATTTGGATAAATTATGAGAATGTAAACGATGTACTTCCGTGCTTACTTTGGCGCACATTCATACCTGAGATGGAACAGGTGTTAAATTTCTATGTTATGTGGAGCAAAGTTTTTATTATAGGGGTAGCATTACTGCAACTTAAATCTCTTGATCAGCTTCTGCTTACCAGCAGATACGTCAAAGACTTGCCATGCTTCACAACTTCCAAATTCACGACGGCATCACCGATTTTGACCCTCAAGAGCTCTTGCCTCGAGAGGAGGTCGACGAAGACCACTTCTCCTTCTTCTGTGCCGACGACCCCGATGTCTCCATTCAGGAACCGGCTGCTCCAGCATGCAACTGACAAGGGTTTGGTATGCTTCTGTTTCTGTTTGGG
Source organism: Stichopus chloronotus (assembly GCA_021234535.1). NCBI lineage: Eukaryota > Metazoa > Echinodermata > Holothuroidea > Aspidochirotida > Stichopodidae > Stichopus > Stichopus chloronotus. The sequence continues at coordinate 38,221,718 of CM037830.1, forward strand.
TGAAGTATAAATGACAAGGACTTCATGAAGACAAACTTTCCTAGAATAACTGAAGTTTCAAGTCACTATTTTCTCAATTTCTTGTTTCCCAACAAGACATTAAAACAACTTAAAAGGATGGTCCACTCACAAATATAGCTTTGATATGTTGAAGAGTAAGTTAATCTGACCTTTACAGTGAAACTTCCATTCAGTTCCCACGTTTGGTTCCGGAGATATGAGCAGTTGAAGTTGCCACATTTGTTACCAACAGTTGACTTGAAGCAAGCAGGAGGGATGTCATATCCCCACATTGATAAGGCATTTTATGTTTTTCTTTAAACTTTACACCAAATTTAATACTTCAATATCTAGTGCTATCATAATGTGAATGTATGAGGGGTATGAGAGTTTTGAGACCTTCACATAAGCAGTACCTAAGCTGACCACCTATTGATTTCAAGGTCAAAATAATAAATTCAAAAATAAAGAAAACAAAAGACTATTCAGCCATGTGAGGAGATGACATCATTCCTGCTTGCCTCATGTTCACAGTTGGTAGAAAAAGGGGTAATTTCAACTGGTAATATCTTGAGAACTACACATGAGAACTGAATCGAAGTTTCACCAGAATGGTTGGATAAACTTACTCTTCAACATATCCAACCTAAAGTTGTGGCTAGACCATCCTTTTAAAGGAAGAGAATGGTCGACTTAAAAATTGCTGATGACATTCACTGAGCGATAACATCACCAGCAATACTGCTGATATTTTAAGAACATGAAATTAACCTTCGGTAGTGAGGCCTTGTCTGTCAATCAAATCATAAGGCATGCACACAGTAGGTGTACCTGACAGCATGGCTTGGCAAAAAGGATACAATGCAGTGCCTAGATAATTCTGTAACGCTACATCTAATAAGTGCTACGGAATGTTGGTGTACAATGTTGGTGTGTGAATGAAGCTGTGCATGTCACTTTACCGTCAGTCAGTCACCTACCACTGCACGCACTCCCCTTACACAATTCAGAAAGACTATAGTGATTGTGCGTTGTATACAAAAACAACCAACAATGTAATGGGCATTACATTGCGCTGAGCACTGTGTAGGCTCCTTGAGTAAAAATAATTTGTGTATGGCATTTGACGACTAAAGGTTAGTGATGTTTCTTTCAATTTCATTGTTTGGACAAACAAATTTTGGTAAGCTCTTTATCCTTTCTTAACATTTAGTAACAAACATTTTTGATCTCATGCTTTGCTACTTGTCGTTTCTCAATCTCTGAAATGATGATGTGTGTATGCAACTCTTTCCTTCATAAAGTGACGACTTACATTCAAAAGAACTGGGGCTATGTCAGTGGTAGGGTACTCAGTCATGGAGGCAAACTTGGACTGACTCCAATCAGAATCCACCAGAGGCAGTACTGGCAGAATGTACAAGAAGGCATCGGTCGTACCGAGTAGAGCCCAGAGGCACTCCTTAATCCAACATATGCAGGTTATTGTCTTTCCAGAGTCAATAAACCAATGGACAGATTTCTTCTGATGTGGCTTCCCAAGTTTCTCAGCAATCAGAGTGACCAGATGGTCAGATCTCACGATGACGGACACAGCGGTCTCCTCAGATTGATGAAAAGCACATTTGACATTAGTTGGGTTACATCTCGCATTTGAATCTCTCTTTGATTTCTCCGTTGAGGAGTGATTACAGACTCTCTCAAGAGTCTGTAACTGATAGAGCTGTTCTGCCATATCATCTTCCCTTTACTTGTATTCCAATAATGATGAAGTTGCTCTGGTCACACGATTAAATAATTCATCCATCTGGAATGAAAGTAAGATGAGAGAAACTTCATCTTCGATACAGATTCATCCTACAAGGTCCGGTTGTAGTCCCTTAATTACCCATCAGGTGTCAAACTATGTTGCCCGAATTATATGATCATGTATGTAAATAGGAAGCCTAAGTCATAGGATAATCTTATCATGTCAAATCAGCTTACAATTGTTTCTCCCTGCTTTAGTGTCTTTCTGTGAACACCTTTGTAGTAGTTATCAAGTACACTGTCTTCTTTCAGTAGCAATGTGTGGCTATAAACAGGAACATTCTCAATTCAGTGATTTGATCATTGTAAGAGAAATATTTTTATACTGCGACATACTGCAGCAAGCAGCATGCTGCCTTAACGATAAAATATGGTACCTCAGGCATTTATTGCACTTTTATTCGTAAATGTCGCTGCAATACTTTTGTCATACTATTGCTCTTAAGTTGCATGACCCATGTCTATACTCAATCAAATTTAAATCCAATGTTGCTGTGCTTAAAATGAACTTGATTAGCACAGCTGCAAGTGGGAGAATGACGAATAAAAGTCATTCAGTTCTGTCAGGAAAGTTCATGACCTTATCCATTTAAATGTTAAGGTTACGTCACTGTAAAGATTAGCTGTGTCAATTATTACACCTTCAAGGTACAATCAATGCATAATATGCAACGTTGAAGTTCCAGTATTTTCATCTGTTAATCCAAAGAATATCCTAAAAGATACTTGTAAGGTACAAAATGAGATTTGCAAGATTTAGCTGATGCATCAGAATAAATTTGGGGTGACTGTTTTTTCGTTTTAATGTTTACAGAACATGGGGAGTATACAAACAGATCTACAGTACCATATATTGTACTTTAAGTTAATGGATGAAATGTAGACATGAGAAAGCAGTACTTAGACACTTTGTGAGTGTAATGAAGGCATCTTACTCTGCACATTGATGAGGAAATGCTATAAAACATAGCTCGCCTCATTTACACAGTATTTGTCATAAGCATTTTCTATATACCACCAAGAACAAGAGCAGGTACCTTAGAGATTAAATTATGATTATTAAATGCTTTCAATCCTAAACCAGATCTGATTAATCCTGTTGAAAAGTGGAAATCCCAAATGCATATATTTAAGACATCTCAAGGACAGTTCAAAACAGCAAATGAGGTAATACTTGGCAGGTAGTGACTGACTGTGTTTAAATGTGGTGGGTATGAACATGGGCCATCACAGTCCTGTCGAAAATCAAAAATCTTTCCACAACTATGAGAAAGTATTCTGCTTGTTGCAAAATACAACACTGTAATTTTCTATAAATTCCAGGTACATTACATCACCACTGCAGTCTGCAAAATAGCACATCAGTGATTACATATGGAGAAGGTGAGGTGAATTAGATATTTTTCATTGCAGTTCCTGCATGAGGGATCTGCATTCACCAGTTTGAGAATCCTAGGCTTTAAGCACCTTTTGATGAAGTGATTACTGTGCATATTGTAATAATTATCCCATTGTTTCAGTGATTTGGGATGGGCAAGTACAAGTACAACCGAGTCTGGGTGCCAGATGCATACATGCTCAGTCCAGGTGTTTTTATCTGTACAATTTGGCTATATTTTACTGCTTCCTTAATTTATGGAAATAAATGAACTGAACCTTGCTATTCCGTCTAACTGAAGTTAGTCTTTATGTATTCATTAGGCCTTGGCTAGGACTCAAAGGGAATAATCATAGGCTTAACAAGTTTGGCTAGACCCTAACTTGTAAGTTGTACTAACGTTAGTGGAGGCTATGTCCTTAGGCCTAACTTCCTCTAAGCCTATAAGTACTTAGTGCTGTCTGGATTCGATACCTAATTCACTATCTCGTCGGTAAGGTCAGAAAAACTAGCCCAGCTAGGTGATGTCGACCTGACTTTGAACTCGGACTAACGTAGTTCATTAGAAGGCTCACCAAGTGACACAAATTCTGGGACATAGGGTGGTTCCCAATACGGAGTATGCGACAGACTTCAAGTGGTGTTTCTGGTCGCCTGTGACTGAAGTTAGCACAGAAAAGCAGTAGTAGACTTTACGAAGGTCACTCGGGTACCATACATGCAACAGTATATTAACAACCAAAGTATACTGACTGTGTAGTATACTCGATCACCACTAGCACCGCACGGTCACGATTATTGCATCGATGATGCAATGAGAGTTTTGGACCTATAGTTAATTAGAGATATTACTTATAACGTTGCTACGATAAACCCGTCAGAAAAATAACGCTTTTCTTCCCGTCATAACTATACTTCGGTGACCGACCTTATTTCTTAATTGACGAAAAACGAACTTGAAGTTTTGTCTGAGTGGCTATTACTAGGAGCTGAGGGTCGACCTGAGAGAAGGGGATTTCCCTACCAAAGAAAATATTATGTTGCCCGTCCCACAATATTAACTCAGGCAGAATAAGCAAAAAAAAAAAAAAAAAGGCCGAGTAAAAAAAATGAGTTACACACCTCACTATTTTATTTTTCAGTTTTTTTTTTTTAATATATGTTATTGATTGCCGTATGAATCATCATTACGGTGAGTAATGTCTTTTCTTGATAACTGTCTGCAAACCTTTTAGTTTGAAAGAAAACTGTACATCCATTCATATAAATAGTCTCTCAAAAAGTAGGCCTATCATTTGATTTACTGGCCATCACGATTATTCTTCATTTTGTTCATTTGTTTGTTTCCTTCCTCATTCCTTTGTAATCACTCCTTTATTAATTGTAACCATTTTCACTCGTCATTTGTTAGAGGGGTCAGCGCCGGCTTTGTTTATTTCTGGCTCCCCTGCCCATCAATTACTCAAGTCCTTTTCCCTTGTCTGCTTTTGTTATACATTTGTTGAATTATTGTTGTATCTCTGATACTATTTGATGATGGTAAAACTAAATTGAATTGAACTGATTCACAAGAACATGTTCGGGCAAATAGCCAGAACCAAGTTTTATTTTTAATTTATTGATTGCGGCTGAATGTTGAATCTGTTTCACTACGGGTGCATGAAACAACGATCGTGTTTACCATGTATGCAGATTCCCCTAAAGTAATTTCAATCGGGTTCTGCGTCGGTTACATTAGACAGCAGCGTTCACTTATATTCCCAATAGTGGAAAGCCATGAAAGTAATGTAACATTTCGCTACCTCTATATAAATATACATAGGAGCGAAAGTAAAATTTTGCTCATCAAATTTAGGAAAAAAAGTAGGCCGGGCCTCTGGAAGCTTATAGAGCTTCTCCGGCGGAAGACACAATGTGCGCCTGACAACACCTTGTATAGACAGGAACTAAGTGGGGAAAGAGGGGGGGGGGCACAAACACCTCACGGATGGACAGCAAAAGTCCAACCCATGGTCAGTGTTGTTATTTTTTTATTCTTTAATTCTATTTTCAGTGCACTTGATTTCTCCCTATAGAATGTCGGGGCTGAAGAAAAACTCAAAAAAAAATAAAATGGAAAGCTTACAACGTTATTATATAACTTTGTATTTTGTGTACGTGGGTGTGCATATGTAAGAGATTGTTTGCCTGTGTGTACCTGTGTCTTGAGTTCTTGAGGGGGGGGGGGGATTTTTGAGTCCGTTTCGGCACACTCTCCAGGCTTTCGGCTACATGTCGGAAAGTGTTTGCCCCGGGATCCAATTCCCAAAACAAATCTACGCTCTTGTGCCATTATGTAATATTTAATTTTGCCTATAAAGGGCCCGAAGTCGGGGGGGGGGGGGTCGGAGCGTTCGAACGACCCACCCCAACTTGAGGGAGGTCCATTTTTCCAGCCTTGGTTTGAAGGGTCAGCTATGAAATATTTTTTATTTTGACATATTGAGGCCGAATATGTTCGTTCACTGTTACCTTTCAACTTAGGCCTATGTCATAAAATGTATACAGGCCCAAACTGACCACAATGTCTCATCACCACATACATATACTATGTGGGGTGATGAGATAGTAAGCCCCAAAACGCGCATGCATGGTTATGTCATTGTGGCCGTGAATATCAACTGACTAGAGTTCAGTTGTGTCGTAAGCTGTCGCCGGGCCCGATGAAATATGTTCAATTGTATAGTCGGGTGTAGTCGGTACATTTTAAGCCCTGATCAAAACGCCACGACTACCAAAGAGTGTCTAGCCAAGGAGGCAGAGAAAGATGCGACCGTCCCCCCCCCCCCTTGGCCATATTGTGGTATTTCTTTTTAGGTCTTCGCCAGAAATACCCAGGAGCATAGACATAGCCATTGAAAGTTGGGCGAATAGGGTGACCCTGCTTGATCTCATTTTAGCTTTTTTCCAGCGATATCGCTAAATAGTAATTCCCTCAATTTATACGGTAGGCCTACCAAGGCAGGGGTGGAATGCAGGGTTGGGAGCATGTATGTATGCATGTACAACACCCCGGAAGGGCCGTTTTCTACTATCTGAGTGGTTTGTAGAGCCAAACGTTTCTTTGAATGCTCATCTCGGCATTGCATCATTTTCACAGAATAATTGTTTTCTCAGTAGGCCTAAATGAAAAATTGTAGACATGAGATCTATATTTCAAGGCTGGGTTAGTGCAACTGAAAAGACTTGGAAAGGGCAATTTCCGGCCATCTGGGGGCTTTGTAAAACCCAAAATTTTCTTATACTCTTCGCGCCAACTGATGGTGGCGCTCCGCTTAGACAATCTTCACAAGTTCGCACCCCTTGACTTATTATTGGCTACACCCCTGTGTCTACTATTTATGTAAATTGTCTACGACAGAAGGCCTTTTATAGTCCTCTAAAATGCTACAGATTGCGGTAAATCTGCAGATTTAAAAAATCACCGCCCTCTTGAAAATGGTGTTAAATGGGGCTTGCTCGCAAGGTTGAGATGAAGAACATGATGGAAACATATAGGCGACCCAAGCAACTACTGTTAAAGGCTGTATTGCATCACCCTAAGCTATATTTTTACCTCCCTGAAAGGAAAATTCTCAACTGGTTCTAAGTTACAGCACTCTTAGATTGACAGCAAATTCGAAAGATGCAGAGCAGCTCGTATTACACATCGTACACAGGGATCCATTGTTTTGATTACACATGTGGAGGAATGTAAGACAGGCTGAGGGAGGAACTAGAGGTAGGTGGTTGGGATAATTAAAACTGTCTGGAGTGATGCATTACAGCCTTTAAGGTTATCAGTTCATGTGCTCCTCTGCACCGTGCTCACATCCGACCCTGGATAATTGTAGACATGAGATCCTATTTCAAGGAATTCTGTTTGGCATTTTCTATTCTTTAGTCTGTTGGTGGCTCTCTAAAATTTGTCATTGATTTAAAGCAGTATTTATGATGTTGATTGAGGGTTGAGGCCCTATTTTGGACCCCTTCCCCGATTTTGGCCGATCGCAGGGCATCTGTTGGACCATTGCAATTCATTTTTGTCTGGCAGTAGTCAATTCCTATCTAGCGAATTGGATATCTTCATGTCCACTTGGTTCAAAGTGCTACTTTGGTTATTTAGATAATAATATATTAGCCTAATAGCACATGGGTTCTTTTGCCCCGTTTCGGGGTGTCTGGCAAACCCTTAGCAGAAGAACTTTTGTCTAGCATTATCTGCAGTAGATTAGAATAATAGTAGAAACGACTGGCCATGTAAGTTTAACGCACACGTCATTTAGTTATTTCCATATCCTTTGTTAATATCTATGTTCTTATCTGACCTTCACTATTGTGACACACAGTGTTAATAGATTAGGCGTACCCAAGTCGAGTCTTGGTTATCTGTTATTGTCGGCTGCTTTCCACTACCCAAAGAAGTGAAATTATCCATTCTGTTACCTTTGGACGGAACTCTTGAACATGGCAATTGTTTTGAGTGGTACTTCTCATGTTTAATTTAGGACTTATTTTTAGCCTTCTTCAGGGTGTGTCTGTCCATTTGCGGGAAAAAATATTGTCTGGCAGTAGCCAATCTGAACTTGGATGAATGGAAGTGTCCATCTAGTTTCAGGTGGTACCTCTAACATTTGATCTGAGGTGTATTGTCGTACTGGTGACCACATGCAGCAAAGATATCATGCCAGACGTCCACTTCTGCATATGATGGGCCACTCCTTACGTGGTCCACTGCGTATCTGCAGGTACGTGTGACGAAACCTGCTGGGGATGTCCAACCAGGGAGCTGGTCCAACTGTGCGCTAAACCGTAATAAGCACGTGTTGACGGGGGCGCAATGCAACTTTAACGTCGTTCCAAGGACAGCTGCTCGCGATCGTACCATGTTCATGGCACTGTAATGATCTCCTTTGTTATTAATGTTACTTTGCACTGTACCATAGTGTAAATTGATCCTTCAATTTGATGACAATAGGCTATTGTTTTGTTCGGTCTACATTTTAATTTCCTTTTCCCGGCCCGCACCACTATTTCATTGTTCAGTGGGCATCGACGGCCAATGTGATGACTTCAGCGAAAGGCCTACTTAAGATATTTTGTGGCACGTATGTTTTTGGCATCGCCGGCTCGATCACATTCTTTGACAAAGTTGGTTACCTCGCTACTGTCGATGGTAGATCAATGCAGGTGGGTGACACTTGATTTTGGTGTAGGCTTAGCCTACTGCTTGTAGGTATAAGTTCGACCTAAGGCCAGGCCTAAGGCTAGGTCTAACCTAAACAATGTGGCCGATTATAATGTGCAATACGTAGAGGTTTTCAAACCTACTGCAGTTATCAGTATGGTACTGGTAGGCCTAACTTAGGTCTCACTTGGTCTTGGTGCCTAAATACAGTTCAAATTGACTGCCCGATTAAATAATGATACGCACGCAGACTGAGGTAGGCCAGGCTTATTTTGTAATTTTGAGGTAGTGACAAGTGTTTGGGGATGGTTGCATTGCAGTAAGGATTTCAGACTTCAAGTGCCAATGGTGTCTCACAGTTTCGGGCATTGTCTATTTGTCTCACAGTGAAATTTTGAAAATGCCAGATTTCACAGTGAAAATCACTCTGATGCAATGCAGATGTTTTCTTGTTTAGAACAATGCTTTCCATTGCTAGTTTTATTTGTTACTGAATTGTTATGAATCACAGATGTTTCATTTTCAGGTTTAGCAGAAGATTTAGCTAATTTTGCAGATGATTTTCAATGGGAGATGATGTACATGGAGAGGTAGAAGTCTCCAAATTTTTCCACGAAGGACAATTCGAAGATGTTCTTTTCTAATGTTAGTTCTGAGCAGGCTTTAATTACTGTTGTTTTTCTTTGGGATCCTAATGCAGATATTGTAGGCACTGATAGTCAAGACATTGCAAAACCATCTTAATGATTACTTTGTGTCAGTTTTTACCAGGAAGATTTGTCAAATCTCCCAAGTGCCATTGGAAAAAATGAATTCCCAAATTTGGACTCTGTCTTATTTTTTTGTTATGCAGTTCTTTAAAAAAGGCTGCTTTCTCTCAATATTTGTGAAGATCCTGGTCTGGATGCAATCCATGTAATTTCGTTGAGGTCATTTTGCCCATCATTTCTGTGTTCCGCTGTCACTGGTGGTTTTTAGTAAACTTTTTGTTGAAGGTATTGTTCCTGAGGACTGGAGGTATGCTAACATCACCCCAATTTTAAGAAGGGAGATAAGTGGCATCCTTGTAACTGCAGGCCTGTCAGTCTCACTAGCATTGTTTGTGAGGTCATGGAATGTTTTGTTCAAAAGTCTGTGGTTAGTTTCTTTAGTAGTCATTCATTAATCAGAATGTCTCAACATAGCTTTTGTCAGAAAAGTTCCTGCCTCATTAATATCTTGGAGTACATTGAAGATGTTACTATAGTTCATTGGATAGGCAGAAGTATGTTGATGTTATCTTCCCAGATTTCCTGAAATCTTTTGATAAGGTTCTTCACAGGCATCTTTTTCTTAAAGTAAAGAGTATGGGTATTTGTGGTAATTTGCTGACCTGGATATCAGAATTGAATATGTAACAGGAAACAGAGGGAGGTTTTAAATGGTTGTGCTTCTTCATGGCAGAAGGTTACTAGTGTGGTTCCCCAGTGGTGTGTTGGTTTCTTCTCTGTCACTTTTATTAATGCCATTAATGCTAATATTGTTTGTACAGCCAAGAATTTTGCTGATGACACTACGCTGTATTCTGAGGTCTCTTCTGAAGGTGATTTAAAGAATTTTTAAATGGATTTATCTGACAAGGTGTTTGCTCGCTCTCAGTAGTAGCAAATGCTGTTCAATATTGATAAATGCAAAGTAATGCATATTGGCAATTATAATGATAATACTAATCCAAGGTACTTGTATACTTTGAATGGACAGTCAAGAGATTTCTGTTGAAAGGGACTGAGGTGTCTACATAGATTCTTTGTTACAACCATCTAAAGCAGTGTGTTGAAGCTAAAAAGAGGAGTAGAACTAGTTATGATTAAGAGAAATTTTAGTTTTCTTAAGCAAGACATTGTCGTCAGGCCTTATAATGCATTGGGTTAGGCCTTATTCAGAGTATGCTGCTCAGTCTTGGAACCCATATGTTCCTAAAGATAGAGAGCAACTTGAAAAAGTCCAGTGAAAGGCTACTGCCTGGCCTAAAGTGTGTTCAGTTAACAGTAGGTTACGTCTCTTACATCTCACTTCACTTGAACTGAGAAAATTAAGGGGAGATCTGATACAAATTTACAAGAGTGGTCATGGTTTTGATAATTTATTCTTTTCTGACTTCTTCAAGTTTGCAAATAGTAAAAGTACAAGAGGTCATTGTCCCAAACTCCAGGAGGTTCAAAGCAGGATCAATATTCATTGTTACTTCTTTTCTCAGATGGTATTGAATGAGTGGAATGGGTTGCCTGAGGATTTAGTGATGGCAAGAAGTGAACTGGGCTTAAGTTTTGTATCTTTACTTTTGTATGTTTTCGTTTTTTCAGGGTCACTGATGAGGAATTAAATATCCTTTTTAATGCGATTGTTCTACAAAGCTATTTAGCAAAGCAATTTATACAGTAATAACATAAGCTTTTTCAAAATCTCCAGGTTTGAAATGTAATTTCCAGGTGTTCTTACAAGCACCTCAAGGTGTGCCTTATTTGAGGTTGGCATGTCTGGGATGTTGTAAATTATAACATTGGGTTAGACCTATGCCAGGCCTCAGTTAGGCCTTGGTTTCAAATGCACAGCCGGTTGGCAATCTTCTATACTTAACACTTGTGTTACCTGCAAAGGAAACAAAACCTTCAAACAAACAAACCTTGAGTAAAGCTAATTCGATATGGTATACTGCAGGCATTTCACCTAATGCATCAAATGACAAGTCCGCTTTACCCAGCAATTGAATCTTGAGAAGTTGAGGTAGCATAGCCTGTTACACTGTTTGTGCTTGAGGGCATAATAAGGGAAACCTCACAAATCTAACCTAAGATCATCTTCATGATAATCATCATCTTTCATGCTGCTGCCCATATCCCACATACTTATGTGCACTCTTATGCACTCTTATGTGCACATACTTATGTGCACAGAGCCTCCATGAGGGCAGGCCTGGAGATATGTGCACTGAAGCATGACTCATTAGTATCTGGTTATGGGTAGCAATGGCTTGCTCTAAGAAGACTTTCCCAATGAGCTACATATATGTGGATACTGACTCACGGCAATCAATTTTTTTTTTATTTTTACAGCCCATCTTCAACCCAAAGCACTCAAAGTGGAGAGATATAATATTTTGTAACAGATGGATCCTACAAGGCAGTCATCTGCAGAAAGGAGACATTGTATCCCTCGTGTAAGAGAAATAGTGATTGTTACTTACAGTATCAGGTCCTAGCCTACACACAGTCATTGCCATTTTTTTGTTTCCAGTAGTAAGTCTTGGAGTGGTTTATGGCCAATTATGAAGTTTAAAGGTGGAAATCCTCTGTGTAGAAATGAGAACAAAGATGCACTCTCCATACAAATTAGAAAATGACCATCTACGTCAGTTTACCAAAATCTTACGTCATCCATGCATTGGATACTATTATCGAACATTTCTACATGTGCAGTAGGCCTAATGATGATACAGTTCCAATGTGACTGACAATATTCTTCCTGTTTGAAATGTTTGTCTGCACTCTCTTGATCTGCCAATAAAATATCCCCTGAGCTGTTTGCAAACATTCTGCTTTGAGGTTTAATCTCCTGCCAGATTCTGTTTTGTATTTAGTGAAACTTATTTATATCTGCAGGTGCCAAGGTGCAAATTATATTTGGCAATGTTTGTGATTTTATGCGTGAATTTTGTCTGTACACTGTTAATTATCCCCATTGAATAGGACAATGAAGTATGGCAATAAAACCAAAAGTCTGACAGTCATGAACAAGACTACTGGTATGCCAACAGAATGGTGGTTTGAGTTTGTCAAATTACTTAAGCACCTAGCTCTAATTTAATAGGAAAACAAACTTTTTACAGACAAGTTAGTATCATCAAAAGTGTTTCTTACTGTTCAGGTTTAGTAGCAATTGAATGTATAAAGTCATATTTGCTGAATGTTTTATCATTGTCTGTAAAGTTGTTCCAAATATTGATTTGTTGTCAGTGTTTTTTTAAATCTATCAATGACAGATCTCCAAACCATCCAAGTGAAGTCCTCGTTAAACGGATTATAGCTTTTGAAGGAGAGACAATCAAGTAAGTGTATTCAGGAACTGGGCTGACATTATTTTAATGTTTGGACTGTTCATTGTTACATTGATGGGTACTTTAATCAATCATTGCAAAGCTTGACCATACAGCAACTGATGGTCAGATGTGAAGGGTCTTTGCCATGGGGACAATTTTCAAAGAACATTTCACTACTTTCAAACAATCCTCTTCCATAATATTCTGGGGTTTTTTTGGAGTTGTGAGTAAGAAAGGTGCAGCCTTTATTCAGGAAGTCATTGGAGTAATATTCAAATGTTATACCGTAGTGAATGCTGTCAATTGCCAACTTCGTTGATTCTCTCAACCTTTATCAAAATAAACTTTAGTGTAGAAACTAACAGGTACAATGTACAATTGATCATACTTTTCATTGTCAATGTTTGTTGATTTTCATTCATCCAGGACATTGAGCTACAAGACTCGTTATGTAACCATTCCCAAGGGACACTGTTGGATAGAAGGCGACAACCATGCACAAAGCTTGGACAGTAACTACTTTGGTCCAGTGAGTAGTAATTCATTCACAGTTCTCATGTTGTGCAGCACCTCATCTTGCACAGGTTGTATTAAGAGATTCTTACACAAACTACTTCATATGAAGATCATGTAGAGGACACTCAGCCTGTGGTCAAGGGATAATAAAGACAAATATTATAACTTTGATGAGACTGAAATCACTGAAGAAGCATATCAACACAATAAAAGAAGCCTTCAAGTGTATACGGGATTATTGCGTAATGTTTCATCATAACATTAGTACATAACATGAATTTGTGATTTAATTTTAACCAAAACATGAGCGGTTAAGAGGGGTGATGCATATTTCTATCCTTTTGTAATTTCTGTTATTGCCATGAACCTATTTCAGGTGATCATTCTTTCCTTCTTATTTTTTCACTACTTCAGGTATCTGTTGGGTTGATTCATTCAAAAGCAACTTTCATCCTGTGGCCTCTAGGTAGATGTCAACGGCTGAAGAGTGACCTGCCGGAAGGGAGGACCGTCCTGGACAGAAGGAAAGTAGAAGAACTAGAAGAGAATGGAGAATTGGTGGATGACAGAAAGATGTAAAAATATTGAAATAGCAGTCCCAGCTGCTTTAATAGTCAAATGAAAGGGCTGGGATCTTGCCATTCTGCATACTGAATATTGCGGGGATATGTGAAGATTTGAGTAATGAATATGTACCTTTTGATATGCGGTAGTTATTGTACATAAAATTTTCTCAGAAAGAATCATTGCAACTGAAGATATTGTCTTATACACTCATGCACTAACCAGAATGCATAGCAGTGTCCTTATTAAGATCAGAGGCAAGTTAGAATTATATTTATGAATTCTTTAGCATTTTATTACAATGGCTGGGTGAAGCATGGCAATAACTAATATATTCCATGAAGAGTTACAACCAAGACCTACTGTTATTCTTAGGGAAGATGAAAGCAGATGTATAAATTATTTAATATGAGTTGTAACTTATGAGTTTACAAATACCAGGGAGGATCTCAGTAGTGTATTGATCATAACACATGGCTCTCACCTAGAAGACCTGGGTTCGATTCCTGGTGGATCCTCGAAAGGTGCATTGCATTTTGCTGATGAGCAAGGCACTTCTGCTTCAGTCCCTTATCTGCTGAAATGAGCACCAGTGATGTTGGGGAGTTATCCTGCAATAGACTAGTGTCCTGTCCTGTGAGTCATGCTCCAGCACTGTAAGCCCCTAGCTTTTGAAGGATTAAATTTAAACCTACCTATGATCCTGCCCCTCTGAAGACATGTTCGCATTTCTTCTTAAAATCAATTTGAATAACTTTGTTAGCCCCAAGTCAAGATTAATCTATCCATGGTATGAGCTTTAATGTATTATAACATTCAACAGTACATGTATCACTGCAACTGTGAGTGAACTGCTCATGGATTACACCTTTACAACTTTAGGCAAATTAAGGAGTGGCGATTTTTCTCTCACATCTATTGTAATCTTCTTTGTACTGCTCATAGTAGAGACGATCCTTTGTGGTTTTTTTCGTTCTGGTAACAACTACTTCTCTGAGAGTCAGTCCACATATCCTTTAAGATGATGCATTTTGCATGTGAAGTTTGAGTCAGTTGACTGCCATTTCAAAGTTTGTTATACATAAATGACTAGATCAATGAGAAAAGCCCATCACTTTATTAAACATTGAAGCTTATGTGTACCTTTAAATGCATGCTCTGTAATTTTAAGACAGATTTAGAGGATGAAAAGTTAACATCAAAGCAACATGATTTGTAATTTGTTAGAAGACAGTGGATTTAGTCAATTACCCTCTGCTCTATTTCTCTCATAGGTTCATTAAGTTAGAAAAGTGCTCGTTGGTCAAGTTTTAACAGCAGAATTAGTAGGAATCAGTGATGTATCATTTTGTGAATATTTAGTCTAATGATTTTTTGCCACAATGTTAAATGTCACACCAAAGGCACCTGTTGAAGGCACCTGTTTTAGGGGTCTGTTAACACTTTGTTTGATTAGATTCATGCAAACCAGAGTGTGTCTGTGAGTAGCAGACTGCTTCAAAAATAGCCATAGCGTGATTCTGTCCCCAGTAGTCATGGGGCAAGATTTTCTTTTCACTCCAACCTACCTTCACTGTGATAACATCTTTCCAGTTCATGGACAATTAGGCAATAACCATCATTGCTAGCCTTCTCCCTACAGGAGTAAAATGGTGTGAAACATTATCTTCTAAGCTCTAAGCTAACTGTAATTGTGTGCCTATAGTCAACACTCACTTAAGCTGGGCCATGTATTCTTTTCTTTGTTTTAACAAATTCCTTGTTCTGCTTCTCTTATCAGTTTGTTGTATTATTTCTGCACAGAAAGTAAGGAAAGTTTACCAACATTAATTAAAAAGCATGCAGAACACAAAATAGGATGTAGTCTATAAACATCCTAGAAACAGACCTACTTGTGTGTTGATGGAGTAACCAATATCCCAGCTAAGATTGCAAAGGTAATTAACCAAAGTTACTGGGCCAGCCCAAGCGTGTAATTTCTACCTGAGGCAGTCAATCTCTGTGTATGTAGTGAAAAATCCACAACCCGGAAATTCCCATACATAGGTCGGGTCCTCCACACAAAAATTCTGCCCCATCATTACAGGGACCAAAATCACCCTATGCGCTCTTCATACGTTAGTCCTGCCTTGTTTGTGTTCAG
Organism: Stichopus chloronotus; assembly: GCA_021234535.1. Taxonomy (NCBI): domain Eukaryota; kingdom Metazoa; phylum Echinodermata; class Holothuroidea; order Aspidochirotida; family Stichopodidae; genus Stichopus; species Stichopus chloronotus. The sequence goes on from CM037830.1 coordinate 38,237,409, forward strand.
TACTACCTACCTACGTTGTCAATGTGCATTGTAAATGATGAAAGTTTATTGTTTTTTATTTAATGACAGGTGAAGGGAGGGTATGAGGGGAGGGGGTGGAGAATGAATAGTGAACATTTTCAGGACATGAATTTTGTTCTCTACTCAGTGAAAGTTTTATGATCTACTTAAGCTGTCAAAACGTGTGTTCATGATTTTTTGCTTTTGTATGTTTCTGTTCGCAGAAAGTTGCTACTTGGACCAGGGAGGTGTAGCAGATGGAAATGCATCAGAAAGTTTAATTTATGTTAGTCCTATTAGATATTCCCTAAAAGTGTGATGAAAACTTCAATTCCTAAGCGATGTGCACAGCTTCGGGCATTATTTTTCTTTGTGTGATATTACCAAGATCCAGTTCGTATCCAAGTAACCTGAATTCACACGTGCTTGTACCTTATGAAAAAGAATTACGTAGAACAATTACGCTTTGATGCAAAAGTTGTTGTCGACAGTCAAGACAGGAACACTGTCTCACAAATCATAATGACTGGTTTTCTCTTCAGCAGCTAGTTGGGTACAAGGAAGGCATTTCCGATGCATCTTCTATTATACCTCCCTGCCCAGACCAGCTATGAACTAAATAAATAAATATTTGGAACAAATTCAACAAGATCACAGAAAAAAACTCCTACCTCAAAGGTGGTTACTTTCTTCCTTACATTATGAGATGTAAGTGGCAAAAGTTTTAACAAACAAAGGACGGACGGACCTCATTAATTTTGACCCAGTAAAGTCAGTGGTATGTCACTGGACACTCGGAGGGAAGTGTATTAACCAAAAATGTTTATTGTGAATGGAACTAAAGAAGTCAAGATACAGTTTTTCAGAATGAATCAGCTTTTGTGAAGGTTTTCTTTTCTTCAGTCAGTAATGTTATAATGTTCTGTCTTTGACTGTCTAGTTATTTCTTTTGCCATTGGTGTGTCAGACATGAATCATTCTAGTTTTTTTATTATTGTTTGTTTTAATATTTTGGTTTTACATGTGTGTGATGTGATGCGAGTGTAACCTGTTTTTTTTTTTTTTACCAGAAGAAGTATGAATTACTTGTGTGGGATGTGATAATGTTCTCATGAATATTTTGAAATATTTCATTCAACTTTTCTGCTACAATAATTTATGTTCAAGACTTCAAGATGGAAGTTTTCCACCTCTTACTCTCTGTAACCTCTTTTGTACCATTCCTTGACAAACAACTGACCAGAATGACATCATAGAAAGTAGCCATCAAGCAGACCTTTGTAAGGTTCCACACATTTCAACATCGTTTAGAATTGATTTCCAGTCATTAACCTTTTATGGACTGAAGGTGTTGTGGATATGAAATGGTGCTAAACTAATGCACACTTGAAAGGTGTACCAATAAAACGTGTTGTGATTGATTAAGCATCACAGCCATTTTGTTGTATCTGTAATACAAGGAATCTTTCATGGTCGTGGTTTAGAAGAAAGTCTGCTGCAGGCATCATTATGTTCAAGGAAAGGGATTTGATGAATTTTACTGAATTATGAATGGAAGCAGACCGTAGATGGAAAGGATCGACTGCCATACACAAGGGAGAATCAAGGATTTTTGTTTGGGAGGGGGGTGCACTAGATTCCCTAATTGTGGGGTAAATGTCATCCATCTGAAGAATTTATATAAGAAAAGTGGTCTCTTCAATATAGTGTATGAGTTTATCAAACTATGACAGGGAGAGCAACAATTAGTTGTTAGTCACAGAATAATGAAGGCACAAATTCATGCTGCACCAGGGTGTATGTACTTCAGTCTTGGCAATTTTTGTGGAGTGATGGGGTGGGTGCATCTTCACCCACCGCACACCCTGTGGATGTGCCCTTCAGTAAATGCTGCGCTTAGATTAATTTTATGCCAAAGCCAGTTGATATTTATATGTCCATTGTTATCTGTCACCTTGACTGTATAGTTCTTAATAAGAATTATTAGTTGTCATCGTAGTGTATTCGACTGTTTGCCCACAGTCGGCAATATGGTGCTAAGTTTTGTCATCCGTTTTCTGTTAGATTTCTGTTTGTGTCCTTTCCCAGCATTATGAGTGCCAAATGTTTTATTTTAGTATTCTGTCACATGTTTAATGCCATGTGACATCACATCTCTTCATTGTGTAGTTTTAGTAGAACAGATGAGACCATTCTTTAACAAGATCGTTCAGCGTGTCCGACACCATTGAATGTAAAGTGATCACAGAAGTAGAATATCAACGTAAACAACATGAGTTACAAAGAACATGATCGTGGTCGCAACCATCTGTCATTATGTTGTTTGTGCTTTTTTTTTTGTTTTTATTATTTTGAATGTTATGTCACATATTAAAGCATTCCCATGCAGCCATAGCTGTAATGAATCATTTTAAAGATTTTAAGGGAAAGAACAAAGAGACAAGCAGTGAGAAAAGTTAGAGAAGCTTGGACGTATAGATTTTGTAATACAGTGCTTCAGATGTGTTTATCTAAGTCGTTGGAAACAAATATTGCTTTGATGACAGATCAGTTTGAGTCTATCAACAAAGAACAGTTGTTCATTGTACATTGTGTTGTAGGTCACCAACCATAGCTGGCTTTTGTGAACGTTATTTTCTGTCACATTTTACTTCTATCGTCTGAATCTCCCTCATCATACACTGTGCAGTATGTCAAATTAAAGAGAAATACGTCATTTAAAGTACACCAACGTTGCATGCAAAGAAGGTAGCTTTCTTCGTGGTTAAACCTATCAGGCTCACAAATAAACATCAGCAATATGACCATCTTCTCCAAATTGTATGCATAAGATGAGCTTGGAAAAGTGCACCATTTGAATTTTTTTCAAAGTCTGGATGAACAAATTATTCTTGAGCAAGAAATAACGGAATTTCTATCTGTGAGAAACTTCTGTTTTGAAAAGGCTACCATCCTTCCTTGTTTGGAACAAGTATCATTGTGTCCATAAATGTAGGTTCGATTCTGTAAAACAAACACACTATTTTCTGTTAATCCTTCATATCTGTACACCCATGTTATTGCATATCATTAAAATCATGATACGCGTCTGTCCCTTGTTTTTGATTCCTTGCCGAAGGCGGGCAAGGAATCTTTGCGATGGTGATTCGGTGTATGTGCGTGCATATGTGTGTGTGTGTGTGTATGTATGTGTGTGAGCAAAATCTTGTGAACGCTCTACCTTTTGAAGGGAAAGTGCAAGGTAGGTCAAAGTTGGTGTGTTGATAGAACATATGAAGATCTCGGCTGAGATTGTTTTCGGTGAAGGTCAAAGGTCATCTGAGGTCACCATCAGGCAGAATGTGTACGAACTATGTTTGCAGTATCTCAGAAACGACAAGTTGCATCATTTTCAAACTTGGGTGGTATGTACTGCCCTGTAAGTAAGTGAGATTGTGAGGGTATTCTTGTAGGTCAAAGGTCATATGGGGTCATGAGAAGTCATAATGTGAAAAGCTTGTGAACACTCTATCTTTTGAAGGGAATGTGCAGGAGAGTCCAAAATCAGTGTGTGGGGAGGACATTTCAAGATCTTGACTGTGATTGATTTTGGTGGATGCCAAAGGTCACCAGAGGTCATCTGCAGACAGACTATAGACAAAACATGTTTGCAGTACCTCATGAACTGCACATTGCACAAACTTTGACCTTCGAGGGTATGTAGGACTTTCTAAGTAAATAAGGTGAGGGTGCGTCTTGTGATCAGAGGTCATGTGGGGTCATCAGAGGTCGTAACATGAAAAAAACTTGTAAACACACTATTTACAAAGGAGGAGATAATTTCAATATTTACAAAGGAGAGACAATTTCACACTTTAAAGTTGTTCTTTTTAGATGGAGTATATAAATATAATTACTGGTTTAAGTTTTGATATGGGTCAAAGGTTGTCTTAGGTTCTTGAGTACAAAGTGTTAAGACCTTTGCTGATGTTTCTCTCCTTCTGTATTTTCCTATGGGTGGAAGGTATTTGAGCTCCATTCCAAGCAAAGACTAGCACACTTGCACATTTAGGAAGTTCCAATTTGAAAACTTTTACCTATCAGTTAGGTAATAAAGTGTAGTTGCTGTACTAATTTCCCAAGTCTTTGACATATAATGATGAAACTACATCTTTGGATCTTCAGCTGGCATCATGCTGGTTTCTGATAAAGTACTGTATGTCTGAAAGCATCTGTAAAGTATGTAAAAGCCCAATTTGGTTAAGTTCAGCAGGTACAATACACATTTGAGTTTCTATTTAGTCCCCAATTCAGCTGTACAGTATTTGGTATCATACTCTTGTTTTGACAGTTAAAAGTGCTCACTTAGTTTTCAAAGCCATAATTGGCTTTTAATTCCATCTGAGACATTTGTTTGGTCTGAAAATGGTGATTGACCAATGACCTCTGTGGAAAATGGGAGAAAGGTTGACCCTTATCTTTCCCAGAGGAATCATTATCTGAGATACAGCCTCCTTCTGTCATCAAACAATGTAGAATAGATTTGTTGCCTGAAGTGGAGAGAGTTGCACAAGGAAGATTTCTGTTAGGGAAAAGTCTTATTGTGCAAAAGAGATAAATAAGTTATTACTTGGTCATATGATGGGGTAGATGGAGGAATTTATGTAGTTTATATAATTGGCAGTCATTCCAACTGTCATATGAGTATATCTCTTGTTCCTGGGAAATTTTTACCGTACCTAGGCTACCACTGTGCAGGCTGGAGAATTCTTGGCCACCAGTGTTATCTTACATTACATGCATACAGCAGGTACAGGTATTGGAAAATGGTGTGCAATATTAATGGCGTCATCTGGTATATCCTGTGGTTACTACAGTAAACTGCAACTTGAAAAAAATTAATGGAAGTGCATGTATTAGTGGCAAGGAATCACTAAGCCTCTTGGCTTTCTTGTTTTTTTCTGGTACCAATGATTTGTAATGTTTCTTTGAATTGTGAATTGCTTGCCACTTTATATTGAAAGGGGGGTCTTAAACTAAATATTTACTAAGTTAGCAATAAAATGAATACAGTAAATTACTGGCATCAAATTGTTTTGATTTAGTCTTGATCTCTGTAATTAAACCATACTGTGAATAAAAGCAATAGTAGATTCTTTAATTTGTACCCTGAGAAAGTGCAACCAACAATGACTTGTGTTATATTTAATCATGAAACTCTCACTTGCTTTTAACGTTTACTGCTGTTTATTGGTTTCAATGTTTATTTGAAAACTTTGTTTAAGTGAATTTCCAAAATGTGATGAATTTGTACAATAGTACAGTAGATAATGTTATATTTGTATGGTTGCTTATATACACTCTATTCATAGAAAAATATCAAGCAAATAATGTTCTCTTTTATTGCGTGTCATGAAGTTTTACCTCATACCAGCAGACAGGTGTGAGCTATTGCAATCACGCGGCATCACTCTGTCTATCGATCAGTCCATCCATCTATCAAAGCATATTTTCCATTATCTATTTGTTCAATTTGGTAAAAAAAAAGCATTGCTCATGAAAAGGGGGGAGGTATGTGTGGGGTGGCCCCCACGTGGATCCGTGCCTGCATCATAATGTCAGTTCGCAGTTTAGATCTAAATACAGCTCTAAATAAATACAGTGCCCTTTTTCACCACACTCTGCAATTCCCCATATCAATCAAGGAGCTATGATTTGACTAGTATCTTTTTTATATTTCAGTGAGAATTGTACTGTCGAAAAATCATTATATATATATAGGTGCAATCTTCATCTTACAATCATAACCATTCTTTTTCAAACATGAATTCTGGCTATTTACTACTTATATGCCATTTTTGTTGTTTATCAAATAATTAGTCATTTTCGTTCATGAATGACGTATTCAGTCCACGAACAACCTCACATAAACATCTTAAAAAAAAAAATAAAAAAACATGTAATCATATCCTGGTTTTACACACAATCAACTTAACATTAGTTTTTATCCCTCAAATATTATTACCAAACATAAAAGTAGCCCCTTGAAAATTAGCGTCATCCATCCGCACCTGCTTCAAGACAGTTTCAGAACAACTGGGGTAATGAGAAGTTCACATAAGGCAGGGTGCATTCACTAGGTAACATGGAAATTTGCACTTAGAAAGAATGAACTTTGCTGAAATGTCATCTTGCCTGCCATGGATCACTTAATCATTCTTTAGCATTTATACGAAAGTATTCACTTACACAAACTATTTTTTTACCATGGTTAGTCAAAAGGTTTCTGTGATTTTTCAGTGTTTTATAAACCTGGTTTCTTGGCTTCTGTGTAAATGCACATGAAATGCAAGCTACATGTTTTTGGTTACATTATGCTAAAAAATGGCAATCTTCGTAAGTGTGACATTTTTTGCAAAAGATTTGAAACTGATAAATTGATGTACAACTCTACTTATTTATCGCAATTTATCACAGATGTGAGTCAAGTTGTGAGTCCAACAAGCATTAAGAATCTACAAAGGTTTTACAAACTTCAGCAACAGGCAATGGCAACACTGACAAAGGAAAACAGCAGGTCAAATCACATGCAAACAATATGAGAAAACCACACATATTTTCTGACACAATATATTTTTCCTTTTGAAAGTTATGAAGAATGAAAGATTCATGATTTTTAAATCCATTAGATACATATCTATATATATATATACATTTCACAGAGGGTAGGGTGGGGGTAAGCTCATAGGCTTTCAAAACTCACCTCCCCATACTGTGATATGTATGGTTCATTGACAATGGTCTAGTCACAGGTTTGTGATCGTCTATCTCCGATGTTAACGTGATCCTTCTTTAAACATTGCAACAAAAGGCAGACTACAAAATGTTTGACTGTCTGGTTCATAAAGGAAAAAAAGTGGCCTTATAATATACGGCTTCTTGTCTAATGATGGTTGGCCACTAAACAGACCCTTTAAAATTAAAATAACCTTTCAACATGATGGAAACTTAAAACACTTCAGTATGCCCGCATTAATGGTTTTGTAGAAACTTCAATTTTACGGAAAAAATAGTCCACAACAGTGGTTTGAAAAATTTTAATGAAAAGTCTAAAGCTGCTGTAACATGTCATAGGATGTGTCCTAAATGGAAGAGTAAACCTATGGTGGTTTACAATGCAATGGTGATGGTGCAATGATTCCAATGGATGTCATAAGACGACATCAAAATGGTAACAATCTCTCAGCAATTTACTTCATAGAGTTGTTTAAGACATCCTTGAAGCCTTTTCAGAATAAGAGATGTTCACATTGAAAGGCTATTGGAGAAGTAACTAATAAAGTATAATAATACTTTAACCATCACTTAATCTGCATCACAGCACAGAATATGGTAATCCTGGTGAAGGGCTGACGTGTCAAACCGGCGCAAAATACACGCATTCAAACTGAATCCCTGCTGGCAAAGAGAAGTTCACCATACCAGGAGCACCCCCTCGAGAGGATTCCCGCAGGTGCTGACACACAAGGAGGTGTAATGTTTTAAGTAAAGTGACCTTGCAGGTAATCATCTAAACAAATGGTTCCAGAGAAGGGCAATCAAGGGTCTTGTTGAGAATACTCAACCATCCAGCAGTAATCTAGTCAGAATGATCCTAAAACACTCCTCCCAATGCAAACAGTGTAATAACAGTTGACAACAATATTCATGTGTAAGGTTAATTCACCTATCTATGTATGCAATTACCACTTGCAAATGCAGAGCATCATGTGTCAGTGGTCATGGCTGACATGTTTTCCATCACTTAGAAGCAAAGAGTAGTTTGCATGAGGAATAAATGCTGTAGTCGAAACAAATTTTGTGAGAGGAATTTTTTTTTTTTGACATGTCTAGATATTTACAAACGATGAGCAAGCTTCTGACGTCTGTTCACCTGAGTTTGAGGTTTGCTTACATGAACTATAGTATATACCCCAAAACAGCAATTTCAAAACATATTTCACAATAGCATTTCTACCATGTAGGCTAAACCTTTTAAATATCTCCTATATTACTACAGTAAATACAAAATAATTGATTTATTTGACCTTCCAGTGGCCTCTGACCTGCCATGGTCATAAACTGACCTCAATGACCTCTATGAATTACCCTGCACTATTTCCTGTATGTCCATTCCGTTGTGTAACCATCTTGGGAAACTATTGTATGGCTGAATAACAGGTCGGGCATGGTTCCAAATAAAAGTACTTCAAATCCATGACTTTGGAGACTGATGTCTCTTTTTTGAGAATGAGAGGCTTCCTTTCAATGCCAATTCAGTATAATCTTGGGACATCACATCTAACTGTTGTTGCGTGTACACTGTCTTCATTTTGTGTCTGTCTGTGCTATCTTAATGCAATGTTAAGGATGCAGTTTTTAAACATACTATTGTTGGATATTCTACCAGCATATTATTTACAACAATAATTAGATTTGTACAAATATTGATTGCACAGCATTTCAATTAACATATTGATGCATGTTCTGTGCCCTGAAGTTGAATCTATTCGCACAAAAAATGAGTCAATAATTTCTGCTATTCACACATGTCTCACCCGTCCCAATATTGGCTTAAACCTTGTTCGTGCTTTTTATTTCCTATCCCTAAATAGTCTAACCAAATTGCTTTCACTATTTTCTTTGGTACTATGCATGTTTCACTTGCAACTGTTGACAAAACAATGTCTCATGAAAATAGATAAAACTGGACATTCATCTATTTTTTCTCAAATGTTCTTCCTGTGATAATGGAAGGTCTTTTCCTAGTTGAAGTTAACAGAATTCCACTCATTCTCTTGTTTGATAACTACATGCAGATTTAACTGCACTAAAGCAAATGCACCAAGGGACAAGCACACTTGATGAACAGGTAACAAACTTTATCTCTTATATTGACAAGGTATACTATGTGAGGTGGACTATGCCATAGGTTACACACGACTGCTTATCTGCCAATAGCCAGGACCTTAAGAACCTGCTGGTGTATATTTACACTTCACTGAATAAATGAATCATGTGATTGAATCTCATATCAAAGCACCCAGGTGCCTCCAGCACTACAATATGTGATATACAAAATTTAGTTATACCGTATTATTATTATGTACATGATACACCTCAAGACACATAATCCGGACAACACAAAGAACCATTTTGCAATGTAAAATCAGTTCTTCTTTTTCTTAGCCAGTGAGATTTACCAGGCTAGTATAAGTACATTGCATTGCATCTATGTTCAACTGTTTGAACCTTTTCACAAATGCTGCACATTTGCTGGTAGTATTTGATTTGTCATTTGGTTGGCTATGTATGAATTCCATAAAACAGCAGAGGATTGGATTTATGTGTCACAGCATGCAATAGTCGTTGACTCCTCTTCATGAAAAAGAGCATGGAAGAAAATTAGCATATCTATTCATACATTAATCCATCTTTTCCCCCATTCATCCATCCATCCACATGTTGTGCCCAACATTCTGTACGACCAAAATATACTCAGCAAACGACCAAAAACGGTCAGAACGATGGATTCAGGTGAAAAAGCTGTTGACAAAATTCATTACAGAGAAACCTAACTGCCTTTGCAGAAGTACGCATTATAGTGACAAGCTTTGTTTCAGAATGTAAGACTGAATTAGCTATTGAAATGAACATTATGTCCTTCTGTTCAACATGTGTCAATGAGAAATGAGCCATATACTGTTACAACATTGAATCTGTGTTTTTGATACTGAGGCAATGTTACATTTATCCACATAGAGATATAATCCTAATGAAGTGTACAGAACAAGCAAACATCACATTGAACTTCACTTTTATCCTTTTTAGACCAATCTTAGAATATGTTAAAAGAGCAAAACATCGCATGAGGAGTCTCATGTGTATAGGGCGAGTTGCACAACAATGTCATTGAAATAAAGTAAACATACCGAAGAAAACTCTTGTACCATCACAAGAGGTTCAGCCTCATATTGTACTTTAAAGTACATGGCAGTCATTAATCACAAAACTGGGATCACTTAAACAATAGATTTTAGAGAAACAAAAGAAAAGGTACTTCACCGTCTGCTTCGAGGGATAAACCTCTACTCTTCCACCACCTCATTCTCTCCTGTCACCAACCAAATCCAACAAACAACGAACAATGCACTGCCGCCCCTCAAAAAAAAATAAAGAGGGTGTATAGATTAACAGATCTATCACAAATTATTCCACTAACTTCAGGTTTGCAATAGAAAGATTTTGTGGAAATGCCTTTGTATTTGAAATTGTGACTTGAGAGCTTGCACAAGATCACAAGATAATTTTTCTGATACAAGTCAGGAGTCACTCCATACCTTGTACCATGAGGAAACATTTGATGGGAAAGGAAAAGGAAAAATTAACTTGAAAAGTGATGCATATAGAAAATATATGAAATATAGTGTGATCAAAGAATTGTTTTTCAAATGACCCAAGTCCTGAATCCAATTAAGGAAAATTTATAAATGCCAAGTTGAAACACATCAGTTGGTAAGAGAATGAAAAGCTAAATAAATTTCGAGAGGACAGCTGTTATTGTGTTTGCTTAGAATACCATAAGTAATTCAAAAGAGTTGAATATAAAGTAAGCCCTACCGATTAGCTGCAAGGTACATCATGAAAAAGAGAAGTAGGAAAATGGATTTACTTTGATCCAATTACTTAAATCAAATTCATCGTGAAGCCTGTACCATCCTGATCAACAGATTATTACATATTAATGTTATGGCAAGAAGAATCACCCACCCCCCTCCCAGTTAGTGACTTCTAAAATATCTAGACATTGTTTTGTTCACAAGAGCAATTTATGAAAGCAAGGAACACAATTGGATTATTATGGCCTACCATAGCTTCAACTGGGTAAATACAATGTTGACCTCATTACTGTGGGACAGGCAACAGAACATAAACAAAGACATCTTTGACTTACATTTGTTTTCATTTTGGGGAACCTTGAACTGCAAATTGCTTTTTCCAAAGACTGTACAGTAGTATCCCTCACTTCATTTTGGTATCACTGCTTTGACTCTCTAGACAGTCCCTTAATAAATCCCATCTAATCAACTTCAGAACAAATTTGAATTTTCAACAATGAAGAGAACATAATCTGTTTGACTCATTTGTAAACATGAGAACAATTTGAACATGGGAACATCACAGACGTGTTCATTTTGATCCACATATGGTCCCTTAAGTTGCCCAGGCACAAAACTAGAACAAACAGAGAAAGATTGGTCGGGACGGATAGTAAACGGAATTAGCCAAATTCGACAGCACCATTACGTAAAATTTGTTCAATTACTCTCCCCAAGCACATCACCCTTTACATACCCTTCTTCATATAAACAGACATTCCAACAGATTAAATCATTTCATTCCTTGTTGCGGACGGTATAGACCACATAATTTGGATACATGTTTCTAACTTCCAATATACGACTACAACTGCTTTTCACACTTGCGAATGTTGGCCAAAACAGCCACCATTTTGGACTTGAAATCCATTAAACAATACCAGATGCCTGGTGAAGATTGCTATGCAAACCATTATCACTGAATTTTTGCACTCAAAGTCAAATTAAATCTGCTCCATTAAGTTGGTAATGAATTCCTACAGAGAAAGGTCGGGATGGACGCATCACTTGACAGATTCATCTAAGAGGTTGGTTGGGGGGGGGGGGGAGGAGGAGCATGCAGCCTAAAACATTTGACCCTGCCGCTCTTCGGTTCTGTATGAGCTGGACATTCTCATATACTACAAGAAATAGCAATTTCAGAAGACTGTGAGGTTAAAACAGAAAATGAAATGAAACAGAAAAGATTCAAAGTAACAAAACAGAGGAGTCAAATTTCCATCCAAAATTCAGGAATAGTTGCAAGCTCTGGACGGGCTTGAGGGTACATTAGTTTCCCTAAGTTTTAAATGACATCAGTTGAGACTCTCCTCGCTAAGATACGACTACAGCTGAACTTCTTTTGATACTTAGTCTTCCTATCAAAAAGTATAGAATATTGGAGGGAATTATTTCTTTCAGGTTGTAACACATGGCAGCAAATATTTCCAGTCAAAAATACATCAGCTCTAGAGCTCAGTGCAAAATACCATCTCCAACAAGAGGAAGTGACCATCAAGAACAAAATATTATAATTAATAGTTTCTCTCATTGTTACTGGTATGCACTTCTATTCATAAGACATCAAAAGACTAGACACTTCATTTTTTCCTTTATTTGTTGACATGAACCTCTGCTCACATTGCTATTGGAATGGAAATTTTTGTGTGAGCATTTTAAAATGAAGTCAACTGACAGTCTGAGGATAACTGAATAGAGATAAATGAAGCATGTAAACTCTGACCTAGAAGGAACAATCAATTACAAAACAGCTGAGTAAGTAAACGACATGACAATCAAAAGGAAGCACTATCATGTAAGTTTTAAAGCTAAGACATTGGTGAGTTTACATTGGAATCCCCATGTGGGATGATCAGGTCACTATCTCCTCACATCCCCCTCCTTTGTATGATGATCAGGTCTATGTCTCCCTATTCCCAACCCCCCTCCCACCCCTGTCTTTGCATCACGATCAGAACCCTGTTATGTCCGTGTTGAAATTAAATGAGTTGTCCGTCATTAGAGCACTTTCAATGATTCCCTAAATGACTAGAAATCACTTTGCCATCATTCTGATTAAAGGAAGAGATCTATAGGATAAGAAATGAAACTAATAAACCTTCAAAGATCCTCTCCCAGCTTTAAATGAAACTTTCCTGATCCAAACTTCTCAGTTTGTTCCTCTACGAGCCATCCAACTCCATCGTCTTGATGTTGCTGAGATCCTTAGCGAGGAGGGCGTACGCATCTCGAGCCGTCTTGATCTTGGCCTCTGCATACAATACCAGAGCCTGTTGGAAGTCAATCACTCTCTGCTTCTTGTAATGGTTCAGCTGGGAGGAGGAAAAACAAACAAAACAAATTGCTGTTGATGACTTAAGAGAAAGCAACATAACGTTATATGAGAAAAAAAAAAAAAGAACTAAAATTAAGATATGGTGAGATGGTGTGGACCAAGTTCCATAATTGATGATAACATACTTTAACCTGAAAAATTCTAATTTTGATGGAAACCAGCACAATACATAGCCAACCTCTGATAAACATGACCTCAATCCTAATGGCATAATCATGTCAAATGAATCACCACCAAATAAAATCATAGGTGAAACCAGTGCAAACCATAGCCAACCTCTACCAAACATGAATATTAATCCTAACGACATAATTATGCCAAACCAATCACTGAAAAATGTGAAAAGTAAAGTCGCAGTCGCTAAGTCCACAAACACAACACAGTTTCACATAAAATGAGAAAAACACAGACTCATTCAAGGTGATCTTATTTTACTCATACCTCTTGTTTGGCAGTTTCAGAGATGTCATCAAATTCCTTCTCTCGTTGGTTCTTTACGTCCTCGGCCTGTGGTATTAAAAGAACAAGTAGTCGTTGACAGCGTAGACTTTAAGCAATCCACTAAAACAAATGTTCATAAACAAGCTATGACGACCATCATTCCCTGAGAAGATATAATTCATGTGCCAGCAATGTAAATAAATACCAAGTCTAATGCACAACGTGACAAAAATGGACTCACCGCTTGTTTCTTCAGTGGTTTGGCCTTTTCATAAGTTTTAACTGCACTGTTGAACTCATAAAGTTTCACTGTCCTCCTGCTAAGCATTTGCTGGCAAAAATAAAACAGAAAAGGAATAGACACAAGAAATCCAGAAATATCGTCAACAAATTATGAAACAGATGATGAGCATTAAAGCAATGAAATTGAGTTCTGTTCATAAATAATATGGAATACAAAACTATTGCAAAGTTCTTCCAATGTATGGACACTCAAAAGGCAGGAAGAGATTCCGTAACGCCCAAGATTTTCAGATGGAGAAGGCAAATGCTGCAAAAAGAGGGGGCAAGTGACTGTTGCAATGTGGCTGGGCCATCGTTCCAATGCTGATAAAGCTTCCTAACTTACCTTGACTGATTCCGCATATTTGCTATACAAGTCCAGAGTGAAGCCTAACGTCCTCTCGTCGTTTGTCGTAAAGACAGAAACCGCATGAGATAAATGTTCCATAGATCTGGCAAATGTTAACTGCATTCTGAATTAGATGAAGAAATGAGAGTTTACATTAAACATTGACAACTGATGAAGATTCGCGCTTCATCAGCTTGGAATTTTTCCTTGGCTGATTGGAAGAAACCGCTTAACATCTCACCTGCTGCGGCAGTTTGATGAATGTGATGGGCTTAAGTCATTAGACATTCAGTATGATGTAGGAAAAAAATAAATGGAAAGGGCCTCAACTAATTATCAAAATCTGTGTGAACAAACCGTGTGAGCAATGAATGTAAATCTTGATAGATCAAGGTAAGTCATATGGCTATGAATATATTCTTGAGGTGTTTTTAGCTAGGTATCAAATCTGGAAAACTTGTGTGGTGTGTCATCTGTAGTCTGGTGTCTACTGACTCACTGGCCAGTAGACTCTTTCAACTTGATAGCAAAACACTGGTGTTCTAAATTTAGAGAGAATTCTGTGTTTCTGAACATACACATGAGTGAATAACTCACAAACACATTAAAATGATCCCTCCCTGGAGCCTGTATGGGGAAAGGACAGATTGCCAACATGTAAAATGAGGTCTTGGGTTTAAGTTACCTGTTTATATTATTCTACTAAAACTACTCTAAGTCCTTCAAAAACTGTAAACTATATATTGCTGCTTATCTAGATGTGGAAAAACCAAATAAATGAAATTAAAACAACTATCAATTACAGTGACTCTATTGCCCTGTACCATTTACAACAACAACAAGCATCTAACCATGTCTCAAAAATAATTTACCAAATACATGGCAGCATTTTGACTTATCCCAAACAGTTTTCCATGATACATTAACTTCAAAAACCTATCACAGTGGCAAGGGGACATTCTTAGCTAAGAAGCATGAAACATTTAGATTGCTACATGCTGCAAATTACTTGCAACAATAATAGTTGATCCATACATGAATGACATTTGATCCAATCCTTTTCAGAGAGAATGTATCAAATGTCAAATGCCACAGGCTTGGACATTCAATATTTCTTCAGTCTGAAAATTCTTATGAAAACCTTCTCAACAATACAATACACAGGACACAAAAACTAGCACACTCATACTAGCCTAGAGTCTAGTCTCCTAGACAATACATACACAGTGCATCTGTCAGACTATCATGTGGTCCACATCAGCTTAACATATAGGGCATTTCAGGCTATCTCAGAAGTTTGTGAAGCCAAAATTTTCTTGGTCACAATGTGCCAACTTATTGTTGCTTAGGGTTACCCACATTTTCTGTCATAGGGGAAATAGCCACACTACTCACAATTATCGTAAATTATGTTATCAAGAGGAACTGACTTTCAACATCATCCAATCACTTACTCATTCATCTGAGCTGTAACCCTGCTGGAGTTGGCACTGCTGACAAGACACAAGGCAGTTGAAAAATGATTCAAGGCTCCTGACAGTCCTAGTATCAATCAAAAACAGAGAAGAGAAGAAAAATCAATCACAACACTATTACATATACCAAACCTTATTTGCTATGATAATGTCATTGCTGTAAATGACTGTGATGCAGAACTGTTTATCTAGTAACTTTCATCAACAAGTGAGGAATGTTGGCAATGTCTTCCCACTCTATTTAATCTTTGTAATGAAATATGGTCTGACCTGACCATGTGTGCAATGGGACGCTATGCATAGCTCTGTGGAGTTACAGGTATTAATCCAGAAACAATTAAAGGGATTCCTAAATGAAAGAGAGTAAGTTTTCACTGCAGGTCCATCAAACTCCACACAAATGTAACCTTCATAACTCAAGATATTGTTGTTTGAAGAAAGACTTGCTCTGGTCAAGAAAGATTCCAGCTGCTTTGAGGTTACAAACTGCCAGGTAACCATTGCAAAATAGTGTCAGACATCGTTGTTTTTCTCTGAAATTCAAGTGTTTATTATACTTTGAAATCTGACTACAGAGTCAGATTAGGTTTATTGCAAGATTTACCTTCATGTTATGAAAACTGAGGTTACATCTCTTGAACTATCATCACTAGTTTTGAAGACAGTCAATTTTGTAAAGAGATACAAAGAATTTTCAGTCTGTGTGACATGAAAGATTTCCAATCATGCACTCTACCATTTTCATACACAGACGTTTATTTTAACTGACTTCCAAATGATACCTGCTATTGAGATACGGTTTTCACCAATAAAGAGGGAAAAAATTCCTAAAACGTATGAAATATCAATCTTCTGTAGTGACCAATCCCTTTAAAGATAATCATATGGCACTAGATGTAAAGTTATCACTGAGTCTTACTTTCAGAATGGTTTAACATTCCCTGGAAGTTGATGTTCATCTCTTTGGATAGAGGCACCATGTTGGTGGCATTCAGTCTTTGTTTCTGAAACGATTCATCTACATCTTGGAGATTGCCCTTTATCACACCCTCCACAGCTTTGGTCAGGTTGTCCAAAATGCTTTTTCTTAGCTTTGCCCTGGCTGGTGGCTGCAGGAAAGAGAGATGGTACAATACTGGTAAATCTATCCACAATTACAATCTTTTTCATAGAAATATGTCAGATTTCTTTGGAGATTTTTATCAATAGGAAGTAGTTCTCCAACTTACTATGGTCATCAGAACTGCAATACATGAAGTTACAGAATGTAATTGAAAAAAAAAGGGAACCAATTCCAATCAATACTAGTGATGGCAGTATTCATACTTCAAAGGATGTGATTAACTTAAAATGTGACAGTGGAGCAGAATAGGCTATGATACATTGTGGAGTTAAGACTGGTAGTATAAAATGTTGATGAAACGTGGCCATACAGTCTTTCCATGTCCAGTGTTTTGTGAATGTTTCCTTTTATTAAGGAATGATGGATGTTGGATCATCAACAAAATCCTGTGGATTTCTTGCAAGTATCACAACACGTCTGACATGCAAATTTTGCAATTGGATGTTTGCTTATTTATCAAAAGGCCTGCATTTTAACACAACACACAGTCATCATGCTGCACAGATGAAAGTCTCAATAGTCCTTCTAACATAAGATAATGAATTACAACACATACAATATTGCTTAACAGTTCATGTAAGTCACAAAATATTTCTTACCTGATATACAGCTATTTGGTATCACTGCCACCATTACTGACTTCATATTCACTGAGAGGTATAGGTTTTAGTAGTTTGCTTTGATTTTACAACTTTGAAAAAGTGTCAAAGCTGATGACATTAAACCAAGCACATCATCCATGATGATTCAGAGTACAGGTAACCCTGGACCAATGGATGCAGCTTGCAAACTGTCTACATCACCTTCAATCTGCCATCTTTTAATGACCACGCATAATTCAGAATACTTACATTGGTCTCTGTCAGGAATCTAGCTAAGACCATGTCCCTACCAAAGACTGAATGTCTTATGATGGTGCTAAGGTACTTCTCCAATTTACGCATATGTTTTTCAAATTCGTCTCCTGCGGTAAATGAACAAGTAACACAATAAGACGGTCTATTTAGACCCCTTCCATGTGACATCACAGAGATACAGTAAAGTGTCCCTCCTTGAGTGTAAGCTACTTAATTTAAAACATGTACATCTGCACTTGCTGCATCTCTGTCATTCGATCTACATACACGCGTCTAGTGTAGCAATGTGTATACTGCTCATTTGTTTGCCTCAAGGAGGGCGCCCTTGTTTGTTGTTATGCAATGTCAATGCAAAGGGGGGGTGTATTGAATCTTCATTCTCACAATGTAAGATTTCAAACTCTACGTATGATCAATGCTGCCACTATCCCAACAATTACATGTTGGTGTTGCTTCAGATACCCAAAATAGGTAGGCACACAGAAACATACTTTACATTGGGCTTCTATAACAATAAACTGAAGCAAACCTTTTCTTGATCATACCTGCAATATGGAAATCCTCCCTATGGCAACAAGTTTGAATAGTATGTACAGAATTGAATATCAAAATGCTCCAGTGATGAGTAGTTATAAGGACAGTACCATATACACATGTACATTATATACTGTACAACAACTGTGTGCAATGTTTTTTCTGTAGGCGCAAAAGATGTATTACTTATAGTAGTCTGCACTCTGCAGTACTAATAAGAAGTTACT
The DNA here is from genome assembly GCA_021234535.1 of Stichopus chloronotus. Classification (NCBI taxonomy): domain Eukaryota; kingdom Metazoa; phylum Echinodermata; class Holothuroidea; order Aspidochirotida; family Stichopodidae; genus Stichopus; species Stichopus chloronotus. The sequence goes on from CM037830.1 coordinate 38,255,708, forward strand.
GATAATGAACAATTACTGATCATTAATGAAATACTCCTCTACTGTATGTCTTAGTAACAACTAGACTACACAACTGGACCATAGTGCAATTGGATGTACACTATAAATCATGCTTAGTACATCCAGTAAACCATTTGGCCTATGTATGTTAGTAACCAGATGAAGTCCCCTGCAACAAGCTACTGGGCCAAAATCAGTTGTGTAAGAAAATGACTGAGGATAAGGACATCTGACATAAACAGTTACTCTGCACTCATGGTCTGGGGCTCTTCCATTTAAACCGTAGATTAGAAGCTATCTAACCACAAAGGATACAACAAGTTAAATCTCGGCATGAACAGAGTGCTAGAGGAAGTCATGTTATTATCTCAACCCCTAACAAGTTGGAGATCCAACTCTTGACCTTTCCATGTTTATCCTTTAATGAATGAGTAAATATCACGTAATTATGATTTCACTGCCGGAGAGAAAGACGGTTTAGTATCTCTTTCACTGGACTACCATCTACACCCACAGTAACCCTTATCATCACTTAACTGTCTAAACTTATCACTACTTAATTAATGGTTATAGAGCAAAACAAAAAAAATAGTTACAGATATTTAAAGATATAAACAGCCTAATCAGTCAACTTTCATTTGCAGCAGAATCTTTTGATCACATCAGTATACCCAGTAAATACTGAACAAAACTAAAAATAATTTACAACAAACAATACATGATAAATACTCCCACACAAACAAAATGCATGTTCAGTCCAGGGAACAATGTAAAGACTGAATACAACTTAAATTACTTCACAAGATGTGTAATTTTACCTTTTAGTGTTTTACTATCTTCTCCCAGCTCTCTTCTTGATTTGGCAGCTGTATCTGCTGCTGTAGCGACTGGTTTAGCTGGTAGTGGTGGAATCTGTGATAGGAAGCCAAGATATAGTTTACCTATAAAGTAGCTACCTCAAACCCACACAAGCAGTTGCTATGAGAATCTTCAGTGCCAATTTCCTTCAATTTCTATATACTTTTAAAGTAATCTTGTTAGCCTTTTGTAGCTGGTTAAGATCTTTCATATAGACTCCAGCACTGTTTTCCATTTATTCATCCTACTTATTCATTTGGTAGATCTCTAAGTCAATTGTCATCTGTGTGACACACAACACGAGTCATATGATTAGCCATGATTTGAACTGCAGATCATGGCAAATTTGAGAGTTGACTTAACACTTACACGATTGTTTGTAAAACTTTTTAATCATTCCTTAAACCCTGACAACTTGTACATCAAAATGTGAAGAAAGTTAACAGGCTTTTACATGCATATATTTCAAAGTCAGACATAACTACAGTATTGGCAGTAGGAATCAGCTTAATCAAACAGTACCCAAACAAAACTGTGCAAGGCTACAGATTGTAACATGTACTGTACACAACAGAAAGGACAAGTCAGCCATGTCTAACGGCAAAGAGGCCCAAATGAATACTAAATAAGCAGTACCAGCCAGTTGCAGTGATTGGTATGGAAGCTCAGATGCATACTGTACCAGTCAGATATAATGACTGGTAAGAAGAATAACAACTTAAAAGCCTACTGCACTAATTGTACAAGTCTTAGATATTTTTACTGGGTAAGCAAGTTCACAGGTCAAATGCATATCGTAGTGCAAGTCACACACAATTACCACCAGTAGTACATTGTACTAACGGTTAGGACAGGGACAACTTACCACAATACCACCGATGTCATTCTCGGTAGTAAGGCAGTGATGAAGCCATTCAAAGTCCTCATAAATCCTCTCCACTTTAAAATGTTTACAAGTTTCATCCAGCTGAAAAATGAAGAACTCTGCTACATCAGTACTTTCAAAATGAAATCACACACCTGGGTATGCTGTAAAGTACTACCAATTTTTTAAGAAATTAGAAAAACCAATGGACTGCTTACCCTTGTGGTTTCCACTGTAAATATGATATTTTCACCATTTTTTATTGCATCTGTGACAATGGTTTTGTACCAAGGTTGGAATGGTGCTGTTCTATCTATGGCTTGGTCACCACGACCTCCTCCTGTTCTGTTGCTGACCGCTGCTGGGATCTCCTTTGGTTCTGGCTCTTTAGGAGTATTACTCTCTGTTACCACACTTGGCTGAGATTCTTTAACTTTGGTCTCATTTGTATGACTTTCAGCTCCATTTCCTGAGTTCTCATCTTCTTCTGGTTCTTTCGATGTATCCTCTGTCGATATCTCTGCGACTCCATCTTGCTGGTCTTCATTCACCGGGGAGGAGTCTGGTGTTGTCTCAGGATTAACTTTGGACTGCTCTTCTGGGGAGTCCACTGTAGAGGGAATCTGGTTTACCTCCGGAAGCTCTGCTGGTTCATTCTCCATCTTATTTGGGGAGCCTTGACTTGAGGAGTCATCAACATCAGCTTGGTTTCCACCATCCTATTGATTCAAACATTAAAAACGTAAACATGCAGCACTCCTCCTGTACAAACAACGATTGTACAGTATATATCACAAACCACTTCTACAAAATCTCCTTGGAGTATCATTACTTTGGTCTAGCCTATGCTATTATGTCAATCAGACTAACAGCACTAAAGGGGAATCCTAAGGTAATACAGCAGATGTCTAATTTGTAGCAAGGTCTGATCAACTTAAAGTGAGCAGTAAGATCGGGACATAGCGAAGGCTTTGACCAGGTTAAATCTTTTTGAAATATTATTAACAATAATGTCATGTAAGCACAGGCCTATTCATGAAAGTTAGGCATAGTCTACAGAGTCACACGGCACACATACTAGGATCCATCAGAGTGAATGATCTTTGTAATTGGGAGTCTCTTTGGCAGATCAACTTTAAGACTTCTGGTTGTTTCATAATGCAGATGACTCGTATCAAGAGGCCAGTTTGCTTTGAGTACCGTATGGGTGATTCTTCCCTATCTTTGTGTTCAACTGTCAAATAACCTCCCTTTGTCTTAACAGATACATCACAAACTCTCAAACTGTCAATAATGCTAGTAAAAATTCTGGGGTTGCTGAAAAGGAACTTGTGGAAGTGTGCTTACAAATCTGTGGTTATGCCAAAACTGGAGTATACCAACTCCATTTGAATCCCCACTGCTTTAATTACCTTTATTAATTCCATTGAAAAAGTACAATGTCGTGCTGCAGGGTTTCTTACTACAGTTCCTCCAGCAGTGTTGATAGCGTGATAGCATATTAAATTTGAAAGTTTGAGGATCAGGAAGCCTGAAGATTCATCAAGGATCCTAAGACTAAGATGATCGTGGATGAACACCAGTAAAGTTTGATTACACTTTTCAGAAAGTGTTCAAAGGGTAATGAAGAGGGGGTGATCCAATGAACAAGATTACATCCCCCACGCTCAACTCCTTAGTCACTTCCCCAAACACTGGGAGGGACAAAATTCCCAGCTGCATAGTTTGTCAGTTGCAAAGAACTTCTTCTGCACGCATTTTCAATTTATTTTGCAATTTTTCAATGAATCGTGGTGCAATAATTCAGTTTGGTTCAACAATCAGCGTACAGTATGCAGGCAAAGCATTGAGCAAAAGACTGGCACAGTGTAAGCGAAAACTTGATGCTCAAGACTCACTCAAAAAAATTACACTCAGTACATATTTTAGAAAGAACCAGATAATCACCACGTTTTGTAACAGATGGCACAAGATTACATCAATTATCTTATTCACAGTTTTCTGTCATTCTGTGGTTGTCATAACTGTTTAGTAGTATCATCACTAACTTAAGCATTGCATTGCAACATAAAAGACTGTCGTGAACCAGGCAATGAAAGGAGGATTGGAGGATATTGTGAACTCACGTCCAAATGATCTCTAAAGTATTATGTCTTCAAAAAAATTCAAATTCTAATGTTCAGAATAAGCATTCTGAAGCCTGAGAAATGCAAAAACAAAGCAGATTTTCCAGGGCTTTGCCACTGAACCAACTTAAATGGACACCTACACCTTATGCCCGGGTGCAAAGCATTCATTAGAATGCAATTTTAAACTTTCAGGGAAATAGGGCATTTACAGTGGATAACATCCAAGGAAACCATTCAGGTTTATTACTGAACATCTACAAAAGCATCACTACCTCAAAACATTATGCACAAGATGAGTTAGTCAAGATGTATCATTTGAACTTTTGAAAGTTTGGGTGGACAAAGTATTCTTAAAGGGAAATAGGGCGTTTAGAATACACCAACACGACATACTAAAGAAATAGCTTTAGTCATTATTTAACCATTCAGTCTCATCAATAAACGCCTGCCAAAGCTTCATCCCCTTAAAATATTATGCACGTGATGAGTAATGGAAGATGCATCATTTGAATTTTGAAAAGTTTGGGTGAACAAATTAGTGTTGAGCAACACATAACTGAGTTTCTATCTTTGAGAAACGTATTTCATGAAAAAAAGAATACTGCCTTTCCTTATTTTGAATAATCTATCATTCTGTATCCACAAACATTGGTTTTAAAAATATGAATGTTTTCTGTAAAACAAACCCCCTATTTCCCTTTAAGCAACAAATAAATGAATTCCTACCTGTGAGAACCTATCTCTTGAAACAAGGCCACCATCCTTCCATATTTTATATAATCTATCACTCTGCGTCCAAATATTGGTTTTAAAGGCAGTCACTCATGACCCCTGACAGTTACAGTTCTCCCATCCACTTACTTCTTGCGACTCTCACAATTTGTCTAAAACTCCTCTACCTGTGTAATCAAAACACTGGCACCTATGTATGCTGTGTTAAGCTTTCACAGTAAACTGGTTATTTTACCAATACCAGTAATAACCGGTTTCAGTATGATTATTGCATTGGAAAAAGTCGAAGAAATCTGAATAACCGGAAATAATTGAAAATAATCATTACATGTTAAAAATAATCATGCCATATTGCAACAGCTTAGTAGCTGCAATCGGCAAGGAGAGAAATAACCTTTAAAATGTGCAGGAATTTCTGTTGAAATTTTACTGGTCCCGCAACAACCATCGCGCCTTTGCCAATTGAGACTTAGTTCACGGCAGAGTAAACATTGGCATGATCATACTAAAAATGCCCTTCACTTGTACCCAATAGCCAGATTGGAAAGTTTGTCCTGCGCGAGGGATAAATCACCCGCGCAGGGGAAACTTTGACAACTGACAACTGCAGACACGCAATTTGACAACTGCAGCCGCGCAATGCAAGTTTGATAACACGTCCGCAATTTAAATACAAACTTAGGCCAGGTCTTGGCACCACAGGCATGTTTATGTTGTGGAAAGTCTATGCATCATCGCTTTCTGAGGTATTGCTTAGCTCTGATTATGAACACTTCTCTACAAGTGCGAGCTACAAGCACTTTAAATACAAATTTATGCCGGGTCTCGGATTTATGTACAGTACCGTACATTCTCGCGCATTTCGTCGAAGTGACATGCAGCAGTGAGGCGACCTATGACGTACATAGGCTGACTGCATAGTACTCATGTACAGTGCATACTGGCATACATCGCATGCATCATCGGAAGTTGGTGGTTTAAAAACTTGCAAAGTCGGAGGGTGGAAAGGTAAGTACAGTGCCTGAGAAAGGTGATTTCCCGCAATCTAGGAGGGTAGTTTTAGCCAAAATTTTCTCAGTACACTACGCGCCAACCGATGGTGGCGCTCCGCTTAGATAGTACTGGCCATGCGATTCTCTTCTTCATTTAAATCCCCCGCACATATTGCAAACTTTCCAATCTGGTTTGGGCCGTTTGCATTCTGCAGTTGTACCGCACAATGTTCCCTGTCTGTGTCATTCTTTATCAATCTAGGGCCTCGGAACGGTGAGTCTAACCAGGATGATCCACATTATGACTAGGAAGGCTTAGTATAGCATGGGCCTAGGCTAGGCCTGACTTTAGTGTCAGTCTAATATTTGGCCTAACGTTGGCCCTACAGTAGTCGAACATACTTTATGACTTACAAAGTTAACAGTAAATATTACTAGCCTAGGCCGAGGCCCGCCCTACATAGTAACAAAACAGTTGGGTTATGTTCTCTATTTTCTTGGACAAAATAGACAGCTCAGTTCGATGTCTAAGTTAAGGTGACGAGAAAATCATTTCTTACCATTGCAATTCTTTGGGTATTGATACGCTGTCAAGTACGTAGTCTACCCCAGCAGGATATGGGTCGTTACAAATTGCTTTCAATAACGTGTGGAATGCTTAGTTGTGGGGTTTTATTTAACCAAAATCATTCGCGTATTAACACTTAGTAATAATAGAAGAAAAACTAATGTTGAAGTTAGCTGTCAAAGGCGACCTTACACCACTGGGGTAAATATTATTACTAATACTATCTCTACGTGGCTAGGGGCGTGTAACTAGAATGCGTGTAACATATACCAAACCATGCCAGACGATCAGTAGGATAAGAGGGTCCGTCACTATGGCAAGCCAGTTTAACATTTACCCCTGGCTTAATTCCACTAAAGTAATTGCATTCCACTTAAGTAAAATTCTGACTTGCGTTCTATTTAAGTAGAACAGAATTTCACTTAAGTAGAAGGCAGATGTTGTATTTGACTTAGTAAAATTCAATTTTACTTACGTGGAATTGCACTGTACTTTTTATTTCAAATTTATAATTTAAAGTAAACAACCATTGTTGTAATCAAACACATCTTCAAACAACTTGACGAAAGAAGTCAGTAAATTAGTTAAAATAGGCTTACTACCTTTTTTTAGTTTGAGAAATACATTCATGTGTTCTGATATTCTCTTAGAAAGGTCATGATGGTATGTCGCTTTGTACTTGTACTAATACTCTAGATTAATTCATACTCATACTCAAGATAATTTGCTCGGTCATACTCAGGGTTTGCCATTCCTACGTTGTAATGTGCATGCTGTTTTATTAATCACCCTTAATTGTCTCTGGTAATTAAGCTGAAATAATTAGGAAATGGAACCAAGTTTATCTCTTTTTCAGTGCATATTACTGACACCAATACATTATGTACAGTACTGTATACTAGCTATTTGTGAAAAAATGTAGCCGTACACAATGCAAAGCCCTCAAAACTTGTACTAGTTGCTTTCTTTTACCGCAATTAAGCAGGAAGGTACTTTTGTTGTTATAAGTATGTTTTTGCTAAATTATAGGCTATGGCATGGTCCTGAGATGCAGACAGAGAAACGCTTGAATTGGAATTGTCTTTAGTATACCTATTGACAGCAGCATCATATTGGAATTAATGTACTTCTGTGCTTTTAGGGAAATTTAGAGTGTGATACAATTCCGTTCCTCACACGAGGGATGAAGATAAATGATTTAATTGCTGGTCACGGTTATTCTTTTATAGTTGTATTACTGCAGTATTTCCAGTCAACAGTCAGAGATGTGAAAAATTTACAATTCACCAGCCTGAGCCAAATCAATTGAATCAATTTAATGAGTTATATCAACTTTTTGACGGACGGACATCAATAAAAATGAAGAAACTGGTACTGTTCAACATTTTGTGAAATTCTATTGAACCTTTGACATACCTTTAAAACAAGCAAGTAAGAAAGAGCAATGTAAGACCCTAAGTGGCCTATGACCAAGAACTTTATAACATTTATGTAACTGAGGGGAGGGCACCGGATATGCATATGCAAGTGATGAGGGACTATCTATCTGTCTATCTATCTATCTATCTATCTATCTATCTATCTATCTATCTATTGATCTATCAATCTATATCTATCTATCTTTCTGTCTATCTATCTGATTCAAAGTTGTGGCATTTTCTGTGGAATACACTTGCAAACTGAATTATTGTGACATTTTAATTACCACTTTCCTGGTTAAACTGATGTAGTTTTCTGACTGCACCTCATATTTTTTATTATAGAAAGTGCGAAACAAATTAGTATACAAACTGCATGGTGGTCTTGGCATTGATAAAAACTTAGTTTTGTTCCGCAGTCCTTGCCTCCCTCTCTCTTTTTTTCTATTCCATGTGCATTTTAATAATTTGGTACAATAAGAACAAATTATTAATTTGAATAACAAATTATTAATTTGTATTGGCAAGTTATCAATTTGTGATAATGAATTGTTTATTTGTAATAACAAATTAATAATTTTACTTGCACGGCACTAGGACTTTCGTAGAAAAGTCTAGTTCCTCTTTACCATTATTCGTCTATATTCGGGTCAATTCTTCTACTGTTTTGTTCTTCAAAATCAACAAACCTGTTTTACGTTGTATTTTTTTTAATACTATTAGCATTGTGATGAAAATATTAGTGATTGTGGAAGAAATAAACTTGTTAAAAAGGGTTGCAATGGCCCACCACTGTTACCAGGTTGAGAGAATTATCGTGGTTTGGCGTTCCATGTACATGTGATGTAGAGTATGTACAGTAGCTTAGCAAGTGTGGTGCGTTCATGATAGCGTTACTTGTGCCAAGAAGATCTGGTAAATACTGTCTTGTCCCTGGGAATTCACACGAGCTGCAAGTTTACCGGGCAGTTTAGAAGAAAGTAGTAGTTGCAACCCAGCTGGAGTATTTGTTGTGCACTAAAGGCTCAATATTTCAGAGGACAGGAGGTACGGTTTGGTTAGCAACCACGTAAGACAGTAAGAGCGGATTCTTTACCGTTTGATCCATATCACTGTGTGTGCCCAATTGTCTGACTTCATTTTTTACAGTGTTACAGTAAGTTACTGTAAGTTACTGCAGCATACTGCATAGTAAGGCCAGTTGTAACCTTGGTTAAGTCTTGGATTAACTTAGGCTAGATTATTTACAAGGGGACCTAAGTTAGTATTACAAACAAGAGGGCAATCCACAGAGTTGCGTACAGTTACTGTATCTCATCCTGGCTATCATTGTCCGTAATCAATTCGCTTAAATTACATGTATTATTTACAGCCGATCAAGAGCTCATCAAACCCACCGCACTGTACCATAGTCCATACGGTGACTGTCCCACTGTATGTTCTGACACCCCTGTCAGTTCTGATACATTTATGTTCCAAGATCAGTGGCTTAGTAAGACCCTCTGGCTCCCATGGACACACTAGAGCAGTGCAGCCTATCCTCACATGAGCAATGTTTGGCCCCAAAGCTTATGATATCACAATGACGTACAATCTCAATTGTATGAGCTCTCTCTGGCCATTTGCGCTCTCATTTATGCAACATAGGAGTGTGGGAGCATAGGGGTATCAGAAAATGGGGTGTTGGAACAGGGATGTTGGAACATAGGGGTTCTGGAACATAGGAGAGGGGGTGATAGCTCTTACACATGGCTTCAATAATCCCATCTACGAACACAAGAAAAATATTCTAAGTCTAATATGAAGATGTTGTCAGGTTGACAAAAGTCATCAAAATAGTCACTTGGAATTTAAGAAAAATGAGAAATTTATAGCAAGACTAAGATTAACTACTTTGACCTCTGACCTTAAATGTTTGTAGGAGACACAACTTTAGACCATGCGTTACTTATCCACCAACTTTGACTTTCAACGGCTTTGCAGCCCTGCAGGAGTTTTTCAACACTAACTGCTGAAATAGGAACTTCCTTTTGCACACCCCTAGACACAATGCACACACACACAATCTTCAATGCTTTGACCCCTGCTCATATGGGAGTGTCTTGAGTCATTTGAAGTATCCCCTATGCATCAATCGTCAATCACATTTCAATCACACATACTGTTACCATGGCAACTGTTGCTACGGCAACTGAGAGAATCAAAATACCTTCTAACCCCAAAGCAACTACAGTACAATATCTCATCCCGTACATTCTGTGTGCACTGTTTTACAATGTGGGATGCATAAAGGCTAGGCCTAGAGGCTAAAGTCACAAGGCTTGCTGATTGACAAGTAAATCAAACACAAACTACACGGACTGCTATTTCTCACAATGTAATTTCAAAAAAGAATAGCATTTTATTCGTTTGCAGTTAAAGCTACCTAGGGATGGCACAGGGCATGATCGAGTTTGTTTATTTGAGGTGCATAATTTCTGAATACGGTACCATGAGTGTCAAATGCAGTTTGTGTTGTTGCAAATTACAGCTAACAAAAAGCATCTTACCTTACCATATGGGCTCTTGCACTCACGTAGTATGTAGAGAATATAACCAAGACTGATTTGAACTTTCAAGCTAGCTATCTCAATGAAATTTTGAAACCTGTGTATAGGCTACTGTATACTTGTCATACTTCCTAGAAGGATTTGTTGCACTAACAGCATGCAAGGAAAATTGATTTATCATACTGATATAAGCTTATTTACTGTTAAAATGAAGTTTGGATGTGTGACTACTGATGCACTCATCCAAAGATCTCTTACATTGTCATACACTTTAAGGTGATATTTTTTACTTGTTCCCTCATAAGTTTTATTTGTTCAGTAGTAAGTTCATGTTGAGATAGCCTCTTGTGATATCCTGTTTTTACTCCATATTGTCCAGAATTTCAGGTGACCCTTTGATACAGATACTGTTGAAAAACATGGATGATGATGACACAGGCTACTCCTCTGGATCAACACCAAAGAACCATGGAGATAACCAGCTGCAGGAGTTGGCACTACCAGGATTTCATCGATTAAAAGAGGAATATAGGGCTAGAGCTGCTCCCTCCTGTGCAAGTAGAAATTTATCTGATTCTGAAGATTCCACAGACTCGGCCATCAATGTGAATGACTTTAGTAGTAGTAGAAATGTCTATTCTGAGGATAGCAATATCAGCCATGTCCTGCACACCAAAAACAAAACATTATCATTCTTTGAAAATCAGGATGGAACTGGGTATTTCAGTGGAACACATTCCAATTTAAGACAGTTAACATTAGATAAGTCTCTTGAAGATAAGTTCAGAAGGGGTTTTGTGGTAGAGACAAAGGACGTACTTAGTAAATGTGTCAAACAGTCTATGGACAAAGTTTCTCATGAAGATTCCCACTGTGGTAGCAGCCAAATATCTTCAGAGCGGATGTGCAATAAGTCAAAAACTTGTGATTTGTCATTTTCGAGCAACTTCAATCAAGGTTCACATGAGACACAAAGTGCACCTAAGGATATCAGACAGGGACACTTGGACGACCCGATCTGTTCAGAAGATTTTCCAGACTTTCCAAAAACAAGCTGTTTTGAACAGTCTCAACTGAAAAGAAAAGATACTGATGACGAAAGACCGATAAAGAGAGCTAAAGGTGACAACACCGTGACAGAATCAGGTAGGTGAACAAATTTAAAATATGTCAATAGCAAATATTTTACTTTTTCATTTACCACATATTTTTTCTCACCTACTTGTCATTGCTGTCCATGTGGCCAAGTTAAAACTGAAATTACTTAAAACTTTTTTAATTAGAGAAACATTTTATCAGTCACAAAATTTATTGAAAGTATGGTGTTTTTTACGTGCAGAAACACAGTAAGCTGTAAATGAAGGTACAACTGACTATATTTCTGACCTGTTGATTATTTCTAAAATATGCAAGATGCAAACAGGGCTAACAAGATTGTTTTCTGAACTTTGTTCTCATTGAGGAAAATTGTCATTATCCTAGTGTTGATCAGTGAGTTGATGTCATTTTCGTGTTACTCCATACAGGAGTCTTGAAGCAAGAAGATTTACCCTCAGTTGATGTTGCTGGTCATGGAAATTTGCTTTTACTTGGGAATTCCAACATGACAGTCAACTGTGAGTTTGTTCATCATTTATCTTCATTAGTTTCATTAAGTTAGAAATAAAAATTTCAAATTCATTGAATTCCATATTGGTGGAAAAAGTTGGGAAGCCAGAGGGCACTTTCCTGGGAAATTTGTGTATTCAGAGGGAAATTTGTGTATTCAGGGGGGAAATTTGTTAATCTATAGGGAAATTTTAGAATTTGAGGGAAATGTACCCCTTTTTTAACAGAAATGTCATAGGAAATTGCCCTTCCTAGGAAATGAACACTTTTGCCAGCACAGGAATTCTCTTCATTAGATATTCAGTTTGAAACAAATCTTAGTTTGCAACAGTTCACATTTCAGACACTGCTAACCCCTTGCCACTTCCCTTGTGCATTGTTGTTGTTCTTCTTCAGGCAAACCCTAATGTAGACATTTTTTATCTTACTCTCTTGTACAGTTTATTCTAACAACAGTAGGAAAGAAACTAATGCAGAAAAGGAGTGTTGGGAGTGGACAGGCACATCGGAGAAAGAAACCCAAGGTAGTTTATCGGTATTGTAAAACATTTCTTTAAGATGTACTTTTGTGAATTGTATATTGATTGAAAGCAATGCATTTTGTGGTATGTGATTTATTTTCTCAACAGCTCAGTTACACATCTTTGACCAACAGGACACATTGCATTTTGTTATTAATGCTGCCAGGCATAAGACACTGTTCATCAGTTACCCAGCGTTTCACCCTATGTGCGATAAATGTACACTTGGCAACTGAAGGGAACATCAGTATAATACCAAAAAGTAGTTCAAAAAAATACTTATACAGGTTTCTCTGGAGTGGAAGCTGCAAAAGTGAAATTATTTAGACATGTTCACAGTTCATCTACATAGATAGGATTGGCATGGACATACTTTCACACTTACTACAGTACTGTATGCAACCATTCACCACTTATTTCTTGTGTTACAGTGTTGACCCTATAGATACAATAGCCTTGTGTTTGTTAAGGTTTTTCTGCCATCTGTGTAAGAATTTGCCAATCAGCAAACATCTCTATTCTATAACATAATTTCGTGAAGTAGATGACCTGTACTTTATTGAATGTGTGAAACAAGCTTCAGAGGTTACAATGGAGGCCCTTCATTGACAACAGTTTGCTTGTGTGTTATTTTTTGAGAGGTCTTCCCTCCGATTGAATTTCAAAGTCTTTACTAAATTCATGTGCAAACTGTACATGTTGTATTCTTTGCATTTTACTCTATGTAGGAATGAAAACATGGAAATATTAATGGCTAAAAAGAGGCTTGGTTCTTTTGACTCTGTTCATGCATTGTTCACTCCCATGACATTAAATGCATTCATCCTGTATTATGAGTTATCTATTAAAGGTATTGACTAAGAGGTCAGTTTGTTTACCTTGATGGAACTCCGAATCAACCAGCTTTTGCACACAGATATTTCCAACCATTCTCCTATATATTTCCTCTTCCTGCTTACATCCAACAGTGGAAAATGTCACAGGTGTCTTTCGTAAATTCGCTGATAACTTGTCTCAGCATGTCGATCATCGTAAGGTGGCGAGAAACTTAGAGTTTTCGGACATGATCACCCTAGAGGACGACTTGAAAAAGTTGAGGACCCTTAAGACGGCCGAATCGGATAGGATTTTCTTTGTCCTGGTTCGATGGTGGAAAGATACGAACCTTGGAAATGACAGAGATGCAATGAAATCTGAAATGAGTTATCTCTTAGAGGATCTCAAACTCCAACGGATGAAGAGAAACCTTCAGCAATTTTTTGATTGATTGCTCTCACTTTGGTATGAAAAGTGTCTTCCTGGTGCCTAAGTCACATCAGACAAAGGAAGGGTTTGGTATATTTAGTCCATGTTAATTGAAATTCTTTTGCTTGTTTCCAGCAGTTAGTTGCAGACTAAGGTCAGGGTTAGATTGTCCAGTGGTAAATTAATTTAAATGGTCATTTTTTTCTGTGCAAGTGGTGCAGGGAATGATGACAGGCTGTAATTGTGTTTCCTCTTCCTACTGACAATAAATGGGCTTCTTTCCACTGGCAATGTCATCAGACAGACATGTACTCCTTTGCAGTGACCACCTTGTGAGAGAGAAATGGACCCATTCTTACTGACCAACCCCATCAAACAGTCATGGGCCTGTTCCCATTGACCAATTGCCTCAGACAGAATGGGCCCATTTCCACAGTGTTTGCTACCTTAAGTCACTGCACCATAACCATGGTAACAACCTCTGATCTTTGTTGTTATGTGAACAGGAATGTATTTCAATTATTTTTTGGTAAAGTTTCATCATCATCATCGCTGCATCTCAATGGCAGGTTTTGATTTTGCTTGACTCAACCATCTGCTTTGTGATGAGTTTAATTACAAAGCTGACATACCAGAGACCCAAGTTACCCAGGTGATGTTATCATTTCTGTTTGCGATAGATCTTAGTGTAAATCATCTAGGCTATTCTGTTTTTCTTACCTTGGGAGATAGACTTTGACTTCTCCAATGTAGTGAGATTTTATTTCAAGTCCACACAAAAATGACTTTGAATTTTTTGATAGAACTGTATTGTCAGGTGGACTTTAGGAGGGCAGGAAGATATTGTATGTGTTCCTTTGATTGAAAAACAAGGTAATGGATGAGAAGCATTATCAGAATGATAACAGGAGCGAGTTTTTGCAAATACAGTACTCTTTACTGCACATCTTGGTATTGGACAAATGTACTACAGTATGTGTGTGTCAGATGGAAATGAGTCATTATCTTTGGTGAGGATGGAAATTGGTTATATTTTGTTGATAGTGATTATAAAAGTATTGATAAAAACAGTACAAGTTATATACCAAACAAACAGTAACTGTAATAAGTTTATATTAAGTTTATATAGTGTATACCGGGACCTGCTCACATCATCGGAACCCTCTGGGTTGATTTTCTCCTCGTGATGTTACAGTTTTTCATAGTTTAGTTTTCTTTGATTTGATATCAGTAGTATGGTTGTTATGACATGTCAAAACAACACACAATTGAACCTGGGTGGGAAATCCCCGTCTAAAAAATTTTTGGGAGGTATTCTCAAAATTAAGGAGGGAGTTGTCACATGGTAAAGATTCTGATGCAATATTTATAATTGCTGCTAAGACCTCAGCTGTGGAGAAGAGTATCGGGATTAAGGAGATAAATAAGGGATTCACACAATCCTGTGCCTTGACTCGGACGCCGCATCACAGCATACCACTAATAACTGTTTTATAGACTTACTGCTTGTAGGTTTTGATGTAGGATAGTTTGATTAATAGTATGAATAGCTCAAAGTTTGCTTGAAGTTTCTTGGATACTTCCTGTTACAAAGTAATATGAGAGTTTTTTTTTTTTTAAATGTACATTAATTCCTTTTCTAATGTAATAGTCAACAGTTGATGGTTACCAGTTCCTTATGCTCCAATGGCAGTTATTTATTAGAAATGCATTAGTCTTTCTTAGACATGTTACACCATCAGTGGATGACCATACTCAAATTTTGACTATCCCTAACCCAACACCTTTCCCTCTCAACATAACACTCCTTCCCTCCAACATAGTACCCCTCCCTCTCAACGTAACATCCCTCTTCCCCAAACCAACACCTCTCCCTCCCAACTCAACACCTCTTCCTCTCAACATAACATCCCTCCCTCTCAACATAACATCCCTCTTTCCTAACCCCAACACCCCTCCCAACCCAACACCCCTCTCTCTACCTTTTGGACATGCTATCGTTAATTCGAATTTGCCAATAAAATAGACTTGCTTTGCAAAGTTAAAAAGTATTTTGATATGATGATCATAGCCATCGAGGGTTATATAAATCAGACATTAAGCAACTAGGCAATGCCCTACCAACAACAGCAGTTACAAGCTGCACTTGTATATCTCAGTTCTTGTAGTTGTGTTTGTTCCAACTTTGACATCTGAACCCCAGTGATGGAAATTATCTTTATTTCCCTGGGAGTTTGCAGATTCCACAATTATATTTCTGTACAAAAGAAAGGTAAATTTCCCTAAAGTGCCAAAATTACACTCCAAGTACACAAATTTTCCAGGAAGGAGCCTTTCAGCTTCCCAACTTTTACCATTCATAGCTGATCCATGTGAAACCCTGCTTTCTGCTTGCCTCTTAAAGAAGATGGATTTGACAGTTTTAATCATAAATACTTGTACCAAAGGAAATACTTTGTTTATATTTTTACTGATCTTTCTTGTAGATAATGTCTAGCATGTGTAGAAATGTTCTCAGGTTTGAGCTATTGAGTATTTTCTAGGTAGCTTAATGGTGTATGAAATTATGACAGATTATTCATGCAATTGTGTTTGACGTCATTGCACAAATAAGAGTTTGACCAAAATATTGGATATTTCCAAAAGTAAAAAAAAGTCTTTTTATTTTTCTCCAGAATCAATGGATGCAGTTTTGATTTTTGCCTCTGGGACATTGAAAGTACAATAACGTCATTAGAGATGTTGAAAAACATGTATTATGCAGTTGGTTTGTATTAAGAGTCAGTTTTGCTGAAGTAATAATATGGACTGATAAGTAGTCTGTAGCTGAAGTGCTACCTCGGATCACTCTTGTAGTATGTGAAGAGAAAGTCTTTATATTTTCAAGTCTGTCACTGGTACCATTACATGCTGACCCCCTCCCCCCAAAGTGTATAGCAGAGTGAACTAAAGCTGTGCATGCGTTTTGCATATGTAATGATGGGCGAATATAAGGGGAGGGGCACTGTAGTTTTTGAGTGGATCTGATTAGTTTCTCAAAAAGTGGTTAATTTTTACACTTTTTCCTCTTGGTGAGAGACCTGTTTGTCAATGGCATATGAATGGTCAGGCCGCAATGGGGTGAGGGGAGCTCATGTATGTCAAAAACGGATTTACAGTCTTTTGCCAGAGCTTCTCGATGTTTTACTCTTCACTAGATTTGTCATCGTCTTACTTTAATGAAGGGCATTGCAGGTCTGATTCTTTTTTAAAAAAAATGAAACCTTTTTGAGTAAGATTTGCACCAAAATCTGACTTGATGTGTCTTCATTCAGTGGTATCGCAATCGCAGGAGGATGTTACACCTTATATTGCTTAGTTAATCGTAGGTAATCTGGCTGGTGTCTGGGACTATCTGTAGCTTTGAAATTGTTTTTGTCAAAGATTTTTCATCTTGCTCTGCTCCCAGGAAGAACTAATTGGATTTTTTTGCATGTTCTCATACAGATGTCCATTTTTTTACTACATTTTTTTTTTTTTCATTTTTTGTTGTAAGTTCAGACCTTGTCTAAGTGAATCCATTTGAAAGGAAGAGAAATTGTCACATCATAACCATACTTTTTGACATTCCTTTGATTACTGTTTGTAAATGATTTTTTTTTTTTTATGTTTCTTTTATACTTGTTTGGTGAAAATATTTGCGAGACATCCTTAGGCCCCCAAACTTGTCAGTATAATCAGGTTTTGGTAGTAAACAACATGTAACACTTTTTACCAAGGCCAATTCTAGCCTTTCAAGCATAATTTGAGACAGTTATGTCTTTTGAACATCTATAATATGTTTGAGGGTTTTCATAGTAGTTGTGTGCTATGTTTCGTGAAGCATTACAATACACAAGATTTCATTTCTTTTATTGCTAAACTTCATTTGAATGGAATGCATTTTATATCCAATATGAATTATATGATGACCCAAGATAAATTGTCATTATATTGCCAATCATTAAGTACCTATGAAATTGTGATTGCTGTGGCTATGAAAGTTGATAAATGTTTATAATTTTATAGATTTGTCCAAATTTCTGTAGGAAAGCCCACTCACCACAGAACTTGCCAAATTTAGAACCAAAATGAATCATACATTTCATAGTAATCTCCTCTGAGAAGGAACAAGTCAATCAGCTCCTTGATTTAGTGGGGACAATTTCCAAAGGACATTTATGGAACTATTTAAGTGAAGCTCATGATCATTGGTTTGCACTTAATATGAAAGAATTAACTTTGTAGAAGAGAGGAAACTTCTACTGAATATTCTTCCAAGCAAATAGTTCTTCTTGCCTTCTTAATATTTAGATTAACTTTTCATGTTTGTAAGTGCATACAGACTCTTTTGATACTAACTGCACTGCTGTAGTATACATATGTCAACATTTAAGAGGAACTAATGATTAAGTAAAAAATGTGACATTTTTTTTGGGGGGGGGGGGCAGGGTGGCTGGAAAGAAGGTCTGATGATACAGTATCTTTAGTATTTTTAAAGGGACCCAATGTTATTGTTTTTCAGCTAGTTACGAGAAATACTGTTATCCTGAATGAACTGTGCGACTTGTTCCTTCCCTCTTCCCCTCGCAGTAATGCAAAATTGTTCCTCAAACTGATGGGTCGAAGGCCTCCTCACTATCCTCTTCCCTTCACCACTGCTCTTTGCATCAGTGTAGTTACAGTGCCTCATCATACAGAGAGTGATTTTACACAGTGTCATAGTAGTTAAAGGCACCCCAAGCTACATCTTTGGTTTGCAGATAGCAAAATTCTCAACTTGTTTTTAAGTCTATTACACAGCATATACAGGGATCCATTGTTTTAATTACACATATGGAGAAATTTAGACAGGTTGTGGGGGGGGACTAGATGTATTAAAAGTGGTTGGGAGAATTGACACTGTCTGGGGTGATGTGGTTGTGTCTTTAACTTACACTGGGAGAGGTCACAAATTTGCTTTGTATCATGACTTTGTTCAGGGTCAAAGTTTCCAACTGTGCAGAAGTCCCTCTATCATGATGGAGAAAAAATTTTCATACTTAGTCAAAGTTGTATTAGCATGGCATGTAGTATGCCTCCCCCCATACCCCTCTCACCAAAGGCACTCAACTTAGGTTGCCTCACAGTTGGCTGCTAAATTGCATTTCTTTTGATCCATTTTTAGGAGTACCTTTCATCTGCTATGTGAAAGATGCTCACATTGGATTGACAATGAAATGTTTACTTGCCTTTTGTTTTACCTTTACCAATTTGTCTCTTTAAAAACATCAATAATTTACAAAGTGGAAGTTTTTTTTCTTTTTTTCCTAAATGTCATCAACAGTAACTTTTAAAGTTTACAGGTATTCATCTTGTTTTCATTAGTTTTATATAGCCTTTTATTATTAACTTTGTGACTTTTCACCCAGCTTGTAAAGCACTATTGAAAGATGACAAGCCTTCCTCAAACTGAGACGGTTTCTCATTCGGTTTTGCTTAGTGGCAAAGATTATGAGAGGTTGGCTACATTCTCAGTTTTTGTCATCCAACTTATCTTCTCAAAATCCTTTGCAAGATATATTTTCAGTTAAACTGAAATCCTTCTGAGGTCATCATTGAGTGCATTTTCTCTCTAGATGAATTGGTTTGGTTTTAGAGAGCTTGAAAATTTGAGAATAAAATCCCAAAGACAAGTTGAAACTTTGTTACAGAATGTTGCAGATTTAACGTTTCATGGTACTTTAAGGGCTGTTCGCAGGTTAGTGGAGAGTACCAAAATGCTACATGGTTACACTTGTATGATGGTTTAGTGTCTGGACTGGTACTGGGATGCTGTCTTTGCTAACTTAAGGGCTTTTCACACTACCAGCAAAAGGCATGACAAGTAGAACTGACACAGGGAAATCTTGTGTTGGAGAGTACAGGCCAAGGTTGTTGTAATATGACCAAGACAGCTTTAAGCTTGTGGAGTGTCACAGGTCTCTTTTTATCAGTTGAGGGCTTACCTAAAATTGGACCAATTCAGCAAATGTTACAGGATATTAAATATGTAATTAATTAGATACTGCTTCTTACATTTGATTACTCTCAGTGACTGCTCAAACATCTATCCTCCACAGGAGTGCAGTTTGAGCTACAGTCGTTATTAAGATGTTTTTACCACGGAGCATGTCAACTGTTAGTTCATCATCTATAAAAACAATGTTGCTACCCCATCTGGAGCTCAGATTTGGTATGCATAGCTACCTCACCAACATCAATGAATCTTTTGTGGTATGATGCAATCTCATGGAACACTTCATGGGCCCTTTACATTTGTAACCTTTTTTTTATCATGTAGAAATTGTCTGATTTCAGAGTATGAGTATCATATTGAAGTATGTCGTGAAATAATGCTTAGCAATGTAAATATGCAGCTGTGTTGTCCGTAATAAATTTGTAGATACAATTCATGTTGTACATACAATTCATGGTGTAAAATAAAATACAATTTTTGTTCACTTTCCTCTTTTTTGATTGAATTCTCTGTCATTGAAACTGATTTGTAGACTTGTTTAGTAAATGTTGATACTTTGAAAGTTGTTCTGACTTGGTCCTTTGATTCTGGCTCATAAAAAAGAAGCTGAATGATATTGAATTAAGCACCTTTCCCCTTCTTAAGTTGTCTGCTTGTCCACATGTGGTCCAAATGCTTCTTCTTTTACATGCTTGTCGTATATGATGATGCAAATTGAACACAAGGCACTTGAATATGAAAGGCATCCAGAAGTTTGAAAAGAGAAAGACACATTTTGGGATAGACAAAGGTCCATGTATGCAACTCCACAAAATGATTTTCCTCCAGCAATATGTACTGGTTATTGCAAGCAACCTTAAAGGTTCTCCACTATTCAGCCAAATGAGGTTCGTTTTCTGAGAGCTCAAGGGTAACACTGTACAAAGGACTGTTGGGCACATTGTTTTAATATGTTTTGACAACCATTACTCAGTATTTCTGAACATCCTCAAGGTGCCACTAACAGAATATCATTTTGACACACCACCAACAGGTCAACAGTTATTGCAATCTGTCGGAAGAAAAGTATTTTGCAAAATTTCATAAAATGGGCCAGGGTTGGCTGGTACCAAAGTTCCAGACTACTAAATACCAATCACTATCCAAGTATCATCATGGCAGGCAGTCAACTCAGTTTAACCTCATTTGAAGGAAAAAGTTACAATACTTCACAAGATGAACATAGGGCCCATCTTAAGCCCTGGACCACAAATTCCTGAACACCCCATAAGTGCCACTAGCAGAGTATCATTATGATTAACAATTTACATTGTACAGTAAACCTGAAAGAGGAGAACCATTTTGCAGAATTTCATAAAATGGGTCTATAGGGCCAGGGAGCTTGGATCAAAAATTCCTGAACAGGTAGCATTAACACATTAATCATTGATACACATTAAAATCATTATGACAAGTCATTCAAAATGTTCATGACAATCTGTAGGAAGGAAAGCATTTTGCAGGATTTCATAAAATGGACCATAGGACCCATTTTGGAGCAAAAAATTTCTGAAAAAACAAAACGACCCACTAACCAAGAGACATTGTGACGAAGTTACAAACAAATCCGTGAAAGCATGTGTGAGAAGCATTTTGAATAATAGGAGGCACATAGCTAGTGCATGGATGGACTCCCAATATCATGTCATAAAGAAAACATTTTCAAAGGGGAACTTCAACTGTGAAATTATTAACTTTGATTGCATAACATTTGATGATGTCACAATGACACCAAAGGCAGTTATAGATATCAATTTGTCCAAAAGTATAGAAGAACCAATTTCTGCTGCATTTTAGTCTATGGTGTCACGACCTCTTTAATGCACAATGTATGTGGCTTTCCTCCTGATTGTTTAACACAGATTTTGAACACTTCACAGTTAAAATACTCTCAATTCCTCAAGGACAGCACAATACAAAGTTACTTATTTTGTAATTTTTTTTTGTAATTTGTAATTTTGTAATTTATTTTGTAATTTCAAATACTTTATGCTTGAATGCAGCACAGCTCTACTCTTACAAAATTCAACTAAGAAACCAGGATAACCATGAAAGTGATATAAAGCTCCAAATGACTGAATTTTATTAAATCTGATATATATTTATGTCATTGCTTCCATTCAATGTGCATTTTACATGTACGTATATTAATAATGATAAAAATAAAACATACAATACAAGAGTAAGCATCAACTAGCTTTGAAATGGCATGCATGTTACTCACAGACACATTCAAACTTTGATTTTTGTCACTGCAAGTGGTGTCATTGCACTTCTGGTCAATATGAAGATTTTCACAACGGTTATTCCAGGGATTGCCATGGTGACACAAATCTTATGGAAATGACTGGACATAGCATAAGATGGACTTAAACTCATAAATTATTCAGAATGGCCTTGGGTGTTGCCAAACTCTACACATGATACTTTTGCTTCTCAAAGAAGCCTTGCCTAAGGAGCCAGTAAATGCCAAGAACTGAGAGAATTTGACAATGCTTGGCCATCAGGATCACATGAAAATATAGTTTTCTAGAGTATGTAGGATCTAAACAAGAGGTAAATACCATTTTGCATGGTTTCAAAATGCAAAAAGATTGAACTTAAACAAATTGTGAATTAAAATTTTCTCTAACTGTGGCTTCCAGTCTTCAAAATAAGATAGGTAGTTATCAGAAAGACCGTTGGCAGTGTGGGTGCATCTTTTCCTGGGATGGGGAGGGACTTGAGTGGTATCCATCGTCACTTACAACATGCTAATGTAAGTGATGATAACTTCAAGACAGAGATCTTTAATACTCAAGTCATTTCACTTTTCTAATGAAGATGCAGTATACCTTAAACTTTCTCTGAGTGTGTAGTGGACTTCAAAATAAAACTTAAAGTTTATTACTAAACAGTGTTCTGCCATTTCATAATGGAAATATTGCACGTCTGCAAACAAGCTGATGCAAATTTGAAATAACTATGGAAATGGCCACGAATAAATATGAGGTAAAACAGTTCCCCTCTTTTCAACCCTGTAACTGTCGGAATCTTCAAATTCCCTACAAAAAAAATAAAAAATACAACTCTTGCCTCTGAGACAAATCATAGTGCTACATACACTGCGAGTACATACACTATCCTACACTAACATTATATGGGAACCGAACAAGTACCTTCGGATAGTTATGCTTTAATATCAATAGATTCACCATGATGAAGAGTAAAAAAGTCGTCTGGATTTTGCCCGAATTTTTCCATCGCCTTTCTTGCTTCCTTTGGTGGATCTAGATAAAACTGTGCATATAAGTAGAAGAAGAAAATTAAAAGCTGTTTAGATGTGATAATGCATTAAACTTGCTTAAGTACCAACTTTTCATCAGTGTTAACACTTTTTCAACCAGTTCAATAATTCTAAATGCTGGTTGTGTGCAGTTCATATAAACACTGAATCTAAAAGCGCACACAATGAACCAGTAGGCTATTTTTAAGTTGTTGCTTAGTTGGTGAGAATGGACTGTTGGGTTTTTTGGGGCGTAAAAAATGACATGAATTTGATGGGAAAATACAGACACATTACCTCTGAGCCTAATCGAAAGGTTCCCCAGTGAATACCGAGAGACTTCTTAGCTTTAACTTCAATGTGAACCTTTGCAGCCTCTTCTGGGCTGATGTGAAATGCTTTCTTGAACCACCTGCAAAGACAATTAAACAGGTAATTTGTACCACAACATCAAAATCAGAGCACATTAATACTGTTATGTCTGAAAAAAAAACAAGCAATTAAGTGCATTTGAAAAGGTATTTGAGCAGTATGAACCCTGTTCTTCAATTACAAACACTGGCACTGAACCATTCAAAGTTCGTGGATAGATGACAGTAAAGACAACAATTTCAATATCACAAGAAAGCAATATTCAGGTCTTAAATTTTGAGGCGTGCGAGTAGTGTGATTGCAAACTATCCACCTCACTTCACTGTAAGGGCAGTGCAACTTTTGAACACCTAGGTAAGAATGGGAACTCAGAGATAAGTCATTCATCCTTAACAAAATAGCTCACCTACTACACTTCTCAATTTCTTGAGGAGTGCAATTTTTAACTTAGACACCTGGAAAATCTAAAACTCACGGCCTGAATATGATTTAATTAGTATGCACATGGCAGTATCAGTAACCAACGAGTAATATACAAACATTGTTCCATTTTTAAAAATATTATACTGCAAGTAATTTATAAAAACTCTCGTCTACAGGATCACCCACAGAGTGATACAATTGGATAACATTTCAACTTATGCTGGCTATTAACATGTACACAAGTTTCATGACATTGAGACAGATATCTAGTAAGAACAACTCACACTGGTTCGTATGCTCCAATAGGTATAGCAGCTAGAGTGAATGGTCCATATCTATTGCCAATTTCTTTGAAGCCTTTGCAGTAACCAGTATCTCCTGCAAAGTAGAAGCTAGCTGTTGGTCCTTTTACGACCCATGAACCCCACAGGGATTTGCAGTAATCCCTAACAGATCTTCTAGTCCAGTGTTGAGTTGGTGTAAAAGCTACAAGTATCTCCGGATGTTCATCCAGACAACCCTCCTGCCACCAATCCATTTCGACTACGTTACTGCAGCCTGTCTCGAGAAACCACTGCTTCAGACCCAACGGGGCGAACCACTTCAGAGATTCGCCAAATCTGTCATTGAGTGCTCTGACTGTCATTTCATCGAGGTGGTCAAAATGATTGTGGCTGGTGAAGACAGCATCAATTTTTGGAAGGTCTTTGACAGTGACAGGGCATGGTCTGTATCTTTTTCTCCCTATCATTCCCTTTGGTCCGCAAGTGTGACTGAAAATAGGGTCCGTTAGCACAGTTACGCCGTCAAATTGAACTAATGTAGACGCGTGTCCTATCCACACCACACGGACATTACCTGGAGGTGGCGGTTCTCTTAACTGCTGATAGTTAACATCTTTCACTGGGAGTGTTTTATCCAATTCCTGAAAAAGAAAAAGCAAGGACATGAGTCGTTATTTTGGGGTCGTAAGTATTACAATATTTATATATTTCAATATTTATATATTTCAGTATTTCAATATTATTCTCCAGAGACAGCATGGCTGTGCTCTTTGCGTCAATGAATGTTACATATCAATGTACCAATACCCCCTTGAACACAAAAGATTCTCCACTCAAGAACATTACAACCGGAAAGGAAAGAGTCAGTACTGTAATATTGTTTGATGTGTGAATGTTCAAACATACGACAGTTCAAACAACTTTTCATATTTTTCTACAGTAATTTTTATGAAATTACACAAAAAGAATAAAAAATGTACTCACAGATGAAGAGTTAGGAACATTACTACTACTTTTGTCAAAGAGGACCCACTTCAAGAGCTTTTTCAAGGAATTATCCTCCCATGTATCCCATGGATTTACATATCTTCCATTCTGGAATACTGAATGAGTCACAGGAGCAGTTTTTCCATCAGATGGTGATGATGTTTCTTCTCTCTCCTGTTCAACTGAGGTTGCTGTGGCTTCCATGGTACTTGCACAGTCACACAACACAACTTAGACTACTGTAAGTTTGATAAAAAATAGTAACCACTACTTTAAATAATACAGCAAATGAACAAGCAGCCACTTGTCTCTTATATAAATGACATGGCAATAAGCAATCAACTGCTCATAAAGGTGAAGAACAAAAGTGGAACTTTGTGTAGCCTCATAGGCTCTAAAGTGATGAATGTAGATTTCATAAACCAAATGTAAGTTTGGAAAAGTTTGAAGAACGCTCAATTGGATGGAGTTTTGAATTTCCAGTTTCTTTGCTCTCACAGTTTTAACCAGAATGTACAAATGCACTTTGGCTTTGATGATATGATTATGAGCATGACCCCCCACTAAAAACCAAAGGGTTCTTGCACTCAATAAAATACACCCACATGCTGAATATGACATTTGCCAATGCTTCCCTTCTTGAGATATGTTTACAAGAACTTCACATGGAATGAGGAATTCCTTAAACTTTGCTTTTTTGTTGCTTTCTGAACATTAACTTTAATACTACACTCCCTATTGTTGTTTTTTCCGAGGACTTCAGACATCTATAGAAATTCTTTTGTTCACATCTTTGAAAAGTATTACAATACATGGGCACACACAACATACATACATACACAGCGGCGTGATTACGAAGGGGACGATAACCATCGAAAAGACAAACAGAGCTTCAGTCTCACAGGGTACAGTATTTTACAATTGTCCATGCTACACAAATTATGGAAATACAGCACATTGACATTCCAAATGATTGAAAAAAATGCAAAGTTCTACCCACTGTAGCTCAATTTCAATTTGTGCCCTCACTTAGTTCCCACCTTTTCAGTTCATCCCCACCCTGCACAATGAGGTAAATTAATAGCCCTGATATCCAACCATAAGTTTGAAAGTATAGAAATAAGTTTATAACATAATGCAATTACTAGACATAGCCATTGAGCAATGCCAAGACAGTTTATGCTAGTTTGCAAAATTGACCTTCCTCAAGAAACAAGTCAAAATATGATTAAATGGACCATACTAACTTACTATCTTAAGTCCCTACAAAAGCAACATTCCAAACTGACCAGGAAGTTCTGCAACTTACAAATCTGACTTTGGTCTAAGCAATTGGTGCAACAATTATGTCAAAGCAAGTTGACTAGTGTAAGGCCAGCATTGCAATGTCATTACATGGCCACTAACTGTTACATACCATTATGTAATACAGTTAAGGGGTTACATCCTGCGATACTGAGTCCTGTGAGACCCAAGGACTGCAAGAAGGAAGGCTCTATTTTCTTGATATTTATTCATGTGATTGGTTTATTACAAACAATTGTTGACAAAGGGTTTTGTGCAAAATGTTAGGCCAAGAAAAAAAAACAAAAAATAGTTGATCGTCCCCACCCATACCCTTTTTCGCCATCACGTCAGTGTTGTTTTCATTTCTATTTCTGAAAATTTTGTCTTGTAGTTTCATATTTTTATTGGAAACAATAAGTAACCAAATTTGAAATATATCAGGTTCCATTAACTTGAATAAAAAATCAAATGAAATCGTCACAACCATTTCAGGTTTGTCATACACACGTACAGAGGATGTGCGTATTTTCTCAATGCCTTACGGCGCTACAACAGCAAATGAAGCAGGAGGTCGGTATGAATGTAATCCATTTTGAATTAAAAATAAAAACTGTTTTCTTTTGCTTGGCCTATGGATTTTTGTGATGACATCTCTTACTGTCTGAGCCGAAAGTGGCATGAACTTTCCTTAGCATGTAACAATCAGTTAATGTCCCGAAATATCTGGTAAAATTTCAGTGTCATCTGTCATTTAAAAAAAATACTAATTTGATTAAGGAAGTGAATCACTTGATAAAACAAAATAATTACTTGAATAAACAATTAAATTAAGAAGAAAAATACACATGGCCCTAATAGGCTTTCAACATTTTGAACCCTCGTTTAAAAGTTACAGTATCAATTTAAAAGAGCAATAATTTTACAACATGTGATGGTTGTTATTTGTCCACATTGTAACTTTCGGTCTGGTTGACCTTTTCACTTTTGGACAGTCTTTAAAACCTTCCCTCTCATGAATCTTCAAGTCTCGGAGGCCTTTGGTGAAGTAGAAATTTGTGATCAGGAATATGGGCGAGAGGCAAATTAATTTGGGGAGCGCTACGCTTTACCCTACTCAGGGGTCATACAAAGTTCAGTTTTAGGTGTTTACCAGAGTTTATTAACTTCTTCTTTATTCCCTTCCATCAGTCAGTGTAGACAATGGAACACATTAAAAATAGAAAACTCAGACACTGTTTTGTGGAAAGATTAATGCACCACCACTTGTCAATTTTGGTAGCAATGATTTGCATACCATTACATACAGTCATTTGCTTCTGATTTGTTTACGTCATCATAGACCTCATGATGTTCTACCCCGGGAAGGATGAGTTCAGCCACGAGGCCCGCACTGGTAAATCTGTTGTTGAATTGTCAACATCTGTAACTATGTAGGCTGATTGTATCCAGCTCTTCTTGTTGTCACGTAACTGCTCTACTTAATCTTTAATCATCATTGTCAACTAATTCTTCATAATTTATGTGGCATATGTGCCAGTCCAGTATCAACAACGATAAATGGGACTCTGATCACAAAATGTAAATCAAACTCCCACTTTTCAGATTTTTCTGTTCTGACAAATATTTCTCCTGTAATTGGAACTTTCTGTAACATCTAACATCTGGGGCAGTCATACTGTCACTGGGGCAGTCATACCATGTCTGTAAAAACCCCTAAAACCTTTTACTTGACAGTAAGTTACACTTACGTGTAGCACTGTTACACTACAATAACAAGATGGTCAGTGGTGGTTACTTAAGCCTACAAAATTTCAGACCTTTGTCCCCACAAATATATCAGAACAATTATGTTAGTGTGGCTGCATGCAGCCACAAGTGAATCAGTCAGTGAGCAAAAATTCTGTGAGACCGGCCATTACAGTTCCTGTATCCGGTTTCCCCTGCACAGTTCTGGGGTACTGTAAACATAACCCTCACAAAAGGCTCGGAATGCAAAGCTCGAGGGCTAGTGAGAAGGGTGAAGCAGTGTTTCCACTTTCAAGGGAACTTCCCCAAAATCCATAGATTTTGGGAAATTGCAACAGTTTATAGAATTAGAAACATTTTGGGAAGTAACACTTTTTCATTATGTGTATATTGTCCATCAGAGTTCAGACCTAGACAGACTTTATTGCTGGAAATTAAATCAGGATATACGGAACTTTGAGACTACTTTTCTGGGAAATTGTTGATGGATTAAATTTGTGGAAATTTACACAGGTGTGAACTGTGAACGGTTCTTTTGGACCCCTAACCCAATAGACTTTCCATGTATTGGAAAATTTAGACCTACACTGCTACAGTGTCATGTTGTGTGCTTCATTGCTATGCCACTCTCAACTTGTTCGTGCTTAGGCTACGTTAGCCTACCACTCACCGGCTAAAACTAAGCGCACACAAAAAACACATCATGACTTATACTAATACTATACTTACTACTTTTCTTACTTACTACTACAGTTTCAGCTATTAGGTGAACTTGAAAAGACCACTCTGGTCGCCCGATGGTGCATGTTCAGCGCACATTTCGCAATGACTTTGTTCCGTGGTTACACCATGGGAATTGCAACAGTCTTACTCTGGCTAGACAAGGTGTCATTTAGTGCATGTTGATTGTTGGTTAATTTGCAGTTGCATAGGTGAAAGGCCTATTCCATTAGGACAGCTGAGGCGCACAGAAATATCCCTGTGACGGAGCAGAAGTGACATATATGGCATTACGTAATTTCCCAGGGAACGCGAAAATGGAGAAAACTTGCTGAATGATTGTTGCGAAAAGGGTGACAAAATGTGTAACGTTTAGGGGAATTTTGTTTTGCATCATTACAAGAAGTTTACACCATTGAAAGTATTCTGTACGGGCCCAGAATCATTATTTCAAGGCAAATAGTTGACTGTCATTTCATTAAAACCTGGAACAAAATTTGCACCAGAGTGGATTAATAGGGAGATACATCTACTAACATTCATTGAACTTGGGCATTACCAATGACTGCCATACTGTTCAAGAAGGTACATAAGGTCCATGAAGAGGATTTGCTCCGTTTCTTAACACTGTTCTTACTTCATCACCATGTAAATGATTAGGTTCTGTTCAATTTACATATCAAACGTAAAGCTTTGATCGTTTTGAAATACCAAGTTGTAAACAGGAAGAATGGTGGGCCAATGGTATCAAGTAATTCTATATTTTCCTTGTCCTTTCCAGAATTCACTATTGTGGCTCAAATTTGTAAATTTTCTCCAATCAAGTGTGAAGGCACATTATTGTATTGCACACAAATCTTAACAATGACATTCAGACAATTGGCTGCAGAACTTGTTCTATCACTTTTCACTGTCCTGATCAACAATTCTTCAGAAAGTGTTTAAACTTCGTTGTGCTCCATTTGTTCAAAATAGCCATCTTCATACCAGCGGTGAAAGGCAAATACCTTTGAAAGCATAATATGGTAGTTGCTAACTTTTGTTGCTCTTAGATTTTACACACAAAATGGTTTGGAACATTCTTCAGAGTGGTGAAATTAACATTTTCATCTCCCTAATTCTGACAAACTGGAGTCCCTAAATATGATTGATCCACAATGGGGGCTGTTGTTGTTACTACCTTTTTGATGTTGTGACTTAATTACATTAGCCCTACATTGGTCAATTTTGAAGATTTTCCAATTGTCAGGATGAATCATGTGTCCAGAACTATAACATGTGCAACTCAAATTTCTGGGATTAATGGGGTCACATGAGTGTAAATACAAATCACAAATAACAAGAGAGTCCATTATTAGATGGCCAATATATCTATTTCTGCCATTCACAGCAAAATGACAACTTTTTGGTTCTTGTTCTGACTTAATTTACAGAACTACCAAAAGAGGTATGAAACAACTCTTCTCTCTCACTCTCTTTCTCTTTAAATACATAACAAGCATAAAATGTGGAGGAAAAATATAAGATTTGTCACAAATATCACCCTCTGAATCACATGTCATCATCTTCATTAATGAGAACAAATCATGATCATTGGGCGCTTAATGGAATTCATTCAATGGGTTAGAGGTGTTGACTAAAATTTGGCAAAAGTTTCAGAGGTACCGATTTGAGAATATTCATCCACCAAGATAGCCTGATACATTTTGCAACATATAATTAAGTCTGAGCCTGCTACAGCTAGAGGCAAATAGAACAGAACTGTTTTGTTATATCCTAAATCAAGTCACTGAAATCTTGACTGACTGTAAAATCTGAAGAAAACTAAACATCTAAGGAAGTTTTCTAGGATAGGAGTTTTCATTACGATATCTATCCTCAAAGATTGAGTGGACTCAGGATATTTTTGAAGGTACATTGAAAGGCTGTCTGGTGTAAATGTCTTACTCCAAAGAGCCTGACACACAAGCACCAGGTCAACCAGAAGCTGAGACAAAGTTGAGACAAGGGAGGAGAAAATGTGGGCATTCTCTGAGGAAGTGAGAAGACTTATTTATAATTAAGTATATTAATGCATTACATGGAAATATTATGACAAGATGCAACATATATTAGCACACACTGCTCATACATGTATTACATAGATATTATTGCAATGATTTGGAAGGTTCTGAACTTGGGGACCTAACCAATTTTCTCTGTCATTGACATGATGACGATTACTGATGAGTAACTACTTTCATCTCCTCATGCTCAACATGACTGCATCCCATCTGCCTCTCCCAAACACCAATTTTACTCAGCAGAGCATTGGTTTCCAACAAATGGACATAAAACAGGCAAACAATCAACACTAGCTCAAACTTTCCTTAGATTTATTAGCAAAAATATCAGTTTGTTAGGATTCATGTGTTACCATATTTCTCATTCACCAACTCCTGTTCCATACCCACTATTATTACATAAAATGAATAGTCATATATTTCTTTGTTTTGATGTGACTGTCAGAAGTTTCTTCTAGAGTTTCTTCCTCTAGTTTTGCTTGGCTTCCAGCTTGCGCTTCAAGCTCTCTGGCATCTCTGGTGGAGGAGGACGTGGCAGACGGAAGTAGACCTTGACAGAATCGTAGATGAACCACTGCAATGCCGTCAGGGTACCGATCATGATGATACGGGCGAACAGACCCTTCCATAAACCTGGGAAGTGGTGAACCAGGGAATGAAAGGTTGTCAGTGAAAACTGATGTCTGACAATTTCAATGATCTGACTATCACTCACTATCACTCTGACTATCACAGTATACATAGCTTGTGTTTACACAAAGAATGTAACTGAAAGAAAATGCACTTTATTTTACTCTATATATCAGTGCATTTAGTTTACTGTATTTCTTTTCATTCCTCACTGTAGTACGCTTGTGTGTGGTAGATCAAACTCACAGAGCAATGACAAAAGCAAACCTTTCAGTATACAAAACAAACTGTTTCACTATCCTCATATACTGAGAAGTAAGCCAGTATATCCCACAATTGCTTGCAATGCAGCAAACATTTGCTACAAGCTTATAAAAGAATAACAACTGTCCAAGCCTGAAAGGAGATACAACAGTCAAGTACAAAACGCTGCATCTGTTTGAGTGCCATTTTGTGATAACAATCACACATAAATGTCCCCATGAAGGTCTACACTCAACAGAGATTTATACTGCTGGATGCTGGAGACCTCTCTGGAGGTATATTAATCTCACACACCTATGACTCAAGCACTTCCGATGGCACACAACACACAGTGTTGCTGGGTAAAGCTCACTGGTGAATCATCCAAAGCACACAGTTAGCTCTGATGGTGTCACTTGAGGGGGTGCCCTATTCTATCGGTGGACAGAATGTGACACCACCTCCAAAGGACACCACAGGGTTACAAATGTTGTCTTTGGAGGTAACACCAAATGACAGAATACCCCAGAAGTGGATCTAAGGAAGTGTGTTTCAAGACTTTTGCACAAAAAAATTTCAAGGATATTTCACTGCAGTAATGCCCTCCTGTTACAGTAGTATACCTTACTGTAACAAAAAATGCACTGCTACTACTGTCTGCTCTCTGTTGTAATTCCTGTTGGTAATTTACAGTTTTGGAAGATTCTGAATCTCAGATATGAAGAACATTCTCTTGTGTGCATTCCTTTTTCTCCATACATTTAGAAAAGTGACTGAATCAGTGTAGAATGCTTACCAGCCATGCCAAGTTTCCTTGCTGCTTCTATGGCAGTGCTACCTTTGTCTTGGTTCAGTTTGGAGACGACAGTGTCAGCAGGATGAGAGACAACGGCACAGAATACACCAGCTGAAAGAAGAACGATAATGAAATAATGTCGAGTACACCAGCTGACAGAAGAAGAGTTACATGATAATGTTCAATATACCAGCTGAAAGAAGAACAATAACATGATAATGTCGAATACGCCAGCTGAAAGAAGAACGACAACATAATGTCGAGTACTCCGGCTGAAAGAAGAACGATAATGTTGAATACACCAGCTGAAAGAACGACAACATTTAGAATGTTTAACTGAAACTCTTGAACTTGACAAAAGTGCATATACAACATCAAAAGTACTTATGGCTGCTTTATACTCTAACCATTCCCTCTGCCCCTACCAACCTCCAACATCAGACCACACTTGAACACTCACACATGACACATACTGCTCGGAAGGTTTGAACTTACCAATGTATCCACCAATGAAGGTTACAATCAGTTGCTCTGGTTTGGAGCATTCACTGCGTGGCTTGGGTACAACATATTTGTAAAGTGCTTCTACCGTCCTTTCAAAGCAGGCAAACTTCATCATGGTGTATGGGATCTGCCTCAACCAAAGTGGAGGGAGACCCTTGTAGAATCTGACACAAAAGAAACAATAGTAACCAGTTAACGAGAATGTTCCGTGGAGGTTTAGATTCACGATTTCTGAAAGTATATAACATCAACTGTCCTCTCTGGCAAACTATACATCAAAGCATATTCAGCAACCAAGAGAGTATACTAGGCTTGGGGTGATTACATCTGAATATAGTCGATTATGACTACTGACTACCATTACCCCAAGCCTGGAGTGTTCCTCAATATGAGATGATCAAACTGCTTTGACAAGGGAATCTATATCACTGGGTTACATTTCAAAATTCTTGGCCAAAGACTTGCTAAATGTCATTGCAACACGAAATCACCTTCCTGATTCCAAGCAACAGTAATGTTTACAAATGTACAGAATTTACACCCTGGTCTGCCCAACAGTCACATTTATACTGGGCTCCTCTTTTTTCTGAAAGATCATAACTGTAACATCCTATCAACCACCGATCTGTTTCAATTGTGTTGGGTAGTCTCAGAGTTGATTCAGAGTTAAAACCCTTTTTTTTTTTTAAGTGAATGGCACTTTGAGATTATGCCATAAACTTTCTGCCCACTTAGCAATTTGTCCTCAATACCAAACCAGAGATTTACACCTATAAATACTGAGTTTTGAAGTACACTATTTAGTATATTTTTGTGCATATGTATACAAAGCAGTGTGAACACATACCCTGAAAGGCCTTCTTGAGCCCTGATCTTAGGGAAAGCTTCTCTTAAGGTATTAGCAAATCCTGGTTGGGTCTGGATTCTGACTTTACATGCTTCCATGGGTGCGAGAGCTATATCAGCAAAGAACTCGGCGCTAGCACTGGCTGCTAGATAAAGCGATGTTCGGTATAAGTATGATTTCTCCTGCATATCAAAAAGCAAACGAAGATTGCACTAGTGAAAAGAAACTGCAAAAATAGCTTGCTCCAGAAAATTGCAAATGATTACAAATTACCAATGGATATAGATATGGGGATAAATGACAAAATGAGTTGTTATCAGTGAGAATGGCAAGGTTTCCTACACGTAGACTGTCTGTGTCTCTCGGTTGTAGTTAGTGTGACAAAGATGTTTTGTACAGAAAGTCATCGTCTTGGTTGCTCTTGGAACTTGTAGGACACCCTCTTGTGTCATACAATGAATGATGGAATGGTCAGGGGTGGATATCGAGAGGAGATGGAGGGAAAGGTGATTACAGCCAACTATTTATATAACGCTTCATTGTACTTTTCACAATCTCTCATAACATAATCATCTTTTACATACCTCACCGAGGAAATCACTGTAAAGGACTTTGAAAACTTCATAGAACCCAAATTTGCAGAGACCTTGCATGGAGTAGCCAATAAGCGTTGGTGCCCATCCTTTGGCTAAAGCCCTAACTCCTTCTTCCTTCACTGTAACACCAAAGCCATTGAAGATTCCCTTGTACTTGGCAGGGTCAACCTGAAGAAAACGCAAATGAAATTGCAAATCAAATCTTAATCTAATGAAGGGAGTAAGAAGCATTATCAAAGGGACAACAATACCTTAAATACTGCATTCACAATACATCAAATTGGTATTCGAAGAAAATACTTTAATCGTTGTTAAGCCATTCAGTCTCACCGATAAACATGAGAAAATAGCTTCATCTCCTCCATACGCTACTTATATGAGGAATTAAGGAAGAGGCATCATTTCGAATTTTTAGGGTTTTTCATTAGTACTATAGTAATCTGTCGCTTTGGCTGACCAGCATTCTTAGGGACAAATGGAGCCATACTGTCATACTTAGTTTATCAGTATTCAACTTTTATTTTTAAAATACTGTAAGCAAGCCACCTGTGCTTCTTGTGTCAATCATCTTCCCCTCTAAGGTCAGTCAGGTCAAAGAGTGCTGGACAGCTTGCTGTTTGAAAATGTAGGTCAACAGAGTGGGAGGGCAGGCTCCCATTGATGGTCAAAAACATTGATCCTTGGTCCCAGTTTTAGGAATGTATTGCAGGGTTTGTTTCCGCTACAGCCAGCATTCCCTTTTCAGCATACTGCAAAGGACACTGCATGCTGCCAGATAAGTACTGTGGTAGTGGAGTACATCTGACTGATCAGCATTCTTGAGGACAAAATGGGATCCAAACTTTTTGGGGATGTGATAAATTGTGAATTACCCTTGGTTAAAGGAGGATACAGAGTTGTGAAATACGTCTTACGTAACTTTTTGTACTTTCTTTGTCCAAATCTAGTAGAAACACATCTGTTTCACAAATTTGTGGTAAAAAATAATTTGCCAATGAAAACATCACTAAGAGAGCACCCCGGTAGAGAGATTTACCATTTTTTTTATTTTTCTTATGTTAATGCTCGCACGATAATATTCAAGAGTACGTGTTTTATGCCTTTCCCTAGCTTTAGAATAGGAATGTTGTTGGTTTAAGGCCAGCAATTTCTACCTGCAGAGTCCAGGTAAACATTGATAACCTTCGACTAAACAACATTCTAGGTTCAAACTAGGGGGGTACATAATAGACATACAATGATGAATATTATCTTGCGGGCTTCAACTTAACAAAAATTACATCAAAAAGCCAAACGGCTTTGTGATTCCTTGCCATATGGTTATATTATAACAAACATGAACTACATGAGAGGTATGAGATGAACTACAGTTATTGTTCTTGAAACACCACATTAATAAGCCTTTAACCTATTGACAATTTCACCTCCTCTTACAACATAAAGTAGCAAAAATTGATAGAAATCATCTATTCAACATGGGCAATACACATAAGTATGAATCCCTTGCAATCAACCTTCTTGAGATAAAGTGTTTACTACTAAATATGTAACAAGTGAATATGAGTGATAGACATGCAAATTATAAGATCACTTACAGTATCTCTTTTTGAAATTGAAAAGTTAGAATGAATTTGACCCTTTGACCTCTGGTGACTCCAAATGACCTTTTACTTCCACCAAAAAAATTAGGGATCTTCTGCTCATTATTACCAACCCACACATTAGGTATGACATCAGTCACAGCTACCCTTCTGGAGATGTTTACAAGGTTTTTAGTGCCACAGTGTGCACTCACACATACACACCAACCTGGCTGCATATGTTCCCTTGCTGATGCAAGGAACCAAAAAGTGAAAGAATGTTACATCATACTATACCTGTATTCTGCACTTCACTAAGTCGAGAGGGACTATAGCTGTGTGTGTGATGCCACAACTAAGGATTCCACCAAATCCACAGATAAGGTAGTATTTCGTGGAGCCAAACTCACAGCTCACATCTACAAAGAGCAAAGGACAGATAAAATACCATAAAAGCTTTGACAACCAAGGTGGTTTCTTGGGTAGGTGATGCCGGGTAGCCCGTCCTGGCATTCACCTAATAAAATGTAGCAAATATGACAGGGGAAGTGCCATGTGAGTTATCATTTGAAGACTTCACGAGTACCCTTCCCATAACCGTGCTTTTAAGATGGAGTGCTCTCGGGGCAAGACCCCCTGGAACCACTGGCTATTGCCCATGGATCCCACTAGGAGTCCTGGTGGGAGCCTCTGTACCACACAAGAAGTGGCTGGTTCCTGTGCTGGGAGCCCACAATTAAACTCTGTTGACAACAATAGTAATTGGTCGTTCTTTGTTCTACACGTAACTTACATTTGCAACACAAAATGATGAGATTGCCACACAAACAGCAAGGTTAAGGTAGACCTAAAACTACCGGCCAAAACTATTTCAGATCACACAATATTTGGTCGACAAAATTATACACAAATAAGTAGTTGTGCTGTGGTCTCATCATACTAGTCTGAGGAATAAAAAACTTATGCACCAGCACATAATAAAGTGTTGACTTGTATATACATAATGTGCATGTTGCAATTTACCTAGAGCCTGAAAATCTTAATATGTAGCACTTGTCTTAGTTGGAGCCCTGTCAAGGTACACCTCTAATGATGAGATTTACTTTTTTTTTGTATTTTGTGTATGAGTTGTTGGTCACTGGTACAATGGAGCAAGTGGCTAACAGGTTACTAGGCTTCTTTAGGGTTTATTCTGAAGAGGTGAAATTTCATGGAGAAAATTGATACTTCTAAATGAGGAAACTGATGAATTCATGAGCAACCTTAAAAGCAAAATCTGGCTCAATGTGTCAATATTCCCTGAATCAACATCCAACATAAAACCTGCCTAATGTCCTATAATTTAACCATACCTAAAACAGCCACTATGTTAGCAAGAAAAGTCAAGGTGCTATGGCTTTTACTGTTTCTTGAAAACTGGTAAAATTATTACGGTGAGCTATAGGGCTGTGATAGTTAGACAGTTAGCTGGCTGACCCATCAGTAGCCGCCCATTTATTGTTAAACGTATTTGTTAGGCTCATAAATTAGTTGCCTCAGCATGGTTTTGTCAATAATTTGCCATACAAACATCATGCAAAAAACAGTGTAAGTTTCTTTGCAAACATTCAAACAATGCCAGGAGAAAATTATATCCAGCGGCACACCTGACTGATCTCTGAGTTTAGCCTAGTGAGTCAGAGCGAAACAGGTCTTACAATGATCTTTTCAAAAAAGCGGATCATCCCTTAATCATGAGTGACATTAGCGCACTTATTGTTACATTCCTTGGCAGAACAATACCCTTCCAAAGCAAGAGAAAAGACCGATAGAATTCTCATTAAAAATGTTTGGACAATTTTACATGTTTACTAGGTGCACTGCATTAAGTTTGCAATGCATTAACCAGGACACAGTTAGTTTACATTATGTCATCAGTAAGTCTAACATCATGTCAATCATGTTATTTATTTTACCTATTTCAATCTCAAATTAGACAAAAAAATTGCTCAACAAGTCTTCCTGCAGTTTCCTTTTTATCCACCATGACAACAGAATTGTACCAGTATTTGTGGAACCGTTTCTTATTGGTACCAATTTAAATTTTCAATTACTACTACCGGTACTACCTGGTACCTTTTCAAATCTGTCTGGTAACAACTTAATTTATCAAAACCAATAGCATTTTCAAATTAGAGCACCACTGGTGCAGAAGCTCATACCTCAAGACCCTGAAGGCCAGATTGGAAAGTTTGCCCTGGGCGGGGGATTTATCCCCCGTGCAAAAATATGTGTCTCAAAGTGTCTAGCGGCGCAATTTGACAACTGACAACTGCAGCCGCACAACACGGTCCCACTTTAACCGCACAAAAGTTAGGCCTACCTCACCCGAAAATCTTAAAACCGAATCTTGGAAAAGTCTAAACTCCGTACATTCTGGATCCCCTGCAGATTTTATTGTATTTGCCATGCCACTGTTTGTGAAATTCACACTTACAGTACTTAGCTGTATGTACTGTTTCTTACTGAAACCACATAAAAGGCATGAGAGTAGTACATATGTTAATGCATCAGTAGTTGGCTTCCCAGGCCCGCAGAGCCCACTCTGTATGCTCCGGCCCTACATATGATGCAGTCTCCAACCAAAGGCTATTGCGTATCAAGCAGTTGCCCTGCCTTGGTGCCAGGCTATCCATTTCTCTACAAGTGTGAGCTACAAACACTATAAATACAAACTTAGGCCGGGTCTCCGATTTATGTACAGTACCGCACTTTCTCGCACATTTCCTCGAAGTGACGTGCAGCAGTGAGGCGACCTGTGAGGTACGTAATGTAGGCTGACTGCATAGTACACATGTACAGGGCATACTGGCATATATCACATGCATCATCAGAAGTTGGTGGCTTAAAAACTTGCAAAGTCGGAGAGTGGAAAGGTAAGCACAATGCCTGGGAAAGGCAATTTCTGGTGATCTAGGTTTGTAGGTTCGGCCAAAATTTGCTCGGTACGCTCTGCGCCAAGCGATGGTGGCGCTCTGCTTAGATAGAACTGGCTGTGCAATTCTCTTGATCTTTATTTAAATCCCCCACGCATATTGCAAACTTTCAAATCTGGCCTGAAGGTACTATTTATGTATCATATAAGGTCAAATCATAGGAGCAACTGAGTATCATCATACAAAATCATTAACACTGTACAAGAGAATCTGTAGGACTGCACAATTTTCAGAATTTCCAATCATCTTATAAACAGAGAATGCTTCCTTCCATGACCTGGGTACAAGATCTCAAATAGTATGAGTAAATATAATAATTGAATTGGTCTATTAGTATTACTTAATTATAGCTTACTACATTTTCAATTTGTGATCATTTTTCAAAAGGGGGTGGGTGACAAATATTAACAATTACTGACATCATCATTGCATACAACATCTAGGCCTAATGACTCATCCTAGCCTGTTGTCAGGCCTAGCCATTGAGCCTAAGTTGCACAACTGTTAGTCTATAGTACTTGACCTGAGTGTTTATATATGACTGAAAACTTGCAAATGGAACCCTGAAAATAACAGACACAAAAGGCTTTCAACTTCACTCTCTCATCACCTGTCTACCTACTTTTACTTTATTTTTCCAGTATTTGGGCCGAGCTGCCTTCACTTTCTGAACGTGACTTGGCATAGGATCTGCAATGATGTCACTTGGGATGGGCTATACACAAATAATACAATACTGCAATATATTGCTACTGGTCATTAGGCCTAACCACTATCGCAGCAAATGTTGGGCAATGTATCCTATGTGGTAGGCAAGAGCTTAGGTTCATTCAGTTTGTCTAATGTGGGGAGTTTACCTTTGCCCTTACAAACGTTTAGGAACATTCATGAAACTTGCAAGAACTACGGATACATTCCCTTGAAATACTCACCTTCTTCTGCGGCTGCGGCAACAATCTTTCTGGGTTCTGTTAATTGGGGAGTGACCGATTCTGTGACTTCTGGTAACGTTGGTTGTGCTGTTTCACATCTTGCTTGAGAAAACAAGGGACTTGCGAACAAGTTCTTTCTGGACGCGTCGACTAAAGACTGAAACATCTTTGAAATTTGTACCTAGTAACAAAGAAAAAGGGAAAAATTAACACTGGGATGTCAACGGATGCAACAAAACAGTAGACCTACGTAAGAATTAGACATTATTAAGTAGTAAGTTACCTTTTCTGTTTCACTGATTCACGATCACAATTGCCGCATGCAACACGGATGACACGACTAGAGCATGTGTTAAATTTCCGTTTGATCGTGGTGAAATATACTATGCAGTATGCACACATATGCATTGGTATTCTTTTCACACATGATATGGGCGCTCGGTACACATGATAACTGATTACGTCACAGAGAAATCTGCGTTCCTATTGGTTTAAAACCGGTGCACACCGGTTATTAGCATAATTTCGGGGATATGACATCACAAGTGAGTCAGTACTAAGTGAAAATTCTCATTGTGACTCTTCGAGAGCGTCTGTACGGCCAACTTTCCAAGTCCATGACACCAAGGAGGTTTCCTTGATGAGACGGTACACACAAAGGATACTTACAGTATTTCAAAAGAGCCGGGTCAGTGGCGAACTTGCAGCCATAATTTCTGTCGGGAAGGGAGGGGGGGGGGCTCTGTGATGTCCTTACATGCAACATGGTGCTATATTAGTTATGTTCAAAAATTGAACTTCAAAAAAAAAGAACCCTGGCGCATTCCAGAATTTTATTGGGGTGAAAGGGGGTTCGCCCCAGGGCGAAGGTGACGTAATGTTGTTCTTCGGTTTGGGAAACTGCTTCATTGTCTTGATATGATGGAGTGCCGTATGAGTGTTTTCCAGGCGCTCGGGGAAAAAAATAATATTGAAGGGGGGGGGGGGGGCTGTGTGCAAACAGGACTATCTAGGCAGAGCGTCATCAACGATTGGCGAGTGCACAAGAAAAGTTTGGCTTCCCAAACCTCGCAGATGTCATGAAACGGCACTTCCAGTTTATTCTAATTGTACCCAGTTTGCTTTGAAACAGCTAGGATCTGCAGTCTATAAATTCTTTCAATCTATAAAAAATAAAATACATATCGGATGGATCGTTGGATTGAAATAATAGAAAAATGAATTAACATAAGATGCCCTCACGGTAATCCCCCCAGTGTCGAATCTGTAAACGTTGTAAAGAGTCTACTTCATATATTCACAAAATACGCATTACGAGTAGATCTGAAAGTTTTTAGGCCTATGCCTAAGTAAATAAGACAAATCTCTAACAGTCCCATCCTCTTCAGAGTGGTCTAGTCACAAATACCGGTCTATTGAGTAATATATACACCCTCTAAATACGGGCCTGAAAGATAACTCTATGTTTACGATCACTTAGCCAATCCTTTATCCAGCCCAAAAGTCGACCATCAATATACCTAGACCTTGTAATTTAGTAAGTGACCATATAGGGACATTGTCAGGCTGGTCAAAGTCTTGCTGGAAATCTAGAGTACTACACAACAACCGGCTTACGACTATCCGAAGAACTAACATCTTCCAAGAATTCCAAAAGGTTAGTTGAACAAGTTCTTCAAGCAAAAACCATTTTGGCAACGATTCCGAACAAAAGGTTATCATCAAAATGGTTGATCGCCACGTCGCTAATAATATAGATGTGGTGATCAACCATCGTTTCTAACTTACATGGTCTTGTCCGAAAAAAAAATCCTTTCCAACATGCATGGCTTATGCCAGAAAAGATCTTATTTGATCAGTGGCTACACTACGGGGGGAGCATGAGGGGGAATTTGCCCCCCCAGATTGTTTCCTCCCCAGTTGCCCCCCCCCCCCAGTTGCTCTCACCCTTCCCAATCAGATCTTGTACTCATCCAAAATTAATTTAATCACAAAACTATGTATTGGCATTGGACTGAAAAAGAACAGCTTCCGGGGAACCATGATTGATTAAATGCCTAATTTATGTTACACAGGCTGCCAGTTTTCATAACATGCCCGTAGCCACTTCAACTGTGGCTACGGGGAGAATTGAACTGTCAAAGAATAATGGTAAGTACTGCACATTTTTATAGAATAAAGTGACTGGAATGGAAGTGTATGTAGCCTATGTGTGTGTGTGTGTGTGTACTCGGTGGCACCGCGTAAATGTGAAATGCTACTCCCAAAGAAAAAAGTTGGGAACCTTGGAATACGGTCAACCGAAAAAATAAATAATATAAAAATAAATAATATACCTCTCTTGGGACTTAATTTTCCACCCAGAGATATGCTAAAACCTCAGAGCTTCCGGGCTTTGACTAATTATCTAAATTTTTTTCACTTAATATCTCAACCAAAATGTTGGCTTATTATCTCGGAAGTTTGACTTACTTCTCATCGTGACAACTTGAAGTTTGGTTATCTCAAACTCTTTTCCTTATACTCTAAAAAATTTGATTCATTCTCTCACAATTATAACTTATTGTACTTTTGACTTATTTTGATATATTTCAGTAAAATTTGACTTTTTATCTCAAAATTTTAAACTATTAATTAAGTCAGAATAAATTTCTCGGATGATTTCTCGGTGATTTTTTTTTTTTTGATCGGCCCTATCCGCCAACGGATAGCAGTAACGGTAAATTTGCGTTTCAAAATACCCCCCTCGATATCCACTTCACGCAAACGTCTTTGAAAATACTACTCCAAATGCAGTACTGTCGTACTGTAAATACTGTTCGTACATAAATATCAGCCTAACTGCTAACATTTCTGTTTACAAAATGGCAACTTTTGCAAGACAACCACTTTCCAAGGTACGTAGTTTCCGAGTCTTATTTCAGTTCGTTGAGTCACACTGTGTATCCGATGTTAACTAATTTATGTCAATTTTTCTTTCAGCTGGCCAAAAGAATAAACTCACATAAAGCAGTCCAAAGAGCGCTGAATACATCTCCAGCATGCCTGGCACAGGTGAGATCCTATGGACAGTCTGTGTAGTACATTATGTGGTGCTGGTACTACTACTGACATAAACAAGTTACTCTAAACACGTACAGACTGTGCAGACCTATACTAGGCTAGGTCCTAATTAGACCAAGCTGTTCTGCTGGTCCAATAACTCCATGCAAGGTCTAACACTCACACAGCGTAAAATTTTGTCTTTTTAGCTCAAGCCTAAGCTTGGCCAAGCCCTTTAGTTTGTAGGGAAAAACTGTTACATCATATTCCACTTGTGTGGCAACATTATTAATTTGCATAGCAAAATAGGATACAATACAGGGTAAAGTAGTCACTGAGTACAACAAATAACCATTGGCTTAGTCAAGTTACTGTAGTGTAAGTGGCAAATTATCCTCCCATGGAAGTCCTGAAGTGCCATGCATGTACCAGTAGTACATTCTATTTGCACTTTGTTACCATGTAGAATGCACATAAGATACTTAGTCACACAGCCAGCTGATTGACAAGTGAATCAAACACTATGTAAACGTTTGAAATGGAACAGTACATTTTTTTCCGGGTGGTCAGTTATTGCCACAGCCCCCCACAACAAAGTCATGTCCATGCCAGAATCAATAACATAACCAATCTAACTTTCCTGTAAAAGGAATGATAGAAATCACCTTTTCCAAGTCCCTGATTTTTTTTATGTGTTTTTGGAAGGGGGGGGGGGGCTGTAACATAGGCCATGTTGCTGAATGGAAGTGTGCATTATGCAATGCAGATATATATGTATCAAAACAAGTGAACTTTTACTGCATGTGTACATAAAAATTATGCATTCATGATTCAGAATGTAACAGCTAGGCCTACATTAGTCATTGGGAAAATCAAGACGATTGGTCACATTTGATGCTCACTTTTCCATCTCTCGGTAGGTGCCTCCTTTAAAGTATAAACCTAACTTCTAGCCAATATGCAGCATGCCCATTCTACATATTTGTTATGACTTGATAAACCTGGAATTCTAAGCAAGAAGTCTCACAAATT
Source organism: Stichopus chloronotus (assembly GCA_021234535.1). Taxonomy (NCBI): domain Eukaryota; kingdom Metazoa; phylum Echinodermata; class Holothuroidea; order Aspidochirotida; family Stichopodidae; genus Stichopus; species Stichopus chloronotus. The sequence goes on from CM037830.1 coordinate 38,299,572, forward strand.
GTAACAATGCCAACGATGAACTGATGCCGCAAGCACATGCCATTATCATTCACCTCTGGTGAAGAGGTAGTACAACTGCTGTTGATACAATTACTGTGAGAAGAATTGAATAAGTTTATGAAACTTTAAATTATCAAAGCCATGTACGGCTTTAAACACCTGAATTAATATTCCTCAAAGTCTCCTTTCTAAGTTTTACGTAATTCTTATTGCAGATGACTGTTCGAGAGTCACTAAATTCTGCAATGGAAGAAGAAATCAAACATGATCCTAAGGTTTTTCTCCTAGGGGAAGAGGTAGCACAATATGATGGTGCCTACAAAGTCACAAAAGGTCTCTACCAGACTTTTGGAGACAAGAGGGTCATTGATACACCAATCACAGAAATGGGATTTGCTGGAATTGCAGTTGGTGCAGCCATGGTGTGTTTTCTAATCAGTAGCGATGTTTTTTGCACTCTTCTCATCTTTCCTTTACTGCAGATGTGCTAGAATTTCCAGTAATTATTAATATACTCAGAACTTGATCTTCACCGGTTTAAAGTACGTTGAACGTACCGTTAATTTGTACCCCCATAGCAGTCAGTTTTCTCAGTATACCAGAAAGTTGGACAGATCCTACTTTCCTTTGTTGAAGGTCCTATGCGTGGCCGTATTTTTGCATATTGTGTCCGTTACTAGGCTTGCATTTAGCCCAGATGTACACACAGTGAGGGCTAGTTACCCTGACTCTATATAGCCCTTTATGACATTTTTTTAGTTTTGTTGTTTCTTCTGTCTTGACTTAGATTTTACTTTTAATTGCATTGTGATCTGTTTATATTCCATGTGTTTTTTTTTTTTAATGTAGTAAGTTGTAACACTGTCATCTTATCTTTCTCAATGTTGCTTTCATGAAGGTTATTTGTCTTCACCTATGTAGATTTGTAGTGTGAATCAAAGTTTCATGGAACTTGTCATGACAAACTTTTATGTGATTATATTTTTTTGTGAAGTGGCTCACCTGATTATTATGCACAAAGTTGGTATTAACTGAAGAAGATGATTGAAGCAACTTGTTTCTTTCTTTCACTTCAATCTACAGTAATTTGATGAAATTGTATTGTGTGGCACATCTGCATATTGTTTCACAAACTACATCACATAATCATGGTTGTGTATGTTACGATTTAAACAGTTTCTCACTGATTCCACTGATGAATCAATTATGCAATTGTTTGTTTGATTATGATACTCTTTTAGGACCGCAGAATTTACAGATCTGTCTGAATAATTTGCTTCTCTTCTTCTCTCGTCACTTTTTGGATCAGGCTGGACTGAGACCTATCTGTGAATTTATGACTTTCAACTTTGCTATGCAAGCTATTGACCAGATTATCAATTCTGCTGCCAAGACTTACTACATGTCAGCCGGAGATGTGAGTAATCATGACACAGGTTAATGTAAGCTTCAGGGTTTTCCCTGTGTCAAATAATTGCAATGCAAAGTTGAGGTTGTCCCTCAATCAGAGAATTGAATTGTGAACTTGTGGTTGTGCCACAAACCACTCCTCATCACTTTCCTCAAATCACTCTGAGAAATGCAATCCCTTTTACACCTAGGTGAAGAATGGGAACCTCAGGTAAATTTATATAAGTGAAGTAAAACAGGACACCTACCATGTGCCTTAATTTTCTGAGGAGTATGGTTTGCAGCACACCTGAAATATCTAAAACTCAAGACCTGCTAATCAGACAGTTAATGTAAGCTTGCGGTTGAACCTGTCCGTGTATTACTTCAGTTGTCACGTAAACCAACTTTATTCACAACATGTGAAAGTAAGAAGTGGACCAAACACTTGAAATGGCGATCGGCATATCATACAGTTCTGAGAAAAACAAAAGAATAGCTCCTGGATAAACAAGGAGCTTGATGCACCAGGTCTTGGGGCAGTGGGATATTTTTCATCCTGATTTTGGTAGACAGTTGAATATGTCACATTGAGTGGCTTCTGATTTCATTCCACCAATAACATACAGTACTGCTGTGCACTTCAAAAACAAATTGGGAATGGTGGACACTATGGTGCTTTTACTGACAGAATCAATGAGGATCTATTGTTTGTTCTTTTAATTGCCCTCCATTGATTTAATTGTGTCAGGATGGTGTTTATATACACATTTGCATTTTTCACATCTTTTGTCAGGTGAATGTACCCATTGTCTTCAGAGGTCCTAATGGTGCCTCTGCAGGTGTAGCTGCCCAACATTCACAGTGTTTTGCCGCTTGGTATGGTCACTGTCCCGGTCTCAAAGTGCTTAGCCCGTTCTCATCGGCGGACGCTAAAGGCCTTCTAAAGTCAGCTGTGCGGGATGACAATCCTGGTGAGATATTGTACAGTAAATCAATCTGCTATTATAAAATAATGACCTTCCAAATTTTGGGATATTTTGTATGCTCTGTGTGAATACATGCATAAAGTTGTCACCTTCAGTGGCTGTGTTTTCATTCTACCACTGAGTGACAGTGATGTGTACAAACACATTGTATAGATAGTCTTAAGTCAGCCATGTGGAATGGCCATCACATTGAGCTAACATACCATGCAGTTTACTCTTGGTCTGTAATTAAAGATGCTGGCTGAACAGAAAAGAAGGTTGTCATATGTATTGCAATGCATATTTTGTACATTGATACAAAATGAATCCAACAAAGAAAAAAAGGCAAATTTCTCTGTGCTTAAGCTGTATACCTTACTGTGTACTTAATATTTGAGCCATGTTTATCAGATTTTTCTCTTCTTTTTTATTTCAGTTGTATTCCTGGAAAATGAAATTCTTTATGGCCGACCTTTTGAGATGCCGGAAGAGGCATTGAAAGATGACTACCTCATCCCAATTGGCAAAGCTAAAATTGAAAAGGAAGGCTCAGACGTTACTATAGTAGCTCATAGCTTAGGAGTGCTTAGATCACTTGAAGCTGCTCAGATTCTGGCTGCCGAAGGTATCTCCGCTGAGGTGTGTTCATACAACATCCAAGATATTTGCATGCGCTGGTCACATAATAATACATATGAATTTATTGAAACAGCTTGTTTTTCAACTGACCGACCATTTGCTTGCTCTCCGCAGTTTTCTGTGTAGTTCACTTGCTGTTTCTAAACAGAAGTATTGTTTTGAGATGCAAACTACACCTGCAAAGTTTATGTACCAAATGAACTGTTTATCTGTCAATACCTTCATGTTATACATGTATTATTGATTAGTCGTTCGTGAAATACATATAATGTGGAACAAGGGATAATATATTTGATGTGTTCATCAGTATTTGCAGATTTGAAATGTTACCACCAGGCTCATAATATCCTACATGTGGGTATCTCATTTTGCAACTGTTTGAAATTGCTAATGTCATTGAAGTGAGTGTACTTAGATTTACAGTTTGTTTGAAACATGCTATGCTCTGACTTCTTCACATGTTGGAGCTATTGGTCAATGGAAATAAAGTATGTCTGAAATTTGCCAGCAAATGCAGAGTACAAACAGAGAAGTAGAACCAGCACAATAATAGATGAGAGGATCACTTTTCAAGAAGTGAATGGTTTTTTTGCAATTCTTGTTTTAAAGTCTTTACTTGTTGCTCTTACTGTCTATATCATGTTACAAAACTTTGTTGTGTGTTACTTTGTTTTGTGAAACTTTGTTTTGCGATGCAAGGCTTTTAGGAAATTTTGTTTTTTCCTTGTGAAGGTCATCAACTTGAGAACAATAAGACCGATGGACGTAGATACGATACTCCAATCAATTAAGAAGACAAACCATCTTATTACAGTGGAGGGAGGTTGGCCTCACTTTGGAGTGGGTGCAGAGATATGTGCTACCGTCATCGAAAGTAAGTGAAAGTGTTTTCTTTCAATGTTGCTATGCTAGTCCAGTGGTGGTTATGTGCCTTGTCTGTTTCACTGATGAAACAATGTGTTGATGTTATAAACCATTGTTTCTAACTAAATAATGAGATTTGAAGTGAATTCTGAGAGTGTACTTGTGCAGCCTACCTTCTGATGAACCGCAAATATACACCCAACAAGGACTTGAGTAGAAAGCAATTTCACTGACAGAAAGTCAAAAGGAACTCCCACATCCCCCCAAAGTTTTCACACTGAAAGTAAAACTAAAACTGTGCTTTCTATCAGTTAAGGGCATTTCTGTCAAAACAAATGCCAGCAAGTCAGTTCCTACATAACTTTTACAGGATGAAGTTTGTGGCTCACTTGAAAGAAAAAAAAATTAACCAGTAGAGTATTTAAAAAATCTCACGAATATTTGTTCCCTTTAACTGCTGTATTACATTGCTGTGTGTCACAAATTTGGTTTTAACATCTCTACCATGGTTGAGTAACAAAATAGTGTTGCTTTTATCACAGGTGATGCCTTTGACTATCTAGATGCCCCCGTGGTCCGAGTTTCTGGGGCAGATGTACCCATGCCTTATTCTACAGAACTGGAGGAAGCCAGCTTGCCGCAGGTCACTAACATTGTTTCATCGGTCAAAAAGACATTACATGTAGGCTCAGCTGTGCAATCTAATTGAATCTGATGTATACATATGGTTACATGGAGAAAGAAGCTGTAAAATGTTTGGAAGTACAGCAGTCTCTTTTAGAGGACTGTGATTCTTCAGAAAGGATTTTATCATCTATCCAGATTTGTCATGTACATGGGTTGAAGGTTTGTTCATGGCTTGTATCACGATTTGAAAATAGGAAAATGTTGTGGCCTTCATCGCAAGCTGCGACTTTTTTCTAAGCCCATGCATGTATCAGGTTACTATAAGTGATATTTAACTGATTGCAGCTCAGACAACAGTATATGAGTGGCTTATTCAGATGCATTGAAAATGATGATGTATACACAGATGCTCATCGTGAAGTTCAGTAGATGGTTTGACTATCAAGCATTAATATTGTTAAGTTCAGTTTTAGGTTTGTTGCTGAGGGTAATTGGGGAATTTGAAAATAGGACTATTGATAGTATCTGTGTATAAAGGTAACATATATGCTGTGACAGTTTTCAAATGTATCTGACTTCATTTAGTTGTCTAAGCAGTAACTACCCATACAATATGTGGTTGCCCTTTTCAAATATAAGTTGTCCTCCCTAAATTATGCCATTCACCCAGTTAATGGAGTTAACTTTCTCGGATGCTGTGTGACTAACACATTGCTATGTAAATTTTAACACTGTAAATTTATTTCCCAAATATCATTACTTTATGAGATGTTAAACTCTGCTATGTATAGGTAAATTGTTGGTCCAAAGGACAACTTTTGAATAAAATGTGTTCATCCTATAGAAATGTTAGGCATCTTATATAACAAGACATCTGCCAAGCTCCTTCACTGTATGATCTTGGTCACTGACAATGTATGTGATCTATCCTGAAACATTTTAATCTCCCTATCTTATGAGATTCATTTTGCATCCTGTATTTGTCAGAGAACAGTCACAAAGTGAAGTATATGTATCTTGTTTTGACCAAGAGATTTGACCAAGTGAAATTTCTGGTGATGACAGATTCTGTACCACAGATTTCAGAGATCACTGATTAGAGTCTTGTTGTATGACCACGAACACTTAAAATCCGTGGAAAGTTCCAGAATGTCTTGAATCAGATACATTCGAGCAGGCTCTCTTTTGAAGTCACAATTTGAAATGTTTATTACAGTTATCTGACTTGGACTCTGGACATTGGTATCAAACATTTGAATAGATTTTTAAATCATTAAATAAATTTGTTGCTCTTTATTTGATTCTGCTCAAAGTCAGTTGAACTGTTTTGCTTTGTTTATCACACCTGTTTGGATATATTTTATCTGAGTATCTGAGAATGCAGTTTATATTCTCAGAGAGTGCAGTTGATTCATAAGCAGTAATTGCCAGTGAGAGGTGACAGGTGAGGTGGGTATGCAGGGGATCTCCTGTGGGTTAACTGAAGTCTCTTTGACATACTACCAAAAACACGCACCAAAAAACAAACAAACAAGCAAAGAGTTGGATTATTGGTAGTCTGTGCTGTTCATATCTATTGTGACCTTATCACATCAAACATAAAGTTTAGCAATATATCTACAAAGGCAATTTTAAATTTTTGTAGTGCTCTTGAATTGCTCACTGATATTAACCTGCTCAATATTTCCTGTTCAATATTTAATTAACATTGCTCACAAATTTCACACTCTATCTACAGGCTACATGCTCATGTGCTGTTTCAAAGTTAAGGTAAATCCTCCAAAAAGTGACCCAGCAGCTATTTGGTGCAACAAAAGTGTACCATTTTGAGACTTATTTTCTAAAAAAATTTATCTTCCTAGATATCATTTTACAAATAATTGATTTTCATGCCCAATTTGGCCCCCACTGTGTGTGTTGAGCTGAAAGTCAATGGTGTTCATTGGTATGGTGTGTATGTCATTGTACATTGTTGCAGATGTTTAGTGCACTAGAGCAAGGAAATTGCAGCAATTTGTGTCGTGCCAATGGTCGTTAGCCTTGGATATTTTCCTGTACTGGATTTTGGATTGCCATTAGAGAGGACACATAGTGCCCTGGTACCTCACTCCATTCATTGTCAGTTCGCTCTTCCATTCCTGTGTCATAGCCTTCTGAGGCTATGACACAGGCTATTATAGGCAACAGGTGAGTAGGGGAAATTGCAAGGACTGAGAATCCGTAGATGGGTAAAGGCGAATCTGGCACAATTGTATCTAGAGAAACTCATTTTGGAGAACAGGCAATTGATAATATTTCTGTTACAACACACTATGATGCTATTTGAGAACACCCCATATTTACTCCTAAAACTGACCAAAGGATATGCTTGCATCCCAACCGTACACAAAAGCAGTCCATCAAACCTTTTGTCCCTGTCACATGAATGAATTTTCTGTGTACCATACCCTCTCAGCCGGCTACAAAGTCCTGAGTAATAGCATATGGTGGCATCGCTCCCAAAACCTACAGTAACTACTCGTCATGCAACCTGTAAAGCGACTCTGTCAAGTCCAAAGTTGTCGATATGGTTTTCATATGTAATCTAGTAGTACGTAGACCTACAGTTACACTGACTGTACTGTACTTAAAGCCTACCTTTTGTGCAATGCCAAAAGCTTAAGTGACAACGTAGCACTTGCACTTTGCAGTTGCACGCAGCGGAGGTACGTGGTACAGCAATCAACTTTGCATGCAATTTAAATACCGGGGAAGACGTTCTCAGAACAGATATCATGAGATGAGAATTAATTCCTGAGGTCAAAATGACGAATGGTGCGTTTCTGTGTTTTAAAATTTGGGTGATTGAAAGTTTGACCTATGGGGCTTGTGCAACCTCGTTGTGTCTGGAAATTGCCTGGTTAGGCTTAACCAATGTAACGTTGGGTGTACCGTATTCCTACCTTTATCCTTGAGACTGTTCAATAATTTGGTAAGAGTAAGATAGAGTTGACTAAATTCAGCCAGTTACAAACTTGGAATGATATATTTCCTGAATAGTGAGTTCTACGGTCACCCCATTATACTTCATTGCAGGTACATGTCCACCCTTCTGTATGCACAGCCCTTCATAAACTGATGAATTGGTGGAACCTATTCACACGGAAATTTCCGTAAGAATAAGGACACATGAAAGCACTATTCACACGGAAATGTTCGTACTAATAAGGATACTTAAGTCAAGACTTGTGGTATGGTATCAATTAAGTTTGTTGGAAGCTACTGTAACTGTAAGGTAAGAGAGCTGTCTGCTATGTGGAGTGTACAGCAGACCTACACATGCATTAAGGCAACTGTGGGCTAACACTGGTCAAAATGGACAACTCCCTGATTGAAATGTTGCTTATGCCCCATGTGGACTAACTTACATGTTACTATGGTCAAAATTGAAAAAAAAAGTCACCAGCCTCTGAAATCGATTCTTGTAAGGACTGAAGTGCGGGTGAATTACTGTGGGTGCATGCATTTAGGAAATTATGAATGCGAATTAGTGTTGACATGCACAGGTACACTGTACCGTACACGAACATGCATCAATGTACTTACATTAATGAGAGACATGGGTCTGTACAAACTTACATAGTGTAGGAACTACTGTTTTAAGTCTACTTTTGCACACGTCTCTATTTGTAGTAATTTGCACACGTCTCTGTTTGTAGTAATTTGCACACGTCTCTGTTCGTAGGAATTTAGTTGTATATGTGTTGGTGCCAGATGCACCCTATTGGAAATTGTTTACTTTATTATGTTAATTAGTTGTCTTGTCGTTATTTTGTTGGTTGTAAGTTTGCAACCAGTCTGACGTTGGATATCGCACGAGTAAGTAATAAAGCAGAGCATTTTATCAGAGCCGACTCCTATTTTTATTTCGCCTGATTCTTCCTGTTAAACGTATATCTCTTAACCCACTCTTGCCGTGTATGGACTCGCCTATCTTTGAGGACCTCGGCCCACACTACACATAGCATACAAACACACTACACATAGCATACAAACGCAACGAGCGCCCCCAATTGGTTTTCGTCGTGTGAATTGTGACTACAGATACGCTTATTTACACGTAAATTTCTGTGTGAATAGTCACAACGTAATGAATTACTTACAAAACAACCTGCTGTTGGAGTAATTGCACTAGTCTACAGTATAACAGTTGAAAATGTTAAAAACAACAATCTGATTTTGAATGCGCTATGAGTTAATCTATGGTCAATTACTTAAATAAACCTTGTGGTAACTGCTGTGGCTATTTTCAGAAATGTCGCAAATGGACTTAAAAAACTGGGAGATTAGAATATGATACTGAGAGGGTGAGAGATCTGTACATAAACAGGGAGTCTCTATTTCGAGCAAGAGAAAGAAAATGCAATGTTAAGCTACTGACTTACCCGACACAAACAAAATTAACACAGTACATCAATGACACAGGATCCAGTGGCCATTTGATTTCATTCCCACCTTTTTGTCACATAGTGCAATCACTGGTGGTTTGAACTGGTCTGCCCTGGGGGGGGGAGGGGGTGAACTGGTACGTTTTCAGGGAGAGAACTAGTAAAGAACTTGGGATGAACCAGTAATTTTGGGGATGAGCTGACTGGGGACGAATGTGCAAGGGGGAAAAGCAGCCGGTGACCTAGTAGGTTACCTCTTATACCATGCATCACTAGTGAACCGAATTCGCTTACATATCAATTTTGTCTGATTAGATGACAGATATGCTAGTAGTGTAGCACAGTAGTACAAGTACTTTATGTATCAGCAGTGAAATTGAGTGACTGAGTTTCTTTGCTCCATTGAAAATGCTTGTAACACATGTGCCCTTCTTTGAGTGCAATTAAGTAATACAGTGTACTGTGCTCTCACCCATTCAAGGGAAACTGTTTTTCAAAGTTCTACGTTCACCTTTATACATGTCTGTGAATCATCTTTCCTAATACATGGAATGTTCTTCCACCGGTACAGCTCTCTTTCTGATTGAAATTTTTCACTGGCACAATGGTGCAATTAAATGTATCGGTTTGCCATATGTTTGTTGTTATAGTACTTGTAATGCAGAAGGTGCTAGGATCAAGGTTTGTTAGGTCGTAGTGCTCACGTATGTAACATGCTGTGAGTTGATAAATCTCATTTGGATGAAACTATTGCAGGATTCTGAACAGTCTGTTGGCAATGTTGTTTTGAAGTTTGTGAAAAGTTCTCAGCTTGTATGTATGGTAAGTAATTTGTCTTGTGAATTGCATCTTAAAGAAAGGTTAACACCAGATTCTGTACATCAATGTTCTTCTAGATAAACCAAAACAGGTGACGGAAAGTTGTTGCAGTCCTCCGCTGATTTTGTTGAGATCTTTTTTTTACATTAAATCATATATATTTCAATTTTTCTTGAACACAGTGTACTCCTTTGATGGACTTATCATATTTGCTCTGCTCGTAATCTGCACATGTGCCTACCTGAGAAGAGTCCCTCGTCTTAAAAAGTGGCTTCTTTCTGAAAAGAAGGGATTTTTTGGAATATTTTATAAAGGTAACTGATGAAGTGAGGGATGTTTGCTCATTGTTGAGTCTGTGTTGAATAACTTAAGTAACAAACAAGTGTAAGTATTATCAGATAATGTCATCCATTTGAGTGCTATATAGATACATGAAATAGTGGTGCCTTCATGGTAAATATTCCAAACAGCCCAAAATCTTAACGCATGGACCAAGTTTATTTGATGTCTCCATTGTTGGGATATGGTATATAGGTTCCTCAGAGGTAATCACTGGCCAAAGGTATTTACGAAGGAAACTATTCAACTGAAGTTTTGTTTTGTTCACACATTAAAATATTTATATGAAGTAGATTTACATCTGAAGTTGAGATGTGTAAGTATATACTTTAGGTTACCAAGTATTAATAATCATGAACAACAGACTTTTCAAACAGTTATCAGTATAATAACCTTACAAGATGTCAGTATGGTGCTGACATTCAATAGACTTACCCACGTTGTCTGTTAAATATCTCTTTTAATTAAATTTTACAACTTTTTCTTTATTGGAAGAATGTTGTGTTAATATAAAGTACTATATGTATGAAAAGCAATCTTCTTTTGCTGGCTGGGCAATGCTAGCTGCTTTGCTCTAAATAATTTGCAGTATCCTTCACTTACATTACATGTATGCCTTCCTCTGTCAGCCTTATTTATGGCACTATGTTCTTCAATTCAGCATCTGTTATAGGTACAAGACTTCATCTTCCAGTGGCCATAGCCTGTGTTGCAATGGGAATCTACATACTTTTCTTAAAGTGAGAAAAATGAGGAACTCAGGTCTGTGGAAGTAGTGGCATTACTGCCCATCTTTGAAAGGCAGTGCTAAGATGCTTCTAGTGGGTGAATTTTGGACTGAGACCCACTTGCCATGTGTGAGCCTAGTAATGAGGTGAAATACCTGCCGATATTTGTGAGGACGTATCACTGATAAACTGTGCACCGCCACACTGGAAGGAACTTATTCAACAAAGTCAGTCTTGTAATCACTTGATCTTGCATAATAAGACAGTGACACACTAAAAAATGTTTCATAAATTAAATGATAATGACAGGCCATCAAATGCACATGTACAGGTTAAAGATTGCAAAAAGGTCTGTTCTGTTGGCCCCAAAGTTAGCATGCTAGTTTCATATAAAACTCTAATCTGTAGGTAACTGATAGTGATACACTGGGGTTCAGATTTTGAAGCTGGTGCAAACACTGCTGTTGATGCAACATGCTAACTGTGGGGAACACATAGACCTTGTAAAAAATGTACAAATAACTCTCATGTGCAACTTAAGAATGTATGGAAAGTGTTTCACATACGGTAAAAGGACACCTTGGATTAATATAAATGAGTGTGTGTTAATGCAAATGTGCTTGATTAGATACCAACAACATGTCCCAGATATCTATGTGCTGTAAATCTTGTGTGTATGGGAAGTAATGCCATGAGCAGGACTCAGAATAGGCTTTAAAAAGGGCACAGCAAAAATGAAAAATGTCACTGACAGCTTTGACCCCACAGGGTACCATTGATAGATTGACCACATGTGTAGACCCTCAAACTTGCTGCAAAACTTGACAAAAATCAGGGTTTTTTTTGCAACAGTAGGAAAATAGAATAAACAAATTTGTGTCAAAGTTTGCATCTTTTGGAATAGAATCAGGGACATTGGCAAACACAGGAGGTATGACATCTTTTGCCATCTGTGCTGTCAGTTATTTCAAGCCCTGGCTATAATTATAAATGATTTAGACTATTAGATTGTTGGAGAAAATGTGTTACTGCCAAATACACAAAACGGTCGCACTGTTACATATTAAAGGGATGTACTGTACATTTAAGGGCTTTAGGCCAAATGGAGAATATCTATATTGTTGGATTGGCCTTTGTAGGATTTTGCCATATTCTCTTTTGTGCAAGTCTTCTACAGGATACCAAAATCTTGGTATTCTTTTCAAAACCTATCCAATGATTTCTGCCTCTTTATGTAACTTCTTTGGATACTCAGAAGTTTCCTCATAATGACGTATTTTGGACTCTTGTAAAAGGTCTAATTATGTAAGTACTCTTTCAGTGCATTTTGTAAATACAGGCTATTTTGAATCTTAAAGCAACGAACTGTAATACTTAGATGTCACTTAACATATGCTCATTTTCTCAGTGGGACAATTTGACAATTTTCATCCATAAAGACTAATAACATAAGTATAGGGTATATACGTAGAGGATTGAACTGTGCAGTTTGGCTGTTTTCATGTTAAAATCATATAACTGCATAGCATGTAATACAATTGTGTTAAATTTTATACACTTTATATACTGATTGTGCTACATGTAAGTACTTACATGTTCCTCAAGATTAATGTTACCAACTCTAGTAACCTAGTTGTCTGTATATTGACCCTTTACTGGCAGCTGAAAGAGTTCTATATCTGTGTTTGCTTGAAAGTTGTAACTTTAGTAGTTACAGCATTTTATTTGCTTTCATTCTGGTTCTGTTCAACTTTAAAAGTTATTCTCGACTTTTATCATTGCATGAGGTACCACAACTTCAATGTCAAGAAGAACTTTTTGCAATGTCATTTACTTTTTTGAGAGCTTTAACCATATAAAGTGAAAACACTTTACACCCTTCTCAGTATCCTGATGGGCCCTCAATTTAACAAGTGCTTTTCTCAGTTGAAAGGGACCTTCTAATATTTGTGTGGGACATCTTATTCCTCTTGAAAATCCAACCACTTGTGACATTTTGTTTTTTCTTTAAATTTTGAGGTTCAACAGAATTTTTTTTTAGTTTGTTGCTAATTGCATATCCGTTCACATACAGACTTAATCACAAGAGGCTTACAGTGAGCACTGATTCAGAAGCACTAAAAGAGGAATATCAGATAGATCATGGCATAGTATTTCCCACTTTCATGTTGAAGTACCCTAAATTGTAAAAGTTGGCAAACTTTGCAATTGTCACTTCTTGGTCAGCTGGTTTACATTTTGTTACACTTTCTTGGAAAAGCATAAAGCTAAGATATGGAAAGTGTCCCAAGAATCAAGTGCAGAATACACAGAAGATAGGGAAAGTTTGATATAGATTGTGAAAGTATCATTTAATTGTCAGTGTGGAATTAATTTACTTTACTTGCCTGCTGAAATAAGAAATGGAAAAACACCTTCCAGATTGATTGTTTGGGCTTTAAAGATGACAGAAAATTTCTATTAATAGGCATAGCTGTGTGTACTGTCTTAGCTTAATCATGTAAATGATGTCCTATTGAGAAGTTATTTCTATCAGGTTATCATCTCGTTCGACTGGTTCACAACTCAAAACAACAAAACTGTATTCTCTGAGAAAACACATGCAGTGCACAGTTTGCCCACTTGCAATTAAAGTTTGTCTAAAGTGGTAAAAGTGACGTACCTACCTTGTCTTGATGTGTGAGTCAAATCTAGCAAGTCAGGCACATGAGTATCAAGTTTCTGTTTACCATAAAAAGCAGTAAGGATACTTTCATGAGGAGATTGCCAGTCCTTCCATGAAGTTTGGCTGTTGCGTCAACTTTTAATGTCTTTTTGAGTATTTAGAACTTTATTTTTCTACCACTGCTTATGTAAGATTTCCTGCCTAAGTTTTCATTACATAATTACACAGATGCTTGGTTTCTATGGCTATCTTTGACTGTCTGGAGTTGGACCATCCGAATCAGTTTTTGAGACCTATGTATTCCTTTATGGAGTCTTTTTAGGTCTTTTGTGACTGCCCTTTTTGATGATGGCCAAAAATCCTTGTTTGTTATCATGTTTGGGTTATAGGCTCATGTACGTCAGTCTGAAAGATGTTTAAAAGCAAAACACCTGTTTAATATCCAACAATGGGCCTCCAATCATGCCATCCTACACTGGGCACCCAATATTGACATTGCAGAGTTAAAGAATTGTAAGAGAGGAACCACTGGATGGTGTCAGCTGCAAGACATGTTTCTTTACGTAATTCTGGAATTCAACATTTACTTAAATACCTGTCTAGCGTTGTACTTTCTTAATTTTTTAAACAACATTTAAAGATGAAAAGAGAGGTCTATTTCATTCCATTCTATATTATTTATATATTTTTTCCTTCTAGAACTAAAAAATGGTTCATCCAGCAGAAATAAAACTTGTTATTAAAAAAATTTTCTTGTGTCAACAGTTCCACTTTTTTTTTTGGTTTTGTTTTGGGTTTCTTCTTTTCAGATTGAAGACTCTGCCTTGTACTCTGCACTTGATAAGCTAACTTTGATTATGAAGTAGTGGGATTGATATGGAACATATACTAACTTTGATAGTAATTTGTATTTATCTTGCATTGTAATTTTGAAGCTTGTAGCAGTGATTCACTTGTGACGTGCTTGAGCTTCTTCAATCATTGCCATCAAATCTAAAATTTTCAATCCTGTACTCTTTCTTGAATGTCCAGTCCAAAACCTCTTTACAAATTAAATGTATATGCTCAAAGAGGTTGTCACATGCTCACAGGCTCATGATAAATCACCTCTGAAGTGATGGAATGACCAAAATTCCATGTTTTTCACATGCTATAGTTGAAGCCAATGCTAACAGTCAGCCCATGTAGGCTATTACTTCAGCAATGCATTGTAATCTACTAAGTTAACTGTACAGAAGTGAGGTTATACTAAAACCAACAATCCTTCACAAGTTGATCAAAAGGCTAATGCACTGACATACTGCACCCACAATTTTCACCAAGATTGCCAGTACCTGTTTTGATGACTTTGCACTGAGGATTTGACCATGGTGACCTAAACATTCAAACCTGCATTGAACATGCACTGAGGTTTTATATACTGGCTGGTACACATGGAGAGGGCTTGCATAGCAACCAAACACTAAATACTTGCAACAAACATGCTGACAAGGGAGGTGTAAGGGGGGGGGGGGGAGGTGGGTGCTGGGTTGCTTGTATGTTGATGTGGGGTCAATATTAACCGGCGTTTTCCTCATTCTGCAATATGGGCATACTTTATCTGTACTGTAATACACAGACATTGACATCTATGACTGTATTAGGTGAAAACCAGTGCTAGGTATATTCGTCCGCTTGCTGTCAACTTTAATTGGGAAATCTGAGGCATTATCTTAGCTACCTTAACTTTCACTTCAGAGGTGGCTATAAGCCAGGTTGTCCTTTGACTCCAAGGTTTCCAGAGAAATAGATAAACAAGAATGACGTCACAGAACAATAAGGGAAGCCACAACTTTATGAAAAAATGCATTCTAATGAAACCATGTATCACAAACAGCTTAACATTGAAATGCAGTTTTCCCTAAAAATTATCAGGTTATCTAAACAGATTAAATGACTGCATTTACTTCTGTTTATTCCAAAGATGTAGTTAGATAATGAAGAAATTTTTGGGCAGTACATGCATTTCATACAGCCAATGATGAAGGCAGTGCTGTTTTGCCTTACTGCGTAAGATGCCCCTCTATTATTGTGCAGCTTCATTTGTTGTGTGTCTGTGAGCAGTTACAGCGATGTCATTCTAGTTTCTATACTTCTATGGAAGGCCTATAGAAATCAAACTTAACGTTGATCTTAACTTTTTGTGGAGCAGGACTCCAATCATACTCTGCCAATTAGGCACAGTAATCAGGCATCTCACAGCTACAGTCCATGGGCAACTTAGTACAGTGTAGGAATGATATGCTGAGTTCATGGTTCTTGCGACTCCAAACTGTAGCATTCCCAGCCATTTGACCACATTTGGAAGGCTAGCAGCTTATCTAACCATAACATACAAGGTAATGCTTGCACTTTGAGGATATTACCAGTGGACATATAACAAAGCAAATTTTTATCTGCATAGGAGAAAACAATACCAGACCAATAAACAAAATGACAAAATTAATGCATAAACCACTCTATATTACAAATGAATTTCAAAGTCTATATATTTTTGACCTTAGCTTTACATTGGCCCTTAATTGTACCTCAAATTGTGTCAATATGACAATAATATAAAGCCTATTAAAATGTCCCTTTCACTTAGTGCCAAAAGTAACTGATTTAGGTGGTTACAAGTAGTAAAGTTTCCAAAACTCTTTCAAACTAAAGATGCCACAATTAGCATGTAAAAACAATCACAGTCTATAAGGACAGCGATGATTGACCCAGTTCAGCAGGCTACAAATAACAGAGTTGCACAAAATGAGATGTGTTGTTTGTAGCAACCTATGACAACCTAGGCTACCTCCACGACACTTGTTCCTACACTAGTATTCTTGTTCGAGTACACTTTCACTTAACTACCACCGAAAGGGTGGCCTGACGCCACCAATTCTGAGCATGTGGTCCCATTCCTCCTCTATGGTAAACGATTAGAGATGTCCATTTAGTTACATCATCATCCCAAGACCATTTTGGTTTCAGTTTTTTAAGTACAAACCTTCACACATGCAAGGAACATATCAAAATTAAAATTTGAAACAAACTTTTTTAAAACCTTAAAAACTGACTTTTCACGAAACATATATGGACATCAATCAGTGCTGTTTGACAGTGCTGTTACAGATCTACTACTACTTCAAATATCAAAGTGATCAAACTTGATACAGGTACTCCAAGTGTTACTAAAAAAAAAAAAAAACTCAGAAAAAGCATACCATAATTCTTTGTTAATGTAATTTCAATAACACATGTTGCGTGACAAACACAAGTCTATTGATCCGTTTTCATCAACGAAACATTTTCTCTGTCAGGGTTGAAGGTCATTAATGGAGTTAAGCTATGCACATTGTTCCGTTACCTCTTTGAATTTTGGGTTCCTGTTTACCTCATACAGCCTCATACCGACTATCAGAAACGATTTCATGAATTAAGCACCAAATGGTTTGAAACATCTTGATATAAGCACATTAATATATTTTCAAAAACAATTGTTGAAGATGAGTATCAAGAACTAATTGAAATAAAAGGCAAAAGGAAAAAATATGCAAATAATCACTATGAACAATCAGGAATGCCACACTTCCCTACTTGTACGACAGAAGCGTACATTTGATCACTCATAGTAACAGTGGTAAAAGTAACACTAAGATCCTACATTAAACAAAATGTTTATTACCCATTCTCTACATGGCATTCCCTATCTTTTGGATGAACCAAAACAAAACACAAATTATATCCTGCATAACAATATTGCTCGGTATACCTCCCCGTTCCTTTGGCTCTTAATATAATTTCAAAATGAATATGCACCTTCTCAACGACTTACTTGGAATGAATTCTATCTAGCTGGATAAATGCTGCGGGAAGAATATAGGACAGTATAACAATTGTTTGCAAATATAATGCTATAGTAACTTGCACAAAAGCTGTTTTGATGTCTATACCATGAGTTTTGAAGGAGTCTTAGAAACTATATTTCTCATCATAAATCAAGGTGGAACCTTGTCTTTGAATTCTAAGTTGGTGACAAATTCCCGAATGATGTATACAGTGTTAGGATGTGAAAGGATCAATGGTGACTGAAAAACACCACAAAAATGAGGGGGAAAAAAATGACACAATTACAATAACATTATGTACAAACTGAAAATGTATCTTTAATACAAAGTACAAATGATCAAAGGTATAATAGTTCTAGAAAAGCTGTCTATCTGAATCGACAACATCATTAGATTTTCGTTTTTCACTAAAATTATACCGGGATAAAGGTTTTATTCAATCATTAAAATGAAATCACGTTGCAAACACTATATTAAAACCAAACAGGCTTAATGGACAAATAAACAAAAGGATTAAAAATATGTAAAGGAGCGCTATGGCTATAAAAAAAAGTGATACAGTAACCTCCATTGTACGATGCAAGGCTTATCTCCAAGAAATTTAAACCATACTGAGAAAAAACATTTCCTGAAAATACATCTAGAAAATATAAACGATGGTGTAAATTACTTGAAATATTTCCACAATGGACGTTTTCAGTAATCATTCAAAACAAACCTTTTTTCCTTCTCATTGATGACATTATTTTGTACTTTCTTAGCATTGTTTCTCCTCTGTCTGGTATATACTCAAAGCCAACACTCACAGACAGAAATATTACACTTTTGAAAACCAATTAATGCATAAGAGTGAGAGATAATCGATAAAAATTTAACATTCAACATGGGATTATTTATCAATGTTTGTGCTGCTTGAAGAAGAAAAACACTACAATGCTTTTTCATTTCAGCCAAGAGAATAGTGTATGCCATTCACTTCACTATCAGAAATAGTATTTCTAATTCCTTTTAACTAATACATTAAAAACACTCAGTTTTGCTTTAAAGGAAGGAGATGAGGTAGGAAATCTACAAAGAAGAATCAAAGAATGTATAATAACTCTGCAAATTTTCAGTTTAAGGAATGAAATTCAATCCTTAGCAGATGCCCATCAGGTAGTGTGGGTGCGGTATGAGGGTTGAGCCAAACGTGTCAAAGTCTATGCTACCTGTAACATTCTCAATTTTTGCCTTCAAGTTTATTACAAATATTTCAACTTGAACATATAACACGCAACTGCACAGGCAAGCACAAACTGTACCAACATGACTGCTGCACAAGAACCCCTGAGGACGAGCGATGTCTCATCGGGTCTAAGCCACATTGGGTAAAAATCAGATCATAGGTTAAGGAGCTTAATGGCCTGACTGTAGCACTGATCTCCTGTATAACCAGCACACATGTGCCTCCATATTGATGTTCTACAACTGTAGTATTGTGCTTGGTGCAGTGTGCATATGGCCCTCAAGGCTTGGCTCTTAATAGCTTAATGAAGCTTGCAAATGAAGTACCAATTTTCTCAACCTTCTATGGAACTCTTTCATTTTAATTGATATACTTTTTCTTGATCGGGTGATAACTATGTCCATAAATCCTTCAGCTGCTTTGAAAAGTCCATATGCTTCACTAAAAGCAACATTAAACAAACATCAAATGTAAAGACATTTTAGCTTTTGGCTTAATACGTTCATAGAAATGGATACAAGCAAGATTTACCCCCTACAGGTATTTCATTAAACAGTTATTACCTTTATATCTGATGCTCATGCTGTATTCTTATTTTATTCGTTCAGCTGGCATATTACCTTGGTTCAAATAAACACACCATACAAAAACTGCAAGAAGTAAAAGAACAATCTGAGATACAAGGCAGGTTTTATCTTTTATCTCTCTTCTTCATTTTGTGCTAAAAGATCAATCTGGTAAAATAATGTACACATTATTTTTAAATGATGTTTGAAGTACTGTAAGTAATAAACAATCATTCACTCTGGCTGACATGGTACATTTGAAAATGCTCATTTAAACTAATTTTTGTGATTAAAATTACATAAAAAAATTTCTGAGTGTGGCACGATAAAGTTTATCTGGGGGTGATATCACGTACGTTACAAATGACAGAAGTTAAATCAAGGATGCCTGCAAACTCTTTACTGATATGCATTCCAAATATGGAGGAACGACAGAGACAGGAATTGAGGGGTTAATGGTACACCATCTTGAATATAGTGAAAGTCATTTTCAAAAGTTACATAAGTTGCTGACACTTATACCACCAGTTAACAGCAAAAAATTCAGAAATGAATTTACATAAATGCTGAGGTTTGCAACATAAAATCTGATTGAGCGATCTAGCAGACAAATTGAATCTGTCAATTTGAGGTGTTTTATAGTTGGTAATTAACTCATTGAATTGATGCTTACAAATATGTTGTTAACTGTGAGTTACATGAGATATACAGCAGCAGTTTGTATTGTTTCAGAAATGACTTGGACAGAGAGTCTGAGTTATGGAAAAAAAAAAGAAGGAAATACTGCGTATGTAAGAATACATTACAAACTAAATGAAAGGAAATACCATAAAAAGAAACAGAGGGGGGAAAATTTACCAAGAGATTGCTGATTTGACAAATGATCCATATTTGGTAATTTACTCGTAGGTTCCATGTCAGAGAAGGTAGTGTACACCTGTGTTTAACATAGTGTTAGTAGGCTGATGTGGATTTCATTACAAGAACATTTTGGATGATTTGTCACTTTGGTCAGGTGTGACTTGGTCATGTGACATGGCCATGTTACATCTGTCATGAACTGTGACACTGAAGCAATACACCAAACCAGTAAAAAAAAGTAACATGATTAGAACCCAGTGCTTAAAAAACTTTTTATACATTGCGTTAGGTACATACTAAACAGAACACTTATTTATCCTGTGAACAACCTTCAAAAAGTCCGACAAACATTCACCTTGAAAAGACCTTATTGATTTGGTTTCTTCCTAATGGTCAAAAATTTGCGATGTATGTGATATTTTATCAAATCATGATGAATCTACAATGTTATCAATCTATTTATGTTACAAAAGATAAGCTGGCATAAACATCTGATCATCAGCATTTTACAATTGTTTCTACTAATTTTTGCACATTTTCAGGCAGGTTCATGCATGAGCCTACAAGATGCTGCATGGTAAAGTATGATATTCTTGTAATACAACTGACAGTATGTATTATCACACTATGGACATTAACTGTTACTATTTAAGAGATACCATACACTGCATCACAACCTTTATCCTTTCATAGTTATCAAAAAGGATCAAACTTTGTGAATAATTCCACGAGAATGAAGAAAATGATTGACTATTTTGAATCTGATGTAAGAGATTGCAGCTCTGATTTTTTGAGATATTGCTATGAACTCATATTAATCAGTTAAAACATTTGGAACTCAATCAATTACCTGCCAGTTATTAAATTATCACCAATCATAATACTTTTTCTTTTATGACAAACCATCATACGTTTGTAACACCAAACAAGTATCGGCCATCTGCCAGTTTCACTAATGCACAATAGCAATGATGAAAGGTCAGACAAATATTGTTAAAAAAAAAAAAAAAAATTCCAGGCCTACTTGGATATTTCTCTTCATTCCCATATGAACATTACTGCCAGCTGATCCAGTGAAGGATCCGTGTATGAATAAAACATTGTCCATAGCATTGACAGCAAAGTGAAAGGAGACATGTCTTCTTCATCTCACTGTTACAAAATGAATGATGTTCACACCTTTGAGAAGAAACTGACAACTCTCAACCATGACAGGTGCTGCTACCCCCCTTAGGGATGCAGTGTCAACCGTTTTCTCTGGCAACAATACGACCTTTGAACTGAAAGCCCAGCTTATTAAACAGCAGAATACAGAGGAATAGCAAAGACAAAAGTTTTCCACTGAAGGCTTTTAATCTCTGCTAAACTCTTGCAGAACATTTGTCATTCTGCACTCTTTTGGGGACCTTGAAATGCAAAAGTTGTACTGCGTCAATCTAATGATATTTCTTAAAAAATTAAAAACTCCAAAATTAAAATTCAAAATTTCAGTGTCTATTGATACCTGTCAAAACAGGTACTGATATCAGACCATTGATTGTTATGAGAAACAAATTGGTCTTTACTGGTGTTTTTTTCCCCCTCATGATTCTAGAACACTAACCCATGAGGAAGAGAACAGATGTCTTCTGGGAATCTTAATTTGCAATGCCTTGATAAATTTTGTTGTTTGTTCAATGGAGAGAAATGTGTGGCAACAAGACCCTGCAAATTTATACCAAGACATCAGAGACTTTTTACTTTACTTTAAAAAGATCTTGGATGGAACAATGATTAACTGTCTGAAGTAAAATACATCTCCCATGATTTAAAGAATTGATGTTTGAAGGTACTGGATTACATGTCACAATCCTTGCCCCATACTTCAAGAAACAGTTGCTTCCATTCTCCTCTCGTGGAACAGACACCACCCAGAGATAAAAGCATACCATATCATCTACATGCTGATGGCCATCTGCATCCTTTGTGACTGCAGAATCCACAGAAATCTCCCAGTGGTTCTTCTATAAAAAGTAAATCCTCATGCCCCATATTTTTTTTTCATTTGTTTTTCTCTTTAAAAAAAAAAAAACTTGTAACAAGCTCTCTAGAGTGAGGTAGGGCATCGAAGTCTGATTAGGAGTATGCAAAAGGCTTATGTATTGTTTCTGTCTTCCAAACTGATAGATAATAATATACAATGACACCTTTACGGCGATGATGTACTCCTTCTTTCCTGAATTATTGGTTAATTCTCAAAGCGATGAGGACCGTTGGCTTCACTCGATAAACACATCACCGTGGAGAATTCAGCCAGCAGAGCGTGCCCACTAGGACTGTACCTTTCAACAACACCGGGGATGGAAACCGTGTTTTGCGTTGGTCTTGATTTGAAGCTCATTGAAACTTTGCGGAAACAAATGAAACAGCCAGTATTTCAGAAAGGAGTACATCAGCTTTCAAGGTGTCTTTAATTCTGGGCTATCTAACAGCAACAAAAGAGACATTTTTGACTTTTGTTGAAGTTTTCTTTACATTACAAAGCATACTGAGACCTTGAACCACTGAGGAGTTTTTTGCTTCTAGGAGTCTGGCATTCTTCCATTCTACTTGTAACATCCACTGGCGGTTCTAACTTCCTCCCTTCTGCTTGCGCCGTTGCAGCAGCGGGTTGTTGGCAACTCCAACCTCCTTCATCCTGATGCCATCATAGTTCACCCTCATGTTTGTGAGGGCTTTCGACAGCTCATCCTGTGGGACAGTGCAACAAATTAAGTCAATTACTCCACACAAATTTGTTTTTTTTTAATCAAGATACACAATAAACCCAAATTTCCTGCCTGTATTTACTAATGTTGGTGAAATACCCAACTTCAAGACAAATATTCAAGCAGCCAATGCCCAAAGATCAGGAAATGGGTTGTTTCTTTCCTTGACTTTCGTAAGCTTACGCTCAACCTGCAATGTTATTACATTCTGCAAATATTACAGCCCTCTTTAGGCCCCATCTGAGAACAATCTCCAACTTTTCCCAATGGCTATCTGGACTTAATGTGTGCTTTAAATAGTCTGCTGAATTGCTTATTTTGTTTTTCTCTTTTATCATGAATGTCCCTTTTGTGGCACCACCGTAACTAACCTCTCCTGAAAATAATCTGTTTTTCAGCCTAATTTCGAGAGAAACATTCATGTCCTGTTAACTCATTCACAATTTTGGGAACTGACGATGTTTTTAAAGAGGGATAAGATGACACATCAAAAAGCAAAATATAAGAAAATCTTAGGCTGTAGCACTTGTAATATGCACCCGCCTCCAGTGACGTACATTTTCATTTAAAAATAACATCAATGAACATGTATTTGCTTACATTGACGTCCTCCCATTGGTCTCCTTCCTCCCGCAGAACGCTGACAGAGTGTAAAGGCGTATTTGGAACTTGATCATATTGCTGAGGGGAAATGATCAAAGAAAAGAAGACAGGACAAATGTTATACATAGAACACCGTAAAAATAGAACAGCAACTGACATAAGTCTTACAAAAAAGCACACATTGGCCTGATTTCCTCCACTGAATTGAGATATCCAGGTATTAAGAACTTGTCTCGTTTATTTCAAGACAAGTCATCATTTTCTCAGATAAAACTGCAGTCTTTGCAAATAACTGGAGACGATATTCTTGTTGACTTAGAGATACATTAAATGTATAAGGTAATATGTTGCTACTAAATCTGCAACCAGTTTTTCTTTTTTTATAGTTTATGTATTAGGTGAAGACGGAAGTTGAAAGATCGCTAGACAAGACAAAAATAAAATATAGAGAGGGGCCCAACAAAGCTACAGATAAAGTTCTTTACCAATTTGAATTCTGCCACCCATTTTTGGCATTCTGAACACTGGCAATACAACTTGACCAAGCTTTGAAGTAGAATATCTGAGAAAAACATTGATCATGGTTCTTACTTTGACCCAAGCATGATTCATAAACTCTGTGATTGTGAGTCTTTCAGATGGTGCTGTCTTTAACAGCTGACTGATCAACTGCTTGGCTTCCTTGGACACTTCGTTCCACTCTGGGCTCGGAAACTCATACTGACCGTTGCGGATTCTCTTTTTCATTCCGGGAGAAATGGCAAAACCATGGTTGCTATAGAAGGGTGGAAAGCCACATAACCTGAAGAACAAAGTGAGGCCATTCCTTAAATCAATGCCATAGATTGACTCTACATAAGGTTATCAGTGATTGGTGGAATGGTAGTTACAATGGGCAGTGAAAGATATCAGTGATCAATGGTTTGACTTCCCATCAGACAAACACACAAACTTTATACAAACATACAAAAATATCAAACACACACCACATAACTACGTGTCTTTCCCCAACACTGAAGCCACTGCTATTAGTGGCTGATTTTGCTTACTTATCCAGGATAAAAAATGATATCAGTTTACCTGCACATGATTAAAGTTAGGCTGCAATAGCTACATAAAACATGAGAGTGCTAGTTAGCTGCCCATTCTTTGCAAATAATAATTACAAACGATCAAATTTTGCTACATAGTTACATTTTAAAATCACCCTCAATCTGAAAGTTATATGCTTATCAACTCTTCACTGTTGTTCTGACAGTAACGGCTAATTTCACCTCTGCTGGAGCAAAGTTTAGAATACTTTCCTCCATGGCTATTTCTTCATTAGTCATTCAAGATATGTCTTAAATCTCTGTACCTTAATGTCTGTTACGTGACAAGCTTTAATGACTACTTCTGTTTCAGCAATGTCTGCCGAGCTCTGTTCATGATTTCTGGAGGCTCACAAAAAGCTATGGCAGTGAGTGTGCAAGTGTGTGTATCAACAGAGAGGCCAGTGCTCAGGCAGATTATGTGATTGACTATAATTACAAACAAACTGTGGTCAGGACATATCATATCAGATGAAGGCTGAACTGACAGGATCGGATACACAAATCTGGGTATTAGTTTCTCAATGTTCAAGGCAGTACTTGAGAGATTTCAAAGTAATGTCCACTCCTAATGTCCTAACATTCATTTTTAATTAAAACTGTTCAAAATTTGATACCTTGATTCAGAAATTTGCAAGGCTATAGTTTAACTGAGGCAGTACTCTCCCTAAAACCAAATTAGACTACAATGATGACCACTGTACACATTAACTGTGGGTACTATTATTGAAATATTTTATTTGCATCAAATGATAGCAACCTACACTAAAAAACTGTTTATCTCTCTTGCTAACCTACTTTCAAATGATCTGCATTATTGTTCCAAGGCACAATATGCATTTATCTGTTGTTGAAATCATACATCTATCCTGTTTGATGTAAGTGTTTAATACTCTCCAAAGGGAGTGTTACAAAGCATGATTAGGATAACACATAGGCTAGTTTAGTAAACCCTGACTGAGTCCACATCCTGACAGGCTTGATAACATATTTCAGTGAAACATTCCAGTTATAGAACCATTGTTATCAGGGTCAACACGACAGATCTTTACTGTAAAGAGTTTACGTATTGCTATGGGAGAGATAAAAGTCAGCAAATCTGTAACTCACAGAATATACATGATGACACCTAACGACCACATATCACATGACTTGTCGTATTTCTCTGGACCCAAGACTTCTGGTGCTGTTAGGAAAGAAGGTAAAAAAGACACAAAATAATAAAAACTGGGGCGATGCATTGAGAGGCAGGAGTGGTTATAAAATCGTGATTAATTTAATGAATCTAACACAGTACTCATGTTGAGGAAGTATAACAAACATGGCTAGAATAATGATCCCTATCATACCAGAACAAACTAAGATGTGATAAACAATACATTTACTATGATAGCTATTGACCAAATATGACCATGCACTAATACCAGGACTCGAAATGACTGACAGCATCGATATGCATGGCTATCGAGCCCTTACTGGTGGCCAAGGTGTCCCCTCAGTAAAAGTCCTACGAAATTAAAATACACGTTTTACTTGCTGATTCTGGCAGTGCCCTCTTCAAGCTTATTTCGAGCCCTGTGATACACTTCTTTCATTCAGCATGATATATCAACATTCAATTTGACACCAGTGACACCAAATGATTCTTTATCTTCTTCAAAAGTGCTATGTTTCTGACACTGAATACTAGCCAAAGAACCTGTTTACTATCTTTACACATATTTACAAGGTTTTCACGACATGACTCTCTCCTAACCCAGAAATGACCTTTGACACCATTATGAAAACGGCAAACTTTGTGGCACTAAGTTATGCTACAGCAGCATACCACTCGTGAGATTATCCTTAGACTCACTGAGTTAAAAAGACCTGGACTCTCTGAATACAGTTACGGAAGAACATTATTTTAGAGACTATACTTAGTTACAAAAGTGAAAATGAAAGTAGAGTGCCCATTATAATAGATAATGATAACATGAAAACAAAGACCTCAGAGAACTATTATACACAACCAGTATGAGCTTGTGACAAATAGTCCTATGAATGCACAAAAAAAAAATCCATTATGATACACATTTCAATTTAAAGTTGTATTTCTTTGGTGTCAGGGACAAATTTTCCTTCATGTAACAATAGTTTTTCTACTCCCTCTGTTTATATGTATTCAAGATGAGCATGAACACGATAAAACAATCCGATGGGTTGATGCCACGTTGATGTTCATTGCAAACGTTGATTGCATAAAAATACTACACTATGTAGTATGTGATACAATACTTTGTAGTATGTCTATGAAGTACTGTAAGCTTCAGTGTGAGTTATTGCTGTAGCGAAGCATTTGCTTTTTGCTTTTTTTGCTTTTACTTTTCATGTTTCATTTTTCAAGTCTCATGATAAAGTCATAACAATATACACCAAACTGACATACTGATTTATTTAGTTTCTAACGAACATATCTCTAATCTACTCAGCATTTCATCTTCAAATGATTCACTATAACCTTAAAAATCTGCAATATATTCTGTTTTACAGAGGATTTTTGGAAGTTTGGAGGTTTATGTCAGCATGTGATTCATACAAAATTAGCACAATTGTCAGACAACAACAGTCTCACTATTTTTGATGTGTTGTTCTAATAGCAAATATCTTAGTATGAGCAAGTCCTGTCAAAAACAAGAACAAACATCTGCAGGTCTGGTGAAAAGTCACCAATTTTGTGACAAAAAGCAGTTTCAAATTTTGCTTTAAGAAAATGGCTGAACCGAGGGGATCTAACAAGGAAACAAGCTGGACTCACCGACATAGTAAGGAGTATAACATGGAGTGTTCAGATTGGTGGTTGTTGTCTCCTTGGCAAACCCAAAATCTGTGAGTTTGAGGATTGAGTTTGGAGTTTTGTCCCTGTAGAGGAGATTCTCTGGTTTGAGATCTCTGTGTGCTATATTCATGCAATGGAGATGCTGAATTGCAAGACCTATACAACGAATAACTTCTGCAGCCTCTACGATGAAAACAGAAGAAAAAGAAAATAGAAAATTTCATATTGCCACCAAGAGATCAGAACAACTTAATGTGCACTGGTCAACCATACACTAACTCATTAATTAATAACGCAATCTTGAATGCAAATGTAATTGATGAATTAGTTAACAGTTCTGCAGATTAATGTAACAGGGATTACCAGCACTATCATAATTGTAATAAAAGGAAAATGAAGTTCTAAATGCAGCACCGTAGACAATAAACACAAGCAAATAAAACTTAACAAACAACAGACAGTAAACAATAAACACAAGCAAATAAAACTTAACAAACAACAGACAGTAAACAATAAACACAAGCAAATAAAACTTAACAAACAACAGACAGTAAACAATAAACACAAGCAAATACAACTTAACAAACAACAGACAGTAAACAAATTGACAACATTCTACAGAAATAGATTCAAGAACAACCAAAGAATGAAAGGCTTTTAAACATACAGTAGTGCAGGAGACTTAAGTTGAAACTATAAATGTGAAAACTTTAAGAAGATTTTGAAGCAAGTCAATGACATTATCTGTTACATTAAAATGGCAATACAAATTTTTATGAAACAGCATTATGTCTTTTGTTCCATATCATTTGAAACTGTCTTGGATGGTTGGTAAATTCCATTTTTTTATTGTTCATATATCGTACAAAACAATTCAAATGATCACATAATGACAAGGTATGATAAATATGTTCATTCACTCCTCTTTTTTTCTCTGGTTTGCTGGTACAGTGGTGGTGCATGGTAGTCTAACAACAGCACATTACCCTGCAAAATTTTTACAGATCTTAAAACTAAATGTAGGCCTGCACCTGACCTAATTACATACAAATGACACTGAATCTATATTTTAAGCGACAGGTTTACCACAATGCCACAGTAATGTAATACTCACATGACAACAAAGCACCCCAGTCATGTGCTCAACATCTATTATGAGATACTGGATGTTACATCACACCAATTGGCTCCTAGGTTTCCTAACATTTGTTTGATAATTTCCTTGTTTGACAACCAAGTAAGATTTCAATGGACTGAACATGGGCAGTTGTTACAACACTGCAGTTAAATGTCCTAGGTAACATCATATTCCTTTCTGTGAAGAAAATCTTGACCCCACCCCCCTCCTTGCCCTTGTGATTGATACTACTTCACAATGCTGACAGAGATGATCATAATGACTGACTGACAGATAGATAGACAGACATACTAAGACAGAGAGGCAGGTCGACAGAGAGGACACACCTACATTAGATATTAAGAATTGAATGGATACCATAGTGAATATATTACATAAATATGAATGCTTAAATCAGAGCATCACTGACACAGACAAACCAATACCTTATCTACCACAGTTTGATCCCACCCACCAAAACCAGAGATACCTTTACTGGCCAATTACCACCGAAACACATCATCTATTGATTCACAACAAACACCATAGCAACCAGACATTCTTTCACTCTGTGGAGGTGATGGCTGTTCCAGAAGGTGTCGCTAAAGGTTAAATAACTTCCTCTTTTTTTTTCTACCCTGCAGTTTCTAAGTAATAATGGCACTTCCAGTTATGCAAACCATGTGATGGAATACAAACATAATCATATGTCATTGCTAAAATAAATCACAAAACTACTGTAAAATATAACTAAATGTGAGTATTATGATAGTGTCCTTCCATTAGGAGTTCTGTTAAGGAATTTCAATGAATCAAAAGAGACCGTTGGTACGAAACTGACACACAACTATACCATCCTCTATGACAATAATGGCTAAACTGAACATTATTACACACAGAGACACAAGAGAGAGTAGAGAAACAAACCTATGTACAGAGAAAAGATCAACATCGAAACTATGAAGTAATGAGCCAGACATAATTTACAGATATCCTGGAGTAGACAAACACACACACATACATACAAAGAAAGGCAAGGGGCCTGTAAATAATGCCATCCTCATCTGAGGTTACTCACAAACATATTTTGAATTCCACACCCACTGACTTCATTCATTCAAATGGCAGTGAAGATTGTTCAGGTTATTACAAACAACATTAAATCACTGATGTAGTATGTACAGTACACAGCTCTTAACACTGGGGGTTACAATGCAATGTGGAAATGTCTGCTGGGTCAAGCAGAAAATTTGCAATTTAATGCTTCAGGCATTTAAACCAACAGTCTGAACAAATTCTTTTTTTCCTATTAGAATATTTTAATCATATCTTTCAATCCAACTTTTCAGGAGATTTCCTTTTTTTTTCCATTCAAGACCATAAGTTCCATTCAATGATAAGATTGCATCAGCTCAGTCATTACCTTGAAACTTGATACAGAACAAAGATCTAGAACCAAATGACCTGCTTCAAGCCCCATGATTTCAAAAGGGTATCTGTGCAAGCATTTGTAATAGAACCATACCAGAGCTTTGACATAGCAAGTTATTTTTCCAAGGCATAGTTTCATAAGCAAGATATATATTAACTCCTTTTTGTGAAGTTCTGTTTGGAAAGAAAGTGCACATAAAGGATATACTGTGGAGTCAGCTGTAGGTAGTTAAGAGCGATGAACAACAAACCTCTTTCTGTAAAAGCTGCCTTGCTCTGTATTCTGCTAAAAAGTTCACCTCCTTCCATGCTGTGAACAGAAAAAAAAAAACATTGCCAAAGTTCTAGTTAATGTAGTTACACAGAAAGAGAAAACACACAATACATAAAATGGTTTCTATACCTCTCTTATCAAGAAACAGTTACTTCACTATCCATCTCTCATGAATGTGTACTTTGTTAACACAAAAAAAGAACAGTAGTTCCAAACGTTTGGGACTATTCCTCATATCACTAACTCGTTATACTATATCCTGGTACCACAATACGAAATATGAAGAACTAACACTGGTGTACTGCCATGAATATTTTGATGCCATATTTAGTCAGGAGGGAGGGAGACGTCCAAAGTCCAAATTTTTGCATGTAACTCCTTCCAAGGACCTACAGTACGTAACACCAATCTCCAAAAATTAAACAAATATTGTCTCCCCCTCCCACATTTGATAAAAGCTTTTCATTTGAAGTGTCAATAACAGATTTCCCAGTGTATCGTCCTATGATGTTTACTACCTACAAGGGGATTAGTGTCCCCGGTCTTGAACCAAGAGTCTAGACAGTAAACAGTAACATGTCAAATGATCTATTCAAATCAACAGGGAGGCAAGGTTTTTCTGTGACCTCTGACCTGATCTGATATTAACTCACATGCACCATGAATATTTAATTAGTGAGTTATTGTAAATTTGGTGAGCTACTGTAAATGAATGGACATCAGACACAGTCGGGAGGAAATTCAACTTCTGTCCTCAGATGACCTCACTTGACCCAAGCAACCTCCATAAACAATTGTACTGTTATGGGAAGGTAGAGATTACCTTCTGTAAACACCGAGCATGATTTCATGGTATGACTTCAAACTACTCATTACTCTTTGATAGACTTTTATGATGATGATGATGATGATATAGTTAGTAGACTAATGTTGATCATTTCTATGACCTGTAAGGTGACTTCTAAGTCTTCCACAGTACGAATTTTTCTTCTAATGAGGCTGACTGTATTTATAAGCAGTATGTAGGCCAAGCAATGTGTCATATTTGAGTTATCATGCTAACTAGCAGTCATCACAGATACATGCACACACACACACACACTTTAAAGCACACAAAGCATTGTGTATTCAACTGTACAGAGTACACTGCCCTTGCATTGACTGGTTTCATTTCAGAGCGAGGAATAAAAACAGAAGAGTAATTTTTAACGTAACATTCTAACATTGATATAACATTAAACATGATAGACATTGTTTCACATGGTCCTACTATAAAGCAAACTGCAAAGACAAAATCTGTGAAAGTGTGGATTTCTCTCCTAGCATAGCATGTATACCACAGCCACTGTACTGAACTTCTTGCAGTTGCTTAGAATATATTTTTTTTTTTTCTTGAATTCAAATATTTATGCATATCATCATTCTACAACCACACAGTAAATGAGGTTAACAAACTATGCTAGACTTCAGAGCACCACGAGATTGCACTCCTGTTATTTCTCGTAAACAGTTAATTGAAATCTGATGGTTAAATTATGCATCGAAAGTTAATTGAAACCATCAATTCCACAGTACAATATACAAAACAACAAAAGTCTAACAATAAAACGATAGCAATGATGATAGTAATAACAAATAGAAAATAATGAAAAAAAAAATAGAAACATAAAGTTTTCCACTTTTCAGGAAGATTCAACCAATTGCTATCCATTTTATGTAAAGGAATCACAGACTTTGATCATCAAGTTCATCAACAGTCGATCATCCATACCAACATTTTTGTAGAGGAAAGTTAGTATGTGTTTGCAAACAAAATATGCAGACATGAGACCAATGTAACAATAGCGTAAGGGCGCAATTTATTCTCGGTACACTCATTTGGCTATGTCAAACCTTTAGCAGAGGCTACAGTTCTCCTATGATAAAGGCAGTACATTTCTGTGACTTCTTTCTCTCGAAGTGAATGATAAACAAAAATGGGAAGAAGACTGTTAACCTACAGTGCCTCTTTTACTTTCAAGTGACAGTCACTTTGTCATTATTAATTACCTTTTCTTTGGCAGGACACCTCATGACAATGAAATTAATGACGTGGAAAGGTTGGACTGATTCATAAATTGCACAAACCAGTTCTGTGAAAAAGTTTGATGACCATATGTTAAAAGTTGCAGGATTAAAAGTCTAAATCCTGCTTGAATAAGATGATTTATGGTGCTGAAGCCTTATGGAAACATTCAATCTACCTGCCAGGACAACCAAGGGGCAAGATGACATTTCCTTGAAAGAACATTAAAACAAGAGGTTGTAATCCCTGGTAATCAATAAAGGACAGTATCATCGTACAGTGCAAGCCTCACTGGTGATTAATGAATCTTTATTCCTGAAAACAAACCTACCAACTTCATCACCCTTGCTAGCCCTCTTAGAAGTTGCCTACCAGTGACCTTTCAGGACACTCCAATAAAAACATACTGCCTGCTCTTGTACTGCCAGTCAAGGTTAGTTTTCAAGGGTACATAGATGGACGCCCAGAAGAGCCTCCTGGGAATACTCTCACAGTCTTGCAATTATTCTAATACCAAATCCTTTACTTGAAGATCACTTTACCAGATGATTTAGAAGGCTGCAGTCTAGAGATTGATGTTTTTGGCATAAGCAACGTTCTATATTAACCTGACACACACTGACATTGGATCCTTATTTCCAAGTATCCGTCTCAGACACTTTGAACTCAGAAGTTGGAAGATGGATTAAGTCTATTTTCAGGATGGGAATAAAGTCCTGATGCTCTTGGGTAATGGTGCAACTTTACAATAACGGCCAAGGATGATTTGGGATATGGTACAGTGTCCACAATCACTGAAACTTTGGGATATGGTTCAATTTGGGATATGGTTCAATCTGGGATATGGTTCACTCTGGATATGGATACAGAGTCTTAATTAATGACTGGGGAGGACATGGGATATGGCTTGATTTGAATTGACCAAGGGGTACTTAAGATATGGTTAATTTATGAACAGGGCAGAAGAAATGAGATAAGCGCCATTTTTTTTGAGAGAGAGCAGAGGAAGATGGATATTGGTAAGGATGCTTCAAAGTTCACATCACAGAGTTGATTGTAGTAGGTACAACAGTGGTAATGTTCCAATCAAAGTAACATTTCAAAAACAGTAGGCTATCATAAATGTCAATTTACACCTGAGATTAGAGAAAGGGAAGAGGAGGGACTATGGGGAGAAAATTAAGCAATGACATATCTTGTTTCTTGTCCAGTTTAAATAGCTGACCTCTTCATTAGTAACAACCCACTAAGCTAAAACTACTGCCAATTCTGTAATTACATACAATGCAATTTTAGAAGCTGTTCATGAGTAATTTTCTGATCTTATTTGCAGGGGCTTTTTTATGAAAACTGCGAGATGAATTTCTGATGTCTCTTAAAAAATATTAAATTTTCAATCCTAAGTTTACCTTACAGAAACACTTAAGTGACTCATACTTTTAATTGCAATGAGAAGCTTATCTACAATTCAATGGAACAGTCAACCCCCTCACATCCAGCCCTTTTATTTATTGCAAACAACAAATCATCCTCAGTTAACTAATGATGGAAATGTAGGCAGAGATACCAAACTGAAAATGACTTCCTCCAGTAGTTCTTCAATGTATTCCTCATGGCCGCACTGTGCAACCATTACAAAGCATAGCATCCGACTGGTTTACACAATATGTAAAGAATGAAGAGCCTCCCACCCACCATACTTGGAATCTCTGACTTGTTTTAAAGATTGTCCGACTGTTGAGTGGCGGAACATTCGTCCGGTGATTACACGCCGTCTTGGTAGGTGGTACGCAGTAATGGGGTGCTCCAATTTGCAAGTGACATGATCTTAAAGCTACAGTACTAAGTCTGAGGGCTACAGTACTGTACTGTATGTGTTCTAGATGAGTACAGTGGTACAAAGTGATCTATAGCCAGGTTGAATTTTGCACTCAGAAATTCCTGAAATATTTTTAACTTAATCAGAAGCTGAGTGAAATACTGAACTGCTGTTAAGTACAATTACTGGAACTTTGTAAATGAAGATAACTCACACCATGTGCAGTTTAGACTTTCAATTATCTGTTGGATGGGCCTAGTCACAGCCCTTTTTATGAGATGCTAAATGTGAAATGAAACTGACAAATCCTCCCCACAAATGAACCCACAACATGCATTCTGCCAGGAATTAGCACTAGAAAACAGACTGCACAGCAAAAGCTTTGGACAAATTCAGTTTTCTCTTAATATTCTGAAAAAGATACAATTTTCAGTCGAAACTTTCCTGAGATGAGCATGCAAACCTAAGCTAGCAGGATTTGAATCTTGTAGTGACAGCTGCTTAAGAGAGGATTAAGTAAACATACAGTATATTCCAAGCAGAAACCAATTAAGCATAAAACTCTCAGTTTGGAATAAAAAAGAAAAACAAAAGGAAGCCAAAAAGAAAACGCAATGCACAATGGTAATTTCAACTAATTGGATATGATTCTTTGCAATTCCCCAGCCAAACATTAAACCTGAGGTCAAATCCCAATCAACTGTTTCAATAAACTGAAACAGGCTGATAGAGAACTGATAATAATACAAAATATGAACCACAGAAGTGAGACAAAGCTAGGAGCAAGTGAGACACAGCCAGAAGCAATGACCCAACAGTAAGTATCTGTTTTAGTCATCGACTTAATCAGTATTTCTCAATTTGAAACATGAAACTCGATTCAATTATGGATTTATACTACTACCACGCAGATGCAAATTACCGAGCTACCATTCTACAATTAACACTTGCCAGACAACGAGGGAGCTGTCATCCCGTCTAACGAGAGCACTTAAAGACGCTTCCCTTCAAGAGAGGAACGGCGAATGACTCACCATCATTTCACAGAAGGTTAGGATGAACAAACTGAGGGTGCGCTTCCTTCTAAATGGAAGGGATAAAATTTTGCTATTCACACATATAATTTCCGTTGAAAACATTAAGTTACATCCAATTGATCTACTTTCATAGTTCAAAACAAACTGAAACCAATGATCAAAATTTAGAATGATTCCTACACAGTCAGGTTCCCTGTTATTGTTATTACCATTGCAACAAGGGGATAAATGTTAAGTCATTCACATGACATGTACTTTAACTTACTTGGTGCCTCTCACAGGAAAACAAACTAGCATGAACCTAGCAAAATAACCTGCTTCATTTCCCACATTAAACTGATACGGCATCATGAATGTTCCATCTCTCACCAGCAGTTTTTTTCAGGTGGTGTTTGCAATATCTAAGGCTTAATATGACAGTGAATTTGTTTGATAGTGTGCATTAAATGACCTCAAACCCCTGTTACAGAATGATAGAGCAATTAGATCATCAAAGTGAGGAAACCGTAGACACACTGGTAGTATGGGCGACCATCAGGGCAAAAAAGACAACAATGCGAAAAGGTAAAGACAAACCTCAAAAGGTAAAGATATCTGTGCGAAAAGGTGAAGATAATGGTCAAAAGAAAAAGATAAACCTCGAAAGGAAAAGTATAAACATCAAAAGAAAAGGACAAACATCATAAGGTAAAGACAACACAAAGCCAAAAGGATAGCGGAGGGCGTACTACTACTAAGTCGGAAAGGGACTATATATAGCGTTTCTATGTAAGGAATAGAGGTAGATAGAGGTCTATGGCTCTGAATTCACCAATGACAATTTGGTACCCTGATGATGGCACTTGCTCATTTAATTGTGTCACTTCATTTACAAAACGAGATAACCTCCGGCTAGCTTCAAGTAAAATGTCTATCACCCCATCGGGGTGATAGACATTTCTGTCATGGTGATAGATCAACATGACAGACAATCTGGTCAATATTCCTCCGAATATATTTCCTGAAAATCATGTTCATAGTTGGTCTCGGTAACACAGCATTGCAGTCATCACTTGTTCCGTCCCTCGAGACAGGTAGGAAATTACTGTATAGTGTACATGTTCTGCTTGTTCTCCAAGCATTAGGCCTACCTCGGCCCCAGGGCCTGGGTCAGGCTGTTGCGACTCAGCCATTTTGGAGTCTTATTCTAAAAGTACATTAGCGTGTACAGTACATGGTAATCAAACGGCCTGTGTGCTAGATGCTCGTGTATTGAACGTGTATTACACTTTGCAGCTCCAGCCCAGCTCTGTACTCAACATCGCTCACACACAGTGCGCGATGTCATTATGTCCTTGAATGACAGGACGTCCTCTGTAGTTACCTTTTGAGGTTTTGTCTTTACTTTTTGACGTTCATCTTTTCCTTGTGATGTTTCTCTTTTCCTTTAGACATTTGTTTTTTACCTTTTGAGGTTTGACTTTTTCTTTTCACATTTGTCTTTTCCTTTTGAGGTATGTCTTTTCCTTTGGACGATTATCTTGTCCTTATGAGATTTGTCTTTATTTTTTAACACCTATCTTTTCCTTTCGAGATTTTGTCTTTTTCTTTTGACAATTATCTTTTCCTTTTGAGGTTTGCCTTGTCCTTTTGACATTTATCTTTTGCTTTTGTGATTTGTCTTTTCTTTTGAACACTTATATTTTTCTCTTGAGATTTGTCCTTTCCTTTGGACAATTATCTTTTCCTTTTGAGATTTGTCTTTACCTTTTGACATTTATTTCAACCTTTTGAGGTTTGTTTTTACCTTTTCGCATTGTTTATTTTTTGCCCTCATGGCCGCCCATACTGGTAGATGTTTGTTGCAAAATATACATGTGGGCGGGAAGGGGTCTGAAACCTCAAAACAGGACTAAATTTGAACCTCAGAAGTAGGTCACTAACAATTTTATAATATGACGTAAGGCTGTGACAGTAAGTAAAAAATTGGAAACCGTTTTTGGTGGCCGTGAAATCCGCTTTTTAAATCAAAACCGGTTTTTTCAAAATCTACTCTGACCATACGCATTACGCACTTACGTACGTACACGGAGTTAAGAATTCGCACAACTGTTGGTCAAAAGTTAAACGAAAACTCAAGTTTTTCGACAAATCCTGCAACACACCAGTGATACTGTAAGTAGAAACTTTCCATTAAAAAGTGTGGAATGCCTTAACAAAGTACAATATGAAATGGAACAAAAATCACGATCGGTTACTGACCGTTTTTTTCCCTAGTAACCGGTTTTTCGGAAATTCCAAAAACCGAATCAAACAAAACCGGTTTTAAGCAGTTTTCAAATCAAAACGGGTTTTCCGAACAGCCTTGATATGAGGTGATGAAACGTCAGAACTGATTGGAACAAAGGCAATCAAAATACAACACAGAACACACAGCAAAGTACTTGCACATCTGGTCCCGACAAATATAGTACAATAAAACCCCAAGGTGAGAGTCTATGATTGGAAAAAGATTGTCAAGGCACTCAAAAAGAAAAGGATAAACTGTAAGTCGAACCACAGATCCCTGATTGCTGTTTCTAATACATATTTGAGTAAGACCCAACTATATCTACCCAAATATGAAATTGAGAGCTTTGATATAACACAACGAAATGCAATAGAATGGTAGCATGAGAGAAGGGTTGTCTCGGAGAGACCAGATACTGTAGATTTGACAGCATGGTATGACTTATGGAATATGGTATTGCATTACTTTTTGTTACACAAAGAGGTGAAACTGTGATGCAATTTTAACAAACAGATGTAGCGAACGTTTACTTTGAAAATTTCAACACTGATAAGGCAACATAATTATTTTCTCAAGGGGAGTGTTTATTACACGTAGGTAACTGCAAGAGTTCCTTTACAGAGCAAGGAATAATCTATCCAGTATCGCATCTCATTTTGCTACACAAAATGGTCCAAATGTTACACAAAATGAAATGTAGCGCAGCAGTTTTTGCTTATGCAACATAATGGCTTTCACAGACTTGGCAAAAAAATACCCAAGAAACCTCAAAAGAGAGAGTTCCATCAATTGTGTTTCAAACATGGAAACAAAATGGCGTGTAAACTGACTTGTACAGTGCGGGTGAGATACCCTGCAAGTGGAAACAAAATGGTGTCAAAATTTTAGTTGGCACAACTCTCTCTGTAAAGGAACTCTAGTCACTGTAAGCTGCCCATAGAATGATAAAATCCGCAGTACAGCATTTCAATGTATAAGAATGCTGGCCACAAACATCTCAAAAAAAAAACAGGAAACCACAAACATTCTTCTCTAGCTGCCACATAACTTATGCTTTTGCGGCACCTTTCTGCAAACAAACACCACACAGAGGAAAAGTGTGTGCAGAGGAATAACTTTCCAGCTTTCATCAGGTTTACTTTACAGATTCCTTGAAACTTCTAAGGTCTTATTTCCTGATAGAGATCTGTTCTTGACACAATACTGTAGTTAATCATGATCTAATTTGTAAATGAACTTGCCAGCCTCTCTGGTCTGCCCTAGAAGAAGGAGGGTATGTGAAAGTCATGAAACAAAGAGAAATATTTAAAAGGAATTATATAGCTTTCTCTGAAAAAATTCACGACTCATTTCATTAGGAACAAAAATTCAAGGGCCATTTGTAAAACCAAAGACTGAGTTTGACCCAGTTTTCACCATACATTCCCAGACTGAAATGACAAGATTTCTTTTGGGAGTCCTGCTTTTTCTCTCTTTTCTTTACATAAAGGGCGTTTTTATTTGGTTTTGTGATTTACCGAGGTTAAATGTAGCATTAAGAATGTTGGATTTCTGTTTGCTGCCATTACACCAAACCCTGTTGAAGCAGCATTCCTATTGGGAAAGAGCATATATGGCAGTTAGAGGAGAATACAGTCTACAGTACGTAGTTGCAGGGCCTGAAAAGACTTCCAGGTATTTGAGCAGTCTTCATCTACAATGAAACATAAATATCCACAAATATTTAAGAAAAAGATTATGAACAGAAACTCATTGCCGACGGAAAAGTTTCACAATCTCATATTTTGACAGAAAATATTAAAATGATTCATGACAACTGGAACCCACTGTAAAGAAAAATCATAACGTAACGAGTGTTTTCTCACAGATTGAACCATTGTGTGGCAAAAATTCCCAAGCTAAGTCAGCATCTACTCAAAATATTCACAAAATAAACGTTCATGATTCGAACGGAGGAAGACGGCTACAAGTACGAGGATGTCAAGTCTCTCTCTGATACAAATCTATTACATCCTCCTGATTCTCCTTTAACTGCTTTACCTTTCGTTATAGCTAGTCCTATTTTTTTTTCTTGTTTAGTCTTCCAAGAAGACTACCATCGCTGCTGCTGCTGTTGCTGCGGTTGCTGTGGATCAAGGTAATGACGTAGGAAGCCAGCTTGTGTTTATTTCATTCTGCTTGATTTATCTATCCTTCGATCCTCATCCCAGAAGCTTCTTGAAAACTAATGAAACGTATGGTAGTCTACTTACTATGTTTATCTTTTTACTTTTCATTTTTCTGAGTTTCTTTTTTGCACATGGAAAATATGAATTATAGAAGCAGAAACTGCATACAGACTAGAAGAAAGCGTAAGACTTGTAGGAAATACATTCTTGTTTGAATATTTCTACGTCTTGATTATAAATATAAATCTATAAATCTTTGATGATCTTTCAAATTCGAATTTGTTCCTTGGTTTGCTCATTTGCTACAGACATAATTTAACAACAGGATATTTAAAGTGAAACTACCAGTCTACTATTGCCATAAACCACATACCATCCATTGCACACTTTATTCCTTTGAAACTATCACCTAAAGGTCACGTTTTCAAGCATTTGTACAGCAAAAAACTCAATAGGGTAGATAATTTTTCAGAGTTGAATACTTATTGCAGTATCAACACACAAGAGCCTTATTGATAAGCCAAGCAGCTACATACTATACACAGTACTCCCTTCTTTATCCTTCAGCATTAAAACTTTGAAAGTACAGAAAAATATTGTGGAGCCGTTAAAATAGATAACAAGTGGAAAATGATGACTTTGATGTACCTGAAATCAACGAACTACACTTGGTAATTTTTTGAAGGAACTGAATCGTACTGTTTACTTGAAATGTATCTACACTTTGAGTAGTCATTCTGCAGACTGCCTATGTTGCAGTATAACATTACTGTTAAAATGAATTTACTGCAAAAGTGACGACAAACTTTCTTTTTATTTGTGACACCAGGGAGCTGTTACTTAGTTGAAGAGAGCACCCTTTGAAGTGAGGTTGACACCATCAAGGTCACGCAGTAATCTGTTCTTTGTATCAGTCTTGACATTTCTAAAGACTTACACCGGATGAGAAAGTGAACACAATAACATATATTGTTGTCTGCTACAGTTACAGAATTTTACCTTTTCCTACTGCTACAGCATTGCCAGTCGTCACAGAAAAAATTACTTTTTCGGCCTTCCTTGTATGACAGTACAACATTTGGATTGTCAAAACATAAAAAGTATCTATAACTTGCCAGTTCTGGAAACGTCTCAGCTATATGTCAAAAAACTTCTCAGCTACATGTCAAAAATTTGAATTTTGCCTCTTTAGCTCATTTGCATATGACAACTTCTCAAGAAATGGGGTTAAGGTACACATTCATTTCAATTAAACAGTCATTTTGAGTTGCAGCGTATGCCGTCTGTTCTTATAGTATTGGCGGTTCAAACCTATGCATCAAAGCATTGTTTTGAGCGAGCTTTTTCTAAGGATTAGTTGACCTAAATGATGTTGCTAGGTGAATTATACTGAACTGGAAAAAAATACCTTTGAGCTAATTGTGCAACTTATCTTCACTCAATTTGCGGGGGTCTTAAAGTATTAGCATTAACTGAAGTTTCTGCACTCTCTCCATCTGAATAACAGCTCCCTGATGATACACGCCAGGTGATGAGTCTGGTTCACAAGTACATAACAGGTGCAAATGCATTCACAGCTACTGTACAGTAGAGCCTCATTTGTAGCACAAGATATCAACATTGCAAAATTTTATTGCAGCACAATATCACATCAGCTAATTAATGATGAGAAATCTGCAGGACTATGGAAGTTTGCTTTCTGATCAATCGGTCCTGATTTGATTACTTTGTACACAAAAAGTGGGAACTACTGTATCAGTTGCAAGCAGGGCCATTGGATAAACGAATATGATCATAAATATTTGTAAAGACATTTCAAGAAGATAAACAACACCTGTAAGAGAGGTGGGAAATGAATGACACTTTTTTTTATCTACGTCATGAGAGTCAGATCTCAACTAACACTAGAGAATGTAGGAGCAGCAGCCAAATAATTTCACTTTACTGAACAACCCGATAAGAACAGTAAATCACTGTGGTGGAATGTACTCATTAAAATTGAAAAGAAAGTAAACAAAGTTTGTTTTACTTTTGATGTCTTTTGAAAACTACTCAATAAGGCTTCAGTCGTGAGTGGTTAATGTTGTAAACCTGGTTTCAACTACATGAGATGCTAAGAACTCAGAAGTGAAACTTGTACAACACCATCTGACCACACGGTGTCGAAAACAAACATGTAAATATTCATGTGCAAGAAGCTCTAAAGAAAGTTTACTGACATGTAGAGAACAAACACAGATATATCCTTTCCACATTTCTCTGTTTCATGTAAATAATCGCTCCAAGGTTTTGTAAATCATGAACAAAAGTACCATGCATGGATGGCCATGGGACATGTCAGAACTGGAGGCTAATATTGACTCCACTGCCAGGGTATATGAGGTGTCTGTTACATTAAATTATGCCGGATCACTGAACTACCAAGGGCATGCTTGATTGCCTATTCATGATTACCTTGCCAATCAAAGAGCACAGTACAACACAGTATGGTATGGTATCATATGAATTAGTAATTTACATTTATACCTGGGAAAAATCACCCGGAGCAACAAAATGAGTAATATACAGTAATTATAAGTAGTCCCACCCTGCAACACATAAATACATGACCTTTCATTGCATGCAAGGTGTCATTTTTGTTGTGTGATGATAACTGCAGAGTTGATGGCTAACTGTAAGGTTTATTTGGGGGGGATAAAATACAGGAAATGCAACTTGCACACTGCACGTCAATCACTCTGACCATAACTACAATACTATCCCGTTTGGTGCTCCTTTCCTTTGCACTGTAAGTTTCTGTAATATGTACTTTCAAGTATTTTGAGTTCCTACACATTAGAATCAAAGACAGGAACTGACTGATACACTACTATTAGCCTCCAAGATATGTATGAAAAAGTGCAGCTAAGTACAATAAAGGTTAACATGCAACTTCACAAAGTTATGAGCAATTCTACATGCGTGAATGAGGTACTTTAAAAGGAAAGGCCTGAAAATATAGATTCGTCTACAGCCTTAACCTCTCACTTCAACCGCCGCTTCCCCCCTTCTCCCTTTACTGTGAAATATTAGGGTGAGGTGATTAGAGGGAAGACCAGTTTCCAAAATGTCTAAACTTTGTGTTTGTCAACCAGACTTTGCACACAGAGGGCGCTTCACATTACTAAGGTCTGCCAACCAACAAGACAGTGTGTTTCTTTCACCAAACTTTGCTTGCACAATATGAAAACAGTCTAACCACTGGTCTCAATTGTTGAATTCAACCAAGAACCAAAAAACCTAAGGCAAATCAGTCTCTAAAATATGTAACACATAACATTACATACATCAGGACAAAGTCAACCATGGGTCAGCAGTGCTTATGAGGTATGCAATTATTCAACTGAGAGGTTTTCTAATCAGAAATACATATATTCCACCAACTGAGTTTGACCATAATCCCTCCCCCCCCCCAGACAATGAGCTACATTTTGTTACTGTTTATTAATATGGTGTTTCAAGGAGTTCTGTGAGTATCGCTGTCAAGAAAAGTGCCATCATTAAAAATTCTCCAAAAGTCAAAGACAACAGCTATCGTATATTGCAGCATATTGCATACAGCATATTGTGCAGTAGAGCTTGACAAACTTTCTTTTGAGCATGAGAAATGTCAACATGTAACTTTATCCACTCCTCCGATCCTCGGGTTGCATACTACAACATTGATCAATTTTGACATAAAGACAGTACAGCTTGAAATGTTGTAAGACATCTATGTTTGGCAATGCAAACAAAACTGCAGATGTCAAAGCAATCGTGACTTGTCCTTCATCTCGATTCAAGCAGTCATCACGACTTTTCACTTAATCTGGAATTAAACCTAGATACTCCTAATTGAAGACTGAAGGAGGTCTTACCATTCCATCACTACCAGGAGAGTCGGTTTGCCGTTGTACATATTTTCATAGACATCTTTGATGTTGACTATATAGTGGCACTCACGACACGCTCGTGAATGGATGTCGATCTCTCGCCTCGATTTGGTGTTATCGGCAAGAACCTGCAAACCAAGATACGCCAAAAGTCAATGGTCAGAGTGCCTATGAATGCAGATACTTTTATTACAATAAATACCAATTCATCTTCGCTTAGACTTCTGTACAGATGGAATAAAAAGAAAAAGAAGTATTTCCACAAAATTAAAAAATTCATAAATTGTTGTTCCTTTGGTAAGTACTGTATGTGCTGATAATGCAAATAATGCATAAATTATAATTTTTCCTTGAATAAAAACAACCATTTAATGTGATGCAATCATGTAGTGATTGTCATGTACTTGTATGCGATCTCGATGAGTGACAAATCCTTTTTTAGCACATTATCAACTAAGTACTGTTAACATAAAAGTCGATGAACTTCACAGTCTAATAAAGAAATATAAAGAGAAAGTTTTTCATTGTAAATAACTTCATGTAGCCTAGGTGGTTATAAATTGCGGACAAAGATGGTAAACCTGACCCATGAAGGAAAAAAGCAAAACAAAAAACACCAGGGAAATAATTTTACAATTAAAAGTTTGGGTACATTCAGAGAGGCTAAGTTGCTATTAAACAGAGATAAACTTTATGAATCCACCAAAGTAGAATTAAACATATGGTATGGTGGTATCAGCCCACTTTGTGGCAGGGTGAATGAAGAGGAGGTGTTAATGGTTACCAGCTGTTTCAGTTTGATGTGCAACAGTTGTGTGGGGACAGAGAGAGTGTAGTCAATACAAAGTTTTTTGATACAGTGTGACACTATACATGAAGATCATCAGTTAGACAAATCAGCTTTGCATGTGTATACAAACCTCTTAACAAAATGTGCTGTTTTCAAGGAACTTGCACTTGAAAAACTTTGGTTATCAACTTTAGGTAACTGTAGATTAATCAATACAGTATACACAGTGTGCATCATCTACAGTATAAATTTGTCCAGCACTATCTTATTGATGATAAGTTACAGAGGGAATGCCATTGAAACCTGTACCTTAAACCAGAGCAGCTCTGTATAAACCATTACTTAACTTCATTGGCTGACGATATGGATAACTGCAATATACTGCACATGACTTATCATGTTGTATTCAAAGAATTGAT
Source organism: Stichopus chloronotus (assembly GCA_021234535.1). NCBI lineage: Eukaryota > Metazoa > Echinodermata > Holothuroidea > Aspidochirotida > Stichopodidae > Stichopus > Stichopus chloronotus. The sequence continues at coordinate 38,344,111 of CM037830.1, forward strand.
GAATAAAATATGAAACAACTGCTTTGTATCACAACCTAGAACAAGACACTCACAAAAAGAGTTCAATTTGATAGGAAGTTATGAAATTTTGAAGTTGTGAATTATTTATCAGATACAATAAGTCATATGATTTTATTTTTCTTTACAAGGTACTGTACTGGGATCACATAAAACTCAAATCCCAACATGTCATCACAAAATGAATGTTGACGTTGAATGGAATGAATTAAAATCACAAGACCCAAGCATGACTCATCAAAAACTGAAATCCAGAACTAATGGGCTACACTCACTTTGTGTGCCATAATAATGGCATACAGTGGTCTATCAGTGCACAGAAAGAGGTATTACAAATGTTACAACAACAGTAAGCAATATACTGTACTGTACAGCATGTCTTTGGCTAGGCCTTCACAGGCACTGCATGAAATACATTGTGTGACTGCATGCAGAAGCCTAATCCCTTTTGAGTTCCATGATCAAAGACTGATTTCCATGACAACCAGGTTCATCCATAACTGACAACATACAGTATTTCCAACGATACTTACAAACATTGGTTTTTACACCATGCACAATGGCTTCTTCATGGGAATGAATTTTGAATGTATCTTAACTGATTCATTGTCACGAAGTTTAGTGGAATGTGTGGTTGAAGGTTTACTTCATTGCACTTACAGTTAATTCTCTGAAATCTATCTGTATCTAGTGTGAAGAAAATTTTCTGCTTACAATACAGTACTACTGCAGGCGTGGATCAAGGTGGGGTGGGAGAGGGGGGGCTGGTGCACACCTCTTTTTTTTTGATGACCAATGATTTTCCAAAACTTCTTGGTTTGGGAATTCGCTAGCACAGACATAAGCACAGCTGGAAACTTTGCTGGCAGACCAAAAGGCTGGCAATTACGGAAGGGCGGTGACCAGATACACACACGCACACATGCACAAAATTGCCAGATGATAGACCATGGTCGATATGGTAATGCATAGGTTATATGAGGTGAGGAAGTACGTGCTGTGAATTTGTTTTTATCAAAATGACAAAAAGATATGGAAAATACTATGCTTCCTAGATGCTGAGAAATCACATCCAAGAGCAGCTTAAACTCAAAGTTTCTTGGGGAGGGCCCCTAAGTCCCTGCCATGGCTTCGCATCTTCCATGCTCACTCATTGACCTTAGGTGAAGGATGGTGCATGTGCCTTCCCCTCCCCCCTCCGTCCAACCGTTCTCAAAATCCTGGATTGGCACCTGTTCAGCACTTTCACATTACTCTAGATATTAAGTGAGAATGTTTCTTGGGATGTCCTCTGTTCTGGGATCACTCCAGATGAGGTCCATGAAGAGGGGGAAAGGATTTGTACCCTGTTTCCAAAAGAAGGGGGATTTTCATAGAAATATAAACATTTAACTACTTTGGTTTGCTACTTAAGACAAGGACACCTTGCAGCAATGTTTGACTTTACATAAATGGCCTCTAAAATACCTCCAAATTGAACCAAAATCAAAAGGATACAATTAGCAGTGACTGCTGACTGTTGCAAAGAGCTTCTTTCCCGAAAAGTCAGAAAGCAAAGAAATGGAGTAGGAGGCATTTGTAGAATGAGGCATTTGAAAACATGCTTCAGACTGGTAGATTGGGAAGGACGAGGACGTGGGTAATCACCAGTGAATGGGACACTATGAGGACAGCAAAAAAAATGATACCAGCTGTATTTAAGGTACAGTATAGGCCTACAGTATATCAGGAAGGTGTGTTAGTCAAGACAGCTAGGAGAGGAGTCAAGTAAATACAATGTGTTCATATACATACCTGTACATTGTATGTGAATCAGTGAATAACAGAAGTATACTTAGGATTTAAGGGAATCAAACAAAGGTAAGAAAGTAAGTAAGAAATACTTATGCAAACTTAGAGAGTAGTCTTTGTCAATAAGCAACACTAGTCCTGACGATGTGTTATGACACTTCAATTTGTTCACACTCACTGGCTTGACCACCGTTCTCCCGTCCCCCCCCCCCCCCTTACAATACTGTACTAGTTGAAGAATACTACACAATCATTGTTTTAATTTGTTCTTTTTCTTTAATGAATTGTGCCAAGTGAAAAAAAAAGGTAGAATGATGTATGACTTTCAAGAAAACATTAGAAGTAGAAGGAAGGTCTACAAAGTACAGAAAGTATGATAAATAGTAAACACTTGAAAGCTTGCTTATCTCTCACTTAACACACAATACACTGGAAATTTAAGTTTAAGCAAAGAAATAAACACTTCAGACAAAGACAGATTAATAAACTTAAATTAACATCATCATCATCTTCCTCAAAAACTGAAAAGAAATTTACCTTCAGGGCATATTTCTCATTGTTCTCTTTACTGTGACACTCCAGTACTTTCCCATTAATCCCAAGTCCCAGTGACTTTTGTGTAACGACATAGTCATTGGTGATGGCTGTCCTCTTGAAAGTAAGTGACATATTGGATGAAGTATTCTGGTTTGCAGGGGGCTGACTATTCCCTTTGCTGTTCTTCTTACGACGTCCAAACCTGTGAAAGATCAGCGACATCTTTAACTGACTAAAGGATAGATATCCGACGATCAAATGGCACTTGAAGAAGACTTCCCTTCCAATTTCTCACGACTGAGATTCGAGGATGTTTGGTAATTGTTCAGAAGAATCAAATATCAATTCTAAGTTTGGAAGATGAAAGCACTTGACTTACTTTAATAAATGATGGAAAGGTACAAGTGATGACAGGATGAAGTGTTCAAATCATACATTGCACCACCAGCTTGAAATCCATAGTGGTAATTCCTCTATGGTTGGAATGGTGTCAAAATAAAGATTACCTCATGTGCTGATTAATGAAGAACCAATCACACAAACAGGTAATTTAATGATTCAAAACCTCAACAAGTTTTTTTCTCCACGCATAAAGTATATCACAACTCCCATTCCAAACCAGACTGCAAAATTACATGATAAGAATCTGACACAGAGACTTCCGCTACACAGGAGAATATTTCCAGAAAATGAAAAAAAAATAAATGGCAAATCAGAAGCATTCAAGAGCTATTTTTAATAGTTCAGTAATCCTTCCTCCAGTTATCCTGTATATAACTTCCTCAACAAAGGCACATCACTTGAATAAGCCAATACACCAAGCATTTAAAGCAACCAGTGTAAGTCAAATACACATACAGTATATACAGTACTGTAATGCAATGACAAGTACTGTATAATAACTGTTGCACTAGTCTTCCATACATCTAAAATTTGTATGTAAGATTCTGAGCATACTGTATAAAAGCCTTTTGAACACATATATGGAGCAAGCCCAGTCCACATTACCGTGATATTATGACAAAATTGTCACCTTTCTAGCTATGGTTATTAAATCTAACGCATATGGTGTTCACGTGTTCACATGCCCATTGGTGAAGCAATACAAATAATAAGAGCATGAAGTGGAAAGAAAAGTCAATAGTTGGTTTACAGCAGATTGCCAAGTCTCTGATGGTTACACTAAGGCTATTGACTCAGGTTTTTACACAAACTTGGATAAACTGTGCAAGGTCACAGCTGAGTGATTGCTGTCAAACTATTTGTTTTCTTTTCGCAGTGTGGGGAGGCCAGCAGTAAGTTTTGTTGTTAATGGTAAGTTCACCTACTGTGTAGTGTGTAATGTTTTACAGTAATTGGTGAAATCATGTGTCAAAAGAAATGATACTATCCTTAACTTCATAAAGAATGAAAATATGAGAATAGGAGATGAACCCCACCATAATGTTTTTGTTATCAAGTTTAGATATGTCAGTGGAATCAGAGTGCAGTTTACTGCATGGTAGAACAATTGTCACTGGGTCAAACGTCACAAAAATATGAAATTCTACTGTTGTAATGACTACTTCACAAAGGATGCACCAAGCCATGTGAGTAACTTCATGATAGTACCATAGGGCCCTGAACTACACAAAGACTGTAAGTACTGTGCATGAAACTTACCCCAGGGAGGTGGAATTTTGAAGAAGATACATCAGAAACTCCTTCTTTTGTGCCAAACTACTCAGTTGTCAACCAGTTTTGATTTAGTGTAACTTGCTGCGTGGATACACCTTTTGCAACTTGAGACAATTTGGGGAATTGATCGAAATGCTACAGTAAATCATAGCTTTATGACCATAGCCAAAATGTCCAGGTTTTATTCGTATACACCAGTAGTTCTGTCACAAACGTATAAACAAACGGAGCTCAATTCTGCTAAACGTTTCTACGGATTTCCTGCATGAACTTACTCAAAGACTTTCGAGTTTCTTTCCATTCAACGTTAGCCATTCAACCATTGTAATCTGCCCCCTCAGTTTTAACTTTGCAAAAGAAGGGAATAATCTGTGCTTTTTACGACCTAATCACCCGTGTCACCTGTGATAATCCCCTATACAAAATGCAAGCTCTCATCACAACAGAGAAAATCTAAGAGGATTAGCATAATTTAAGCTTTCCTGGATTGCGCCTTTCCGCTTACAACTGAGAGCAACATCCATGCACTGTATGTGCACAAAATCCATGTTTTTAACAAAATGTCTTTTTGTTGGGTCATCTTATTCAAAAAAAAAGATTTCTAAAACCTAACATTTAGGGAAAATATTTTTTTGACAATTTCTGTTTGCACTACATTTTTCTCTTTATGCCATCATTACTAATAACCAAAGCATGAACCAAAGCATGAAATGAAATGTTTCCAGGGAGGAGAGGTGTATTATCATACTTTGTCCATTATTTAAGTACCTCTGAAACACTATACTATATTTTATGAAACAAGACAAAAACTGACATGATATGCAACAACAAGTTACATCTCACTTTTAGCACTGACTGTATGTATCGACTACTGTACAGCAATCGACACGATCTACTCGTAATCCACGGTTACTAGAGAGAGGAACAGCAGGTGTGACCATTACATACATATCCCAAAACTCACCTACATTCTGTAGTTGGGGTATATTAACGGCTGACATAGTTACTTACTTGTCTCCACCCAACTTCTGCACATCTTCCTAAAGCGCCTGCGGTATAGACATAACCTGATGTTTACTCTAGTCTTAACCCTGTAGCATTTGAGAAGAAGATACTGGTACATATGCAATTCCTTTGCAAGACTATTTGGACATTTTACCTGTTAAACACCTCAAGAGATGAATTAAGGAATTCCTCTGGATATGAACAAATAAAGTACTTTTAATGCCAAGTTCATCTTAACCTCTCTGTGTTGACTTTAGATGCAAATTTGAAAAAACTGCTTCACTGATGGCAATATTTTTTTTTTTTTTTGCAGACTCAGCAAGTTGAAATTTGGATCAGGGTGTAATAAGGTATTTTGTTTCTGTGGCAACAAAATACTGGATGATACAAATATTTACAGCACTGGTCAGGTTGCAGTATTTTACGAAATGTAAATTTGGAATTTGTAAACTTTGCACTGAAATAAACATGCCCTCGTCTACACTAAAATGAGCATACATCACGATCACTGTATTATAAAGTGCAGTACCCAGTGATAAAGTCTATGCCAGAGTCTGTGAATTCAAGTGTATAGCAGATTCTGCGAATTACAGTATATATACTGTATACAGTAAACTGTAACAGGTATACTTCAACAGCAAAATAAAGCTGTTAACTCAGTTGAAAGGATAACTGAGGGATTTCCCACCAAGTTCCCATAAATATGAAAAATGAGTTTAGGCAGCTTAAAGTGTGTACATTCATCCTGCCATTAAGTATACCTTGTACATGTGCAGTCTGAGTGATTTCCTATTTCATACACACCAGCCTGAGGTCACAAGACAACTATTGCATTGGTTGAGCACATGTGACATGTCCCATCATCAACACTACCGTACCTAGCTCACAGGACTCAAAATAAGAAGGGAACAGCCAAAATGAGCAAATTTGCGACAGATCATAGATGCTACTTCACAGGACATTTACTAACGGGCACAAGGGGCACCACGGCCATCAGTAAAGGATCTGATAGCTACTGTACGGGTTTCTCTGGTACTATCGGTTATTTCAAATCTTGATCTGATCATTACTGCTGGCTATGGCAATGCTCATTAATGTCCTTAACTTCCTTGCAACGATCTTCCAGCTGAAACCCTTACCTTACAAACAAATCCTGACAACTGTGCACAAAATCCACAAAGACAAGATTAACAGTAAATTCAAGAACTATGCCATGTTGCTTTGCAGCGGTGATTCTTACGTTTGGGACACCAACATCACACTGATGACGTTTACTTATAGGATTCGACTTTTGCATCAAATGTAGAGATTAAAACTGGCACATTAACCCCTGTGTTGAAATCATTTCAAGATCTGAAAGTGTCTGGTATCAAACAGAAATAGACCGTATATTTTGCACTTAAAACAGATCTTTCAACTGTTAGAGTTTTACCCAGTTTTTGTCTAGACCTTCCGCCCTACCGGTTTCATATTCTGTACGCTCCGGTTTATAAGTCCATTTGCAACAATTCTGAAGATAGCCAAAACAGTTAGCAGAAGACATACTTGAGCAACTGGAGGTAAATAAACATATAGGGCAATGAAATTTGAATTGAAATCAGATGGTTTTCATAATTTATAACTTCCACAGAGTGCATTAGTACCAATTACACTAACACTTGCTTTGCTGATTAATTAAGCATCTGTGCACATCCAGAACATGAAGCTGCAACTGTACTTATCTCCTAATGTTTTGGCACTGAAAATTGCAAATCTTCCTAAAGTATTTTGGGGTCAGGCAGGTCAAAAGGCTTGCTTTTAACATACTGTTTTGAAGTATTTTCTATGGTTACTAAAGTAATAGTGGGAAAGGGACTTTCTAGACAAGATCTTCCAAAGAATGTCAGGTAATTTGTGAAAATACAAATTCTGGTGGGTTTAGTTTTTGTTCTCTTTAGATGGTCTTTTTTAAAGCAGTGCACAGTACTATCAGTACATAGACTTTTCTAGACAACATCATGAACAGAAACTACAATCCAATGCATAACATTCCACTCTTTTTTGGAAGCACTTTGTGGCTTTTGTTTACTCCACACTGTAAAGCCAATTTCCTTTTGGAACATACAGTAATCTCCATTGTTTCAGGAGGACATAATACTGTACAGTCCTGCAGTGATGTATGTACATACTGTACAGCAGAGTCACCTATGACTGCAGTACATAGCTTCCTCATGGCAACTGAACACCAGCATGTGGAAATTAATAAAATATAAGAATGTTTTAACACTGCCATTGTACTACTTTTTCTGTATTTCCAAGAAACAATCTTGAGAAAAGCAATACCTTTGCTTAATACCGCACAGCGAAATTTATGTTACTCGTTAGCTAGGGGTAAGAACGTAAAGTCAACCTGAGCAGATTTCCAGCAAAAGCAGTTTTGTAGGAAATATAAATTACAATTCTATTATGGTTTAAAAAAAAAAAATACATACAAAGATATGCATCTAATTTGACAATCATGGTATGTATACAGTACAGTATGTTACATGCATCAGCCATCAGAAAACTGTAAGCCATGTGTTATCTCTACCAGAAAGTACATGATATAGCACTAATTGAAGTATTAAACGAAACCGTCATGGTTCATTGTAGTACTAGCTACTATAACAAAGAGAGCAATTGCACTATGTGACACAGACGCATTGTTTTTCTTTGTTTTCTCTTTTCTTTTTCTTATAATTGAATGCATTGAATTGCATCTAATACATTAGATTCACTTCACAGGCAAACTGCAGTAAAATCTGTACCAAAAATATTTACTTCCTTCAGTATACATCAAAAACTTCTTATTACCAAGCTCATGTGGCAATGACATGGCCTTCCTTTTCATCAGAGAAAGAATGTCAGTTTATTAGGCCAGTCAACCAGTGCCATATACTTCTGAAAGAAACATTTTATGACTTAATCAGCTAACTGAATTCAGTGAATTGTGAAAATCTTGCGGTCGCTCTGTCTCCTGAACTTCTGACAGAACTTTAGATGGAGTAGTGAGAGTTTGAACACCTGGGCCTTGGGCAATGGTACCACAAACTGTTTGCCTCCATTCATTAAGAATCTGCACATGCTGAATTTATTTGCAATTTAAGGAACAACCTTCTGTTACCATAAGTGTGACGCTTGCCCAAAATGAAGGCTAATAATTGCTACGATTCGTGGTAGGGAGAGATGAAAGCCAGCTAAATTGGCTGAATTGAAAACTGCAAAGCTATCAACCAAATTTAGTCCTTTAATTAAACAGATTCCTACTCACTTAGAGGACAGGTTACAAAATGTAAGTTTTCAGGTAAAATAAACTTCAACTATATGACAGACAGCATTGTAACTTATAAGCAATATATGTAATTAAGTCAAGATGCCTAGCTGATGACTCACTCATCCAGTCGTAAGCATTTTCATTGATGGGTTCCACTTTATTACTGTAAATCAATTTAAAACAAAAATGAAAAGTGCTATCAACATGCAAGACTTCAAAATTAATGGTGCTTGTAATAATAAAGAAAATACCACAGATAAGAAAAAAAAAACAAGTAAGAGCAAAAAAGCAGAGTGCTGATGCGGATGAATGCTAATTACAATGATTCCAATTACAGCGTAGCAAGCTGGTGTGTAATGTCTGCATTTTAACTTATGTTCACATGCTTATTTGCCAGTATCACCCGCACAGCAAATGTTAGTGATGGGGAAGGTAGGTACAGTTCTTGTCGACTTCAACTTTTAAAAGTATGTGTTACTATATTAGTAACCTTGACAATAATAATATCAAAAAGTTATTTTTTTTTTCTGGGTTTTTTTGTGGTACTATACCTAATGATACACTCTTTCCATTTGTATATATTTCACTAAATAAAATGTAAATTTGACAACAGTAACAGAGTTCCTTAAATCACAAATCTTCATTTCCTCAAATACATCTGTTAATAAAACTGAAAACTACTGTGCTGTACTATATTTAATGAACGAGGTAACAATTCTGTTTTTGTGGAACATTTGCAATGTAGAGAAGTTTTTGGTTTGAAATTTTGATATGCAGAACAACTGGTCTGCTCAACAGTGCTCTAGTATTGATTAAATACAATTAACCAATGCAGCTCCAGGACTGACACGACACATTGCTTTAACTACTGCAAAGCACAAGATGTAATGTAGTAAATTTAGATTCAGTGATATTTCATGTGACAGTTTTTTTTTTTTATTGGGGGGGTTGACACAGTGACACTCCCACGCACATGTCCTAGCCATATTTTTTCATTTATTTCGGAAGTACAATAGATGTCTGGAATAACTTAAATACCAACATCACTTGACGGTTTATGGACAAAGTGCATTCAGATGACTTGTTGAAAGAGCTCTTTGTTCAGTGACTCCCAAACTAAAAGTTATGTTTGACATCAGGGTTACTGATATGAGTTAGAAATTATTTTAGGTCCTTAATGTTGCAAGACATTTAGCCAGTAAAACATGTATTTGTAGGTCTAGTTTTGAAATTCCAATTAGATATACTGTATTATATGCAGACCAAAAATGTTCAGTTGTATGAGTTTTATGTCAGTTGACAGAATCACACCGCTCATTTTCTATGTAAAGGTATTTTAGTCTGTACGATTTTGGTTCAATGTCAGTGACACTTGAAGAGCAAGCAATGGCACACAAATCTCATACAATCTGGGGTCAGGAATTATACTCATGTGAGCAGAGACACTTCCACTGTAAGTGGCAACACATCTCACCATCACTTGAAATAAACAACTTGAATTTCAAACATAGCTGACAATGTAACTGTGCAGTGTTAACCAACAAAAATCCCCAAATGAAGGTGAACAGGAAAAACAAAAAGAGCAAATGAAAAACTTACATATTGAGAGGGTTACTCTTCAAGTGTATATCCAACAGAAAAGATTAAACCGAGTTGAATAGAATTGATTAAAACTCCTAGCTGTAAAGATAAAAAGTATGTCAATATAATATCACACATGTATATAATACATGCATGATTCAAAAAATCTTCACAATTTCATCTTACAAAAAATGAGACTCGATCCCTTTCTACAAAGAGATACACTACAGTGGATCCTGTACCCCTCCTGAGCATGCATGGCTCAATGGACCATGGATGGGCAAAGACATGTCCTTTGCACAAGTTCCCTGGAACACTTGAGGGATTTACAAACTTGCACATTGCTAAAAGTTTGTTCAATATTTTATGGTGTCCTCAACTACATTCCTGTTGGTCAAACTGAAGTCCTAAACATGTATTCCTCACATTTTGCAGGGACAATAGCAGAACTTTCAAACTGAAAATACAAGGAATCGAAAAGTGAACTCCTGTTATGTAATAGCTACTGTATGGTAGCAGAGAAAAACACACCCAGATCACTGGTCCTGATAAATCTTGAAGTAATACACTCCAGACACAGTGATGTACAGTGAGCTGTAAACACGATAGGAAAGTAGCAGTCCTTCATACAGACAAATCTGGATTGAATTGATATGCGCCACCATTTTACACAAAGATACAACCCACTAAGGTTTACCTTGTTAGTTACAATAACTTTTTGAAAGTTTTTTATGAATTTTTCACTAACAATTTTTAGAAATTTGGGAAGAATGAAGGACACCATTTTTTTCTAGTATTACTCAAGATAATATTTCTTTGAGACTACAGTATTAGTATTATAGCTAAAAAAACCTGTCATGTGTTTGCATGTATGCCGGAAAATCTTTAAAAAGATTCAGTGCCAGCTGCTGTTGCAATGTAGATAATTATTACAAGAAAGGTACGCAAACTGAAGTCGCCATAATTTCGGGGGTTATTCCTTTCACGTTTGCTACTCTGTACTTCACAGTGACACATTACGGTAATACCTTGCACAGTTTTATGTCAAGGTTTGTGACTGAGAATTTCTTCAGAGAAATTGAGCCTGTTTTTACTGTAACATTGTACATTATACCAACAATATACCTGCAAGACTCTCTCTCTTCATGTCGAATGGTAATCCATGTTAATGTTAGAGAATGCAAGCATGAGGTCTAATATGACAATGAATGAGGAACAAACACAGTTATCAGTAATACCAGTTCATTCAAGTATAGCTTGTTAGATACCTGAGTACACAATGTGACTTCTTCTCTACACATCACGTTGCAGCCTACTGTAGTTTTCGTCTGATTATTGTAACAAAATGTGAAAGCTATTTTTACATGATAAGCAATGAAGAATGACCAAACAAACTTACATACCTGCAATAGTAACTACATGACATATTCGTAGTACTAAGACTGTACCACAACGCAGGGTCTGCAATACTGTACTAACGTATTAACATCAATAGGCTATGGTTTACTGTACTAGCAGCACACATGTACACATCATTAACAGTATGAATGGAGAAATCAGATTAAGTGACCTACACTCACCAGAAAGTCCACAAGGAAAAGTACCACACAAGGCAATAAGAACAAGGCAATCAATACACAGTACACTACAGAAATATCAGTGTACCACTACAGAATGCAGTATTCACAACACAGGAAGTATTATATAGTGTACCCCTACAGTACACACCTTGATTATGTAGTGACTGCACAGACAAGGCAATTTAACTTACTTCCTTTCCTTGTGTATGCCTCCAAGTGACTGCACTGAGTGGGACAAAGTTATCTGAACAAATACATGTACATCTGAAGACTTATCTACCCACAGTTGTTAACAGTGTGGTATGCTAGAGTTGCAATCAGCTATTTTGGGAGATGAGTCAGCACTGTTGTGCAATATTTCAGTGGTATTTCAACTTTCGTAGGTTGCAACGCAGAATCAATAACACTACATGAAGGGAAATTCTGGACAATTGGTAAGACAGTTTCTTAGACTTCCTAGATACAGGAGTTTTTTTATGAATGGGTAAAAATGGACAAAGCAAGTTGGCGTATTGCGGCCTTTTTTCTGGTTTTGTTTTGATGCTTTAAGAGGGCAGTATTTATTTTTACACCTATGTATGGTGACAGAGGCCATATCATTCCATTACTTCAGTATAAATAGTGCAATGTCAGTTTCCTTCTGTGATGTTTCAATTCCAAGATTGTGGCTGGATGACCCTCAGGGAATTAAAATGCATATCAATGCAATCCCCATTAATATTCTGCTCTAACTAGTATTCAATAAAGTTACAGAAAATACTCTAATAGTCAACAAACATTGTTAAGTCCTTGTCAGTTCACTATGTTGTTGACACAGACTATCAGATCTGTTATCAACTGCGATTTTAGATTTGGCTTTGCATGTTGTTGTAACTCTTGATCTCAACTGCATCGATTTCTTTGTAATGGCTCCCTTTCAAGTTTCAATGCACAGCAAAGTCACAGTTGTGGATCAACTGCTCCATCCCAAGTTCAATTATTATTACTTATATTTGCCTTAATTGTGGTACATTTTTAAGGACTATACGTCTTTTGTTTTTAATGCTTTTCTATTGTCCATAAGATTGCTGAAGTGGACATCTTTTGACATCTGACAACAGAATATCGGAACAGTAAACAGTAAACAAGGGCAATTGACACTGTGTTTAGAATGGTATGTGAAACTAGAAATAAAGCTGCTATATAACTACTATATGTAAATATTGCAAACCCACACTCTGAACACTGTATGCCTGACATAACATACCTCCACAGTACTTCTACCAGCCACTGAGGTAAAAATGTTAAAAGGGTACATAACTGTGAATGGTATTTGATAACATCCTCAATGACCAAACACAAAAGCAACCAACCCACTTGAAGGATACTGGAACACCAGACAACAGCTCTGTAAAGACTATCTTGATGTTATTGAGAAAATCCCCCCAGGTCTATTCACTCCGTAATTTCCAAGAATGAGCATGTGGATGCAGCATACAGGTGATAGGCGAGTCTGAGCTAACAGTAGTTTGGTGATGGTAATTGAAGAATACTATACAGAAAACTTCAAGGAAAGATCATGACGACTATGTCTGGTAGCATGGCAACAATCGGCTCTTGACTGAAAACAATTTTTGGAATGTTAGCATGCTCAAATTGATGTAAAGTTTTTAAAGATGAAAATTATGTGCCTTATCAGAGACAGTGATCAGGGTTTGCAATAAACTTGGAGATTGGGTGATTCTCTCCTTAGAGGAGAAACCCCTCCCCCAAATCCAGAAAGGACATTTCCATTCCAAGTGCAATCGGCAGCAACATCGGCTTCAGCTGCAAAACACACAAAACACCTGAGCAGGAATCCTGTTGACTGATCACAGTCCACATAAATTGATTCTGCTCAGAATATCTAATTAGTGCACTGTGTGGAATCAGGTGAATAGTTGCCTTCTTCCTTCAACACTTTAAACGGCAATGAAAGGAGCTTATCGGGAAATCTACACAAGGACATGAATATACCACCATCTAAATTAAGAAATCAGTCATGTGTTTCTGATCTCATGTGTTTCATGAATGAATACAAATTGTATGGCCCTCTCTTTATGCACCATTCACTATCAAAGTCATTCACAGAGAGGGAAATTCCCTTCTACCTTGGAAAAGTTGAGTGCCACAAACAGGGCATACAATGCACAACATAACATGTTTGTTAACAGCACAGCATCTTCTCATGGTTGAGGGGGAATATTGCCATCCTGATCTTACAAAGCAAAAGACTATGACCTTGAACTCATTATACACTGACAGCATCTCTCTGTTCTCTATGTGTGAAATTCCAGCTGGCTATAACACTGGATATCTTTCTGACCAATGACATTTTGACCTATTAAAGTGATTGTGTGTGTACTGAAAAACCAAAAAGATAAGATTATGTTTGATCTTAACTTTTTCTTCATTTTTAAATGTACACGCGACGTTGCACATGAACGGACTGTCTTCCAATGAAGGAAAATGAGTCTTCGAAAAGCAACGGGATTGGCATAAAACAGTAAAAAACAGAAATCATATTTGAAAATTAACGGTTCTTACTATAACCCCCAACATAATGAATATGCAACAGTACAGGTCTCACTGGTGTATCAAAAACATACTACTCAAGTCGTCGTTCCTTGGTATGTATTGGGAATTGTAGTATTTGGTGAAAGGAAACACTGTATTTACCAATAACCTACGAACTGAACACAACCTTGCCCGCGGGTTCAGTGATCCTGAATTGTTAACTGAATATTCAGTACTGGTATACTTCCCATGGGGTTGCTCAAAGAAGCACACCATTGATTTGAATGAAAACTGTCAAACACTACATTGTCGTTTTCTACACTTTTTGTCGCTATGTTAGAAGAATTTGAAATCATATGGCAAAATAAACCAACTGAAATCTATTTATTTTCCCAGATTGTCTGAATGGGGTACTGTAATTAAAAGCTTTAACAAACTTTTGGAGAAGAAATTTCAATGATTTTACTTTTTGCCTACACACGCAATCACTTTAAATGAAGACATTCTATGGATCAGCTGTTGCAATAAATTACCAAATTTGGGAGGGAGATACCAGTAAAGGTAATCACTTATCATCCCAGCAAAGTTCTCAATTGGTAACTGCTTTTTGATTGAAGGCAAATTCGATGCAGTGTGCTTATATTACACAGCGGACACAGAGATCCATTGTTTTGATTACACATGTGGAGGAATTTAAGGCAGGCTGTGGGAGGGACTAGAGGTAAGTGGTTGGGAGAATTGAAACTGTCTGGGGTGATGAGTTTTTGTCTTTAAAGGAAAATAGGGCGTTTGTTTCAGAGAAAACATCCATATTTTTTAAACCAATGTTTGTGGACGTAGAATGATAGATTATTCAAAAGAAGGATGGACAGTAGTCTTCTTTCCAAGAAATAAGCTTCTCAGAGATAGAAATTCAGTTATTTCCTACTCAACACTAATTTGTTCACCCAAACTTTTCAAAATTCAAATGATGCATCTTCCATTACTCATCACATGCATAATGTTTTGAGGAGATGAAACTTTGGTAGATGTTTATTGATGACACTGAATGGTTTAACAATGATTACCGCTATTTTCTTTTGTATGTCATGTTGGTGTATTCTAAACGCCCTATTTCCCTTTAAGCATGGGAAGGACTTGGAACCCTGCCAAAAAAAAAAAAAACAATTTTTTTGCCTTTGATATACAGTTTAGGTATTTTAAGTACGAAAACCACACGGTAAGAAACGTAAAGTTTGCTGTGAAGTTGTTTGCAGGAAAGTTAAAATGTAGGACCAAACCAAAATTCCTACATTTGCTGAAAACTTGAGGCTATTACTGAAGATATCTATAATGAAGTCAAAGCAATAACAGTCCGTACATCTGGCCAACTAAACTGAATACAGCTACAACCCTCCAAGGTACCACAAATATCAAATGGTACTAATAGTGCAAATACCTGCACAGGTGTACAAACTCAGGATAATTTGAACTCTGTTCACCTCAGGTAACTAAATCCTGGTCTGATTCCTGGAATGCAACAAGAAAATCGTCAGTGCTGTCAAATCTCTCTAACTAGAACACACAGCCATATATTCAATGCTAATAGAAATTCAACAGTTGTGCAGTATTCAGTGTTTGTGAAGTTGAACTAACAAGTAGAAGAGCATTCAGATATGGACCAGGGCTGCAGTCAATTATGCCCAAGGACATTGCACATTGTGAGTATGGGACTGATAAGCTCCACTTTATTAAATTAGATGTTTAAATACTTCAGACAAATGAAACAGGTACTATACATAACAGTGTATGTATTTAATGTGTACAGTGCTACACCTACACAACAGCTAGAGAGTGCGTAACATCCATCAAGCATTTGAAGTGCTGAATTCATAGTTCTAATTCTGTACAATATACTCCAAGTACAATAGTTGTAAATTCTATTGTCAATGTACTGTATTGCATAAAAAAGACTTGCATGCAAATAAAGCACAAATAATTGCACTTTGTTCAGGTTTTGAAACAAAGTAAAACATTCGAGCAAAACACACATACAGAGCAGATCTTATTTTATGCCAAATAAAAATTACTAGAATTATCTTTGATAAACATCCGGCAAGGAGAGTTTGGCCAATATTCTTTACACCCTTATGGGCTCAAAGTTCACCCCATTTCCACCAAGGTCTAGCATGTATGGCAAATGATAACTGTACTAACAGGCAAAATTCAAAACAATTATCCTCCTGAACTCAGTGTCTCAACTGAAGGACAGTCATCAATTGATAATTTAATTACACAACTCCAAAAAACAATCACCCTGACTGATCACTTCAAATTGCACATTTTTTTTTTGTCCTAAGTTTGTCTCATATGTTGCATGACAACATGTACCCCCTCAATGTATTACAGATGATACTTGGTGTTTACACGTGCACATACAGTTTCACATTTAACTATGTGGCAAGCCAGCCTACTTAACTCATGGGTTGACAGGTGGGGAAATTCTGTTCACAGAAGAATCAAGTTTACAGCAATATGGTGACTATTCCTTGTAATTAACAAACCAATTACGAGTTCATCACGATATCTCTTACAACATTTTTCCTGGGAAAATGTCCAAAATTTCTCAGGGTTTTTTTGTCGACAACTAGCTTTCATTTCTGAAAGCGTACCAAGAAGAAACACAAGATTCAAATGCAAAGAGTGCCTATTATGTCACAAAACAAAGGAAACAAATAGGTCAGAGGATTGACCACTGTCCCTCCCTCACTGTTCCCCCTCCCCACCCCAAGAAATGGCAAAAACACTCATATATGGATATAGTAAAACTAAATGAAATGTAGAGAGACAGACAAAAGCTTACACTCAACATGCTCTACAGTATGTAGATCTGTGAAAAGTTTGGGAAAAAACAATTTTTTCATATAGCTCTCAGGAAGTCTTTTTTTCATAAACAGGATATTTTATAATGTGACATATGTATGGATTGGAAACTTGTAGTCCATGTCAAGAAATTCCCCTTACATCTCTCGAAAGAAAATGTGCAGCAACGCGCGTTATGTTTATTCTTTGAGTCCTTTGATCAATTGTTCTCATTTCCTGTCTGAAGTTCCAAAACCCGATCAAAGGCCCACACAGCGGGTATTTAGAAACGATAACGGCATGTCTTAGTTAAAGCTGTATAAAGTAATTGCAAGACAACTGTTGGTGATAGGATACTTGTCTTACGCACTTTAAAACTTAAATTTGTGCTTTCAATCAAAAATAATTCAAAATGACTCAGTCTACTATGTGACTTTCATATTACTTATTACACTGTGCAGTTAAAAGCTGACTTGTTATTAGCATGAACATTCGACACTTACATAGACTGCAGTAACTTAAGGAGCGGGTGACTTATCAATGCGTAGCAGTAAAATCATGTTTTCTGGTTCCTTGTACAAAACAAGCATATGTAAAGGCACAACAGAATTACACCGGTAGTAAGTATAATACCTACATATACTGTATATTACTGTTTAAAAACAGTATATTACCAGACTCCACAAATTATGTGATATCTCAACATGGAATTTCACCTTGTCTTGGTAGGCTTAATGTGTACTTGGAATGCTGTCAGCAGGCGCAGATCCACGTGGGGACACACCCAGCAGCCACCCCCCCCTTTTTTTTTGATGAACAACAATTGTTACTGGCCTTGTTAACTGAAGGGGATCTCCTCCACTAAAGTATGGATAGATTACCCAATGCTTCAAAATACCTCACATTATGAGGTAGTGAATTTCCAGGAAGGAAAACTATACATTTTGTTCCCCTTGAAATTCATTGTAAGGGAACTAGGAAGAAATTGTTAGTGAGGTGCAAGTCTTCACTTTAAATGAAGCCACACCAGGGGAACCAAATCCATAACAGTGACAGACATATGTGCCAACTCCCCCTCCCTATCATAGATTAACTACTCACACCTCCTTCAAACAAACTTATCACATTCATGATCAGTGCATAAAGAAGTACCAGATTTAATGAGATTGGATCAAATTTGTTAGAAATGCAGTTTTTCACCTGAAAAAACAATAAGTCTTGCAGAAAAGAATTGCCAAAGGGGTAAAAGGATGTCAGGAGTTGAAATCCATGTTAATATATGTGATTCAGACAAATTTTGCGAGATCTTCTCGTTTTTCCACTGCGAGAGCAACTGCACCTCCACACTACATTGGAGGTTTGGTGGATTTCCAATACAAAAATTTCTGTATTGTTCTTCTCAGGTGACTGCAACTGCGCACTGGTAAGGGTAATGGGCCAGTGCAACACATTTTCAAACCAGGTTGAAGTTTCTGTCAACTCACAGTAGAGTTGGACAATTTTCAATAACAGACCCAATACTAGTCAAGTGTTGTCCTCAGAATAATCTCCTATACAATTGCAACTTTGCCTCATTTCCAAAAAGACTTTCTCCAACTGTGGCAAGGTGTCCTATAGCTACTCCTACTGGAGCACATCATTAAAATTTGAACCATGTGAATGAGTTTATTAACTGCAGCCTGTTCCCCATACACTTTGGAAGTGTGACTATGGCACAAAATGTGAGTATAGGCTATGGTTTCCCTTCTGTGGTATTTTTCATAGGATATACACTGATGCTGTCAAATCAACACAAAGATGTCCTTTATTGAAGCATCTCTGTGATTGGCCAACCGGTAACCTTCTTTTATAAAGAATGAAGTGATTGGGGCTAACACTTTGTGTCAATGTTGTATTGTTAAATTGTATCCAAGAACAGCGTGGTCTGTAATTTATCACTACACCAATTAGACATGTATATACAGATTTAAAACACCTCCTACCTTTAGAGGTACTATTTTAGGACAGAAATGGATGTTCTCAGTGTACACATCAGTCGATTTTTCTGGAGTGAAATCTAATCCCTAGCTGTTCACCCCCCTACATTCAACATCAACTCTGTCACGTGGTCATGCAAGTCAGTATCTCACAAAGACAAATGTGCACGTTTATTTTTGCGATTACTGCTTTTGATCACAAAATAGTTGCAAAAATAAACATGCAAATTTGTCTACCTGGGTAAAACTACAATCTCACAAAGACAAATCTGCATGTTTATTTTTGCAACTATTGCATTTTCGAAAAGTCAGAGTCCGAGCAGGTTGAAGCCAAGGCCGGCAGAGGCTTGTAACACTACATGTACGGAGAACGCGAGGCTTTGAGGCCGGAGAAATGGTGGCTGAGGCTGCTCTCGACTACAACCCTGATTGCCATCCATGGGCAGTCAGGATGTACATTATTTTCAGTTCATTCCAGAAGAAAATTTTTAAAGAGTTGCTTGAGTTACAAAAAAATGAAGTAGTAGGACTGTTACCACTAGCAGGTACACAGGATGTGAGCATGAAAATAATTGTCTCACAATTGATCACCTGACACTTTCTAACAGGATTCATTGCAACTATGCCTAGACCTACATCCTGTTAGAATGTTTCATAGCCTTGTAAAAGTTATATAGTTTTGCAAGTTAAACTACCTTTGAACACTACTAGACATTACTTTTCTGAGGATAACAACTTTGACATGTGTTGAACAACATTGAATGAAGTTAAATTGAGACTGTAATGAAGAACTACAGCCTTAGTTGTTACTGGATAATGTGGTGACTTCATGGAGAGATATGACAAAACTCAGGTGCACTTAAGTAGTGATAATATAAGCTTGATGTAATTCAAATTTCATATTAACAGTTGTGAAACACCTGCTTGAATTCTTAATAATAGATTCAAAATGTCCTTCCCTTAAGGTGGTATTGCCCCTACGCAGATGTCAGGGGCAGGTTGGAGCTCTGGGATTAGTTGGAACTCACATTGCCACAGTTGTGCCAAGAGATTCAAATTATTTTCATGTGTTTCACCTTGCTTAAGGGTCAGTGTAACAGGTCTGAATATCAGTTTACATGTATTGAATATTAGTTTACTTACTAAATTTAGTAGAGTTCATTGTGACTGACAGGACTAAATGTGAATGGCAGGGCAGGGCAGACGGCGGTGTGACAGACTGGTGGGATAAATTTAATTAAGCTTGTTAGTAAAATCCTGGAAATCAACAAAACTGAGCCAATTCAGTGAAATTGACCATATATAACAGTTCAAAAGATCATGCCTCAGACATTCCATTGCAGCCAAAACATCATACAAACTTCTGAACAAACATTACCAAAAGTGATCATCGTTCACAAAAAACACTTCAAATAGTGTTGACCACATTGGAGAATCATGGAGACAACACGATGACCTTACGTATTTCTTTTTTAAGTGATAAAAAAATATTTATGGGGTAAAATTTGGGGGGGGGGAATTAACCTCCCTCAGTAATTCTGCCTATGCCCACAGCTCTCTTCTCTCCCCCTGAAACTGAGTTGATCTACACTTATTCTCCCAACCTTTGTTAACAGTTAGCTCAAGTGGACCAATAAAGGATTTACTGTAACCAGGTACAGAAATTGTAAGCCAAAGTGATTTGATGTCTTCACAGACCCACTGCAAAGTGTTTCTGAAGACTTTACTGAAATTCATAGCAGTGCACGAGTGCCTCTTGTGCGACAGCTGATTCTCATGCTTCGGTGGCATTGGATGACTACACTAATTAGAAGATGCTGTTCACATGTTTCTTGACGGTATTTTCACAGATTGTATGTTTAACATTGCTTTTAGCAAGATATTTCTATCATGCCATACTGCATGAATGCTCTGAGATTTTGTCAGTTCCTTGGTATATTATTTTTCATAAATGTCTAGACTTGGGCTACGTTCCAGACAATTGGCAGATTGCTCATGTTAGCTCTATTTTTAAGAAAGGTGATCGGAGCTTGCCTTGCAACTACAGACCTGTTAGTTTAACCAGTGTAGTGTGTAAAGTCATGGAGTCTGTGGTCAAGGATTATGTGCTTAAGCACCTTTTAGATAATAGTTTACTGAACTTGCCTCAGCATGGTTTCCTGCCTAACAGGTCTGGTGTTATTAATTTACTGAGTTTTCTTGAGGATGTCTCTTTGTCCCTTGATTCTGGTCAATGTATTGATGTCATCTACCTCGAATTTCAAAAGGCATTGGATAAAGTACCATTAGGCAGACCTATGGTAAAATAGCATCAGTTAGGTTATTCAGGACAGGTTTGCTGATTGGATCAACTCTTGGCTACTTGGTAGATCTCAACGAATTGCTGTCAATGGTGATTTCACTTCTTGGATAGATGTCACAAGTGGAGTTCCTTGGGGTTCTGTTCTTGGCCCAATTCTCTTCTTGATTTTCATTAACGATATCGATAGCTCTCTCACTTCTTGTATTAGTAAGTTTGCTGATGACACCAAGCTCTATCGAATGGTAAAAGGATGACAAGGATGCTTTGTTGTTGCAAGGGGACTTGAATAGGTCATTAACACGGTCCAAAACTTGGCTTATGTCTTTCAATGCTGACAAGTGCAACGTTCTTCACTTTGGTACTAAAAATTGGAATTCTGATTACCATGGCTGGTAGTATTTTGAGTAATGTGACATCAGAAAAAGAAAAAAAGGAATTCAGAATAAAGACAAATAAAGACATTTTGTTGAATCTGTTTAAGAAGTTGGTTATGCTGAGAAGGCATGGAGTCCATATTACGAAAAGGAAAAGTTTCTTTTAGGGCAGGTTCAGAAGAGGACCACTCGGCTTATTCCCAAAGTATGTCATCTCCCTTATCATGAAAGGCTCAAATGTTGGGACTTACTTCCCAGTCTGCATTTCGTGCACTCAGAACTGAAGATCTTCGGTATGGAGCTGGCTTTTTCCTTATGTTTTCTATTGTTTTTTTGGAAAAAACTTCAGCGGGGGCCTGACATGGAATGCACTTTGGCTTACTACTCTTGGCTTAAGAAGGATCGGGGGGATATGTTGCAGGTTTTCAAACTCCTATGTGGTAGGAATTCTCTGTCTAATTGTGATTACTATTCTTTACTTTTCTTTATCTACCATAAGGTAGCATTTCAAAAATGTGGGAAATTCAGGTAAGTACCTGTATGAGCGGGAGATGACCAAAATATGTTAAGTGACACCCACCCCATTCGGGCGGCTTGGCAGATTAGCCTAATACATTACCTCCACTTTCAACTTTTGCAAGCATGTAATTTATAATCCGTGTTTGAGCCGAATTTGAGTCATATTTCTTCCCCAATGTAATACTCTCATACTCC
Source organism: Stichopus chloronotus (assembly GCA_021234535.1). Lineage (NCBI taxonomy): Eukaryota > Metazoa > Echinodermata > Holothuroidea > Aspidochirotida > Stichopodidae > Stichopus > Stichopus chloronotus. The sequence goes on from CM037830.1 coordinate 38,366,334, forward strand.
TCTCACAAAGGTGCAAGCATTGGTTGAAATGACCAACAGAGTGATGACCAACAGGGTCGGTGGAAATGATGAGCAAGGCTGGTTGAAACATCCAAGTTCTAGGTTGGTCGAGACTTCCGGAACAGGTCAATGAACTTACTGGTCGGGGTCACGCCGGGCTAGTCGAAAAGACGGCTGAATTGTCCTGCTTCCTGCCCGATTACACTGGTCTGTTCTAGTTCTAAACATGATGCGCTAAGTGTTGTTCCAGAGAGCAATATAACACAAAAAAGAACTTCACATTACTATAGGCCTAAGACTAGTATTTAGTAAAAGGTATAGGCTTAAGCTTTCAAATTTGTGTCAGTCAGTGAAGATTGAGGTTACATTTAGGCCCAAGGCATGCCTAGACTATGTTGTAGAATCTAACTATCCTGGTCACAGGCTAACCTTAGACTTATGCTAAGTTAGGCATTTTATTGTCAGGATAGGCCTACTGTAAGTGTAAGACTGTTACTGGTATTTGGTAACAGTTAGTACCAGTCTTTGTTGATGAACTTGAAGCCTATTGTAGTGATTAACGTGTCACAATGTGGAAAATGCATTTAGTACTTAAAATGATGTTACTGAAGTTTCAAAATAATAAAATTAAGTGGATTACCCTGTGCCGGAAACGTAAGAAACCCGCTGGGTACGTACGTTCAGCTACCTCAACGTCTAGCCAGCTGCAAGTATGCAGTGCTAGGGTAGTGCGACTGTACCTTGGTTGACGTTAGCAGGTACGTAGTAAGTAACGTGTGCAATCCGTATTTTGGTACATATACGGAAGCCTAGTAATGCTTGGTCAAACACTGTTTTTGTATGTTTTTGTTTTGTGATTTTATTTTATCATTTCCTTCTACTTCTTGAGAAGAGTGACAGTCTGTTACTTGGCGAATGATCGATTTTATCGTGACGTACACTAATAAGAGACCTTTTTACCTGAGTGTAGTCAGTATGCGATATCAACGACCCAAAATGTTGCATAAAGTAAAAAGGACAGGAACAAGACAGTAATGAATTGCGGGCAATAGGAAAAATTTCAACATTTATTTTAAAACAAGAATTAATGGGACAAGAATTCGTCGGGACAAATCTGTTTGAGAAATTGAGTATAGGAAAAGGTTCAAAGAACAACCACAGAAATAATTATATGTACCATGTCTTTAATAAACTTCCGTATGTTTACAAATACCGGGACCTAAGCGTTGGCGCTATATTAAAATACTTTAACATACTTTTTCGTTATCATTGGGATTGAACGTCACTTTAGGATATCCTCCTCAGTGATAACTTGCGATTATTTTCAACAATATCTTGAAGTCTGTTAACATACGACGCTCATTTTGGCTTCGTATGACACCGTATATTTTTCATGAGATTTTCAGAGTAGCTTCGTTCAAGAATTACACCTCGAAACGGAATGAGTATTTGTGCATAAATTAATGTTGAGGTAATGCAAGGCTTCGGCTTCTTAGCTAGCAATATCCTGTTAGTGTAGTTAATTCGTTTATGTGCGCTCGACCTTTTAACAACAGCAGGAAGTGCGAGGTATGGCCGTCTTCAAACCAAAATCTAGTGAGGAAAAGCGATTGCCACAACTGCAAGAACAGAGTTAAAGTGATAAGATAGCCCTGCGGATAAATTTCCAGAAAACGCCATAAAATGTGGTTCGGCCTTTTTTCAACGAAGTGATAAATGTGGAGTATCAATCGTTGTTTCCAAATTGGTGTACAATACGGGGCCAATGTACTAGGGTACTTTCTGTATAACTCTAAGCAATACAGACTGAGTATGACGTACCGTATATGGTAACGATAAGCGTCAGCGGTTTTACAACGTTGTGAGAGATCCAATGATTTTTTTCCTTCCAGTATGATATCAAAACATTGGATTGGGATGGGAAAAGGGCCAACAGGAGACTGCATTCCTCCCCCCCCCCCCAAAAAAAAGACTACTCCTCACGACGAGTATAGATCCACGAAAAATGGCTAACTCCCAAACAACAAAAACTTGCCTAAAACGCGCTTCAATTCTGCGTATTTGCAGGCAAATGCACTACTAGTTGTTTTTGACTTTTCAGAATTGTATCACTAACGAATTAGTCAGGTGGCGTGAGATCGGAAGGTTATGGCTTTTCGAAGCTCAGCACTGACGTCATTACTACCACAACTCTGGCTAATCTGCCTTGGCCCAGAAAAAAAAAATCATAATGAAGTGATTAGCTCCTGTAGCCTATATTTGATGACTCGATGATACTTTTGAAAAAAAAACACACACACACACATATCATGAGGGATGTTGTCCATAAAAAAGAAAACATACTGGAAATTCACTCTTGCAGTTGACTGCAGTGCCACAACTTATTTGAGTCAGCCGGCCATGGCATTAAGCAGTTAAGGCAACCTGAATCCAAGTTAATCGAAAAGTTGGCCACTCATAGGTCATTAAAATTCTCTCGGAAGTCAAAGTAACAGTTTAAAGCCGACTCAACACTACACGAATTTTGCACACCTTTAAGTCACTTCATTATTCTTTAATTTTTATGAAGGGAATCATAAATGTTATATATTGTTATACCCGATAAATGAAATAACAGATTTATACCTAAATGATTACTGTACTTAAATTGGCTCGGAGAGTTGTACATCTTAGTCATTCACAATACATCTAAGTAATTAGCAATGCTGGGGAGAACTTATTGAATGGCCGGTATACCTTACGTTTGATGAAACATATTTGCATTGAACGCCGTTTGACCCTCACTTCATTGTGGCCGTGCACCAACATCTTCATCATAAATCGAAATACTTATGTTTCAAAACATACTGCCTCAGTTTGGGCAAATCGGATTTCCGGTCGCCAGTAACTAAGAATACAAAATGTTACGTAATCGGCATCCGCAAATTACTGCAGAGACCTCCTTCGATGTTACTTGAGATTAAAAAAAAACATATTTAAACTAACTGGTAAAGTTTATTACCACGGTACCACTTGTAAAGTTTTTGATCCTTCCAAGAGATAAAGAGATAAAAAAATAAATATGGTAGACTCAGAAAATTATGGCCAAAGCTACAGCCAACATAATCTTTTTGTTTATTTTTCTCCAGTTTAAGAATATCATTTGCAAAGTTGTATAATGCTTCAGTTTAACCTTCTAGACCCCCGGCAGGTAGACCGTCCCGATAACAACTGGATTCGAATTTGTGGCGGGGAGTGGGGGGGGGGGGGACAATGCACTAGTATCCTAGCCTGCAATTCATCCAACCACCAATGTTGTTTAATGATGAGTGTGAAGATGCTTTAGTTTGCAGGCCACCATTTACCTCTCCCATCGCTAAAACATAGTGACCTTTGAGGGCCTCTCATGCATACAGCCGCCGGGTATCATTGCGGCATTCCTTATTACTGACTTACTATGATATAGCTACCGAGACTGGCAGTTAAAAGATTTCCGTATGTCGACAAGTGATTTTGAACTAGAAGGGGTGGAAGTTTAGAGAGCCTCCGACCCTTAGAGCTGGCTCTAGAGCCGGTATACCCGGCATGCGACACCTTCGATTTTCAAAAACCATCCAATCTCCTTTCATCGTCCTAATGTTCACATCGTGCGTGCTTTAATTGGTGCTCAGTTCAACATCCAAGGAGTAGTGTGCACATGCAGGGGTGGGGAACGACGAAAGGATGACGAGCCTAGGGTGGAGGTAATCACCAGGACTATCTAAGGGGCCATCACCATTGGTTTGCGGGGAGCGTACCAAAAATGTTTGGCTTTACAACTCAATCCCCCCGGGCCCCCTCCCATGGCCGGAAATCTCTCTTCCTGAGTGTTCTTCGCTGTATTTATCCAGCCTGTAGTTTCTCAATTAGAAAAAATATCAATCTTCGAAAAAAAGGTAATGGTTGAGATGATCAATGAATTATGCATACTTTTCAACTATTCTTGGAGCACTTGGTAAATATGGGGGAGGATGAACAAACCTCCCCTCCCCATTTTTTTTTTCATTCTCGAGTCTTTAATTGTACTCGTCCTTCTCTATTTAGCTTGTACTAAGCCCAAAGAGGAAATTTATGGATAAAAATGCACTTTCAAGAACTCTGGCATTTTGAATTTCAACTAAATTGTCTTTAGTTTTTAGAAAACAGGTTTAAAGATTAACACTTCCAATTAAGTGAAGATTCGTTTTCTTCAAGTTCCAGCACTAAAAGTGTAGGGGACAAATGTGTTTGTATTACCTCATGTCACTGACCCCCCCCCCCCCCCCACACACACACACACAAAATCGACGCCAATGGTCTTAGTGTCACAATAAACAATAAAAGGGAGGGATCTGCTTTTTGTGGATCCTTCCTCTGCTTTCTGTGGAGTTACCCCTGTCCACCCACATTTAAGGCTGTATTGCATCACCCTAAGCTATATTTTTACCTCCCTGAAAGGAAAATTCTCAACTGGTTCTAAGTTACAGTACTCTTAGATTGCCAGCAAAGTCGAAAGATGCAGAGCAGCTCGTATTACACATCGTACACAGGGATCCATTGTTTTGATTACACATGTGGAGGAATGTAAGACAGGCTGAGGGAGGGACTAGAGGTAGGTGGTTGGGAGAATTGAAACTGTCTGGGGTGATGCATTACAGCCTTTAAATAAAAAAGATCAATAGAAAATGGCGGTGGAGAAAATCTAGAGGCCATTGCCATATGTAAAATTTATACGAACCGAAGCTAATACATGGCTTACATATTAGAACTCAGTTCAACATTAGTGACCCCACCGACACCGGTTATTAAATTATCATTGCAAGCTATCTAATTTGGAACAATTGCTTGTTCTGCATTGAGCGTAATACGAAACCAGTTGCTGTGAGTTAGGCTATTGTACTGAAAATACAGTGTGTATATGTGCGACGCTACGTGTGTGTACCGTGCATGTGCCGTATACTATATGTATGCGTCAAAACCCAGTAGGCAACACAAAAGGACTCTGTGTGTGTGTGAGCGTCTAAAACTGTTCCGTCGTTGCCGAGGGAAATTCACTGCCCGCGAAACTACCGAAGGTGAAGTAACTGCCACAATGTCTCGCCAGGGAATGCGAGAGAGGATTAGAAGTAGTCCCGACTCACCAAGAATGTCAGACAGAGATAGAATGAGTCCACCCGATGATCGTTATGACCCAAGGCCACCGAAGTATGGCAGTCGACCGCGAAGCATGGAGCGTGATCATGATAGGGCACCACCCCCGCCTCCACCTAGCCGTGAGTATAGGTCTAGGCCCAGAGATGATTATAGAGATCCACCTCCCTATGTGGATCATCACAGTGCTTATGATGACAGACCATCGTCTTATACAAGGAGAGACCCTGAATATTCTAGTCTCAGAATCACAGGTTTTCCATCACATGTGTCAGATATGGCAGTTCGTGATGCACTGTTCCATGAATTCAAGAAATTTGGTGAGGTCAACATCAGGGTTACTTACAGTGGCGAGGACCGTGTGGCGTATGCAAATTATCGCTTGCAAGAAGATGCCAGAAATGCACGTTCAGCCAAAGGTACACGCATTACAATGTTTGCACGACCATTACACATTGACTGTGTTTTCAAAAGGTATGATCAGTATGGGAACAACAGGGGAAGGGGTAGAGGACGTGGTTACTATCATCAGGGGTCAGACTATCAGTCCAGACCACAATCTGGAGGGAGGGGTTACAGCTCGGATTCCTCATATGATCGAGATTACAATTACAATAAGAGACGGTCTTATGAATCTGGTCACCATGAACGTGATGTAACCCTGTTGCCAGAAGAAGATCCAAAAGCAACTCGTACAGTATTTGTTGGTAACCTTGAAGAAAATGTTACCCCTGAACAATTGCGTAGGGAATTTGAGAAGCATGGCATTGTGGAAGATGTTGATATTAAGTTTGGTGCTCGTGGTCAAGGAAATCCATTTGCATTTGTGAAATTTTTGAATTTGAGTATGGCTTACAAAGCCATTACAACTATGTCTGGTCATTACATTGGGAGGAATCAAATTAAATTAGGGTATGGCAAAATCTCCCCCACATCTTGTCTGTGGATAGGTGGCCTAGGAACATGGACATCTTTGAGTGTCCTCGAGCGTGAATTTGATCGATTCGGAGCAATTCGCAAAATTGATTACACGAAAGGAGACACATTTGCCTACATTTTTTATGAGACATTAGATGCCGCAGAAGCAGCAGCTGAACACATGCGAGGATATGCCTTGGGTGGCCCAGATAGAAGACTCCGCATCGATTTTGTTGACCCAGAGAGGTTACCGAGGGCCCCACCCTCATATGGTCATTCCTCTGTCCCTAGAGGTAGAGATGAAATGCCAGTTGACTATCCAGAGTATGAAAATGAATACTTCCGTGGTAGCAAACCTCCAACGAATAATTACAGGGAACGGAGAGGAACTGATAGTTATGCCTATGAAAAAGAGAAAGGTTGGGATCGAGAAAGACGTGACTGGGCTCCAGGAGTTCCAGAAGAAGGGGAGATGCCTCCTCGAACAATAAGAAGGAAAAGACCTCACTCACCGGACAGTGATTACTCTCGAGGAAGCGGACAGGAACGTCCAATGGGTTACAAACCACCAAGGTCCCCCGAGGATAAGGCTGAATGGTCACCAGGACCCCCACTTGAGGGAGCAAGCTCTTCTCCGGAGATAAATGACTTTGAAGGCCGAGAGAAGCACAAGAGAGGTCGAAGCAGTGACAGCTCTAGCAGTGGTCACTTGAATGGAAAACAACACAAAAAGCACAAAAAGGCCAAGAAATCCAAAGTTCTTAATGGTGTGACAACTGTTCGTGAATTGGTGGAACATTTTCCAGTGGCCTGGGATGGTTTTTATGGCCTGAAAAACAGTGCATTTGCTACATCTATGCATGTTGTTGCAGGTGACAGATCTCTCTTGGAAGTTTTATTGCCAGATGGAATGAATGCTGACGAAAACACTCTGAGAATAGCACAGCGCTTTCGTCTCGACCAGCCTAAACTCGAAGAAGTCGCTAAACGCATTTTCAATGCTGGTCCTAATGGTTATGCCATCCTGGTGGCTGTGCCACAAGCCGAGGAGCCAAAGGAATTACCAACTGGAACGCAAGCGAGAACGCTCCGTAATCTGGTATCTTACTTACAACAAAAGAAAGCAGCGGGAGTGATCATTCTGCCAGTCAATCAAACAGATGAGAAAGAGAAAGGAGTCTTGTATGCATTCCCTCCATGTGAATATGCTCACCAGCACCTCCTTACTGTGGCGCCTGACCTTGGTCCTAACCCTTCTGAAGAAGACCATTTTGTTGTTATCATCGTAAAGGGAGTTGCTTGATCGTTCTTACATTTTTTTTATTTTTACAGTTTTTTGTCCCCTCCCCCTTTTTTTGTACAGTTTGCCTATTTTTTAAGTGGCCAGTGTTTGTTAGATAGAATTTCAATCATGTTTCAAAATTTAGATTACAGAATTACTCACAGCATTTGTTTCATGACTAAAATATCAACCGTTCAATAGGGGCACTTTATCTGTGCCTGTTTCTTAATCAATTTTACCCAGTGTGTCCGTTTGTAATTTCTGTCAAAGTCCCAAATATTCAAACTTTATTTTTCATAAATTTCAATATCAGAGATTCAGTGGACAGTATCAATACTGTCCAGATAGTGAGGCATAAAAAGAAGCTTAGAGAGATATAGGAGAGATAAATGAAGCAGGGTGGGTGGTAGGAGACCGGAAGTGACCAAGGGGACTCTGTAACATCTGACGTTTTCTGTGTGCATGAACAAAGTCAAACATGGGATGTTACTATTATTTGAAACCTTGATTTTGATCCATGGTGTTGTATGAATCCTACTGAAAACTCTGAAATACATACTCCCTGGGAAAGGGCCTTTCATCTGGTGAAAAGAAAACAACCATTGGAACCATTTGCTACTGCCTTTGTGAAAGCTGAACAAACTTGCTGGGTCACCGACGCCGAGATGGAACTATATTTTCAGACTTTGACTTCTTTAATTCTTGGGTGTCAGCTGATCCCAACTGTTTTACTCAGAGGTGAGTATGTTTGGTAGGTAAATACAGTCTTTACCGTTCCACTAAATGGAGACGCTGTATCATCGACTAGTGAGTGACTTACAAACAGAAGTGTTTCCTGAAGTGGTAAATTTACTAGTGCAGGCATATTGCAGTTGTGGAAATCTTGTTTGCAACACAGTTGATGTGAATTGTTTGAAATAAAAAGCCTCACAAGTTTTAAACCATGAAAACAATGCTTACTGCACTTCGATCTGTTGGTCTCACTAATTTGTGAAACTGTGTCTTCTTTAAGAACGTAATGATTGATTTCACGTAAGTGCCAAACCAGTGATTCTTGTAAACTGTGCCATTACAGGTGATATGCTGAGGTAAGTGTAACAACTGTTATAGTATGTGCCATATGCAGCCTGCAGCATCTGTGTGAAAACTGGTGTGTACAGTACCCTGAGAACAGTGTTAAGTACTGTAGGAGAAAAATTTGAGCAGGTGTTATAATTTTTGGTTCCAACTTCCATCACAGCGCTTGCATAAAAATGCTTCACAGGAATGAACTTATTACTACAGACAAAGTGTTTGGCTGAGAAAGTAACGCTGGTTCTGTAAGTATGAAAGTATGTACTATAAACTTCAATTCTTAGCTATAGATGCTACTTGATTCGGAGCAAAGTTTTTCTTGTTACTTCTGCACATGCGAATTTAAACAGCTAAAGATGTGAGCATTATTCTCTTGGTTTCTACAAATCAGCAATCGTGGTGTGGGACACCTTGCTGTGTTATTTGTCACAATGTACATCACTTTGCTTGTTGTTGTCTCTCTCCAGGCTTATGATGGATTGACAAAGCAACCCGCAAAAACAGTTTTAAAGATGTTCACAGTTTATTTCAGTGTGAGAAACTGAAGAAAATGAAAACTAACTCTAGATGGTTGAAAATCCAGTGATTTTTACAGAACGTGTGTCAATACTGCATGTACTGTATGTGAAGAAATTCACCACGGCCAGCAAATCTGTGTTGCAACTTTTTAGGAGACTTCAAATTTAAAAATCAGATTTTTCCTCCACTTATGGAAGAGCCTTCAATTTAGTGAGTTTCTCTAAAACACAAATTTATTGCTTTATTGAAAGCCGTGGTGTCTATCAGAAGATTTACACTGAAGTTGGCTGTTATGAGAGACTTGTTTCCTAATCTTTCTTTGTTTTTGTTTGCTTTATGAGGATTTTAGTGTGTTATTATTTGTCAACACACATGAAGTCCAAAGCAATCATGAATCTCAAGGAAAAAGCCTATTGAGTAGTTTTCCAGAAAATTGGAGAGACAAAGTTGGAATAGAAAATATGCTATGAATTTTATGTCAACGATTTATTACCTTTTGAGAGTTGTGTTGGAAATACTGTTGTTACTCGATGGTTCATCAATTGTTGGTGGAGTTGGCAATAGTGTTTTTGAGATGTGTCTTCAAGTGATACTGTAAATGCTGTTTTCAGGAACCTCAATTCAACTTCCCGTGGAGTTTCTGTTATCGGAAAGAAAACCAGTTGTCTTTTGCTTCATACAACTATCAATTGTGCAATACATTTACACCTTGTATTTTTACACTGTAGTTGTAGAATATTTCTTTTTGTATTTGTTTATACATTTTGTGAAAGTTGTGCTTTTTTCTGCATTTTTCATGCATGCTGGCTTTTGTGTACTCGTTTACACTAATTATGACGCTTCTCTGTGCCGATGTGTGATATCTATGAAGCCTCCAGTACTTCCTATGGAAGAGTAATATTACATGGAACCAATCGGAGTGTTTTATACTCCTATCAAAATGTGGTGTTTTTTGCCAATTTTGAGTATTTCCAATGGAAAGCAAGAAGTTTGTTCTTTAATCGTGATTTATTGTTACCAATCAGAGGATGTGACCAAAGTTATTCAAATTTTTGTCAGAATTTGTGGCAGAGTTTGCTTCATTTTGATACCTCGATGTGCCTATCAGTGCTAATTACAGCAGATTTTTCTCCTTCTTTGTCCCATACCCTTTGCTACCATTTTAATGAGCAGCTTGCGATATTATGTACAAAATGAAGCACATATTTAATACTAAAGAAGTGTTTCTTGTTCCAGTCATTGCCCTTTGAAACAAATTACAAATGTTTCTGTCAACGGAAATGAGGCTCCACTATCGGAGATTTGTCGTGAATGAAAAACGTGAAAAGTTGTGTTGCCTTTGGATGCATACAGTATGTGATATTTTCTTTGGAAGTGAAAAAATTCAAAATTGCATGGTTGTTCTTGCTTATCCAGTATTTTGATTAACTTGTGGGTTTTCAAGTAGCTGAAACCCTCAATGCAGCGAAATAGAATGTGTGCTCTTCAAAAAGTATTTATTCAACTCCTACAGTATTTTGATGGATATGCATAAAGTCTTCATTAAACACACGAGCAGCCATTTTCGTCGCTGGGAAATTGATTCAGAGAAGAAAGTGCTCTTTTCAGTGTTATAGTTGTTAGTTTCATCTTCATCATCCCTTGTTTGGTGTTAATTCTTCAATTTCAGAGTGTTTCCCTGTGGATCTTGTGATGTGACATCATTTAGCACAAATGGATCGATCATGAAAAAAAAAAAAGTGTCAGTGAACATTTTGAACCGTTGTGTGGAGCAAGCAAGTGGTTGCAAAAGTGTGCAACATCTTTTTGGAGCTGTTTGAACTTAGAATTACTCGATCATGTGTGATAACCTTGTTCTGTGATTCGTGCCCCTCGAAAGTGGAACTCATTTCTGGAATTTGCTCAACGAAATCAGAAGACTTGACCCGTGCTGTGATGTTTTTCCCAATGACAATTTTGTGGAAGAATTGGAAAAAAAAAATGATGTGTTTCAACATCATGTGAAAGTGCTATTCAGATGTACTCCATGACTTGTTGGATGTTAAGTGCACATTTAAGCTTATTTATCTGGGATCAAGGCCGTCTGTGATTCATTCTCTCGTGACCTATGGTCTATGTTACTTAAAATTTGTGACCGTTGTGAAATCGAGGCACCGGAGACACGTAAGCGTGATCCTACGAGGATGTTCGACGTGATTCAGAGATGGGAGATGGTAGCAACAAATGCCATCGGATTTCGAGAGGATTGGAGACCAGCTGAACGAGGGATAGAGGTACATCCAGTGATGGTGTGCAGATGTTTTCCCGTTGGCAGCAGCGACTACAGAGTATGGTGTTCTTTAAATATCTGTGACATTTTCTTATACAGTCCTTTATCACATAATGTGCCCACCATGTCATCAGTTACAGTAAAGGAGGGTTTGCATTGTGCAGTAGTTTTTCTGTTCGCATTGCAGTAAACTTATTGTCACTTCTTTCTACTTCAGATATCTACAGTAATCTACTGTATGTGTCTCTAGATGAAGTAGCCGGTATAAGAACTTGTTTCAACTGCTGATACATTCACCCGATACTTTCCCTCTTGTCTTTATATTCATCACATTTTCATTTCACTTTGTTTTAGTGTGGGACACGTATTGTGTAATTCTTTATGCACTTGGGAGTAGGGCTGGAGCAGGTGATAACCTTTTGTACATACCCTCAGTTCAGAGTTTCTGTAAGCTACCCTATCCTCTCTCCCTTAAAAGGATGCATTGAGTTGTTATTGATCAGTTGTTAGGATTTGATGGATATAAACATACAACAAGTTCAGAATTAGTATAATGACTCAGGTTTCACATTCAATAGTTACTAAACCTGTTCAAAGTGTTGAATTTGTGACTCTGACTTGTACTGGCTTTATGCATATGAATTACGTGAAAAAGTGTCTGGTCATGAATTTTCAAAAATCAAATTGGAATTTTTAGTTTCTCACTCATCATTGTTTATTTATTTGTGTGTGTCACATGATTATCCTCATAGTTTGGTCATTTGGCTTTTATGTGAAAGAATCTCGACAGGTTTGGGGAAATTAAGTAAATTTCACAAAATAACTCAATCTGCCTCTTTAATGGGGTGTCTATTTTCGTATAGAATGCTATTGCAAACAGCCTCATGCAGTCCCATTCGGTGGTTAAGGTTTCTCTACAGTATATAAAATGAAATATTCAATATTTATGTATTGATGATGTCATGAAGACTAAGTATTCAGATAGAATAATTTACATGCATAAAACACTGCTGTACGAACTCAAGAATTTTTTTTTCTCAATTTTAAAGATAAACTGTCCGTGACCAATGTCCACTGTATCTGGTGGCTATTGTATACGGTGGGAGCATTGTAAGTTGGTAGCAGTACAGTAGGGTTACTGGGTGTACAGTATGAAGTGACCCCAAAATCTTTACCTTTTGTGTATTTCTTAATAGATTGATTTTCAAGCATTATCTCTAAAAGCCTATTTTGTGTTTGCTTTGGCTGTGCCTCTATTTTTTAACTTATGTGCATTGTTATGTTGAAATCTTTAGTAGTAGAAAAGCTTACTTATTTGTTTTCTTTTTTTTTTTGGAAGTGTGATGAGTGCTTCATAGCTACGTTAGTATTGATATTATCTTTAATACTGTGCAGGGCTCATTTCTAGCTTAGTTACATTACCGTGGGGGTACCGAGAGGGGACAGGACGAGTTGCTACAAGGTGAATAGTTTTGTTGCCTGACTCTGTACATTTATTCTCCTTCACAGCCAGAAAAACTTGAAAATTAAGTGGAGTGTCATTCGCACACCCCTGCCACAAAATGACTGCATCTTGATTGTATTTGTGTGCTCTGTACAGTAGGAACTGCCCAGCTGCTCTAAAAAAAAAAAAAAAAGAGCAAAGACTGTCATTATACTTTCACTTTTATTTTGCTCTGTTTACCTGGTACAGTAGGTGAGAGAATTACTCGAAAGTGAAAAAAAGAAGGAAAGTCATTATCGTTTAAAAAGAACACAAGTCAATTGTAAGTGTATAAAAGGGCTTTTTCAAATGCAAGCAGAAAGTAAGACGTACAGTACAGTTTGAATTTTTCACTGAAGGGTAACACTTCCCTTTATAGCTCGATGTTGTGTGCTTTTTGATTCAGTCTACTGTTAATGTGTCCAGTGATTGTAGAGCTTATTGGTGATAGAACCCTCATGAAAGCATTTTTTTCTAATTTTTTTTTTTCATCAAGCAAAAATATCTCTGACTGTGGCATCAGATAACCTTCTTTGTCTGGGGTCATGGCTTGTTACTTGTCACTCGCAGTGAAGAACATAAGCAGGAAAAATTGAATGTAAGCAAGTGGCCAGAGTGCTTATTGTCTAAACTCATATTGTTGGCTCATTGTCTGAGGGCCATGGACATATTTCGTTGTCCCTCCCCAATTGATTTTCAGCTTAAGACTGGTTGAATGGCTTAAAGCCTATATTAAACTCATATTGTAAGTGCAGCAGTGCTATAGTACAACATATATTATTCTCTAAATCACTGTAGAGTGGAACTTAAACTTTACCCAGAATATATTTAAATATCAAGTGAATATTCATATCTTTTGTGATGTTCCTTAATGCTGACTTACGTTCATACCCTGTGATCACGGGTTAAGTAGAGTTGTGCAGTAAGAAAGGATCTGTGTTTGCAATGGCTGAATTTGAATCGTAACTCATCATGCACGAGAGAAACATAATATGCAATATGTTGTGGGTCCTTGTGTTTGAAACGACTTGAAAATTGAACCTGGGTACCCAAAAGTGCAACTGCCATTTGGCTACGAGTTTGTTGTGAAGTCATTGTATGAGATTTCGCTTCCCATGTGAATGCAACACCTTGTATCGTACGTACCGGTATGATGACACACCTTTTTTTAGATACAGTAGTATATGCTCTCATTTTTTGCACGGCAATGTTTTTAGTGAAATTTTGAGTCCACGTAGCAAGTTCAGAACCAGGTCTTGACACCGATGTTCGGATGCTGATGAAGACACTACTTGTGATGGTGTTTACAGTAGTTTGAACATTATGTTATTTAAATTTTCATGTTTTGGAGGAAAAAAAGCCAATGATGTTGTGGCATCATAATTTTCATTATAGTGTAAACTTCTTCCAATTTTGTTTCTCACAAAAGAGAAGCTCCAGTTAGTGTTTTTACAACATGAAAATCTACAGTATGTACACAATGTTTCATGTTGTTGCCACTGCAGTGTGTATCTACATGAAACAGTGATGATGTAGTAAACTATTTAACAATGTCACCTGTGCAGAATTAGGCTGTTTCTGTACAGTGATTGGGACAAAACAACTGCCTTACACTCATTTGAAATATCTCATGAGATCTGAGACTTGGAGGCGGAGGCCAGCTTCGACTACAACCCTGGTACTGTCACTGGTAAACATCAGCAAAAGCTTATCTCCTCAAAAACATGCATAAGATGAATTCACAGAAGATGTACTGTAATATGAATTTTTGAAAGCTTGAATGATCAAATTATTCTTGTGCAACAAACAACTGAATGTCAATCTGTGAGAAACTTATTTCTTGATAAGAAGTTTGCCATCTTAGAATTTACACTTTGTCCATCAATATTGATTTTGAAAATGTGATTTTTTTTCTTCTGCAAACAAATGTCCTATTTCTGTCTAAAGCATAAATGGCAGACAAAGGGGTTTACAGATGGAGGGATATTCCATACTCCATACTGCAACAGGAGATCACGAACTAATCAAATATCCAGTGAAATTTGCATCAGTTTCTGTTTTGCTCTGAAATATTGATTGTCAAGAGGTGAAACACTTCTTACCCAAATTGTGCATAAGTGTCAGTGTGGTAGCTTATTGTGCACTTTATGGCAATCTTTATGATCACCTAACATTTGGTTTCATGCAAAATTGTAAATTTGAAAGGATGTGCACTGCATTATTCTCAGTGCTTTTGGTCAAGCCATCTGTCTATCCATTCGAAGTATGAAAGTTAGGGAAAAGTCAAAGCAAAGGGCTTGGCAAGGCTTGTGCTGTTTGCTGTGAATCTTCTTTCACTGGAAAATCAAGCAACTTCATATTTACAGTGTATGATACACTCAGACAGACTGAAACTTTTTCACAGAATGCTTACAGACTTCTGTTGCTCTCCAAATGTACCTGACCAACATTTCAGTCAGGTGTGTCCTTTCATGTTGAAAGCTAGTGAATCTTTCTTTCTAGATTAACAAAATACACTGAAAATTTCCTTATTGTTTTTCAAGGGAGCTTATCAACACTACAGTGTATATCAATACCCAAGCTCCTGTCAAGTTGAGATAACTTTAATATCAGTTTGGAAATCTGAGAATAAAACGTAACATCATAAGTAGAATTTTGGGGGAAAAAAATGGTAAAACCTGTTGTGGCTGTATTTTTGTTTCCCCATTACATAGTCAGCATGCTTTGAATAATCTTGAATCTTTTGTATCACCTGCTGTTTTCATGTTGTCAGATTCTGTTTTTGCCTGGCCCCTTGGCTCCATGCAGCATTGATGGGATATATGGCATGGTCTTGTATGTAAGGGATTGAATACAATGCTAGCTAGGGTGGAAAGGTTCAGATGAGCAGATCACACTGTCTGAGTTTGTTTCATAATCTATTTTTGTTGACCTTTTCATCTTTGTAAATGTTTTTATCTTTGTCTTAATATAAGTTGTCCAGACAGACTGCACTATGAAAGAATATGTAACTTGACTGTATCATCATCATAACAACACTTGTTTGCAACAAGAAATGTAGCTAAATGAAATTCAATACAATGTAGTTGACTCACTGAGACTCTTTGTGTTTTTGTTCTTTTTTGCATTCATATTGTTTGACAAGACGACATCTGTTCAAACATCCGATGTGGATGCTTTTCTTCCTGCTTTCTCATTCAATATCAGAGTTTATTGATGCTTCTGCATTCAGTTACCATTAGGGTGTACCAAATCGTTATTCCATGTTTTCCCAAATTGCCATCCCACCCCGCCTTTGAAATAAGTGTCATGCCCTACAAATTGTTGCTGCAAGGTAAGCTAGCAGAGGAAGTTAGCTAAAGGCACAGGCCTGCCAGATATACATCAATAATAATGCATATGCGATAACCAAAGAAGATTGGTGTCATCGGCTGACCCTTGCTCTCATATTTCTTGTTCCTCTTTCGTAATACACCAGCGTTTTTCAATGTTCCTAATATTTCTTTTTAGGATGTCCAAGCAGTGGTGTGGTTAGTGGAAGACCACGAAAGGAGAGGCAAGGATCATTACCCTGTGAATTTATTCTAGGTGCCTGTGAAGAACACTGATATCTCATGGAGAAAGAGAATTTTCCTCCCTACTGGTGAATAGGCCTACTATTAGTAGCTTGTTCTGTCAGGAAGTTATAAAGTTTCATACAAATATGTATTACACAGTGTGGTACATTGCATTATTATGAAAAATGTAATTTCCCAACAGGCCAGCTTCACTGAATATCCTTTTTAGTACCTGATGATCTCAGCTGCTTCAAACAAACATTGCGATGGTTCATGAGTCGTGCCCTTCATTTCCACAAAGTGATTGCGTGCACAGGCAAAATTAAAAACAGAAATATTTCATATCCAAAAGCTTAGTTTGATTCTTCATTACACCATTCAGGCAATTTGGAAATGTAAATAGGTTTCAGGTGGGAAATTCTACCTGCCATATGATTTCAAATTCTAACATAACGACCGAAAATGTAATGCATAATAACCAGGAAGGTGCGGTCTGTGCTCACGATTCCTGCAATAACACGGTGCTTGAGGTTTCATTGAGTTTTCAACTTAAAATTTTTTTGAACAAACCCTGTGATGAATAATCAGTTACTAGAAACAGCTATCACTGACGCCATAATGATGTGAGCAGTTTGTTGAATATTTGTAGATACAGTACTTTCGTTTCACTATATATTACAATTTCCGATATCCATCAAGGGGGTATATGACTTGAGTAGAATGTTTCTTGTGAGATATGTACTATTGCATATTTTAAGAACTCAATTTTGAAATATGATGCGGTTTGAACCGTTTTTTGCCTTTCCTTGACTTTTCAAAGTCGTTACTGTCACTTTCATGGAATAAAGTATTTCGTCCACGAACAACCTCGCGTGTAGGCCTACGACAAAAACTTGTAATGGGCAAATGTAGCCTCTGTTTCTTTTTTTTCCTGTGCCAATGCAATCACTTTTAAAATTAATCTACACTAGACAAAATCTCATATTTTCAATAGTGTCAAATCTAAGGTTAACATCTCTACCTAATTTTCAAAGGAAGAAAGACTTCGTGTGACATGACATTTTGCAGCCTTGGCCTTTGTCTGCAGAAGGAAGACTACGAAAACTAATTAGCGCCATCTGTAAAATAGTGTTAATCTGTCGTAACAGATTAATAATCGGTATTAACGGATTGTTTATCTGTTATTACAGATAATTAATCTGTACTTTTAATAATCTGTAATTACAGACCGATAATGTGTTATTACAGATGAATAATCTGTGTTTACAAATTATTAATCTGTTATTACACATTGAAAATATTCATATAGATGGCTTTAATAGTATCGAAGTCTACCTTTTGTGTTTTAAGATTGGCTGAGGCAGCGCTATGATTTAATCCCTTTACATCCCATTTGATGATTTAGTGTCTGCCAAAATAATTGTACTTACTTAGTAAAATTTAAAGATGGATTCAATGAAAATATAAAATACTGACAAAAAAATTGAACTGCAAATTCCAATTGTAACGTCCCTGCTAATTGCAACTAATTTCCACTTACAGATAACATTTCCTTTAGATTTAATGAACTACGTCTTAAACAGGCTGCCAAGTTATTCCTTTTTCACATTTTTACAAAAACTATGTTTGAGTAGTAGCAAAAATAACATAGGAGGATCAAAAACAAAAGACGGTGTGGAGAATGTGACAAAGCCTATCTACCCTTCAAAGAATGCAAAAAGAAACGAAAAATAATTGAAATCGAAAGACATGATTCCGTATATCCCAAACACTCACGGAGTGAAAAGTCACAAACTTACAGTAGCGGCAACTAGGCAGGGGGGGGGGGGGCATTTCCCCAGTCAGATTGTTTCCCCCAGTTGCCCGACAACTCACTTGAAGTGAACTGTAAAATACATGTATATGTATATGCCCTGTTTATACTCATATTGCAGTTACCTTTCTGTTCTAAGAAGTCCATGAAACTTAATTTTCCACACAGAGAGTTGCTAAGTCCTCAGAGTTTCCCGGAGGGCTTCGCCCCCTGTGCCCCACCTGGGACTTTGCTCCTGAAACCCACTCGCTAAACTCGAGTTCTAAAGTTTGGTGCCACCACTGCAAACATACAACACAATGAGCAGAATACGAAAATAAAGAAGTGAAAGAAAAGAAGTGACACCGTGATATTCACAACTAAAGAAATCTTCAAAGCAGAACCACTATTCCGACAATAACGAGAAATACACCAAAATATTCTACAGTCAGTGGGAATTGAATGCACATATACCCTCCCATCCACACCCTAGGAGTGAGCTCATACACAAATTACAGTAAAAAGTGAAGAGAAAAGTGGAAGAAAAGAAGTAGCCGCCTACCGACATTCTAAAAAGAGTGGACAAAGTTGGTAATAGTTTTAAGTTTAGGAACAAGGGTGTTTCACCAAAAAAATCGTGCTGTTCTTTTTCATATGAGTTAAACGAAACAAATCATTGCACAGTAACGGAACAAAATCGAGTCCATTGCTCGAGTGAAGTAGGCTACTAGACCCATTGACCTTGAAATATCATCAAGCATATTACAAGAAGCTGAATATTAGCTGGAAGTCGTATTATGGCACCCATGCAATTGGTACAAAACCTTCTGTCAGCTACCATCACTGATGAAAATTGTTGAATCTACCAGTAACGTTCCTCCAAGTGTCACATACTGTGTGACAATAGACTGGGCATAGAATGCTCGATTAAACTTAAAGGTAAACTTGTGTTTGACTTATAGTAATGACAATCTTGACAACATGTAGAGCTAGAATCTAGAATACTAAACCTTGCTATTGACTTTGCAAAATGGATGAGCTTGTCCTTGACTTACATGAATAATTTGATGATAATTCCCTCCCCTTACTGGTGAAGCAATGAACCCTCTAATATTTTTGCAAGTTGGCGAGGGTGAATTTCTAAAAGGCCACAACCCTCATGTTTACTGTTGAACGGGCCGGTTTGGGGTTAAATGCCTTAAAGGGCACTCTGAGAAAGAAATCTCATTGCGTGTAGCACAATATCAAGGAACCTTTATGTCAAGAAGGCCACCAAAATTTTGGGGAGGGGTAAATACCTTCACAATACAATCAACCCTTTTGGTGTGCTGGGACGTTACCATGTGTCCCATTCCCATACAAAGGAGCTAGTGGCTGTGACGCATACTATGATATGAGGGGAATATCGTCTGCTTTGCTTGAACTTGGCACATACCTCAGGTAAACTTGTATTTGACTTACAGTGATGATAATCTTGACAACATGTAGGGCTAGAATCTAAAATACTAAACCTTGCTACAAACGTTGCAAACTGGATGAACTTGTTTTTGACTTACATGAAGTCTAAAAATAGTCTCCACCTATAACCATTGAGATGCGGTAGAGTTGCATCCTATCACCAAGAAGGAATGCATTTCGTAATACTTACATACCGCCACATACGACTTTCGCTCGTAATGATATTCCTAGAACGTCTGTGATTTGAGGTGTATTTTTCAACACAGTACGGCGCCCCTTTTCAGTCTAGGATGGGGTCAAGATTTGAATTTTGTCCAGCATCAATACCTGTGTGCACAATTTGAGGAAGCAAGTTTTTTCAGCCTGTTAACGATTTTGTTGGTATGTCGCGCAATTGACTTGACAATGTTCAGTAATACTACAGCCCGTCCTAGCGTTAAGAAGCACCAGCAACAGTAGTACTAGTAGTAGTACTACTAACTTAGGCCTAGGCTAGGCCTACTACTGTACTACTAGCAATGTACGACATGGTTCTAATGTTTAGTAGTAAAAATGCTAGGACGATCTGTGATGTGGTACTACTACTAATTTAGCCAGTGCAAGGCGTAAAAGTAATAGTAGCCTGTTTTTGTCTTTCTCATCATGATTTCGCTTTGGGGCAGGGACGTCATGGGCTTGGTCCTGGTTTAGTTTTTGTTAGTGCATTGTATGTAGCCTAGGCCTACCGGGAGTGGGAGTATCATGAATTGATCACTTGTCCTTAATGAACATAATGGCCATAAAATATTCAGACCGTCACTAAATCAATTAAATTTTGGGCACTAATTTAGAATCCGTACCAATCAGACAAGGTATCAGATAACTAAAAGAGTTAGCATAGCATCTATGTCTTATTTTCCCTTTTTTTCTTTTCCTAGTTTTTCTTTATCTTTTTTTAGACTTCGGAAATTACCGACATACTGTGCAATGAACAACATGTAGGCTTAGTGACACCTGTGGAAGAAGTGATAGATTATTCCTGAAAGAGAAGTATAGATTAGAGGAGGATTCGAACCTAGAATATCACAATAACTGATGCATCATAAGTCTTACACATAGCCCACTACACTACGAGAGCGGTTGTGGTGGCTGAGTTTCCAAAATGCACACAATTCACAAACGCATAATCCAACGTAGTCATATACCAGTATTTATATATTCATATACTATAAATAAGTATCTATCCCCTAACCCTGAATCATGACACCAAACCGGATCCCATAACCCGATCTCCTAACCTGTTTACCAACACTAGTTAGGCAATCCATTGATCATTCGCTATTCAAGGAGGGCGGTGGACCGAATCGAACAATCGAATCAAAGCTAGCGAGTACGTTCATATGGTACAGATTCTAAAGTTGCGCCAAATTTTGTAGTACAAATTTCATATTTGTATTTCTCATTGTGCTATTTGGTGTTGTCTGGATTGAAAATCCATAGACCTGCCAACCTGTTGCGCACCAGAGAAAAAGGGGGGATTTACATTTTTCAGATCCAGAAAGTCAGGCGGCTGCTTAAAAAAAAGGGAGATTAGTGATTTTCTTTAAAAAACAGTGCCATGGAGAGAATCATCACCCACCTGCAAAGCACAAGATGCCCTTGTAGGCCTATTTGCATTTACATTGCAGTTACACATAGTGACATATGCCGATATGTATGCAATGCCCCTCTTAAACTAACGACTTTCTTACAAAGCAACCTCCTAAATTAGTGCTAATCTACCATATATGACACTTGAAAATTTTTTAAACATCTGATTTTCAATGCACAATAAGTTTATTTATGGCCATTTACTACTCCAATAAGCCTTGTGCCAACTATTTTGGCTATTTTCAGAAATGTTGCAAATGGACTTAAGAAACAGTGAGATTGGAATATGAAACAGGAAGGGGAAGGGCGGGAGATGGGGAAGGGTGGGAGATGGGGAAGGGCGGGAGATATGGACAAAAAGTGGGAGTCTCACAATTAAACCGGGAAAGTTGGTAGGCCTGTATTCAAATGATAGTTGCACTACACTACACATTGTCTATGAAGAGACCTTGAGTCAATCAATATCAAGAATAGAGCAAATAAAGGACAGTTAGGCTAATTACCCCATCTAAGAAACTTGATTTTGAACAAAAAGAGTGCTGTCTCTTCTTTTGAAATACAAGCTTCATCAAAGACATTTTGGTCACATATTTTGGTAATATTTGCAAATTTTTAGTTCATTTTTTAGCAGAAACTTAATCATTTTGCCATGAGTCAACATGCAGTAAATTCACTTTGAACATAAAAGTGATACTTGGAAAATTACTGTCTTTGATATTGTTTGGGGAATATACATTAGTAGATCACATTTACATTGCATCTTGTCTACAGGCGTGGCTGGCGTTTAGAATGCAGTGATCGACCTCATGATACTCATCAACTCACGATTCCTTACTACATAGGGTCAATAGGTATGAAATTGACAAATTTGAGTCCTAATTCAAGCCCCAAGTTTCTAGATGGAGAAGAATGTAGCTCCATTATTTCTGGAGGATTTGAAATTATATTTTTCCTTGACACGTGTGGAGTTTGAGGACCATGGGGTTTGGCCATGGTAAAAGGGATTAGTGAGACCCTGCCAGTGCATCACCGACTTAACTTGTTTTTGTAAGTGCCTTATGTACAAAGTCAATCCTGATTAAAGTGGCAAAGTGGACCCCCAATTTGACTCTGAACTTTCTAGATGAAGAACGATGTAGCCCTATAACTCCTGGAGGATTTAAAATTATATTCTTTGTAGTCACCTTTGGAGTTTGATGACCATCAACGTTGGGGTTTGGTCATGGGGACTCTCTCAATGCATTACAGACTTTACTGTAGTAGTGCTATACCCCCCTCCACACCCCTCACCTGCCTTGCAG
Organism: Stichopus chloronotus; assembly: GCA_021234535.1. Taxonomy (NCBI): domain Eukaryota; kingdom Metazoa; phylum Echinodermata; class Holothuroidea; order Aspidochirotida; family Stichopodidae; genus Stichopus; species Stichopus chloronotus. Next base: position 38,388,764 of record CM037830.1, read on the forward strand.
ATGAGAGGGGGTTATGCAAACCTGTGTGACACTACTCTAGAAGCAGATGTTTTCTCATTTAACCAAATTTACGATACATCTAGACTAGTCATAACAATCTAAGAAGAATTACATATTCAATATCCTCAATACATTTCATCTTGATTGTTTGGATTTTGTTAAAAACATTTGCCTCCCACCATCTCTTGTGACTCAATCCAGGTCTGGTTATTCCCGTATCCGGTCATCTAGAAAGTTAGTTTCCTCAGCTTCACCAAATGGGGGGGGGGGGGGGGGAGCGGTGGGAATTACTTGTGTTAATAAAATGATGAAAGTGATGTTACAGTAAAAGGTACAGTTTTAGTTTTTCAGAGAGAAAATGTAAGACTCACTGTTGGAAACAATGTATAGGCCTGAAGAGTTGTGAATGAAAATAATATCCCCTCCAATTCCTCCACTGGAGATGTTAGTTTCCTCCCTGTAAGTACAAGGGAGTAAGATTTTTAGGGGAAGAAACTAAAAGGTCTGAAAACAAACAGTAATTGACTTAAACTGTGTAATTTTTACCTTAGCAGCACAATAAACCCAAATTTAAAATCCCATCATTTGATTTGAACTGGTAAGTTAGTGGTAAATGATGTCTACTCCTGATTGAAGCAATTGATAAGAATTCCATTAGGGCTAGAGCTTTCTAAAAAGATCCTCTACCTGCAAAGGGGAAATATTATGGTTGGTATAGCTATTGTACACGTGTATTGCAGATACGTTCCTGTCAAGGCATTCAAATAATTGTATGAAGCAAATAGCCCTGATTGGAGTGTATTGCACTGTAGAATGTTAATACATATGTAGTGGTCAGTGAAGTTATTCTAACTAAAATAAACCATGAGTCATTTTTTTTGCTAAAATGCATTCGCTGTTCCATTATCCCCACCCTGAAGTACCCTCTGTTGTACTTGTATGTACAGTCTATTCGACATGTCAACCAGTTTCCTATGTTTTTTTCCTATTTTTTTCCCAACTTTTATTCAATATATTGTGACATGTACAAATCATGAACGCACCCCTGTAGCAAATTCATGTGTAATTTAAAATTGGCTGAATCAAACATTTCAAATCACAGAATCTTCAAAACACTCCTAAAAGTGAGATTTTATTGTAGAGGAGATGATGGCTTTTTGGTACTAGTAATCATTCACTTTTGTCTTTGCCTTCTAAAAGAATGATTCATCTTTTAAAGTTTACTATGTGGTAAAAAATTCAGTTACCTCTGTTTCCACACTGTTGAATGTAAGTAAAATAGCATCCTAATTGTGTGCTCATTCACAGAGTCCTAGATGGATCTACAAACGTATTGTTATGCATGGAGCTGGCTACCGTAAAAAGTGTAACCTCTTCTTGATAAATTGTGTGATGGAACTTTTTATAATCATGAACTTTGTGTAAGGGAAACATACTGTGAGCACACAGTTAAGAAGAAGAAGAAGCTCTTGAAGAAAATCAGTAACAATTAAGTCACAGATCAGCTACTGGGATCACCAGAATGAAGTTGTATTAATTCATTCTTGCAAAAATACGGTAGTTTACACTCAAATAGTTTGTAGAGTTAACAAAAAAATACAGACACACAACTTTTGACAAGTACTTTTAATATACGTTTTTTTTCCTTCCCCCAATAACTGCAAAATTGCCATTTGAATATTACTCTCCATTATTATGGTAACATATGCCATATTAAAGCAGTGCACTTGTATTTTATTTTCTGTTGTGTAAGTTTTAATGTTTTCTTGTTTTGTCTTGTTTGCCAAAAAGCAATTTAGGTAAATAAACAACTAATTGGTGGGAACAACATAATGTAAACCAATGCACATGGAAGAAGTTGCTGTAAGTGATATCAGTGAACCTGGTCCCAGTCCAGTTGATGCTTTGGTGTTCCATGAAGTTAGTGATGATGATCATGATGGTGAGGATGTTACAGAGCCAGATCAGGCATATGACTGTCCACTATGCAAATTGATACAGTCATTCACAACGACCAATGAGATCTTTTGTCACATGAAGAAGGAGCATAAACTGCTGATTGCTGATAATGATCTCATTAGTGATCTAAGAAGGTATGATCAATACTGTGCCTCCAAGCAATCTCATGCAGTTGTAATGCCATTAGAGTTGAAGAACGTACCTCTGGTAGATCCAGAGGTGGGGGACTGTGATCCCACACAAAATTGGACGGAAAAAAATTGTTACTAGAATTTACACTTACATGAATGAAATTTTCTAAAGTACCTAAGATTGTGGATAGTTATTTGATTATCCAACTCACTTTGAATATACTTTTCTTTTGGCTTTGGCCTATGTGCTCTTTCTTGTCACATGAAATAACATACCATTGTCACTTTTGGTACACTAATGTAAACAATGTATCAGTAAAAGTGTTCTTTTGTAAGTTTAATCGTACTCTGCAAGATGGGAGTAAATTATACGTTGCAAGTGAGCAATTGTATTAAACTGAAAAACTAGCAATGTAGTGTAACCAAGATGAATGTTGAAGAAAAAATAGAAACCTGATTGGTTGTTTTAAGAACAATGTTTTAAGAACAATGAAATCAGTGATGGTAATTAAAGATTGTTCTTACAAATGAATGAAAGCAACAATTGCTTTTGTTTCACTTTCATGCAAGTAATTGACGACTTATTGAAATTTTACATAAAAAATGAACATTTTTGATATACATTCAAAAATATCTACAGTTTGCAAGAGGTACCTGTGATTATCACAACTATTTTATCACTAAGTAAATGGTGTCATATATCTTCCTTTGTCTTACTAATTATTAAATACATTACTTCCTTCCTCAGATATTTACAATACTGGCGAGAGAGATTTCAGAAAGTACCAATCACTGCCATAGGCTTGCCCACGTCTTCAGAAGGTAGAGTACACATTGATCATTTATGATTTTAAATTTATGTAAACAAAGGATGAAAATCAACTTGGTTTCTCTCGTCGTTCATGCGGTAATACTTTACAATCACAAATTCATATTAATGCTGTTTTTTTTTTTTTTTTTTTGCTCTTTCTAATTTTTGCCAACTGTTTTTTGCAAGGATTTAACCATTGATAATGAATATAAACTTGGCATGTGTTTGTTGACAACTCATTAAAGCTTAATTTTTTACTCTATCAGCACTGAAAGGTTTTTTTTTTTTTCAATTTTGTGTACTATCATAGTATTGCATTGATATAGTTAGGTAATACCCATGAATTTGAGAAACAAAATTAGAACAGTAAGGCCTTGAGTTCTAGATTTTCCAGGTGTGCTACAAATCACACTCCTCAGGAAATTAAGGAATGTGCTATTTGTATCATTATTAAACTTTACAGTGATTGTGTGTGTATGGAAAGCCAGAAGGGAAAGATCACGTTTGACCCTACCTTTTTCTTTATTTTGAAATTAACATGCAAGGCTATTCATAGATGGAATATGTCATTCAATGAAGGAAAATGACAGTATCACTTTGAAAAGCAACAGAAATGGCATAAAAATAGTAGAAAACATACATCGTGTTTAAAAATTAACGGTTTTAGTCACGAGCGCCTACATAATGAATATGCAACAATGCAGGTCTCATTACTGGTCTATCAAAAATATATTGTTCAAGTCATTGTTTTTTTATTGGTATCAGAAATTGCAGGGTTCAGCAAATTGAAGTACTGTACTTGCAGATAACCTCTTTACAATGTCTGTGATTAGCTGTTTTGACCAACTGAAGATTTATAAGAAGTATCCTTCCCGTTGGCTTTTTCAAAGAAGCACACACTAAAGTCGAACGAAATAAGGTCAACCACTGCATTATCGTGTTTAACGATTTTTGTCGTTGTGGTGTAAGGATCTGAAATTATACGGCAGAATTTGTCACCTGAAACATATCTGATTTCCAAATTTGTCTGAATGGTGCAATTTAAAGACATACCAAACTTTTGGATATGAAATTTTAATGTTTTTGCTTTCTGTGTATGCTTGCAATCACTTTCGTAGATTTACCTGAGTTGCCATTTTTTTATCTCGGTGTGCAACAAATCACACTTTTCACAGTCATTTGAGGTGAGGGGTTATGTGAGTTTGTGGTCCTGTTCCTCAAAATCAAAGTATGTACAATTTGAAACTCGATGTCATCAAGTGTGACTTACAGAAAGATGCACCTGGGTGTGAGATGTTACGTCAACTTCTTCAGAAACAGGACATATTGTGAGATAGAAAGGAATAGGAGGAATGCAACCTGCTCCAAATGATGAAACACAGTCCTGCTTTTTTTTTTCGACCAAACTTGTTGCCTCTCTCTCGGGTACCGGTGGCTTGAAATGATTACATTATTGTTACTTCATATTTAATTTGCTTTCTCTAAAACACAGATGGGATTTCAGTCCCTTGCAATATATGTTGTTGTATTTAGTGCAATTATTTAGGGGGAAATTTATTTCCAGCTAAATTCAGTGCTGAAAGTATTTTTTACCCTTTCATCTTCAGGTAATGAAACCTATTATGTCTTGTGTGATAAAATACAAGAGGACTGTAAACTCCGTCAGAAGCTCCAGGTGGATCGACTCAATGTCATCCTGAGGGCTCAGCAGAAGGAAAGACAAGACAAGTCTTTCTCAGCTCGGTGTCTCTTCTGTCAGGAACTCTACTCTGGAAATAGATCTGATTTATTTAACCATATGGCCAGAGATCACAATTTTAACGTCGGTCTGCCTGATAATCTCGGTGAGTCCTGTCAAAGTTTTCTACCTTCCTAAGGCAACCTTTATTGATATTCTCAAAGGAAATTCAACAAAACTTTAGCCTTAAGTAGCTTGTTATTGATTGATCTGTAAATTTGATTAATACATTGATTGTCTTCAGATGACTTGGTACAACTTGTCCTCTCACACAACATGCAGAAAACAGGAAGATTTTGTCAGCCTCACTGGAAAAATCCCTTCCGACAGAAACTTCTATAAATTTAATTCCAGAGGGTGTGACATAGAAGACTCTTTTTCCTCAAATGTCCTAAAGAAAGTTTCATGAAATGTGATATGTATGCAGTGGCGGCGCTATGAGGGGGGGGGGGGGGGGGGCATGAGGGTCAATTTACCCCTCCAGATTGTTTCCTTGCCCCCCCAGTTGCTCTCACCCTTCCCAATCAGATCTTGTACTCATCCAAAATTAATTTAATCACAAAACTATGTATTGGCATTGGACGGAATAAGACAGCTTCCGGGGAACCATGATTGATATGCCTAATTTATGTTACACAGGCTGCCAGTTTTCATATCATGCCCGTGGCCACTTCAACAGTAGGTCAGCCTGGCCAGACCAATTTTCTCTGGAATGTTTAAGGGAAGGGCGGGTAGGTGGTTGTTTTCCTAAATATAGGAATGTCGTTGTTTTCCTAAATATAGGAATGGAATGGAAGTGTATGTAGCCTGTGTGTGTGTGTGTACTCGGTGGTACCGCGTAAACGTGAAATGGTACTCCCAAAGAAAAAAGTTGGGAACCTTGGAGTACGGTCAACTGAAAAAGTAAATAATATAAAAATAAGTAATATACCTCCCTTGGGACTTAATTTTCCACCCAGAGATATGCTAAAACCTCAGAGCTTCCGGGGGCTTCGCCCCCTGGACCCCCACTGGGATTTGCCCTTGGACCCCACCAGGGGCCCTAAAGGCAGGCCCCTGGACCCCACCCGCAAGGCCTTGTGCTTTGCGCTCGGTTTCGCGCTGCACGCGAAAATCTTTGCCCCCCCAACATTTTCCTCTGCCCTCAGTTTGCCCCCCCCCCCCAAGTCTGACATTCTGGTGCCACCACTGTATGTATGTATACATCCTTGTGTTTTTTGGAAAGTTACAAACATTGATAAGTGACAAAAGGTTGTACCATAGTAAAATCTTGAGTGCGATTCACAGGCTTGCAGAAACAATGCAAACATTGTTCAGTGATTCATAACATATTTTTACTCTTCTCCAAATACTTTTCAGTTTTCACCAAGGAGTTTTTGAAGGTTCTCAGAGAGAAAATGGACAGGTATGACAACTTTTGAGATGGACAAATTTGCAGTAATTTCTTTCATGGCATGTTATCTTTCTTGTGTTCGACGTGATCTTATTTTGTATTAGATTGGTATCAGTCTCTAGTCTCCATGCTTTGGTGTATGTTTCTATCACTTGACCAGTGATGTCAGACTAGATCATTCATATGCAAATTTCAATTTTAAACATTGGTCTAGATAACCTCTTATATACAGTACATATTTATAAATGTATATGTGACTGAATGCTGTTGAATGCTCGTTTGATATGTTCAATAATTAGGGATGACATTGTCTTAAATTAGTTGGTAAATTTGATAAACAAAACAAGACTAGAAATACGCTAAGAGACATTTTTATTGCCACAGAACACATTGTATGTCTCATCTAGCTCTCTTTGCTTCTGGTTTGACTTGTAAAAACTTCTGGTAAGGTGCAGTTTATGTTTTCTTAACTGCTTACATCTGCTGGGCTTGAAATTGACAAAACATTTTCAAGGAGAACTGGAAGACTTTAACCTGTTTAAAGAAATATGTTAAGATACTAAGATCATATACCATAACTGTATCATTCTTATAGCCTTCAATGTCTGTACTGTGAGAAGATATTCCGTGACAAAATCGCCATTCGAGAGCACATGAGAAAGAAACAGCATCGTAAACTCAACCCAAAGAACAAAGTTTACGACAAATATTATGTCATAAATTACCTGGAGATGGGCAAAGGCTGGCAGGCAGTCCAAGCAGAGCCAGATGAAAGTAATCGAGATGGAGAACAGGAGTGAGTTTGTTGAAAAGATTCATTTTCTTGAGTAAGTTTTAGTGATTATGCAAGAACCACAGATGAAGGAGAATTGGACATCTGGTACTGATGTCTAATCCTTAGTTAGACCAACCAATCCTGGTTGGTTTTCTGTTCAAGCTGATTGTGCTATAGAGGTATTTAATTTTACTTAGGTTGTGGACAAATTCAAGATTTGGAAATGATTGTGTTATTAGAGAGAGGAGTGGGTAATGGAGTCTTTGCCCATCAAAGTGGGTTTAAGCTTCAAATTGTAACGAAAATACTACTAATTTTTTGATATCAGTTCTTGAAAAGGCTTTTATTCCTCTGCCACTCTTCTCCCACTTGGGATCCTCACTTTGTGTTGTCACCACCAGAAATACATATTTGTTTATGTGATATCTTTTTTCAAAGAGTACAGTTTTGAAAATGCTAGTTCTACAATGGTTCAGTTTCATTGAAGACTAAAAAGTTCTCAAATGTTATGACAGTATATCAAATAACATTTTCAGAAATTACTAACAAATGGTAGGGCACTTTTTCTGGTAATCTGGTGATGTAATCTGTAGATTTTTACTTTGCCTGCGTGTAAATGACACTGGGTTGTTGCTATGTCCTGAATAATTAAATAATCTGATGAAGAATGCCTCACCAACAAATGCACCTGTCCCCTTCCTGATGACTTCAAGTCGATTTAATTCTTCACACTATAAGGATGTAAGTTTCAGACTAAATGTGCTCAGTTCAAGAGCCAACTTTTATGCTGTAAATGAACTGTATTTTTATATAGGCAAAATTGATATACAAGAAATGCTAGCTGCCATTTTGTCCTTTGTCAGTCTAGATACAGACTACTAGTATTATTTTGTCATCTTGTGGTGTGTTTTTGAATTGACTTTGGTAGTTCAGATCCATCCAACTGATATTATTGTTGTGACAGTACTTTCACATCAGCTGGTCACCTTCCTAATGTTCAGATATCCATTAAAGTGCAGCCTTTTTTTTTTTTGCAAATTTTAATGTTGACTAAAGAATATTTACACTGATAGAAATATCACATACTTGATACAGTTTTCATGAATGTCTCCTCACCAAATTTTGTCATCAAATTGTTATTCCACGTTCTCTCCTGTCCATTGAGATGTGGTTTTTACATTCGATGAGCATAAATTCTTTGAATGAAATGCAAGTGTCGGTTAGCTTCATATGTCTGGTCACATAACAGCAAATCACAATTCAGGTTTGGCATTTTTGTGTGTGTGTGTTGAAAACAGATATTTGTAATACATTTTATCATAATGATAAAAATTTCTGTTGATGTGTTTGTTATCTTTGCAGAGACTGGGATGACTGGCAGGAGATTGGTGGCATTACTGCCGTCTGTCTCTTCTGTAGCCATCGCTCGGCGGAGACCAACGACCTGCTGGAACACATGGAACAGAACCATGGTTTTGATATGGAGAGAATTAAAAATACTTTAAGTAAGCCCATCTTTGTATCGTAAGTCAGGAGTGAGATGCACCTGACTTTCTGTAGCGTAGTGCTTTTATAATATATTCACTTTACTATATAGTAAGTACAGATTTGCAGATGAAAAAACAGGATTTCTCTCTTGGAGACAAACATGGATTATATGCTAACAGTGTCCAGAAAATGTGAATATCAAAAAGAAAACACACTTCCTAGTATTGCTTGCCTCTTACTTGTGTCTTCTAATTGTGCTCTGTTCTGTGTGCCCTCTGGTAGAGTGAGGAGGTGTGAAGATGGCAGTAGAGTAGAATTCTAACATAGCACTGAACAATGTAGAATTGTTAGTGCATGGGTAAGTTCCATTGCTTGCAGATAAACAACCAAAGTAGTTTTTGAGATATTCTGCAGCAACTTTGCTATTGATAGTTTTAGAACAGTAGTTTGCTTTCATTGCACACATGAACTTGTCAATGTAAACATGATGAACTTATAGAGGTGACCACAGACAGGAGGAAGCATCCATAATTCAAAATTATCCTACCATGAGGTACTGTTACATGTACCTTTTTTTGTTTTTGCTTTTTTTTTATGTTTTTAAAATCCTTGGAATTTTATTCTTTCATTTTTCACTTTCATTGATAGTAATTGAAAGAAAAAGCATGCTTTGATTTGAATCAGCATTATTTCAATATTGTCTGCTCATCATGTCTACTTAGAATGTATTGGATAATGGCTAGTGAATAATTATAGAAACTTAGCCTTAGCAACAATCTATGCCAAACTTAACAACTATCTGTGTCTAGCAAAGTATACTACTTAAGTGTCCCTAGAATCACACAATGTTTCTGCAAGTGGCAAATAGCCTACACACATCTAGTAGAATACGGCAGTAGCAAACAAGGAGCGCCATTATAGTCATAATCGAAACGTTTGCTTTTAATGTAGCAACCCACCAACACCTGCACTTGTGTCTCTGTGAACATCTATACACAACAATTTGTTTCACATAATCACCATGGTGAATATTCACAATACAGAGGTAGTTATAATCATTGCCACAGTAATATTGTGGACCTGTCAAAGGTTTCCCATTTGGCTACCTAATCATCATTTTGATAAAAATCACTTTACTCCCCAGAGTTGAATTTCTACAAACAATTGAAATTGGTCAACTTTATCAGAAGACGAATGTACCAGAAGATGTGCTTCTCCTGTTACCAGGTTTACGCTACCCAGAATGCATTGCTGGATCACATGACCGAGTCCAAACATATTCAAGATATTCCCGATAACTCTGAATGGGATCAACCTGAGTAAGTCGTTCCACTTTACTCTTCGTTGAGCATGATGAAGGAAAGTCGGATAATTACCTGCATAGTCTACCCCTCAATTAACCATAAGCAGTCATATTACAAAAGCCATAAGTAGAAACTGACTTTGAAAATGGAAAGTGTTGCAAATTTCTCTATTTTGACTGATAAAACATATCAATTCAATTTTTTTTTCTCAACTCTGTACCCGCTCTTGAGGGGATAAAATCAAATTTGAATCCCTTTCTTCTCTCCATCAAGTGAGATTGTGTATTACGTAGCCAATTACATGGTGTCACTCTGATTGAAGTTGGTATCACAGTATATAAACCAAACAAGAGAAAAGTATGCTGTTTGATGTATTTGATTTGTAAAGAGCTAGTACTGCATATACTTAAGATGGTGCTTTGGATCTATTGAGAAGTGAAACTTTGATACACTTTTAAGATTTTAGATAATTTCACAGCAAAATTTGATGATTGAATTAAGCTTCTAAAACAATGCAGTTGTATTTACTGAGTATTTTTGTCACTTATCTGTTGTTTTCCTCAGATACTACATTCCTACATTTGAGAATGATAACTTGCTCTTTGGTCTACGAGATGACGAAGACGAGACATCTGTCTCCCAGACTCCGGTCATTGCCGAGGAGAGTAAAGTGGACGTAGAAAACAGCATCCTCAGGGACATTCAAGTCAGATCAGATCTGTCTGTAACTTGAGAAGAAAAAAGAGTTAACCTGACCTCGTTCTTGAAGTTGGACTTCGGGAGTATCTTGTCTTGGGTGGCTATTGAGTCAACTGTACAATGTCAAACATGATGAAGGAGGCGTAGGCAAAACCCCAAGAAAGTGCTGTAGAAGTTATCCTGGCATTCAAGCTAGTATCAGCTTTGATGTGAACTTGAAATTTTTTTTTTGTCATACTGCCATCGCTATCTGCCATTTGAAGTTTGGTAATGTGAAGCTTGAGTCTGTGGAGTTGATACAATAATGTTTTGTTAGAGGACACAAAGCAAAAGATATACCAGGTCAGCCTTTACATGGAAATGTGGTAATACCCCAGTTAAGGCCTTTTTCATACAATTGCAATATTTATTGCTCCTTCATATTATCTTGAATTGCAGTTTTCATGGTGACAAAATATTGAATGAATTTGAATATGATTGAGCAGTGGAGCGATGCATCCTCTCTTTGTGTCACTTGTGATTGAAGTCGACAACCTCTCAGGGCTTAGAGCATACAACTATTGTTGTGCATTACTTGTTATGGCAGCCCTACATGGGTTGCAGTATAAGGTGTCTACTCCATGCCCCCCAAAAAAGTCCTTATGGTTTTGATGATTTTCTGTATGGACATTAAATTAAATACATTATTGTAGCAGAATAGTTACATCAGTATTTAAAAGATTTATCAAAGACTGTAAATCAAATGACAAAGAAGAAAGTAGCCTTCCTGGTTTAAACTGGTGACTTGTTTGCTTCTTAAGAGAGTATTCCTTGTACAACATTCATGGATGGGGTCAAATCATTAATGATCACTGCAGACATCATTACATCCATTTAAGTTGGTGATAATCTTTACTTGGTATGTGTGACTATAATTTTGGTCCTGTTATCTATAGCAGTGTTCTCACTGGGTACCCTACCAATGATGTTAGGGAACTGGTTCTGAAATTACTACCAAGGTCTAAACTTTAGCTAACATACTAATGACTTGAAAAAAAATAAAAAACCTACAGGTTGGTTTTTTTTCTTAAGAACACTTAGTCACACTGTCATGCCTGTATGTAAGATACTTGTTACATTACTGTGCAAAACACATTTTCATATTATGATTTCCCATTGAACTCATATTGTAACAAGTTATATTCTCATGTGCCTGACCATCTGTATACATTGTGCACTCTGGTCCAAGTTTGGACTTGATACAGTAACTACTAATGACTAATCAGTGTCATATGATTATATATGATTATAATTACCACAACCAGTAGCACATTTGAAATTGGGTAACTTTAATAGTTGTGCGTGTGTTTTAATCATGCCTGGGGATATTTAACAGTGCCCTCTATATTCTTACTTTCCTTGGAAGTTAAATTACTAAGGCAGTCTTGAGGTAGTCATGTGGTGACATGATTCATAGATCTACTCATGAGGGGGGGGGGGTAAACCGCCTCGAACAAAAATTGTTCCCCCCAGAGAATTAGATATTTGCCATTAACTTCATACGTTTTTACACCTTTGTCCATCTCTGAAAGTTTCCCCCCACCCATGGAAAAAGTTTTGCCCCACTTCAGTACCTTGTCTGGCTGCAGGCGGTAACTAGGCTGCTCAGTTTTTGTAAGCTCTCAAATATTTGTAGTTTTGCTTTAATCAGTGTCAAGTTCAGGTTGCAACTTATTCCTGATGTAAACCAATAATTAAGGAGGTTATTTATATAGAGAAAAAAAAGGTAAATTTGTCAAAATGATGAAACTTATTTATTAAAGACGTGCTTTGCCAAAATACAGTCATCCTCGATTTGGATCAAATGGCTAATAAAGTGTAGACTTTCTGGCAAGTGATGTAAAATATTCAATATCTGAGCAATATGTGAGGGACAATAAAATGAAAAGAAATATTAAATATGCGTTACTTAAATTGTTTTATGCTTGTCAAATTCACGTCCGATAGAACTGCATGTTGTCTGCGAAGGTCACCGCAATGAATGGACGTATCATGTAGAAATGAAGCATCCAGAGATGTCAAAGATGATTGCAGTAACAGTTTGTGGGTTATGTATATTACCTTATTTTGTTTGTGATTGGTTGCTTTTGTGAGGATGTATTGATTGAATGCTTGAATTGAAAGACAACTTTGTTGAAAGTTGATGAAATCTGAATGGATTAAGAAGTATGTTGAGATGCAATTTAGCCATCACTGGTTCCACTCACATGATCATAATTCAGTAATTACTACAAAAATATTTGCAGTGTTTAATGTAATCAACACACACCCATCATAAGGAATAAACCTCATTTCATTGTTTTGTAAGTGGATCGTGCTTCTGTAAGATGGAAGAATGTGGCAAACACTGTGTGGCAAACACTGTGCCATAAAGTGTAACAGAATTCACTCGGATTAATGCTTAATCCTTATCCTGCCAGAGAAATTGATGTTGGCGTCAGTAACATGATTAAAAGTATAATTTCTGATTACATTAAGATAAGTTTATTATCATTTATTACATCAGAATTTGCAGCTCATACCAGCTAGCTGGTGTGAACTATTGCAATGGTGCGGCATCACTCTGTCCGTTCGTCTGTGTGTCCATCCATTTGTCTGTTCACAATTGTTCAAAATGCTTCTCCATCATGCTTTCATGAATGAAACTTGGACACAATGTTTCATTGGTGGTGGACCATATAATGTTTTCAAAAATGTTAGATCCGATTTCTCATGTGGGCCATTTGGCCCATTTTTTCAAATTGTGCAAAATGCTTCTCCTCCTACAGATTCCCTTGTACAATGTTGATGGTTTTTTACAATAACACTCTATTAGTGGTACCTTCAGGGTATTCAGGGATTTTTAGTCGAAGGCCTCTTGTGGGCCTGCGGCCCACTTTATGCAATTCTGTTCTAAATGCTGCTTTTTGCACATGCTTTGATGGATTTGTATGTAACTTAGACAAAATGTTTCCTGTGCGGTAGGCAAACTCGTGGTATTTAAAACTGCTTGATCTTAAGTTCTTTGTGGACCCTGTGGCCCATTTTATGAAATTCCTACGAAATGGCTCTCCTTGCACAATGTTAATGTATGTCATAATTATACTCTGTTAGTGGTCTATCTTAGGGTCTTACATGAATTTGTAGTCCAAGGTTCTATATGGGCCCTATGGCCCATTTAGTGAAATCCTGTTAAAGTTTTCCCCTCCTACTTTAAAGATGCCCTTTAAATGTCAAACAACATCTCAAATATACCTATGTGCATGAATGATATTTGAGTAACATTGTGCCCTACCTGAAACTCAATTTAGTTAGAGGTATACATGAAGGTCTAGACATTAATGGGGCACTGTCAGTTATTCAGTTAGTGTTCTCAAACCTGTCAACTTTTATGTCAAGTTTCCTATGAGGGTTCTACTGACAGATCAATAGTCAAGCTAATATAGTCCCCATGTGACACATTCAAATAAACATTAATGAGATAGTAGTTAATGATTAAAATTGGTTTTGGAATATTTGCAATCATTTCTCCACAGTTCTAACTGATATGCCCACAAGTAGTACAAACCAGGTAGAAAATGCACAAAAATGACAGTTTCACAAGTAGGATGCCAAACCTGAATAGTGATGCGATTATAATCACTTTAATTTGGTAGTGCCCATTAAATGTATCACAAATTTATTGACAAAGATCTAATTTCTTCACTGTTTGTGCTCTAGTTCATGATATTCTGCAAATTATGCAGTCCTACAGATTTTCTTCTACATGCAATGTTGGTGATTCAATATAATAATACTTCTGGTGGTTCCTATGATTATGATATGATATACATAAACCTGTTACATAACTGGTACCCTCAGGATATTCAGGTATGAGCCTTTGCACCGTTGGCACTCAAGTCTTTGTTGATTAATTAGGCTATTGTTATCAATTGAATACTTCAAAAACCTGTATACATGTAAAATATACAATACTATATATGTGAATATCTGAAATTGCTTAGTTGATGATCACTCTACTTGTAATAACTTGTAATATTTAAACCACAGGTGTTTTCCTTACTTTGCGTTTCCTCATAAAATAACTGCCTTCAAAGACATAAAATCATCCAGCAATGGATTCAGTACATGATTTTGTTTACTCACTTCCTGATGTATTCACTTTCGGTTGTGTTTAGTAGGTAGAATCACTTTTCACCAGATTTATTTTATCGGATGACTTCAGTATTAAAGTGTACTCCACATCCCATCAGCTTTTTCCAAGCAAGTAACTTCAGCCATTGAAATAGCTGGGTAGAAGTATCTAGTGTTCTTCATTAATACCTGTAAGTACCTGGAAGTAACTATAATGAGTTGACTACACATATTTAGTGTATTCTACTTGCCACCAGATTTACCCATGAGAGTGATTCCATTGATATAAGTGTATTCTACGTACTATTAGGGGCGTCCTGTTGAACTTACTGCATTGATGAAGGTAGTCGGCATCCTTTCCGACTTGTGGGGGTAGGTACTATTAAAATCGTTGCTGGGGTAAGGGGTCATGCCGTGTCAACCAACTACCTCTTTACCCTGTGAAAGATGCACCCACCTGGGCCCGCCAACTGCTCAGATGTGCAGTTGCTCTCTGCTGTGAAGTATATTATTTTAATTCCATGGGAAATACCATTGGTTATCTGTGATGATGTAAAACATCAAGTTGGATCTGACCTGCTTGTTGCATGCTGATTTGTGAAATATTTTGCAGAAATTACTCTTAAACACAAGTAAATTCCTGACGGCTAAACGGTGTACTATTAAACACCTTCCAAGGACGCCAGATGTTATACTGTGCTGAAAATAAAGTAGACGTACTAGCTTACTTTAGCATTAGCGGTAGCGTGGTAACTGTGTTCATAAACAGTACAAAAAGTGAAAAGTTTATCACTGCTGTCTATCCACAAAATTTGACAGCATCGTCGTTACACTTTCGTTTATGTTCACTATTTTATGCACCATTTGCGCTGAATGCAATCGCAGACATTTCATTTCAATTTCTTTATCGTTTTTTCAGTGAAATATGTTGGTATTCATGGGTATTTTAGTTCTTCATCGCTCCTTAGCAGAGTTACTTGCAAATTACTCAAGTTCATGTGTTCGATTGGATGATGGCGCTTCATAAAGAGTGAGTTTGTCTTCTTGTGATTGGTCAATTAAGCGACTGTATAGTAGTAATACAAGACTTCGCAGGTGCGCATGAGAAACAGCAGCCTATAGAACAAGGTCACGCTGAGGTCAGTCGTACCGACTCCGTGTCCCACAATTTGTTGGGATGTCATACGATGCTTCATTGGTAAGATATCCAATAATTTGTTGACACTGCCCTGGTGATTCAGTAATTTTTCAAGTTCATTTTATCGTTCGATCGTGAGTTGTCGAGACTTTCAGGGACTTACAGTACTTGAACGCCGCGGCCACCTCTTCTCTAGATTCCTATCAATAACCAAAGTTTGATTTTGAAAAGCAACAGAAAAACGAGCAGGCGATCTACCATGCCCGCCAAATAAAGGTTTTGAAAGTTAAATGAAAAAAAAGGCAGAAACTGTCCATTCACTTGCCAGTAGAAGTGGTGTCCAATTGATTCGTGTATTTCTATCCAAACTCAAGGTTAACTTACGCCTATTCTTTTTAATCTAACACTTGTTCACGTACACTGAAACTGCCAGAGGCCAGTCTTGGCAGCGTGTGTGCTGCTTTAATACTCTCAGTTATGCTGGTATACACTGCCTAACAGTTCCAGACTGAATTCAGTATAGTTTACTCACACGGTTCGCTGTTCGGTCATTTTCAGAGAGACTGTCGTAACGACCACACCGCCATGGATCACTCCCCGCTGTTACTGATCTTTGTGTCTTTGATCGCTGTAGCCAGTAAGTATAATTCTATATATTTTGTTTCACATTTCACTCATTTTTTTATTTGCAATAAGAGTGAGTTGAGAAAAACTGTTAATTGGATAAACTGGACTGTTCGGAACTCGTCAGCACTCCTAACATTTTGCCGATATAGATTCTGTAGACCTTTTTCAGTTTTCATACTTACATAATGTCACTGCTTGTTAGTTCCTGCAATTTAAATTCTAAGAATATATAACGAAGATTAAATCCTAAGATTAGTAAAGATTAGTGGTAGATTTTGTGGTCGGAATCCGTATGTAAATTCCACAAACTTACAAAAGCACGAAGTCGAGTCGCTTTTTAATTATGCTGTAGGCTGCTGCAGCCTGTGTATTGTTGTTGACGTTCAGTAACCAGCATTATTTCCACTGGCAGTAATTGGTAACAACTAAATACACCAAACTCAATCAGTCAATGGTTTATAGATTTGTGTGCACCTTAAAGGTTAATGATGAGCAACGTCTCACCAGATATACTGTCGTTATCGTAATGTGAGAGGGGTGCATAATGGATTGAGCAAAAGGTAGTCAAAGAATGAAAGAAATGATTTCAAAAATTGTGAATAGATTCTTTTCAAATCAATTATTCACTTATACGTACATTTAACCAGTACACCAATATGGCTGTTATCGATTTGCATTTATTTTTATGAAACTAATTAACAATAAAATGGTAATGCTGATCTTTTCGCAAGTGTCCTCTGCCATGGCTGCTCCAGTGGAGCGCCCTTTATCAATTATTCCAGTAGAGATTAGACGTGCCAATAGGTTTATATATGAAATCAGAATCTATTACCAAGACTTGCTTCAAACAATCAATGCACCTCTTACTATAGAAAGGTATACTAGCCGATTTTTGTTTTTTTTATATAAAAGAGCGTGGGGCAGATGAATTTGGGGGTACATTGGTAATTAATTTATCAGTATTACCGGATTGTGAACTGTAAACTTGCTACCAAGTACCTTAAGCCTCTAGATGGCATCTCGTTTACATAGGCCTATAACTACAGGATGACTGTCAACGGTAAGCAAATTATACCATGTGAAAGCTGGAAAAGCTGGGAGAGCCTGAAAAACGCAAGAAAAATCGTGGAACGAGGTCAAACTACACCAACGGAAGGGGGGATGGGTGGGTGGGGTGAGGGGTAGATAAACACGGAACAGAATATAGAATGTGCATGAATGGTTATTTAACCGTAAATAAATAAGCATGATATACCGATTTGCAGCATTTATCACAACTGTGAATTTATTTTCCAACAAAAGGAACATTGTCCTACATAGTTCCTTCTTTAGCTCTTGATTACGTTATTATCTTTAATCCTTACCATCTGAGAGTCATATATGCAATAGCTTACGCAAGAATAAAATGACACCTGTGTGTTTTGTAAGGTCAATTATAGTTCATGGAGGTATTACCTCATCCATGGCGTAGCGTAAATCCAACCAAATTGCCCTACCTCGATAACGTCAAGTGGACAATGTCCTTGGTGGGGGAAAACCAACAAGTCGAGTCTATTTCAAGGCAGAGTCAATTTAGCACTGATCACTGAAGGTCCTATCGCCTCACATTGTTAATTACGTAATATTTCGTTTCAACAGCACTTAATGATCTTTTTCTAAATTTGAATCACAACATAATAATTTTTTCTTGTCTTGTTTTCGTTACATTTTAATCCATTCTTTTGTGGACTAAACATATATATCAACAAATTTGAGATTTTGAATACATACATCAACAATTTTGAAATCATCACGAACTAAGTTGTTCTTGCCGTAAGTTATAACCTTTAGCAGACGTTAAAGGTATTGTCTACAACAAAATGAGCTGACCTCTTGGGTTACGGAATTATAATGAAAATGAATCTTGTGGTTGTCAGTATGGAATTCCTCTTTTAAATGGGATTCTTCTTTTAATAGAATCCTTTAAATGGAATTCTTCTTTAAATTCGCATATTATGAAATCTTTATGTACATGGACTGCCCTTGGCAGGTAAGGATAAATTGTTACAAAATCCTTCCACGAGCTGGAAAAAAAAGAAAGAAGCCAAACAGATTTAAAAAAAAAACGTAGATCGAAAATTTATCTAAGTTTATCTCGCTATTTACTCACAGTGTATAAACAATAGGAGATCATGTAAATATTGTCAGAAGAAAGGGCAAACTTAAGACTTGAAGGTAAACAATGCGTTAAAGAAAGCTTTTAAGATAGGATCTGAAAGCAGAGGTCAGGTTTTCAAGAGTAACGTAAATTATTAAAATAAAAATAAAGAACACAAAAAAAATGTATAAAGAAGATAAGAAAGTGTGAGCTTGTCACCCTTCCCCCCCCCCAAAAAAGAAAAGAAAATAGTAATAATGAAGCCTAGTCTCCGGCACCTTTAGGTCAAGGTCAGGTCAGTGCCAGGTATTAAATTTATGCAGCAAGATCTGTCAACAGATGTCATTTTACTTTTGGTACTTTTGTCGGTTACATTTAAATTTTAGTTTATCACCACTGGTGACCCGACAAGTTCATTTTACTGCGACGCTTGTTGCATATATTACTTCTTGACGCTTTCTGCATGCATTGGCCTTGTCTCGATAAGAAACTGTTAATTGTCCCCTGTACGCACACGTGAGTTTCTCCTTTTAAGGTCATTCAGGGACGATATATATTCTTGTGCGTGTTGATTCCCCGCACATGTGGGATAATAAAACCGTCTGAAGCAATATTATGTTATGTAAAACCAGCTCCGTGGTAAGACTAAAAGGGGACGTAAAATCGCTTTTAAATATTGATATGCAAATGTACGTGGCACGATATGAATATATGTTACGTTGTAATATTTCCCCTCCCTCCCCCCCCCGAAAAAAAAGAAAAGGGATTTGCATATTCTGTAAGTAGGAGAGGGTTTTGTGTCAGACTTACCATTTAAACCTTTATTGTTGATTATTGGATGTGCACCTGTTAATCTGTAACAGTATAAGATAGCATGATAATAGACAGGTCACACTAGTCAGCTTTTGGTTCAATGAGCGTCCCACAAAGAAAACACACACACACACATGTATGTACTAACTATGGCGTCACTCATGTTTTTATTTCTGGTGAAGATTCAGATACTTTAATGGACTGCTAATATTGATGTAAAACAAAAATGACAGATCAAAACAAGAGTTTAAGTGCTAACAATCAGCTTGCTCAAAATTTCTCCTGTTTTGCTCAGCACTGACTGAAATTGTGGAGCTGACGCAGCTTTGCGAAGAGAATTGTTGATTTTGCACAATTTTGCGACCGAAAATTCATTCTAATATGAGCCATATTTCACTTCAAGTGTAAAAAAATATCGCCCAATTTGGAGTGAATTCTCATTCCATTCTGGTGGAAATTCACTCTTACAACGAGTTGGTAGTGTACACATTCTTTCTTTTTTTTTTTGAGTGAAATTCACTATTCTGTCCTAGAGCGTAAGCACATTTGGAGAGCAATCTGTTGGTGGGTAGCATGCATATCGAAATGTTCTGCACACAAAACTATCATTCGCTCACTTTATACTTACATTTATGTATTACAGCATAACCGATTACGCTTCCAAACTATGTCTAGTTGTAAACAACTCTTGAGATCCGATTTTTTACCATTTTCAAAATTTTGTGAAATTTCCCCCAAAATAATGTGGCACGTCATGCGTACACTGTCGTGGTTTACGACAAAACTATAGCTCCTAATAAAACCAATTCCTCTCCTACCACTTGACACCCAGCTCCCAGAAACGCGTTTTAAATATATTCATGACTACAATTATTACTCCTTGACAATACCTAAATTTGAGATGAAAAACGTTTTTTTGCCCACCATAATCATTTCCCTCAATTGATTCTTTGCGACAAAAGTAAGGGGTGTACCAAATAAAAAAAAATGCTCTATGTGTTTGTAATAGTATGAACATCACAAATCCAGTTCAGCCAGATATTAAACACAACCCCGAATACTACATTAAACCAACACCCTAAAGATGCGCCGCGGCGCATGCGCCCACGCACTGTGACGCATTTTGGGGGTTTATGATCGCAACTTTTCGATTTGTAAAGTTGCGTGAATTGGACAAGCAATCTTCACTGGTTAGTAACCCATGAATGGTTCAGAGATTGAAACTTTAGTTTAAAGTAATCAATTTGGCTCATTTAAGAATTTTAACTGCATGCCCAGGCAAAAAAGTCCTGCATAAAACTATTTTTTATTTTTTTACTTTTTTTGGGGGGGCTGCCAAAATATACTTTTTAAAAAGTGTGTGAAATTACAAAGTATTTCAGAAGGAAAGATGAAGGATTTGGGCTGCAAAATGCAGGACTAAATATGACTAATGCGGGAAGCTAAGGAAACATTCTTCAATTTGCTTTATAAGATTCTTACAGGACTCATACATGTATTGTAGGAAGCTGCATGTCACGTATATACCCCAAACTGTACAGCTAAAGCAGGGAGTTGCTCCCTAATAAAGTTTTTCAGCTTGAATGGTAATATTTGTAAGTATTTTTTCGTTAATGGAAATCCATGTTGATAAATAAACCATATAACGTATGTGCCATTATAATAGAGCAAGTGATAGACTTCGGTTTTGAAATATTTTGTTCACAATAGGCCAGCTTGGAGCTATATCTTTGTTGTCGCATTAAAATGCGAATAGTGATCGGACATGATATAGGTGTATCACTTCCGTGGCGTTTGTTTTCTTGTCGGTGTCACTGAAAGACATGTGGCATCGGTGTATTTCTAAAACACACCGTGAAAGTATGTTCTGTTATAGAGAGCATACTTCATGTATCAATGTGTAAGATTCAAAACATAGTAACAATGCAATGGAGGTCATAGTTAATGACCTTTAACATATGCCAATGTGTTTTATTTTGTTCTTACTCTCACACGGCAATGTCACCTTTTTTTCATACAATAAATTGAATCATAACATAGCTACGTATCAAATGACAAGTATGACCTTTTACCGAAAACATTTACACGTTTTCTCCACCTGGGACTGTAAATGTGAGAGAGTTAAAGTCGAGCTCGGTTACCAACTTTCAAAGAGAAGAGCATTTTTGAGAAGCGATCGAAGGAATTTAAAGTTGTTTGACACCAAAGGGTGATGACTGCGGTAGGGGGGGGGAGAGTTCATACAACCAACCCGATTAATCTTGTAAGTACCTGTACAAAATACACATCGATGTAATTAAAGAAGGGGAATGTTATCAGATGTATAACATTAGCACACTTTCACAAAATCTATTTAAACCAGTTGTTTTACTATTTACTCTTTGAATTTGTCGCACCGAAAACGAACGATATTCGAACTGCACTATCATGGTTTGTCGCTAAAATTTTTCCGAATGTTGAATGTGAAATTATCTCCTTAGATGGGTCAGTCTCACCAAAAATGGGTACACAGTAACTTCATACTTATTATGAGATTTGTCCACGCGTCCATTCTTAAGATGTGATGATTACAAGGTTTTCACCATTTGAACCATGTTGAACCCAAATGGCTATTGAATTAGAGGGTTCCTCTACTCACCCCTATGTACAAACATGAGAGCTTTCCAAGGTCCCCTTCTTGAGATACCATGTTTACCAAGTAGACGTCACAAACACACACACAAACACACGCACACACCACCGCGTGATTACAAAGGTTACGATTATCATCAAAACCAAAAACTGAGAAAACCAGAGTTTATCAATAAACTCACTTTATCCCCCCAAAACAGTTTACCGAAAAACCCCTTTTATAGTTAAAAAAACATTCCCCCCCCCCCGACAGAGTTTTTCGAAAAAAGTGAGTCATCTGTCTGTTCTCTCGAAAAACAGCTCCTCCGAATACCTTGTATTTTATTCGATAAACTCTGTTTTTTGACAACCCTGTTTTCGGTCGATACACCAATTAGTTGTTTTCAAACTTAGTTTTTCGGTCAAAAAACTGAGTTCATCGGTCGAATAACTAAAACTAAGCATATCTGTTTTTATAATTATTTCACCTTATATGGCTCGCGATATAGCTGCTGTTGTGTATTGCCTTCAAGGTCAATATTATTCTTCTTATGCGGCGGATTTGGTAGGAAGAATTTTCTGACATCTACTATTGCTTTGAAGGGAAATGGGGCGTTTAGAATGCCCCAACCTGACATGCAAAGAAAAGAGCTTTAAGCATTGTTAAACTATTCAATGTCATACATAAACATCTGCAAAGCTTCATCTCAAAACATCCAAACATTATGCATGTGGTGAGTAATGGAAGATGCATCATTTGAATTTTGAAAAGTTTGGATGAACAAATTATTGTTGAGCATCAAGTAACTGAATTTCTATCTGTGAGAAAATTATTTATTGAAAAACCGGCCACTGTCCCTCTCTATTTCGAATGATCTATCATTCTGTGTTCACAAACACTGGTTTTAAAGGGAAATAGGGCGTTTAGAATACACCAATGACATGCAAAGAAAATGTCTTTCATCATTGTTAAACCATTCAGTCTCACTAATAAACATCTGCAAAAGCTTCATCTCCTCAAAACATTATGTATGTGATGAGTAACGGAAGATGCATCATTTGAATTTTGAAAAGTTTGGGTGAACAAATTATTGTTGAGCAACAAATAACTGAATTTCTACCTGTGAGAAACATTTTTCTTAAAAAGAAGACCATTGTCCTCTCTTATTTTGATTAATCTATCATTCTCTGTCCACATACATTGGTTTTGAAAATATGGTTGTTTTCTGTCAAACAAACGCCTTATTTCCCTTTAAAACTATGGTTGTTTTCTGTCAAACAAGCGCCTTATTTCCTTCAAACATGGCTGTTTGATTAGAAGTAGAAATCAAGAGTTACCCATTTCATGTATCGACCCGTCGATATGTCGAGCGACTTCAAATTTCAGCAAAGTATCTCACAACGTGAAAATACCAACATGTCCGTTCGAGAATTTCACGCATGTTAACGCGAAATGCCGGTACCATCTTTAATGCTAAAATCATCGAGAAGTTCTGCACAAAAATGATCGATTATAGTTGCAGAAGATCGTGATTTATCAGCATGGAATTTTGGCGCGAAGTTTGGTTTTGAATGACTACGATTGTGTTTTGAATTTGTTTTTAAGTCAGTTTAAGGACATGACCCCCCAAGCCCCCTCCCCACCCTCCCTTAAGAAGTGTGATAATCTATTTATCACACGTTAATCCTAATCTTCATTGTTTAAATTGGGCCTCCATCTCCCTTTAGCTGTCCTGCTCATATCCATACTGACGCAAATGCACAGAGAAATGGCGGATTTAGAGAGGTCTTTATATCTTAACCTGCACTATAGTAGAGGTTATTATATTTGGCCAAGATTGTTGTCATCTGTGAAGTTTCCACGTAACAGTCTCATTACGCAGAAATAAAGAGTTGAAGAGAAATTGAGCCAAAAGAGCGAGCAGCGGTTTTCATATATATTATGCGTTCTTTTCAAGTCCAGTTGTCTTCTGGATACTCTTATTATGACGTCACACCAAGAACTATATATGTAAATGAGTAATAGATTAACATATTTATCAATGGTCATCAAGGATGAGGGCATCAGCTCACCACATTGTGAATTATAGTAATTAGATTTGAACAGATGCAGCCAACTCATTGCCATTTTCCCAGTTTCAGCTTTGCAGTGGACCTTATCTTAGTGTAGTTCTATGATATACTCCAGTTGTTGTATAGAGGTTACGGACTGCGATAAGTTCTTTATTGGATCTATAGTTCGACTGAGTATAAATTATGCAATGCTCAAACTTCAAGGGTGACCTTAACAACACATAAATATGTCAGAAGGGAAGCTTTTCTTGAAAGGCCATGGTCAATTTAACGTTGGTGCATAACTATATGGATGCACGGCCTCTTGAAGTTCAAGTCAGATTAAAGTACTTTGGAAAAGAAGAGAGAGTACCGTAATGTGTATCTGTCTGGGTGTGAGTCGTGTATCTAGGTGTTGGTATGTATGTGCTTGTGTTGTGGAGGTAGTGCGGGTGTATGTGAAGGTATGTGTGTCCTGGAGAGGCGATTGGTGTGTTCATAATTTAGTCCTGCCTATAGTGGTACACGAACTAGAATACAATAATATTTATTTATTAGTCTCCGATCGAGAAATGAAAAACACCAATATTTACCCCGGTAGTGTAAATGCATGTAACTTTATAACACTGGCTTTAATTCTACGACTTGTGACACATTTAAGTACCCCGCATTCTTCGATCATATTTGCAATTGAGGTTTTGTCTCTGCCTTGGAGAGTAAAGGTCAGCAGTAATAGCGGTGTGTTCTCATTCTCTTTCCATGTTTTCAAGTTTTTAATGTGCCTAAAACAGACCTTAGAGGGTGTGGGTTGGTTCGTGTCACGGGGGAAGTCTCTGCTGATGATAACGTAAATACGTAAATGGACTGTAAAATGTGAGAAAGAAATACGAAAATAATGAAATTTCCAACGTTTTACTTCAAACACTGCACCTGGGATTAAAACTTTAAATACAGCTGCAGTTTTACACTGTTCAGTATCACCCATGCAATGATTTACTACACTTCTTCAGTAAATGTGTACATTAAAAGTATACGTGGATTGGAATGGCAACCCTATAAGACTTCTAGCGAGATGAACTCGCATTGGAGACATTTTTTTTTTATTTTATGGCATACCTGTTCTCTTTTTCGTCTGTCTCTAAGATCGAATATACATCGATGGGATTGGAATTTATTATAGCTGTAATAGACAGTTGCAGGTTGGTGAACATGTGTTAAGGAGCATACATATACATATAATGTTGTCAGAACGACATACCCTGGATTTTGGGACAGTTGCTCGAGCATGATTTATCTCAGCAGAAAGGGCATCTGGGCTTGATCTATGTTGGTAGCGTACTATACATTCCTTTTTCGGAATGGAGGAGATATGGAAGGGGGCATGCATGTTTGTTAATTATTGCAAATATGATATTGTAAATTAGAGCAGAGCTGCAATTTAGGAGGAGATACATCGAGCGGTTTAATTTATGCTAATTAATTTGTTACAGCTACCGGATTAGAGAAGGCTAAGTTGTAGGGCGGCAGAGGGAATTAGATAAAAAACACCATCTATAGAGAGCACACTATTTATCTCGAAAGTTGGACTTTCTGCCTCGAAATTTCAACTCTAGGCCTCGATCCTGTCTCGAAATATCTCTTACGAGATATCACACTTAATACTCCTAATGTCGTGATATCGTACTAAATATTCCTAATGTCGAGATATCGTACTTAATATTCCTAATGTCGAGGGAGTGAGTCGACATGTCTAGATGTTACGTCGAAATTTCGAGACTGTATGTCGTAATTTCGAGGTAGATTCTCTATTTTTTCTCTTGTATTATGTTACATATTGTATGCACTTAAGTGGATAGGCCTATGTCTGATTGTATATAGCCTATGTGAACCAACAATGAGATGGTCTTAATCGAAGTGAGATTACCGTTCGCTTTATTGAAATGGTGATGGTTGCTATGACAACATGGGTCATATTCAACCACTCTGATTAGTTAATGCGGTTTGCATTGGATTGATATTAACATCATAAGTATCGCTTCTGTTATCACATTATTGTACGTTAGACGTAAGAAATTTTCAATGGAAAGGGGATTAATGTATTATTTGAGAGTTCTTCTGGTTGTATTTTAGCTGCCGTCGTGGATGAGACTGACGAAGTCGCCACTTGCAGTTGTCCCTGGTCTGCGGAAGAATTCAGTCAACTTCAAAGTGACGTAAGTTCTCTCAAGGTAGAGATGGAGGACATCAAAAAGAGACTTGAAGATGAAGAGCCTGGCAATGAGATTCCTGCTCCTGAAGGTGATAAAATAGTCACATTATTAAAAAGATAACTATGTGTGAATTTACAATATCGTGTAGCTGTGTCTAATTTATTGTGTACATTAACTTCACTCTGTGAACGGAGAAGGGAAGTGTGTGGGTTTGTGACGTCGCAGGTAACCACTATTAACTTGAGGTAACTACGGTGCGAATTCTGTTCATGAGAGAAGCCTCAATTCATTGACTGAGTGGGAAGGGATGGCTTAGTGATATGACAAGATTATAAGGACGAACGGGGGGGGGGGGGGGATTACTTACATTGCTAACGTATCAAACTATACTGTCAGAATCACTCACAACAATGTGTTCCTGTAGGTTTATTTTGCATTGCTGGCTATGACGTAGAGTCGGTGCATGTGAAATGAGCCATACATCACAAACTTTAATTTTGATCAGTCTGTATGACAAAAGTACAATTGAACATCGGAATGTCATTAAAACACTGGCATTATTTTATCAGGAACCAAAAGTATGCGAATCGAAATTATGTTTGACATCGCTGATAAAAGGATAGTATCTAAATTTCCCCAATTCAATTAGGACACCACTAACACTAACATCCGGTGGTGTAGTGGGCCAGCTAGACCTACTCCCGCTGGTATACCAGCAGACTGTCATAATGAGGGCGCTGATTGCATGTAGGTATTTAGAGCTGGAATATGAGTTGGAAATTTGTCAGTGAAAGTCAAATTGTGCGGACTATGTCATACGCCACTACAAAAATAAGACATTGTTTTAGCCACATTTTTGCATACATGAATATTCATGTCCATTCCCACTGGTCTGTTTGATTGCAAGTAACGGTGATTGACTGCTATACTTTCTTGGAAAGTCTGAATTTTGTAGTTGCAACAAAAATGTCGCTACAATTTTCATATTCAAATATCTGGAAGATGAGTACATAGAACTCTTTCAAATGCCGGTGATCTTGACCCCTACACTTTTTTTTTCCGTGAAACACTGACGGAGAACAAAGGTAGATGACTAAGCAATTGTCAGAACAACTCATGTTCCAGCTTTAGCAAAGCAATAAGAAAAAGGAAATAATATAAGAGAGAAAAATATCCACACCTTTTTTACTTTAATGACATTTTAGCGGCACTGGCAAGTTATAGTGGTGCCGTCTTCAAGTGACGGTCTTGATACCAGCAAAATATTGTCTTACAAAGCGCAGATGGTGCACTACAGTGATATTCTGCCCTCTCATTCATCCATCCTTGGTCTATTATACAGGTATTTACATAAAGTGTAGTGTGGCTTTAAAGAAGTCTTTTATTTTTGTATAACAAAACAGTGAGCATACCACTGTGTCATTATTTATAAACAATGACTTGGCACATTGGATATTTTCTAAGGTTCTCGTTCCATGTCCCGTGACTCAACATACATACCAAGAAGAAATCGAGAATTACTTAACCTGATTTTATCTTACTTATTTTTTTTTTTGATCCACAAACATTAAATCTTTTTTCCATAAGGAGTTCTTTACAAATTGCAGTTTTTTTTTTTTAAATTAGAGGACTTCTGTTCCGGGCCTCGTGTCTTTAAAAGTTAAATCCAACATTTTTTTTCTGATTACCAAACTGAAATACATGTTTCAATATACCTGAAAGTTGATTAGTTCTCGCTTCATCGTACTTCTCCTATATTATGATTCTTGTTTCTTTCTGCAATCCATTAGTCGGAGGTTACGTCTCGGTTGGAGATGATAACAGGTTTCCACTTCCGCCTCGTCCAGAAAAGAGTAAGCAGAAAATCTGGATACAAAAAAAGAGTGAAAAAAAAAGAAACTAATTCATTGAAGTGCAAGCATTGCATTTATGATATGCTTATTCATGCTTCCTGAAAAAGGGGAAATTCACAGCATCATGCAAATATATTTAACGTGAATCTGCTAGCATTTTCATTAAGAAGCATGCTAAGAGCATCAATAACTAACAGCATTACTATTTTGCTTATAGTTCTCGCCCTCAACATTACAAAAGAAAAGACATGCATGGACGCTATCGATCTCAACAAGTTATCATACATGGTTAAGTGGGAGACCATTCATAACCTCCCTGGCAGTATACCTTCACTTATCGGGTCATACTGAGAGAGATCAAATATCACACGGAAACTCGGTTGAAGTCATTTCAATATTAAGAAGAAATAATTTTCAGACAGTAATCTTTATTGTCGACAAATACGGACCTATTTTTATATGTATTTCTCTGTCTTACACTTTGTAAATAGAACTTGAGGGAGCTCGATCACTCCGAGCCTTATTTTACTGCAGAATGTTGTCTTCTGGTCTTTACGGCACAGGAATCAGTAAATACCGTTAAGTTTTTGCGAAGACCTGTTACTTTCACTAACTGAGTGACCATAGATTTTGCGAGTTACTGCTTCCAGTGTTGCAGTTGCTGGTATTCACCGACTCGCTCCGTCGTATAAAGAAACTCCTGTTGTAGCAAAGCTTCTCCATACACTAGCAAGGAAGTAGTTGTAAATATTGTATGAAACCAAAACGACCCAAACACATATATCTGATATCGATTCGCGAACACTTACTTTATACGATACATTTACGAAACTAATTAAACATTGATAGTCGGCCTGTTCTAAATTTTATTGTTTTAAAAATATGCCGTTTATAGCCGACGTTTCCTGTATGTCATACTGAGCAACCCTACGTGTGGTGAAGTCACGTGCCTGCTGGCAAGCACCAACCAGGGACTGCATTGAGCAGTTAATCCTCATCATGTGATATCACACCTGTTTACGCCTTCTCGGGAGAGAACAGACCTTTACCATCGCACAATGTTTTTGTCACAGCATACCTTACCATGCAAGATCAGTCTTTTTGAAACTTGATTTTAATACAAAGGGAAAGTGTGTGCGGATTATGTGTATTGAAAAGCTGGTGAATAAGTAGTCAACAGTTCTTTGTTATTCCTATAATAGGCATGCTATCATAATGAAGCAGAAAAACAAAAACAGAAACAACAAGAAAAAAAATGGGGAATAATTGTAGAAACATTTTATACTGGTAAGAAGTTTGACTTTCGATGCAAAGTCAAGCTTCTCCTCTCCTCACCGAGCTGCAGGCAAACTTGGCCCTAACAGCTGTACAGGTCTTACATGCAGTTAGGCGTGTACTGCGTTAACCTATAGCCTCGTTGACCAAGAACAAGCCATGCAGCCTTTCGAATTTACCCTCTTCCCAATACTAACCACTTCTAAATCATTTAACCGTTTTTATTTACATATGTTATTGAAGTTTCATATTTGATGTGCTCACATTCTTTCGTTGCAAATCCAATTAAGGTTTCATCAACATATGTATGTCTGTATATGACAATGCTACTAAGGCACCACGAAAGTGTACGTGACCTTTTCTGGTTTCTTCTGAGTCAATGCACAGTCTTAACTAATTTTGAGAATTAATTTATCAACATTTATACTTCAGACTCAGAGGGCTTTATGTTAAAGAATCTTGGTGCTGCTTAGAGAGCCAGCATTAATTCGATTTGATGTTGGTGGGAAATTATCAGCGGCAAAATAATCCCATTTATTCGAAATATCTGGTATCTGGTATCAAAACTCCATTTTTGCCCCTTGTAACCAATGCACAATCGAAACAACAAACTGGCACCTTGATTTGCTAGGAGCTTTTTGACTTAAAGGCTTTAATACCAGCAGTGATGGTGTAAACGAATTTTAATTAAACAAAAGAAGTAAATTTTGAAAGTGTGTAAATTTTCAGAGCAGGCATATGTTAAAATAAGTTACTTAGACTAAGGTTAGCTCTTGCTGATAAATCTGCTCACCTGCAACCATTTTCAGTTTAAGAAATTGAAGGGTCTGCTGCTTGTATTTAGAATTATGTAAGGGTCTACGTCTCATGTGTATGTGTACCTTCTGGCTACTGGCAGATGTAAACAGATCATGCATGCTTCTCTCTAAACTTTCTGAAGTTGTTGTTAATGTTGTAATTATATGATTCAATTTTGCGTCTTAACATTGTCATTGCAAATTGTCGTTGAAACTGTCGCCAACCACCCCCCCCCCCCTTGCATGCCAAGAAGGGAGGACGAAGAATGTACGTTGTTAACATGAAGGAAAACATGCCTACAATGCAGTGAAATGTGTGTTATGGGGGGGGGGGGGGATAGAGTAGCAAAAGTTTGTGGCATCGTTTCTTCAGTGTCGTATAAAAGTTATTATTTTCTTTTTTCATGGGGTAGGTCGCCTATTCATTTTCGGCACGAACTCATGGTTATTGGTTTTGTCAGTTTGTTGCTGTAAAAGTAATTGTTTACACTGCGGTCGAGTTTACGTCGGGAAAAAAATCTGTGTCTCTCTGGGATTGAAGCTGGTTACCCCATCTGGCTCATCAAAGCCCGCCCCGACTGTTTCTGGAAGTGGAATAATGAAACAATTTTGCACTATTTAATCACAATAAAATCACATTTATATTCATATAAATTGCACATTTGCAGCTTGCTTGCTTTCATTGTAGTTTAGATTGAATGCTAGCCTATCGTTTAATCTCTCAGTTTGTGTCTAACCTAACGTTTACGTAGACCGGGAATAATTTGCCTTTTAAGTTGGATTGGTCGATTGCTGTACCGCACTGTTAGATTTATCACCATATGTGTAGCCATAAATGACAAAGGAAGTTTAAGTAAATATGAGGAAAGTGCATGAGTGGATCATACTTTATCTCCGTAAATAAATAAAAATTCGTTACACTGTCAGTAGATTCCGCTATTTCAAGCTGAATATATGAAAAAGAAGGAAAAAAGAAAATAAACGAGAGAGAGAGACGGAACGATCGAAAGAAAGGTGACATGCTTTTGTAAGCCGGAAATTTGCATGTTGACAACATACACTATGAATAGAGAAAACGTGAATAAGATCATGAGTTTGTTCATAATCATAAAGAGCACAAGAATGTAAAGGATGTGACGAATGTTGCGAAAGGTTCAATAAAACTGTGATAGAAAGATAGACCTGTGATCTGAACTTCCATGGAGGAGAATTTGAAAAGCAAGTATGGGGTCATAGTTAATACTGACAACAACTCACTTTGTTATTTCTTAATTTTCAGAGAATCAAACAAAGTTGATTAAAGTAAACTACCTACAAAGTTGACGGATTCAACTTTGGCCTACATTTGTAAAGAGTTTACTTCAAATGTACCGTTTCTGCTGTGAAGTGGTTCAATTTAAATTGTCATTGAGTTAAAAAGAGTGACAAGTGCAAATTTCAAAGAACTGTCTTTTATTTTGAGGAGTTTGCTCTAATCTTGACAGTTTATCTCATACATCGGTTATCTTGATACCTATCTGTCAGTTAGAACTTGCAAGGACCAAAGAATACGCGCTGACAATTTGATATTCTCACTGATCCATGGCCGGCGTTGAATTCAGACTCGAGTTAATATTCTAACATATTATCAAATATATCATCTCTGTCACAATTTGGGGCCTCTCTTGACACTTTTCTTCGTATCTTTGGTGATATAATGGTCAGCATTTTGCTTGAACGTTGACTAATGTTTCATTAGTTGGTGTTTCTTTGGTGCTATAATGTTAATGTGATAAGTCAAGGAGGAAGTGTTTTCATATCGTCCTTTATTAGGGGGAGAAAGGTTAGCTGTGATTGCTAACTGACAGTTATCGCCAACTGCTAGGCTGAGCGGTCATTATTATTCTGTTTTATTTCTTTTTTGAGAGGAACATATTCAAGAAATGTAGGAGATAACATTCACAACAGATAACAGATAATATTCATTGATTCGGTTAGGTGCACCTGTACGTTCAGTTAAGCTGATAATATTGTATGGTCATGACATGGCCCTGATTTTAATAACTCTGAAAAAAAATATGGAACGTTTTGCCGGTTTTGTATTCTTCCAGGCCTGGCAAATGTACGTTGCTTTGAATCCAACACAAAGCAAACGTCAATTCCGACGTGTTCCATCGAGGATTGTAATAAGTATTAATATTATGTTTTCTCTGGAATACCGTAATCCTTAGAGTGCATAGTTCTGTGAACTGTGCGAGTGAAGAGGAGATGAGAGAAGGTGGGAGCCTTTCTATTTGATATTTTCAGCTGAAGTGCATCCTTTTTTATTGATTTATCCAAAACAGTCGAGGGTTTTGTCTATGCTACGTGCAAGCCGATGCCGAACAGTGAGCTACCGGCGGAATCTTTCCAGCCAATTACGGGCATTATTAACATGAAACAAAACGTAAGTTTTGAAAATGAGCCAGAGGGAAGAAGGAGAGCTGTGGATATCTTCCAGTCTTTTAGTTACGTTACAAACAAGAAAAAACACTATCAATCCACATACGCATGTACAATATTCCCCACAGGTTCAAATTTTGTCCGGGTTCTTACCTCTGAGCCTGGTTCTTTCCTCTGTGACTGATCGCTGTCCTGGGGGAGTGGTCTAAGGGGGGAGGGGCCGCTTTCTTTGGAATTTTTTTTGCTCATGTCACGTGAGCTGGATGCCAAATTTGTCGCCAAATCTTAAGTGAACACAATCACCAAGTATTCCTACTTTTAAGGGGATTTTTTATCTTGTTTGCTCTGGAGAATTTCCTTCTCACTTTTAATATACACAATGCATGAAACCGTGGTACACCTTTCTTTCTATCAGGTTATTAAAAGCTCTTTGTCACAATGTCTAAATTTTAACTTGACCTACGCAACAGTTTGTCCTCTAGCTCACCTTCTGCAAAGGTAACATATAGGTGACCATTACAGCGTCCCATCTTCTTTTTCTCATGTTGGGTTTAAAAAGGTTAAGGAAGACAATACAGGCCTGGTCACGAAAATTTTCCAGAAATACAATCAACTGCCCTCCTAAATTTAGATGTCACCCCTCAAGGCGAGCAATTAGTTGACAGTCCAATATTTTAAGAAGGCAGTTCGGTAAATACAAGGTCCAAATAAATTTATCTGAGCTAAAATCATTAAAATTTATAGGCAGCTTTGAAAACTTGATGGAAGAGAGGGGAGGGGGTGTCTTGATGG
This sequence comes from Stichopus chloronotus, assembly GCA_021234535.1. Classification (NCBI taxonomy): domain Eukaryota; kingdom Metazoa; phylum Echinodermata; class Holothuroidea; order Aspidochirotida; family Stichopodidae; genus Stichopus; species Stichopus chloronotus. The sequence goes on from CM037830.1 coordinate 38,421,939, forward strand.
GGAGGGGCAGTTCTAGAAAATCTTAAATACAACGTTTGTAGGAATTTCGCCTATCATCCCCTATGGCTACATGTGAAAATAAGTTATGAAGGTTGCTTCCAAATCCATTTGGGTCGGAATCATGAGTTTGTGTTGACTTCTCGTGACACTGTTATATATGGTAAAATACTTTTCAATTATTTCAGAAGTTAAATTTGTAAATTTTTTTTTTAAAAAGAACCCACCATGTTCATAATGAAGTATTTATGACTTAGCAATTCATTAGGCAACAATTAAAAGAGATGTTAACACTTTGGATAAAAAAGTGTGTAGTATGTATGTTAGGCAACAGGGAAAGTCCTAAGCTATTGTCGAGAAAGCATCACGTAAGAGGAAACCTTTCACTTAACGTTTGTTAATATATTGTTAATATATATATTGTTAGTTTAGGGTCTTTTACACATGCCATGTAAATGTTTTTGGCATTCTCGATCGACTGGAGTATTTTGTGATACTTCCGAGGAAAGATCTATCCAACTGAATAGGAATTGCTTCGGTACAATGGGTAGGCCTATATGCAGAGAACAATACAACTTGTGAGGTCGAACGATGTTTTTTGAGACTGAAATCTCCTACTTTGAGGAGCCCTAAGCTTGGCATGTATTGTCAGAAATTTAATACAAACCAAAACCAAAGTAATTTCAGTTATTTTTTCTTTTTTATAAGTCACAAACTTTTGCATACCAGGGAGTTACTATGTGACAAATTCCAAACCTTACCTGACTGGGATCGTTGCACAAACTCAATGGGGGAAGTCAATTGACGAATGTGATTGTGAATGTGACGAATGGATTTCTACACAAAAATTGCATCGAACGCGTCGTGAGTTGTGATTGGCTGGTTAACATCGAACCAATCACGAAGTTCTTTAAGTTAGTTTTTATTTTATTCATTGATTTATTTATTTTTTTTTTTTTTGGCACTAAACCACTGGGCTACAAGCTTAGCATGCAGAATTCCCTTTACAACATTTCTAAAAGGAGTGTTCCATACCTTTTTTTTTTTGTCCTTGCCGCCACGGATTTTGTCAGGGGGCAAGTTTTAGTCCGGGCGCTGACGCATGCTCTTCACATTTTGTCCTGGCGGCGCACACGAACGAAACGGCGAGTGGACAACACTACATATATGAATTCCGACACTACATGTGTGGAAGTGCATTGTGTACTCATACTGTGAAACTGAATTTAAATATGTAATTTAAGATCTCCTCGCAGTTTTGCAAATGACTTTGCACCAACATGTCACTAGCTTTAATGGTTGCATTTATTTTGGCCAATAAACATCACCAAAACATCTTCTCGGCAAAACATTAAGCACAAAATATGCGGAATATCCAAAATTTGAGAGCAGTATTTGAAAAGATGGGTGAATAAATTATTCTCGAGCAACAAATGAGTGAATCTCTATCTGTCAGAAACGAATTTCTTAAAAAAGAAGGCAACTGTTCCTTCCTTGTTTTGAACAGTCTGTCTTTCTGTGTTAACAAATATTGGTTTTAAAAATAACATGTACGTCTTCTTTCCCTCCAACTGTTGTTTACGCGTGCTACTTTTCTTTGGCAATGTTGACGCCCAATTTGAAGTTTACTTAGAGATATTTTTGTTTTATTAGATGTGCAGTCATTGTCCATGCCGCGCTAGAATAATAAATACACAAGCTGCATGACGTCATCACTCAAATAATTCCATGTGGTTGGTCAGCAACAACTGTTCATAAATATCGGAAAATGTTTCCATAGTTCCTTGCGAGAAATGAACAATTCTTTTTGGGGGAGGGGACTTGGTGGGGGGCTTAGATGATGAGAGGATGCATATCGAGTGAGTAAACATTCGTTTCATGATGTAATTACTATAGGATAATCGTTATGTGTATATGTACAGTCAGTGGTGGGTTGGGGTTGGTCGTTGGGAGACGGTAGGGTAAAGTAGAGAGGGGAGTGACACTGGACGAGCCGAGGTACTGAGAGCCTTGAAAGTGTCGGGCTGTTAACAAAGATCAATCGAAGAAGCAAGAACCTATTAAACGTTCTTTGTCCATTTACTTACATTGCGGTATTAAATTTGTACTCTTCCTGCAAACTTAATTTAATTTTTTTACTTTCGTAGGCCTCTGGCGGATCCTTGTTCGTTGACGTGTATTTGTATGGCTTCAGATCTCCCCGTGGGTCCCTCCATGGCTTCCATATTCATACCTATGGCGACCTGAAGGAAGGTTGTCAATCAACCGGAGGGCATTACAACCCCTTTAATCACGACCACGGAGGACCTGAGGATGAGAATCGGTAAGAATAAGCTCATTTTACCAAGAAGCGAGAATTCCCCTGTACTTTCGTGATGACGTTTGCCACGAAAATTGACAAGGAAAAATTCTTTTGCATTCAGATGTACTTTACAACGAGTTACCAAGGACTACCACTTAGGTGTAAATTCCGCTGATTGCTCTCGAAGTCTGCCCAGGAAGTTGTTTGACATGTAGGCCTACACCTTGGGGAAGCTTATGTGGGAATATTGTAATGTGAGGTTGGGAGGGGGGGGGGGAACTACCATCTGCTAAGTTGGTAGGGAGATGTCTGGAATGCACTTCACCCGAGTTACCTCTCACGTGATCAACGCACGCCCCATGCTTATCCGCTGGTACCGATATATAGCTCTGTCAAACCACGTGATCACACGGGAACCTCAATACTGCATCGAAAACAATGAATGATTAAAGGTGCTGTGTCGTTCTGTCACGTGACATCATACAATTGACGAACATTAAATTGCATGTAGTATTGCAGTACTGATAGTTCGCTTAGTACAAAAACAGTGTCCTCATGTCCAATACAATCTGCAGGTTTCCTGGCTCAAGGTTGTCATGAGTCACCTTGGGAACTTCCCTTGTGGTGTCGCAAATATTTTTTGGTAAACTCTGAAAATCGAATCGGTCGGAGACTAAAGTTATTTGTACGTGTCGAAATTGAGCTATTATTATCACAAAATAGGGATTCGCTAGTAGTAAGAAAATAACAAAACCTTTGGACAAAAGTTCCATCCCTTTCAATATTATGTGCCAAATTAACGCAAATTCTTTTAAAAAATACTGAGAAGGTAAGGATGCTCGAAGAAATAGAGACATGTATTATTACTTCATCTGACAAATAAGGGATTGTTAGCATAATCAATGAAACTTGTTGTCTCGTGATGGAATGTGACTCTCGGCTGATGGTGGTTTTGTCCAAAGACTGCTTACTTTGACATATCTTTTTCTCTCTCTCTTTACTCTCTCTTGTGTCATATTAGTCACGTCGGTGATTTTGGCAACGTTGAGCCCGACCATCAGGGCGTTGTGAATACTAACTTTGTTGATAATGTGGCGAGTCTCGTCGGAGAGTATTCTGTAATTGGACGGGCTTTTGTTGTAAGTATGATCAGCATATCTTATGATATTTTAAATGAAGAATATTCTTATAGTGTCATTAGAGCATTGTCAATACACATGTAATAAAGAACTTTATGTGGAACTGAATGGGAGTTATGAGTAATGGAATATATATTTATAATAACCCCGTATATAACAATCGTCGAGAGGAACAAATATTAAAGAGAACGTATCTACCACTAAACACTGTCAACTGTGACGTCATAAGTTAAAGGGATAGGCAACTGTAAAACTCAAAATTTCATAAACATTGAGAATATTAGTTTTCCTTTTATTGATAAAAGTCTTGTTTCAATAGCATATTCCGTGTGGAAGTTTCGAATTTTGAACAAAATATCTGTCGTGTTGTTACACTGCAGTATTGGAAATCTGTGATGTCACGCAGGCACAACTTCTTTGAATATCCTTTGTATTTTTTCATAATGCCCATTGCCTTAAAAGAAACATATTAATAATCCAATAGATGTGACATTAATTTTAACAATATTTTATGGTAAATGTGCAATATGATATATCTAACTTTTCACTGTTGTCAAGTTTTAAAGTTAAGTTAGCGATTCAGTTTCAGAGAGCATCAAAGACTTCTGTTACATACGGTATTTTCGTAACCTTGAGGTAACTGGAAGTCTTTCTTGACCAGAGAAGTTTTCCTTTAAACAGCAATATCTCGACTAAGGGGCAAGATATTGACATTTGGTTTGAAATGTATGCAGTGAAAAAATAATTCTCTTCCATTTATGAACTCCTTCCCTTGTCAGTGACATGTTATTTTAAATGGCAAAACTGAAGGAATTTGTCAATGTAGATTAAAAGACAAAAATGAAAAGAAAAAGGAAAGCTTTCCTGTGGTTCAAAGTTATAAGAAACAAACTTATGGGAGCCTTAAATACGTGCAGGACGTGGGGACCAACTTTTGATCTGCAACACAATAATGTTAGGGTGAATCGACGTACCTGACAAGCATTGTTAAACATCAGTGCTCCCTTCTTGTAAAACTAAAACAAAAATATCATTTCACGGCAACAGTACACTCTGTAAAAAAGTTGGGTAAGTTTTTAGCCAGGTTGGTTACGTATGCCTTGTTACAATCAGTTGGGTTAAAAATTGCCAAATTCTCCCAACGAAGGGTACTTTTTACCAACTTGGACATTACCCAACGAGGCAGACGTACCTAATCTGTTTAAGAGTGCATGTAAACTGCCCTCAGATGCACGGCACTCATTTCGAATAACAAGGTTGTTTTCTTCTATAAGAAGTATGAGTTTTGATGATATATAGGTAAAAACTACTTTTCCTTCATACATTTTTACAGAATAATACTTGGCTGGGTGGGACATGATACTTTTGAAGCTGTTTCTGTGGGTGATACATTGTGTTGTTTTTTGTTTTGTTTTGTTTTTTTTTGCCCACGGATTCATAAAACTGATAAACTTATGATCGTAGAAAATTTTCACTCAACAAAACTTTAGTTTGGCTGTATTCAAATCATCTATCTAAGTCATTAGTTGTAAAATTAAATTTCTTCAAGTCGATTGATATGTTTCTTTACATTATGATAGATCCATGAGGGAGAAGACGATCTCGGACGTGGTGGATTCCCAGACAGTCGCACCACTGGTCACGCTGGTGCGAGATTGGCATGCTGTGTAATTGGCAGATCCGAACAGTGAGATTATGGTCACGATGGGTATAGCTGATTAAGCGTAGCCCGTGATACCTTTATTATGTGTACATTTGTCTAAGTATCCATAGAAATATAAATATATTTCTATGTAGGTATCATTAACAGAGTTTTTTAAGTGAGACCAGCATTTTATGTATACCCCCAGTGCCTAATAACGGCGAAGCCACTGCATGCAGTTGATCTACCAACCTGCGTGGGTGAATAAATCACTACAAGCTATCTATCTAATAAACAAGGTAAAACGTTTAAATACCCGGTTCACACCGCACCGACTACCCATGACTCGACGAGACTCGACGTCGCTTCGGATATAATTCGTTGCTGTGTTGCCGGCCCCGCCAGAACGATTCCACCGATGTACGTCCGGTCGTGAGCCGTCGGCCCGATTGAACATGTTCAATCGTAACTTCCTGTCCTGCCACCAGACAAACAGTCGTTTGTAAATTAACCAATGAGAAAGTAATACACAGTCACATGACGACTCTGCTCGAGATGGAGCCTGACTAACAATCATGTAACAAGCATGCATAACACTCTGAATCCAAGAAATGGGGAAGAAGCTGGTAATTATGTGGGTAGAGAGACCGTGTAGCCTATGTGCAATCCCACTTTGAAAGCTCATTTGAATAGTAACATTCAGCAAGCCAAGGGTGAAATGTGCAAGGAACTTGGGATTAGTTATAGAAATAAGACAAAACAGAACGCTGCATTGATGTTGTTTATTATGTATTTACGTGCGACCATGTACACACAAACGCCGTCGCAACAACGTGGTATAATTTTGTTATTGGGTTCGGTTCTCGTAACTTACGTGCAAATTAGGAACAATACATCCTGTGTTACGACTTTGATGAAGGACTTTTGGTTTTCCGAACACACAAAATATCCATGATGTTTCATGTATTTTGGCACCGTTCCACAAATGAGATCAAACCAGCCAGAACTGCAGCACATTTCTGTATGTCTATACGCTGGCGACATCTCGTGAAATTGAACTGAGATGAGTTTGTGGGATAAGATAATTCATCACTGCCACACCCCATCGCTCAGGGTCGATGCAGTGTGGCATACTGTCGTTGTAATGACTGGAGACGCCACACTCTCACGACTGTCTACGATTGCTGAGTTTTGTCGGATCGTGAGTTTTCGGAGCGGTGTGACCCGGGCTTGAGTCAAAGGACGGGTAAAGAACGGGTAAAGACGGGTAAAGAATATGAATATCTTGTTTTGTTAAAAATTTTGCGTGGGTATTTTTTTTTACTGTGAACCTGTGACCTTTTTCATTTCTTTTTAAATGAAGTTTGTTTCCTACCCATGAGCAAAGTAAAAAAAAATAGAAAAAGACGAGCAACCAAAATGCAAAACAAGAAAGATATCTTCGTTGTCCTTTTGAATTTGTACAATATAGTAACGAAGAGATGCAGAGCTAAAAGTGGGTTCTGGTTGGTGTCAGTCTTGAAAGATTGACGAACTATGCAAGGATCTTTTACGCTGGCTGAATCCAAACATTGATCCATGTTACTGGACGACGGTCGATGGATGTTACATCTTGCGAAGTGTGAACTAGAGTTTGGGAATAGACAGAAAACCTATCGTAGTTTTATTTTCTTTTGCTTGTTTGTCTAATTGCTGTCGCTATCTTGTCATGTTTTATGAAGAAAATCATTTTATTCAGTCATAAGTCATGATGTGGTAAATTGGAATTCTGGGCATTAGTGGATATCAAAACGGAACTTAAAAAAAAAAAGTACTGAAAACTATCGTTTAAAATGTTTGCCTTACTTTCCCTATGTTCTTTTTCAAATTGTGGTCTACATTTTGGCTAAATATAGACTTGAATCTGCATAAGTTCTGAGTTCAAATGAACCAAGCGACATTTTTTTCCAAGCTGACACCGTAGCGATAGAACACAAATTGACGGATTCTGCAAAATGTCAAATCGAGTGAATGAGGGAACGTGTGTGTTGATTTTTTGGCGCCTGATAGGTATTTTTTCAGCCCAACACTAAAGTACTGTTGTTTCTATGTGTCACAATTAAAATTGTTTTGGAAACGGATTTGCCAATTATTACCCTCTAATAGATATACGAATTAGGTCAACAAGTAAATGTGTTACATCTTGTTTTTAAATTTTACCTTTTTGGTTTTACTTTCTAACTTTGATGTGTTCTACTATTATTCGTGTAGCATGCGGCTTGTAAGCCTAGCTACTTTAAGTTGATTCATTAATAACGTGCTTTAGATTTGTATGAGAGAAGCCTAAACGTTATCACGTTCAAATTATAATAGAAAGTGAAAACTGAGAATTAATATTTGTGTCCGGTGTACAACTTTATTTTTAGTTGTTCTGTTCCGTCATAAATCAAGGCGAAATACAGCATTAAATTGAGTACACATGGGGGCTAGACAAATGCGCGATTCTGCGCCTGAAAAGCGTATACCGCGTTTTTCGGTATCGTAGTTGCAAAAAGGGCATAGTAATGTATGTGTCCTCTTAAACCGTCGTTTGCCCAGTAAGTAACAGTAAGGTGTTCATGTATAGCTTCGACGTCGGTGAAAATGTTTCGTTCGAATTCCTTTCGTTTTCAAACGCAATGAATCTTCTCACTTGCAGCTCATGCTGGCCAAGGCTACCTTGGAACATTTTTTGGCTCATTGGAGAAGTCCTATTCAGTCGCAGTTGTAGTTCGTTAAAATTTCCTATAAATTAGAGGTGAACAAAAATCACGTCCATGGTAACTATGAAAAAAAAACTTCAAAACGCAAATTGCCTTTAACACAGCGAGATCGTCCATTGGTCCAAACCAATCGGTATATACATTGAGGGTCTTCATTAGCTTTCCCTTTGTTTGAAATTATAGTCCCCACCCCCCTCCTTTTACTCAGTCAGAGGATTATGCTGTGATCCCATACCTTGTCTAGCTCAGATTCAACCGTACGTTCACTTCATTGAACATGGAAAGGAGAAATTGAATTTATATTTCGGTGGCCTCAAACGTAGAAAGGAACACCACTGTAATTAGTCACTAATTCGATAGAGTTGATATTAACCAAACTACGTACACGCACAGATGCAGCTTATACTTGACTGAAGGGCTCCCAATTAAAAGGGCGTACACATGCACACGACACTGAGTCAGTGAACCACCATAAGTAATATAGTTCCGTCCTGATCTCATTCAGTTTAAAGGGAGTGTGACGAAAGTTAATTCCGAAGGCTGAAATTTATATCACATCTTTCCGAATTTGGAAAATTCTTCGCTATCACATGTTAATATAGAGTTGAAGGAACCTCTATTTCAGGAAAAAATGAAACGAAATTGCTTTCAACTCGGGAGTGAGACCCTTCACGCTGGGCTTAAAGCGTGAAGCCGAATTAAAATCCAGATTACTGTAACAAACGAAGGTATTTATATCACAAATACCGACAAAATTAATAATGACTTACCGCAATTAGGAGAAACAATGGTTAATATCGTTTGGGTGAACTGAAACAACCTATACACCATGAAACAGAAATTAAACGATAATGAAATTTGTGGTTGATTGTAGGCTTAATCTCTCACTCTGTTCGAATTCAAAGAATGGCTTTGACGTTCAATGAACTCGACATAAAGAGCCAATAAACTCGATAAAGCCAGTTACCCGATGAGGGGCTGGGGAGATTGGGGGTCAGATGCCAATGTTGGATTGGAAACCAGATGTAGTCCATTTAATGTTGATGATTTATCATTTTATGTTTCTGTATTTAAAGCCGTCTTTTATTAGAAGAAATGTTGAATTGATATTACGCCAATGAAGGAATTCAAGTACTTGTCCATGACTCATGTCAAAATTCTCCCATTTGTTCAGTGAGCCTGCATAATTGAATAGTGACAACATCTTATTTCTTACTGCAGTCTTTTCCAGGCTGCTGATGTAGTTACTTTTAATTGGTATGGTTCGTGGTGAACACGTGACGTGTTGCGTCACTACGGGATGATTCGGGGCTCAATTGATCGAAAATAGATAACGAAAGATAACATACTCTGTTTAATCGTATATTTGACCAATAGAAAGCTACTCTCACTATGTTCATTGCACGATAAGGAAAAGATGCGGTCAATTACGTATTATAATTACGTATTCACAAGGTGCGTGTAACATATCAATTATAACGAATGATCGATAGAATAGTAAAACTGTTATGCATGTAGACTAAAAGAAAAAATAAAAACTTGGCAGAGGGTCAATAAATCCAAGCAAATGACGATCTTATCGATTCAAATTGGGTGAAACTGGCAGATTTGAATATATCGACAAATATATATCATTTTCAGTACTTATGGATGACTAGGAACCCCATAAACGAATGAAAGTGCAGATGGTGTTAACTGTGATTTTTCAAGGAAATTTATATTGCTTTAGAAAATCGAATGTATTGTAGTGATATTTCGGTCCTATAGAGCTTTATAGAGGGGCGGGATCATGTTTGGTTCTGGTTTTCGATGTCGGAACGGGCCCGATCTTTGGTTTGGAACTTTACCAAGACCACCCGAAAGCCTCGAAAAACCAAAGCTGCTCAGACCACCTAAGACCACAAAGCGATGTCGGTCTTTTAGTAGGTAAAATTCATGTCAACTTACGTCAGGAACCAACCGCCAAAAAGCCATAAGCGGTGTTTCAAGGCAAGAATTAGACCCACCCTGACTAGAATTTTCTTCTTTCATGTATATTACTGAAAGATCACGCAATTTTCAAAAACTTGGAGACGTTGCAATTAAGTTAAATCAACTTGCACAAGAAGTTTCTGATAAAAAAAACTTAAGAAGATCAAAGAAGAATCAACCAGAAGAGGGTTTACAAAATAAAAGTAACAACTTACATAGACCAAATAACCTTCAAACACAACATGAATTTAAGAATCGAAACTCGGCCTGAGATCAAAGTATTCAATCAAAAAGGGAGGGGGAGAGAATACAAAATAACGCTTGATGTTAAGAGACTTCTAAATAAAGTTAAGATCACTGGATCAAACTTGAGTCAAAGTGCAATCAATAAGATGGAGGGTTAGGAAATGCAAACTCAAGTTACGATAGAGTGACTTTCAGACAGCGAAGTTCTTCAAGTTGATCAAACCTAAAATAAAAAAACAATGACAATTTTTATCATTTTACTTTTAACGAGTTTTGTTGAATTGTCATATAGAACTGCATTAAAGGCTAATGCCTTTTCCAGTCTATCGTTTTTGTCATTTTAACTGTTTTGAACATCAGCTTTAATCTTGCAGTACTGAGTCAGAAACATTAACGCACACACATAATCGCATTTCTGACTAAAGTAGACGATGCGATTTTTCAACATATGGTCTATCATAGCATGTATGCCACACGAACTTGAAGTATACCCCTTTCCATAATCCATTTTCACCTGTTCATTATTATGAAGTGATAAAACTCGAATGCAATGGGAATTATCGCATATAATGTTAATCATAGTAAGTTTGCGACTTGCATTCTGACGCCCGCACATCACTTCAGTGATAGCTATTATTCAGTAGCCTGATCCACAAATAGAGTCTTTAAAGAAGAGAGCAAATCAAAATTTAAAGGAGGATAGGGAGTTATTAAATACATCTTATATAACTTTTTGCACTTTTTTCCTTCAGATGGAGTAGAAGCATGCCTATTTAACAGATTTGTGGTAAAATTGATCTGCCAATGACAAATAAGTTAGAGAGCTTACCAGTAGAGAGAAAAAACAGTTAATTTTTTATTTTTTTTTTTGTCATGTTGTAGCCCGCAAGGTAATATTAATAAGTATTTTATGCCTCTTCCTAGATTTGCAGCAGAACCGTTGTTGGCTGAATACCATCAGCGTCTACCTGGCAGAGTCCTGGTAAACATTGAAAACCTTCTAACAAACAACATTCCATGTTATTTCATGAATATTATCTTGAGAGCCACAACATAAGAATTAAAAAATTAACGATTTTTCCCGCTTCTGGGGCGCTCTCTTACAAAATTTGTCACTGGAAGATCATTTTTACCACAAATCGGTTAAATGTAGGTCAGTAAGCTTCTACTCGATTTGGAGAACGTGCAAAATGTTGTGTAAGAGTTTTACAACTCCCTATCTTCTTTTAAAAACACTTGAAGTTCTTATGAGAAAATACAAAACTTCAGATACTGAAAATTTGTAAATCTTCGTCGGGTTGTTCGAATTTTTGTGCGGTTTGAGTCTAAAATAGTCACACGGAGATCGGACCAAAGAGACGTCGGTTCCATGACTGCCCGACCCCCAACCGTGGGTCCGAGTTGTGAGACCGCCCGAACTGATCGACTTTGGTTTCGTGTGATCTCTAATTGGTCCCAATTGGGCAGTCTTTGCACACCTTTAATCACCATTATAAACCTTAACCCAATTAGTTGATAATCTGGCTTTGCATGTAAGAACTGAGGGCGCACAGACAGTCACTAAATCAGAGTCACATAGAGTGTTATTTTATTGTGTACAGTCGGGAGAGATTATAATTGTGGTATGCTACCCACAAGCGGATCGGCCATAGATCAAGAATAGGCCCATTTCCACGACTCCACGAGATCTAGCAAGATTCTCGCAAAGACCTTATTTTCCAATGATCCAATACCTAATAAAGTATCGCACTCATGTATTGTAAGTCAAATGTTGTCATCGGCAGATTTACAATATTTTAATGGTAGGTGCTTCGTGATACTGTCTCGTTACTCTGTCTTTAGGCCGAACTTTTAACTGTTTAGTCATGTTGTACATTGGATTTGGAGTAAATTAAGGCCGAACGTTACCGTTGCGTTAGGCCATGCAATATACATAATAAGACGTTGTGCTGTATTATTCGGCAACTTAGGCTAACTTGTTCTGCTATGTCACTGACACTAGTGTGCCGTAAGTTAAGGAAAGTCTACTATCATAAATTACACGAAGACAAATAGTCTTAAACAGTTGAAACTCGTTGAACTATAGGATATTGAGCATAAAGCTATGTAACTTTGTTTTGCAGGTGGAGGTTCTGTTGCAGTACAGCATGTCGCCTATTTCATGTGAACAGAGCTATGATCACAGATCAGTATGACTATGAGTTCATAGGCAAAAGGGGTTGGCGATGTTATTACCTATTTCATAGAAATTTGGACTATTTTTTATTTTGTTGTTTGTGGATTGTTTAAACGATAGCCCCCATTAAACCCTGAATGTGACCAATACACGTAAAGATGACAAATTCCTTCAGTTTCTGTTTTCCATTCTCGTCCTCTATTCATTTTACGTCAATCTTCAACCCTAAAACCCTTTCTTCACAGTGCCACCATTGACATGTCACAGGACTATTATACTGTAGATAACACAACATTTTTTTCTCTTCTTCTTTTTTGTTGGTGTAAAGCATATCTCAATAGCATTATCCTTTTGACAGACTTTATGATTTTTTAAAGAAAAGAAATAGGTCAATTTCATGGTGCATTGCATTATGGGAAAATTGAGGTCTGACGCTACAATATCAGTTCTGCATAGAATATTTACGTGGGACTACCCAAACAACTTGTGTCGGACAATGGTCCGCATTTTGTGTCCAAGGAATTTGAACTGTTCATGAAAGAAAACGGAATACACCATTTTAAGTCACCACCCCGGCATCCATTCAGTGATAGAGTAGTGGAACGTTCCATGAAGATCTTCAAAGCAAACATGAAGACCACAAAAGGGAGTTTAAACTGGCTAGATTTCCGCTGTCTTACAGGTCTATCCCCCAATCTACAACCAGAGAAATGCTTGTTCTCCTACAGATTGTATGGTATAAGGTTGAAATTGTGTCACATTACTACTACGGTTGTGGCTCCTTCGGGTTGTCCAGGATTATTGGTCCCAAATCGGATCACATGGACCATTTTATGAAATCATGCTTTTTTGCATATTTTGCTTTACCATGTGAAATCTTTGATAAATTAGCATTGTAGTGGTGGAACCCAGGGTGTTCAAGATTTTTGGGTCGAAGGTCGTAGTGGGCCATATGGGCCATTTTATAAAATCATGCAAAATGCCTCTTCTCCTACAAATGATATGGTATTCATGGTACATTATGGATGATTGGTAGTGCACAAAGAAGTGAATTATTTTACAACAAATTATTCAGTTTGTTTTATTAGTCTTCAGTTTTAAAAAACCCTTGCAGAAAAATGTTGCCAATGTCATTCTTCTATCTTTGGTGAATGAATGAGGGATAGGATCAAAGGTCTAGCCACATTGGCTCTCGACAGCTGGCTGTAGCACACACTGATGCTTGTCAACCGGAATGAATATCAAATTGCCAGACAATCAGCTGGCACATAATTTTGTATTATGTATTGTGAAACAGCCCAAAATTTTTATCTGGTCATGTGGTGCAAACAACACATTTATCTAGAGTCCCAATTTTCCCCAATCATCACTGGCATTGGGAGCAAAACTTTATTTTTCCTCCTATCAAAACCGTCCGCCACGATGGTGTTAGTCTGTAGGCACCAGTTGACAAAGGACTTCAGCCCACTCAGAATCCTGTATGGTACCAGGTACAACTCTTAAAAACTGCATCACAGCCCGGTGTAAAGTATTAAAATATTATTTTAAAATGTGAAGTTGTGAACAAGATGCTCGGTCAAGATACTTCTTCAGTATTGACTTTTTTAACCTAACGTATTGACAGACTTCCTCCTAAGTTGGAGCTTTTAGGGTGTTAATGGGACATAGGGTGTTTAGAATACACCAACCTGGCATGCAAAGAAAATAGCTTTAATCAATTTTAAACTATTCAACCTCATCCATAAACATCTACAAAAGCTTCATCTCCCCAAAACATTATGCATGTGATAAGTAACAGAAGATGCATCATTTGAATTTTGAAAAGTTTAGGTGAACAAATTATTGTTGAGGAACAAGTGACTGAATTTCTATCTGAGAGAAAATTATTACTTGAAGAAAAAGGCCATTGTCCTTTTTTTATTTGGAATAACCTATCAATCTGTGTCCATAAACATAGGTGTTAAAAATATGGTTGTTTTTTGTTAAACAAGCGCCTTATTTTCCTTTAAGTCAATAAGTTGAAGAAGTTGAGGTCATATTATATTGCTTTCTTATAGTTGCACAATTGAACTTCAATCTTGTTCCTTGTTCTTTTCTAGTTTCATTTGTAATTCTATGTTTGTCTGGCCAGTTGGTACTGAAACATTCCTGGTAGTGTACAATGGCAACTTCCACCTCAAATGAACTGCTCGATGTTGGAAAGAACTTTCATGGTAAGTTGCACTTGCTTTTAGTCTCATTGAGTTCTGGCATGGTTGCTGAAATAGGGGGCTTTCGTTGTTTCAGTTCTGTGACTCAATTTTTAGAAAACCTTAAAACTGGTGAAAGGAGTTTCAGAAGTTCTGATGATGAATGTTATAAATGTGTATTAAATAAATATTCTGGTCTTTTTCATTATCATGAGATACTAATATAGATCATGGAAATCTGCTCAAAGCGTGCAAGTGTGGAGAAAATATCCAAGAGACTTTGTTAAAAGTCACAGAAAGAGCCAATTCTGATTTCAACAGCCATTGTTGATTAGACAGTAACAGTCCTAAAATTACAAAGTGTTCCTGTTTGGAAAGTAGAGATGTTTGGAAAGCGGATATAGGGGGGTGGGGGTATATTGGTTGTGATGAGGTATCAGAACTGGAAACCACCACTATAAATAGAAAATTGACCCCAAAATAAGTTGACTCACTGGTTTAATATTTAATCCCAAATACCACATTATTTTTGAGCATATTTTGTTGATAATGCAGTAATTTTCTTCCCCGTTGGTGCCTTTTTTACTGTGGTCATTTGAGCCAGGATATTTCGAAATTGAACACTGGAATGTCCAGAACAGACATCAGACTGTAAACTTTCTCCTAAGTGAAAAAACCTTTGGTAATTTCGTTCTACTGTACTGCACGTCTTGTGGTGAAGTATGTCATTTTACATATTTGACTACACAGGGTGCTCCCAGTTCTTTTGCTTTTGTTCTGGGAGATATCTTAAAGGGCACTGTGCAACATGTGAAAGCTAAATTGTCCCCTGATAGGTCAACCACAAGCTGTCAGATGAGTTTTCAGGGTAACCATTGATGTTCCATCTTTTTCTGTAGATCCACTTTTAGTGACAAGAGAAAGACCTACCAGACTACCCCCTTCAGCTGGTGAGTGAATCATAACTTCTTTGAGATTGTCATTGAAGTGGTCGAAATTTCCTTTACATGTGTGAGTATAGCAGAAAGGGTAGTGTTGACAAGAAAATTGCCTCCTCCCTTGCCAGTAGGAAGTCACCTTCAATGATAAATCAAGTTAAACTTTATTGGTTTCTTTCTCTGGTAGGATGTATGTTTCACAAAGCATGATTGAATGTGAAAATAGAGTAATGCAATGGATTGCTTGTAATTCTTATCAAAAGTAGAATTCTGAAGAATTGTTTTTGAAGTGGGTTAACAGAAACTTGTTATTTGTGACTGTTGTTCAAAAGTGTCGAGTGTGTTTCTTGAGCAACAAATAATAACTGAATTTCTATCTGTGAGCTTTTTTTTCAAAAGAAGGCCACTGTCCCTCCTTATTTTGAATAATCTTGCATTCTACGTCCACAAACATTGCTTTTAAAAATGTGTGAGTTTTCTCTAAAACAAATGCCCTTTTTCCCTTTAAGCCAAGTTGAACAAATTAGAAATGTTGCTTGTGTTATGAAAGTTGTGACTGTTGCAATCATGTTCATGTGTGGGTTATTTGAGATGACCTGGTGTCAAATTGTAAAATTCTTCCAAACATGATATCTCAAGAAGTGAAGCTTGGGGTGATTTCGTATTTGCTTCGTAGGTGTGTCATAATGAAGGAACACCCATTAGACAGGATGTTTCAAAGAGCTTGCAGGTGAACCACATCAAGTATAAAATAATCTCTCACTTTTGGTGTACATCAAAAAACCATTCAAGGTCAACTTGCATCAGTTTACAAGAAACTTCTGACCAATATTTCTAGAAGATCACTACTGCTGGTTTAATAGGGTATTGAGTGTTACAGTGTACCACAATGAGTCGAGGAACCTTGCTGGTTTTGATTCTGGTCAAGGGTCTCTTGAGGTCAACTGGGGACAAATTGCAAAACTCTTGTAAGACTGGATGCATCAAAAAGGGAAATTTGTTCAAACATAAGATACAGCTTGTAGGTGTAGTATATTCAATGCAAGAAATCTCATTACCTTTTGTAAATGTCATATGTGGTCAGAGTGCTGAAATATATGTTGACAAATGAAAGTGAAAGTTAGAAATCTATCCTTCATAATGTTTGGCTAGGATCTATCATTATGAACATACTGTTTTTTACAAGAGCAGGGAATAAATTAGTGTTTAAATTTTTTATGGTAATTTTAGGGACTTTTTTGGTGAAAATGGAATGGATATGCATTGCTACGCATATTTTCGTTTGTGTAGCTATTTGGCCTATTTGTGATGCAAATTGTAATGAGATACTGGATTAATTATTCCGAACAAGAATGTCCTTCTTCTTTACTACTTGGGTGAAAAATGACATACCTATAGACTCATGGGTAGAGATGTCAAATGCCCTGAAATTACTCATGTACATGCAATGCAGTTCTGCACCCTGGTTCTAAATTATATATTATAGTCGGTGTATCCTGCCGTCAATATCTGAGAACCCTTCCCTGCTGTCATGATTTCAGAATCTTTCTTCGATTGTTCCTTAACAGCTCTGATTCATTGACGCAAAAACATCAGCATTGTAAAAAGTTTTCTTTGTGACAAGTTTCTGTTTGCAGTAATGGCTGAGCAACAGAGCTGTTTCATTCACACACACTACACTTCATTCAATCACGGTTAGAAGCAGCACAGGCTACTCCATAGCCTTGATGTCATTTTAAATCTACGGAAATTCAAGTACATTACAGGAGCCAGAAACAGATCTTTTAAGCTACAGCAAAAACTGCTTATGATTTTGAAGCAACCTTAGCAACAAAGAATTTATGAATTTGTGTTGATTATAATCCTTCATCTGTCTTTTTCATGTGTACGTATATTTTGTTGCTTTCTTGTCGTTTTGTTCTCAGCTCTTTCTAAAGCAAAGTTATTCCTTCCTCAATTGCAAAAAGCAAATCAGGATCTTGAGGCCATCGTTAGCTCTGGGAGGAGGGATGCCATCGATATCGAGAAAATTGATGATGATGAACAGTTTATTGAAATGGTAAATTCTTGCTTCTTTCATCTCGTCAGTCCTAATGAAGTTTACAAAACTTTTGTTTTTGTAGTGGTTACAACACTCACCCCACCCCCGTGTCTCGAGTGTCGTACCATCTATTAAAAGCAACATGCTTTGGCTCATGAATTAATTAAAGTAGATGACAAAAATAAAATACTGTTTAAATTATTTCCAGTGACGGACATAATAGTGTGAACAAATTATCAGCAGTTTTGCTAATTAATTTTTAAACTGTTTACTAGTCAACCCATTTTGAGTTTAACAAATATGGCATTGTCAACAAGTTGAAAACTTAACTCACTCAGTCATGAGATCAAATATATTCCCTTATTTGTACTAAAATTGTACAAGTAGAAAGGACATACAACATGTTTTGTAAAGTTCCAATGCAAAGTTACAAGTTTTTCTTCATCAGAATGCCAAAGGACCAGAGAAAATATCAATGAAATTGCATCACAACTGGGCTTGTATGGGCTGCAAATTGCTATGTAGACCCGGTTATTTCACCCTTTGCCCAGCTTATTAGCTTTCACACCAGCATCATTTCTAGTTTGTAGTACAAGATGATGCTTGAAAAAGCAATCTCCTACATTTACGCAAGCTGTGATCCAAAATCTGACATTTGAATGATGACATTACAACTATTGGAACATCTTGTCTTAAAGAGAAACAGGGTGTCTGTTTTACAGAAAAAAAAGTGACATATTTAAAACCAATATTTGTGCGCACTGAATGATATAAGTTTCCCACAGATAGAAATTCAGTTATTTGTCACCTAAGAATAATTTGTTCACCCAAACTTGCAAAAATTCAAATGGTGCATCTTCTGTAACTCATCTTACGGGTAATGCTTTGGTGAGTTCAAGCTTCTTCAGATGTTTATTGATGAACCTGAATGGTTTAACAGTGACGACAGCTATTTTCTTTGTGTGCCAAGGCGGTGCATTTTAAACACTGTATATCCCTTTAAGTGAAAGTTGACATGACCTTATTGTCTGTTTCTTTCAATGATGTAATAGTCATTAAAGACAAAAAGTCTAATTAATGGATGATTTTTGCATATTTTTGCAGAATGTAATGTTGTTTGATGATGACAATTCTGATGAAAATGGAGATATCGATGCAGCTGAACAACACATTTCTGATAGTGATTCGGATTTGTTGATTGGTGAAGTAACAGAAGAAAATATCAAATTGCCCAGTGAGGGACATCGAAAGAAACCGACAATTCTAGAAATTGAACCAGACGAGACAGAGTGCTCTACTGACAACAGGTGTTCAAAGGAAAATTCAAGGACACCAGAAGAAGCAAATTTATCATCACAAGAGAAGCACCTGCCTCAAAGGAAAGGAAAGAGACAGAAAAATACAAAAAGTAATAGAAAGAAAAGAAAAGGGCCGAAGAGCTGAACTTTCAGACAGAGAATTATATCATGGTCAATTCCAAAAAAATGGAAGGAAGAAGCTTGAACTCATCAGCATTTGGCCAAAAGTCTTATCTAAGTTGCAGTGGTGAACATCCAAAGATGACACCATTAGAAGGAGGACTTGAAAAGCACTGCTTGGTCACCAGATTCTGAAATGATAGAAATACTCAGGTGATAGTGGCGTGCTAAGGAGAACATACACACCATTATCTTTTACAGGAATAGGGGCATAATATTATAGTGTTGACACAACAAGCATATAAAAATGTACATCATAACCATGAATGTAGCCTGATGTGATAATATACAACAACTAACTTATTTACATGAATGGAGTGTAGGCTAGTATTGTCATGTAAGCAGTGAGTATTGCATCATGAGTGAGTAGATGATCTCATTAATAAAAAATCCTTCCTACCTTAGGGAATTTTTTTCTTTCAATTCAATCTAAAGGTTTTTTTTAATTTTCCAGTTTCAAGAGGAGGTAATAAGGAGTATGGTGCATTTCTATAAATCACTCCAGTATGCAGAAAAGAGAGTATGGCAGACTGAAAAAGTATGAATTGTACTTGTTATTGTTTCTTCAAATGAAGAAATTAAAAGAAATGGAGGCATGAAGTTATTACTTCACTGTTACACATCAAGAACTTTTTTGAGTTTCAACGAATGCAGTCATGCTGGAATATGACTATGTTTGTAGTATGCCTCGCTTGCTAATATTTGATTCCCAGAACATTAAGTTTGAAGAAAGTTTTATGATTAGTTGGTGTGTGTAACATATTGAGTCCAAACCAGATCATAATGAAGCGTAGCAGTTAAGTGAGAATTGAGACAATGCTGTGTTTCTACTGTAGTAGTATGTTCATATACCCGTGTAGGTGTTATTGTGTACAGTCTCTGCAATGAATGATTTCAAGGTCAATTTTACCCTAACTTCATCAAAGTTGTTTATTCCCAACCAGCCAGCCAGCTGAACCATTGTCATCTTTCACCATTATGCTGCAGTCAAAGCTAGGACTAAATAGATCTCTGCCGTTCTCATTTCATTGTTGTAGCAAGGGTAAAAATAAACAGAACTTTGCAACAGCAGTTAAGCAAATTCTCCAAACAAGGACCACATAAACAAGAAAAAGCTTGTAAACAGCTTTCTGACAGCAGTTTCTGAACTTAGCTTTCTGTTTCAGATACACAAGAATGTCCCAGAAGACTAAATTCTAATTTTGATTCTCCTTGTCTAACACAATCAATTTATCAATCAATAATTAATAAGTCACTTCAACTAAGAAACGCCTTTGATTTACTGTAGTTTCTCATGATGAAAAGGCATTGGCTGCTTATTTCCAACTGGCGAACTAAATTTACTGACCTCATTTACATTGTCACCGTGGAAACTTGACTTTATGGCACACGTTGGATCTGAAATTTTGATCTGATGTTGCCATCTCAAGGAGGCTCAGAGAATGGTAATGCTTGATAACAAATCAAAATTAACCTCTCATAGAATGGAGAGATGTTCTCCTCATTGGGTGCCCTCATGCCCATCTGAATGGATTTGAATACATTTTGAACCCTTGTGAACTTGAATGAACCCTGACCTACACACAGTGATGGAGGAAGATGGGGGGACGGACATGGAATGGGAGAGTATATACCTCTGCAACTGATTGTAGGCGCCACAAGTGAAGAGAAAGAGGGACTATGGGGAAAAATCTCTGAAATAATAGCTTAGCTTTTAATATTTGGCTTGTGATATC
The DNA here is from genome assembly GCA_021234535.1 of Stichopus chloronotus. Classification (NCBI taxonomy): domain Eukaryota; kingdom Metazoa; phylum Echinodermata; class Holothuroidea; order Aspidochirotida; family Stichopodidae; genus Stichopus; species Stichopus chloronotus. The sequence goes on from CM037830.1 coordinate 38,442,535, forward strand.
TCTCACATTACAACATTCCCAAATAAAGAAACAATATCAAATTTATAGATTGAATACAAAATATTTTAATCTTTCTATTTGATTCTCAGAATACTGGCAAAACATTTTTGTTAAAATTCACAAATGCATACAGTACATAAGTTATCGAGTTATGGAGTTTCATAGATGCCAGGTTTCATTATGAGGTGGCATTTGAAACAATGAAAACAAAGATCCTTTGGCAAGATGGTCTTGATCCAATTATTAGAAATTCTTTGAAAAATAATGAGGAAAATGGCAAAACAATTTACATTTTTGGATTTATGTTCACACTATGAACAGGTGAACTGAATGCAAAGACTTGAGGTCAGTGACTTGCACTGTTGGTGACCTCAGTCTCAAGGCAGTTTTCAGGCCTATGTCTCATGAGTTAAGGCCTATGTCTGAATCTGGTCTCTGAAATTTTTGTCTTCTTGAGGCTGGCTACTAAAATGTTACTGGTTCTCACAAAGTGGAGTATTTCCACTACAAAATCAGTCAAAATAAAAGTACAAATTTTGAGGAGCTTTAACTCTTACCAGCTTTCTCATATACATTCCACAATATAATATTGCATAGTCTTACATGGTTATAAAGGAAAGTGTACATGACAGAAAACTTGAGATCAATTAACTGCTCAGTTGCACACACCATAGACTGGATGAGCTGACCTCAGGGTGGTCTTGGCCCTCAGGGTCTTGGCCTTGAAGTTAAGGCCTCAACTACATTACTGGACTGACTTATTAAGTTGACTCAAAGGTAGCATTTCTTTATTTCTCATAGCTGACCCCTTTGCAAAGTTCTTATTGAAACTATCAACATATCAAATGTATTTACAAGTCTATAAACCCATCGAAATGAGCAATTTTAACACTGTTTTTTTTCAGTCAATTGCACACAATAGCTACTTTCAGAATATATTCAAAATACGTGTATTGCAACTGTAGCATAAAATAATTCAACAATTAGTTGAAAAATAAATGTTTTAAAAGGAACACATCAATGAAGTGGAGTCACCATCTTCAATCTGACCAGGTCCTTGGTCTGGTGTGACTTGTATAAAATATTACACCTGTTCATTTCAGCAAGGACACATTATACACCAACCAACCAACCAACCAACCAACCAACCAATCAATCAACCAACCAATTGCAAAGAAATGTTGTTTGACAAAGGTTTATACAACCTACTGTACAAGGCTTTTGGAAGCTCCATATTTGAGAGACAATTACAAAAATTCAAATATACATACAGTTCCTTGGAAACCTGAAAGAAAAGGTAGAGATGCACATTCCTTAAAGACATATTTCATAATCAGTAATAGATGAATTCATATTGACTTTCACTTTTTTCCTCATGTTTACGTATTTCAAAATTCAGATGAGGTAACTAACTGAAGTGACCTGTGACTTCACGTTAGTACCAATGACCATCATTCCTGTAACACGATCACTAGCTAGAAGACTGCGCTGAGAATCAGTCCTATGACTTCTTGCCCTGAACCTAAGACATTGCTTTGTAATAAATGCAATCGAGAAATTGTGATGGGCAGAATGGGCGGTATATTTGAAAACAATTTTATAAAAACAAGTTCAAAGAAATGTGCAAACAGTTTGCAGTTTTTACAAAAATTACAAAAGAAACAAGATTTTCATATTCCAAACTTCTTAATTAAATCTTAGGTTGTAGCTAGCTCAATTTCATTGGTGGCAACGGGCCTATCGCCCACTGAGGGAGCGGGGCCGCCGGAGTCTTGTTCCTTGCCGCCAGGGTTCTGATTAAGAGCCCCTGGTGAGGATAAAGGAGATTAAGTCAGTGGCTTTTTCTAGCCTTTTATATGACTTTGAGCGGTTTTATATTGTCTCTAACTCGAGGTGCGTGTAGGCGTAGTTTTGATAATAATAGGACTTGTCTTTTTACATGACTGTTTACCTGCAATCTTCATTACAAGAAATAACATTGTGCTTCAATCTTTGAAGACACCTTTGAAAGTCGGGCTAAAGAAGGTACCTAGTTTTTGGAAGTTTGTCATTTTTATGAGTTTTATAAGTTGTGGTAGCAGGTACTGTATCATCAAGTCCTGAATGATGTGTCAGTATCTGGAGTCGTGTATGGTACCCACCGCTACCCACAGTAACTGCTACCCTGCTTGTCACTCTTTTAAAATCAATGAATGAGAACATACAGTTACAAAAGCTCCTGAGATGATAAATGTAGCAATAAATCTTATTTTAACCTACGAGTAGGTGGACACAGGTCAAAGTTCATCAGTGTGGCCATGTTTATTCATGACATTTTCAGAGTCTGCATTCACCATGACATGATAGTAAAAGTTTATAGTTTCTTGTATGTTCTTAAGGCTCATCCTCTCGTTGATACCATGGTAACGCGGCAGGTCTGTCGGCAGCATGAACGTCGGACAGAAACGATAAATCTGGTCAGTGAAGTTCCAAAAGTATTTGGTGTCAGTGTTCCCTATCATCACACCTGATGAATTAAAAAATCATTTTTAGAAAAGTTCTGAATATGTAGTGGTGGAATGAATATGCAATGATGGTGACTCAAAAAAACAACTATTGAAAGACATTGATGTGCTCTTCATGTAACGACAAAAAAGATTTTGAAATCACACTAAGCACAAATATTTTTAACAACTAACTGAAATATTTTTTGTATTTTGCTCATCCCCCTTCTATCACACCACACATCAGTGCTGTTTCACAGGTTGACTATAAATTCACTAGTCTCCACTCTGTTGAGGCTTACCTCTTCTCCTCTGGGCAAAATTTCTAACCTAAAACTGAGTGGGCATATAGGCCGCATGTTACTATGTGTCAAGGGGAAAACGATATCTGGGAATAGCATTACCCAAAGTCCTGGCAAAATACGACATACAAACAGCATCAGTTACAGTAAATAACATTGTCTGGTAATAGCATCACATGCAGTCCTAACAGAGTAAGACATATAAGAACAGCATCACCCACAGTTCCAGGGAGACGGGATGTCTAGGCATAGCATTACCTACAGTTATAGCAGAATAGAATGTATGTGGTATACTACCACCCGCAGTCCCAGCATAATAGGGATGTCCTGGCATAGCATCATGCACAGTCCTGGCAGAACAGAATGTATGGGCACAGCACAACATCATCAATTACAGCAGAATAAGAATGTCTTGGCATAGCATCACCTACATTTCTAGCAGAATAATGTCTGGGCACAGCATAACATATAGCCATAGCAGAAAAGGGATGTATAGACATAGCATCACATACGGTTCTAGCAGAATAGAATGTCTGGGCACAGCATAACATACAGTCATAGCAGAGAGGATGTCTGAAAATAGCAGTACATGTATTCATAGCAGAAGAGGATGTGTGGAAATATAATTTCAAACGCTAATAGATGCAAATGTCTGAAAATTGTTTACAAGCAGTCCTAGCAGAAAAAGATACGTTAAAACTTCTAGGTCCTGGCAGAATATGATATCTGGGTTAGCACTACCAACAGTCCTACCACGATAGGATGGCTGGAAATACAATAACCTAGGGACTATGTAAATGTTCCCGAGGTTCAATGTTCCCAGAGTTCTATGTACCCAAGGTTAAATGTTCCCAATAGAGTTTCAATATTCCCGTGGTACAATGTTTCCAAGGTTCGACTGATGAGAATTACAATCATTTGAGAATTACAGTGAGTTAAACCCCTTTAAGAATTACAGTGAATTATGTTGACATTTCTGTGAGAACATCAAACCCTAAGACTAACGAACCTTGTACTCATTGGCAAAAACGGGGAACATCGAACCCTGGGAACAATAAACCCTGGGAACATTGGGTAGATCCCAATTACCTACAGTCCTAGTAGAATTGTTAAGATTGCTTCAAGAAGTGATTAGCCACTCCCTCCAAGTGTCCTACCCATTTCTATCTATCTTCCTTCCCACTTACCTCTACTCTCAGAGATGAAGACACACATAACACTGGGTGTAGCTAATCTATTTCATTTCCTTGCTCAGATTCTTCTGTATTTTACTCAAATCAATATATCTATATAGAGGGCAGTATCATGGGAGCTTCCAGGCTTTAGACAGCCACCGATAAAATACCAGAGACAGAAGTGCTTGTTTCAGTGGAGGTCTTGAGTGACCTGCCCTGGATATTAGACACCTCACATCCACCTCCTTGTATTCTACACTGAAATGCTGCACGCCCTTCTAAACCTAACCCAGGTACATTTCAAATTAAGTTGATCAACTCACTAGGTGCAATGACAGCATCGGGGAAGACTTGTTTGATACTCCGAGCAATGACATGGTATCCGAATACATCTTCCCCATATGGTGAGATTGGGGAAGGATGGATGTCCCAAGATGGGTCGGTGGTGAATTGCACCCGGTCATCTTTGACGACCATCTTATCAAAATCAATTACCTATAATACACAGAGATGAGCGATGAAAAAGATGAAGGGGTTATCACCAACAATTCAGAGGGTAAAATGATTACACAGCTCTAGGTAGGTAAAGATGCAAGAAAAATCCTCTAGCCAAGTGAACAAGTAAACCTATCCTAGGTTACGTTATTTCGTCATTGCCAAATGAGTCATTCCATGAGGTTGGGGCACTGTATGTGATACATACCACCGCAACAGCACAAATATGGACACTGTGTCCGAGTTTTATGGGTATACTTATGGTCAGTTATTTTCCAATGTAGACAATGACATTATGGTACATGGAGTGACTTTTTCAAACAAAGGCTTCAGTTTCTACAAAACCTGCTTCATTTAGTCCATCTAAAATGTAAACACTTTGGATAATGCAGCAAAACAGACACCGCTGCAACATGTCCTATTACCGCCGCAACATCAAGACACCATAATTTCAATCTTCCCTGAAATTGACAGCTACAGAATAGCAAGAGAAAGCTATTAGTATGACCTTGCTGCATTTTCATATTAGACATACTGGATTTTTCAGTACAGATCTTGGTTCGCAGAATATGAAGGTGTTTTAAGGCAATTTTTTACCGCCGCAACATAAGACGACGTCACCTAATGAGACCAATATATGTTTCATAAAATGCTCACACTTTGGCAAACAAGCATGACATTCACTTTGACAGCATATGTAGTGCTATAACTTCATATAAGAGTAATTTTGCTATAGCACCAGCTACAGTTTGCCAGAAATGGCAGCCATAATACCACTGCAACATATGCTCAAAATCAGACATCATTGTGTTGCAGCGGTAAATGAAATTTTGAAATTATTGTTTTGAATGATAAGGATTTTTTCTGTTGGTGCATTCTTTATGAAGAAACATACAGATTACATGCCAAGAAGTTTTATTGAAAGAATAGAATTATCATAAAAATGGACACTTTTTAAGTCACAAATTTTTATGGTGAGTTTGTGCAGACACCATCACAAAATGCATTGAAACATGAGAGTGTGTGAATTTTTTTTTATTTTTAATACTTTCCAGTATAGTTAAATTACTTGCCTGTAATTTCATGCCAAATATGGCTAAATTGGATTGTAAAGTGGGAAATAAGGAAGGTTTAATCCCCAAGTGGGCCACAGTGTGACAGTGCCCCAACCTCATGGAATCACCCAAATTCAAGTGCATGTCACATGGAGGGCCAAATAAATTCGTGCTTAGGACAAAAAGTATCTAAGGACAAAAATATTTTGATAAAGGGTGGCATTGGAAGAATATATCATTAAAACTCGAACATCTGACGGAAACATCTACCAAACCTGATTGCTAAATGAGTGAGAGGAAAAAAAAGTGGATATGATACAGAAACTACTTGAGACATTCCTGCAATGGTCCTGAGACGTCAGGTAATTGGATTTGACTTCTATAGGGAACTTTAGATGACAGCCACTCAAACTTTAATAGGTAGCCATTCTAACTTCAGATAACAAGCACTCGCACTCTAGATAGCAAACTCTTTACACCTGCTACTTCTTAAAATTAATTTAAAAATAATAATAATAACAAAAATAATAAAAAACATACCACCAATACTACTTTACACTGGATCGAGTTTTTATTTGCTGCAAACAATAAAGGAATACCTTCACTCTACTTCTGTCAATATCCTTTACACACAAAGGCAACCGAATAAGATGATAGCAAATGGGTCGACTGAAAATATCAAATAAGCAACACAGCTAAAACTTCATTGCAAGGACTGTTAGCACAGAGATGCTGTCACCACTTACAGCAGGGTTCATATTTAGTACCTATAACAATTAATAATTTAATGAATGTTAAAAAAGTTGCAAAAATTGCCCCTTTTGGTTGATTTGATATCTGCTTACCTCTTGGATTGATTGAGATGGATGAATACGGTGATTGACGATACCCCAAGCTGATGGAGGGAGCACATTCATCTGCATAAAATTAAGAGAAGTTGTCAGACACAGATGGACAGCAACAATACTGGAATGAAACTTTAAGATGCAACACTGCTGAAAAGATTGTATACTGTTTCCACAAGTAAGCATACTAAAATACAATCAATCAGACTAGATGCAGAGGTTAATACCCCAACACCATGAAGGCACCATTTACATGCCATTACGTTAAACCATAGGCACCACTGATGGGGCATTACACGAAATCATCAATATTGTACAAGTGAATCAAGACTGTACATTTTGCAGAATTTCATAAACTAGAGCACAAACAGAGCAGAAGTTCTATCTTTATTGATAAATTTGTGAAAATTTTGATGGGTACTACCACATAACAATGCTTAAACTTAGCATCACTATTCACATCCAATAATTATGAAAACTGTCGATTTTTAAATTATTTTCCTCCATGGATTGTGCTGGCTATGGGGATATGAATTATTACTAATGTGGAAAAGTGAATGGTCTCAAGTTTTCCAAAACCAATTTAAATCATTAACTGCATGCTCATTAGTGGTCATTTGTATGTGACACATGGCAACATCTTATTTTAACCATCAGTCTGTCACTAGAAACCTTATGCTCTATATAAACCAACATAGTTGAAGGCAGTATAGTTTCAGTTAGGTCACCAACTAACACTGCCCCATTTCTCAGTTCTCATTCATGCACCATAGAGATATTTGAGATATTGTATGACATTTTAAAGGGACACTTCAAAAGTAAAAGAGGAGCATTTTGCAGAATTTCATAAAATGATAGAACCATAGACTACAAATTCATGAACACATTAATATTAAAACTAACAGGGTATCATTATGACAATCCATCAACATTGCACAAGAGAATCTGCAGGGAGAGAAGCATTTTGCAGAATATCATAAAATGGACCATAGGGTCCACATGGGAACTTAGACTCAGCTTGTGAACACCTCACATGGACTACCACCCAAGGAATATTGTGTTCAAGTTAAGACCTAATCCATGAAAGCATGTGCAAGAAGCAGTATTTCGAACAAAATTTCATAAAATGTTGGCAGAGGACATTTTCCCTCAGAGAGTAGATCACACCAGTTTGAAGCTAGTGGGAATGTTACAGTTAACGAAAATAACCTCAAAATCATATTGTTATAACAGGTTATATCCATAGTATATCATACTATGTGTATAACACAAGGCCTTGTCTAACTGGCTGTATGCTCATGTTATGTAACAGCACTACCAATGTAAGACTGTTACTCACTGGTAGAAAAAAAAAAGGCAATCATGACATCAGCATTACCCTCCCCTCCCCCAAGCAATTGACTTTAGAATTATCCAGGCCACTAAAATTGAAGTACAGCGATATTACAGTAATGAGATAGTAAGTTATTTGAAGATGTTACCTTTGTGCCACTTGCTGCCATGGTAACAGCAGTGGTAGTCCGTACAAAAGCATTTGTTGAAGGCTTGAATGACATTATCCTGAGAGTGACCGCAAAAAACAAAAATCCTTTATAGACATAATACACTGAATCTGGAGGCAAGTAAAATGTTGTGCAACAGATTTGCTCAGTATCATGAATCAAGATTTGATCCACAAATGAGATCTTTGATTACCTTTCCTTGTCAGAGTAAAAAGGTACTTTTTTACCAGCCAGGCATGGATCCAGCATTTTGAGAAAGGGGGGGGGGATGCATGCAGATGGTTGACAAGCGAGCACCAAGGGTACAAAGACACGATGGGGATTCAGGTCTTCTCTCACAAGAAAATTCAAATTCTGGATGCACTTAGATGTGATTTTACAGCATCTGGGAAGCGTCTTTTCCATACTGCTCACTTGGTAAAAAGAATCATTGGTCATCAAAAAAAAAAAAAGTGGGGGTTTGCATTGGGTGTGTCCCCACCTGGATCCATCCCTGAAACCTAATCGATTGTTAGCACTAATAACAGGTCATCTGCAACAAGCAAGTAATGTCATTATCCACCAAAAAATTAATTTGCAATTGATAATGCAATCCACTTGTACAACACTAAATAAAAACACGTAAGATTACAGGTGGAAAGAAAAGCCGTCTGATCGTTCTGACCTGCTATGACAAAATTACCAGATGCACTTAGGGCTGGTGACTAATGTGCTCCTAGACATATTCAATTGAGCAAAGCATGATTCACCAGTTACAAACTTTTACATCTCCTTGACCGGTGGAGAAATTTGAAATTGATGGAAAACAAAGAGTGGATCTTCACACTCAAAAAGTACTTCCTACTGTGTAAAATAGAAGTAGCAACTTAATAACAATTAGAAATATTACATTTTCAAGACTTTAAAACATTGACCTATCAGCATGACCTTAGAATTCTGTGTAAAATAATACACATAATCCATTTACCAAGGGGTACCTACATACCACGATGGAAAAAAGGCAACATTCGACTTCAGGTATCATGTTTCAAACTTTTCAGAACTTGGCCTCTATTTACCCCATATACCTCAATGATTAAAACTGATAAAGTTTATTCACACACTATGCGATACCTTCACACTACAGAAAGTGGTCCAAGCAAGTTTACCTTTTGAAATTGATGCCATGTTCACAAGATTTCACAAATTTGATCTGTTGTATATAATTGCTTTACATAATTGGCTGTTCATCTTTTCAAATCCTCAATTTAATTTGATGTAACTGCTTTTTCTTGAGGAGATTTACAAGACTGCTGAGCAAATAGTAACAACTATAGCTTAACAAATTCATCAGTTTCAGAGATGAAGTTCTCTGTAAACTTCATCCTCACTTAGCTTAAGTTAAGAACCTGTATATGAAGTTTCTAGCAGTCTAATGAATTGATCACATGGTATTCTGTAAATATACCACTACACACACACAGAGCTCAAAGCAGGCTCTCTTCTTCAGATATGCTTACAAGCAACGGCTACATACACACACACACCCACACATGCACACGTATACACAGACAGACTGAATATCTATGAAAGTTTGTCAGCAACTACATACCTTTACAATTCTCATAATTTTCAAAGTACTTTTAATGTCTGCCGGCTTAACTCAATGACATGCCTAGCTTAGGAATTTCTTGCTGGTACTTGTATGTGCTGACAACAACTAATAAGACCTTCACAGCTGTGCATATACAGCACACACTTAAACTAATGGTTACAGAATTGTCGGCAGCCGTAATGTGAAACCAAAGCACCAACTCAGACAATAAAAAGATTTTAATTGGCAAAGTTAGTGTGAATTCAATCCAGTTCTTACAGCACACAAACAGTCTTTCATTGAACGTATCTTTGTATCTATGTATCTATCTACAATTTAACTACACTCAACGTGTACAAAAACTTGACCCTCAATTTCCAAGACCAACTCTATTAGCGATTAAAGAACTCCATACACCTGCATCCTCTTTGAAATAACAATGATCCCCATTTATAATAACCATACCTACCACGCACTGTTTCTACAACTCCTCATCCCATCCCACCCCTATATATATATATATATATATATATTTACAGTCCCAGTTCTCCAACCACAACCCCATATTTACCAATAAAACAATATTCAACACAAAACCAATGCAATATTTGCTTCCCCCACCTACAATTGTTGTCATCATCATCACAGAACCTATGCTATACCTCCTGATGAAACAATCTCCACTTCCCATCAACCATGCACTTACCAACTAACTACTGGACCAAAAAACCAGAGGTTGGTCAGAACGAACTTCAGAGAAAAGTCAGCCTAGAGAGATGGAAAGGGAAAAAAAGTAACAAAAGTTACATACGAGAATGAGAGCTAGAAGACCCATGTAATAATAATCTCACCATCTGCATAGTCCAAAATACTATAGCATCTCATCTTTGCTGAATGATTTAGCAACAATTTGAGGTTGAAACAGAACATCCATTCAACACCTTCCCCAAAATGTCTTGTTCTCATGCAGGAACAACCAGCACAAGAATGATCTGTACACTAATTGTGGCCAGGGGAGTCGCCACTCGAGTGGGCGCAGGTCGGACCTAACCGGAACAAACTATGTCTGACACTAAATCACCTACCTCAGGAAAACTTACTTATTGACATCACAAGTTACCATACACAAAACATCATTTGACCAAGAATTATGCCTGAAAATCATTGTGTGAATCTGATTTTGAGTCCTATGATCCTCACATTACACAATGCACTGAAATCATAAAACACACACTGTAAGTTTAATATGAAGGAGGATAATCCTACTGAAAGTCTATTCATAGCACTAAAACACATACAAAAGTCTACAGTACTGAACAAACACTCAGCACGGTTGAATAAAAAAAACATGATATAAAGACGGGGAAATCAGTCTGTATACATACTAATAAAGTAGTTATCTGTGCAGATATTAAGTCACAGCAATTTGTGCAGTAATCATGCTGTAACCATAGTGATATTTACAAACCATGCCATAGTGATTGGTACAGTGATCATACTATTGTGATCTGTGCAGTAATCACAAAATAATGATCTGTACAGAAACCATGCTGTAGAGATCTGCATGACAGTAATCAATCAGTAGGGTTCTGTAAAGTAATCATACCATAGAAATGTGTACAGAAATCACGCCTTTCTGATCATCCACCTAACACAGTGCAATTCTTTCAAACAGGGAATATTCTACGGTAGTCATATGGTTTTCAATGACAGTATTATTGAGGCATTGCCCAATATTTAATTTCATCGAACATAAGTTCTGCAGGTAACAACTGTGAGGAAATCCACATGGTAGACTCCGTCAAGGGTGCAGCAGGTATACTAACAAAAGCAAGTCAGAAAGCAAACATAAAATACTAACTGCTGAGGGTTGCTTGGTTCATTACTTTCACTGACATTTCAACTTACTTCTGATGCCACCGCTTCCATTAAGCTTTTCTCAGGTCCTCGACCAAACATAGATGGATGAGGATTGGTTTCAATTCTGCCAAAAAAGAATAAAGATGGGTTTGTAATTGACATCACCATCATTAATACCAGGGGAGTAACAGCTGAAAAAGAAGATTGTATCATGAATGACCAGGTCAAAATCTTTGAGTTGCTTCCACATGATCACTTTTTCTGTTCCTTATCTCCTAAAATAGAGCTTTTGATCTCCAAACTGGCGGAGAGAGAAATGGCTGATACTAACCTCCACAATGCCTTTGACAGAATTCCCAGGTTAGATTCCTTGCCAGGCATTGAAGAATGTCCCGTAGGTATTGCATCCACTGTAAGATTTAATGTCACAGCTCCTTTCTCAGCTACACTGATTCTGAAATTAAATTCAGAGAGGTATTTACACTGCTCCTTTAAAGAAAAAATGTGTTTGTCATACAGAAAAAAAAATCATACTTCATAAACCAGAATCTATGGACACAGAATGATAGATAACTCAAAATAAGGTAGGAGAGTAGCTATCTTCTCAAGAAATAAAGTTTTTCACAGATAGGATTCGATTATTCGTTGCTCAAGAGTAATTTGTTCACCTACACTTTCATTCACTGTCAAATTAAAATGATACATTTCCTTAATGTTTTCAGGAAATATTTGGAAAGATTATTGGTAAGACTATATGGTTTAACCATGGTTTAAGTTTCTTCCTATGCCATGTTGGAGCAATAACTGTCAATAATACGTAATATTCCCAATATAATATAATAATAATAGAGCCAGTTTCTTTCCCTTTTTTATGTGGAGAATTTAAGTCATAGTAGAAACTAATCAAACTCTTACAACTATGATTTTTCTGCATCAGAATCTATGAGCATCATTGCACACAGTTTATCTGCTGTCAACACATTTGATTACAGTGTGACAACTGACAATACATTAACTGTGTTCGGTACCTCAAGCTGAGCTGACAACTATTTTGTACCCCCTTTTTACAGTGTCAACGATAGTGCACACCATCAAAAGATGTGGGCATTTTGTCCATCAAATTGACATAGTTTACATAATACACAGGTATAGTAATGAACTGGTAAAGAAATGTTTCTAACATAAACCAAGCATCAAAGCATAAAAATAACTCGCATTGAGCTACTCACAGACAGAACCAGCTATGCACTAAGCTCTTCTCAAATTGGAACGAAAATGAAACATATTTCATCATGTTTTCACTCATTAGAAAAAAGAAATAAATCAGCGGACAATTAAACTGTTGATGTCAAAACATCACACAACTAAAAGATTATCAGATCTGTCGCCTGGATCACTGGTGGCATCACAGTACCCTGCTGACAGCACTTCAATGTTCAATAAACTTGTTTACTCTTCACTAACAGTACGGTACTAAGCACTCTTCTAGCCAACACACACACACATAACCTGTTTAGCAAAGATGCAACGCTCTCACAGGGTGATTACACAACAAATGTTTATGCACAGAAAGGGCCGATTTGTAGGCCAAGGGTACAATTTACAAAAACGACAACTCTACTGGTAATTCAGACAACTTGTTTGGCTGATGTGTGCTGTAACTAAGACCTACACAGCAGACAGAGTGCAAGATTTGATCAACATCAAGCTGAGCAGACTATACACTTGCAAACTTAGTTTAATCAATCAATGACACACAAATTGACTACTTGAATAAAGTAATTTAGACATAACACTGTCAACAGTGATATTTGGACCTCTTAATGTCAAAAAACAAGCCATGTGCGCAGGTGTGTCAGAAACATATGAGGGTGCTTAATGCCAGCAGGACTATCCAAGAAAGCATCACCATCAGTTGTCATGGAACATACGAGAAAATTTTTGGTTTCACAAGCTATCCAAATGTCCAGAAAGAGCATTTCCAAGTGTTCTAAGCTGTATTTACCCAGCCTTGAAATGGGCATCTCATGCATACCATTGAATTATGTATACTTTTTCACTTATTCTCAGAACACTTCATGGCAAACTTACAATGCTACTGGTGCATGCACTCCAGCAAAACCATCCTTCACTATTGTGCTTCCTTCGTCCAACAGAAACTTTAATTGCACCGCACGAGCTGCAAGTTCTTCACTTATTTTGCCGGCACCTCCACATCCAGACACCTATATAAAATGAGCGAAATATGACAACAAATCTGTCAACTTTGAGGACGACACAAAATGCATATAAACAGAACGGCTTTGGTTTGGTTCTATGTGTACTAAATTAGTGACCAAGTGCCTGGTGTGGGCTGAACAGTCAACATTTTAGCCTCTGCATGTACTGCAAAGGCCTACCAAAACTAAAAATGGGGAAAAGCAAAATGGAAAAGGAGCTAGGATTCAACAAATGCAAATTTCCGCTTCATAAAATAATTCAAGCAGAGACTATGTTTTGACAATCTCTACCATGAGATTCCTCCATACACATTGTAAAGAAAATTAATAGCCGCAGAGTACCAAAAGGAAAAAGTTTACAAACTGTTGAAGTACTAAAGAGTCTAATAATTGAAATGTCAGAAAGTGAAGTCAGTTTGATATTTTGACCTACTATCCTTTTCAACAGAAGAAAGTGAAAAGACAAAGAAAAAAATATTGTCAATAGTTTCCTTGACAGTATCTTGTTTAGATTAACTTTTCCTTTTTCTGAAAAACAAGTCTTTGCTTCAACATCTTTGTGTTTTGACACTGTACGTGCAAGTCTTCGGTTAACATGTTGCCAAGTTTTTGACTGATCTTTTAACTGCCAGATTGTGCCATTTTATTTTATATCTACATACCTACGGTAACCTCTGAGAGACCTTTTGATCTAATGTAAAATGAAATTGTTCTTGGTTTCAAACTTTTGGAAAACATTCCAACGAGAGCGATGAGGTCACATAATCGAATGGTTTATGGGCCCTCTATTGTACCAAGAAAAAGTTGTTTTATGTCATAATGGTAACATGTGATTGGATCTGGTGCAAAAGTAACTAGTTAGCATTATCGAGAACGGAGCAGCTAAAAGTTATGACTGCATATGCTGATTGCCTGCCACCTACAAGTCAGTAACCAAAACATTAGGGCTGACAGACAAACATAAACACACAAACATTGAGACATTACATGATAATGGTCTGGCAAGAAAATCTATAGTAAGCTACAGTTGAGACGTTAAAGGCAATGATGTGAGGTTGAGTATTTACCGATAACGATTCATCGACGTCCCTCACTGTGGACTGATCATAAAATTCAATCAAAAAAGCAAACAAATGGACTCACCTCTTCATCAAAGCCAAGCCCAATGTACAAGGGTCTGACTGGTAGGTTTCCATTCTTCAAACGAAATTCCAAGGCTTCCATGATGCCCTGAAGGATGAAGGATAAGATCAATGGCATATTAATACATTTATCTCTGCCTTCAGATGAGATGTCTCATGTGACTGAATGCAATAATGCTGACAACGGCCCTAGCGATGAAATGAGGAAGTTTCAAGAACCCTGCAATCATTAATTCCATTGATAAATTAACTTGTTAAACTGATCAAGTCCTGAAAATTTCTTTAAACATATTGCACACATGTTTCAACATGCAGTTCAGAAAACATGGCGTTTAATGTTGGAATTGAATGGGAGGAATCTGATCGACCCAAAACGAAAGGCATTGTGGGAAAATATTTTGTCAAAACAATTCTATTCAGTCTGATGGTCAGCATGCTTATTTCAAGCATTTTGATATTCTCGCAAAATATCCATTGCAAGTAAGCAAACAGTCACAAATGAATGCCAACAGTGATTTACACTTTAAACCAGCAGGTTTGTAAGAATTACTTCTATATATTTATGTAATGTGTTTCATACCAAATGGTCTTTCCACCATTACACATGACAACATAATCCTATAGAACATTGCAGACACATCTGTAAGCAAACAATATTGCCGCAAATGGGAAATCATTAAAAGTCCATACTTTCATCATTAGGTTTCAGGAACTAATTAAGGAAAAACTGTCAAGAAATGTTCATAGGCTCATTTGACAGGTCGGGAAATTGTCAGATTTTGAAACGTTTGCCCTGATTCCAGTTCATGTACAACAACTATCTGGGGATTCAAACACTTATTGAAAAGAGTAGGCGAATCTCACTTGTGTTCATCCACAATCAACATGGTAGAGTGTCCTTGATGAGACTTTATGGGGCTTCCTGATCCTCAACTTTCAAATTCACACTAACACATATGCCAACCAGTTAAAAAAAATTTCACCCTAAAGAGTTAGGTGGTTGTGATGGTTACCCTCTTTCCCTCTATTTTATTTCTTTCATGATGATGATGATAATGATGTTGACAATAACAACCATGTTGTTGTTGATGATTATGCTGATGGTAAAGACAACAACAATGAGCTTTGATAACTTTCAAGACGTTTGATAATAAGAGCAAAGGTGATGTTTATGATAATGATGATGATGGTGATGATGATGATGAAGATGATGATGGTGATGATGATGGTGATGATGATGATGGTGGTGATGATGATGATGATGAAGATGATGATGGTGATGATAATGAAGCTGATGATGATGGTGATGATGATGAAGGTGATGATGATTGCAGATATCATTTTTCTTTCTTGCATGTTTACAAAGAATGACTCGATCCATAAACAAGGGCAAAAGGTAGATGGATTGGAAAGATTTCCAACATTACAGAAGCTATTGTCTTAATGAAATGGTGGAATCATTTTTAGGGTGCCACTTCTTAAGGTTCAGGAAAATTTCTTCCTCCTCTCAACTTGCGCTTCTCAGGGAAATCAAGTTGATATTCGAATGTGTCATAAAAAAGCAGTAAACCATGGACAAAGAGGAAAAGAAGTTCCTTGTTACATTGATAGTTTAGTGGTATTTGTTATGTAAAAGAAGCAATTAATTGTGGCACTACTTTCACATAGTGCAATATATGTGAAGCAATAAGAGCGCCCTTTAAAATAAAGACTCTAGTATGCATTCACTCAATGGTGAAATGGAAGGCAAACAATTTCCAAAATACAGCATCCAAAAATTGTGAAAATTACTGATCAGCTCCACCATCAATGTGAATGATAAAAATACCCACCAACACCGTGTTTTTGTCGTCAATGGTGCCACGACCATATAGGAAACCATCCACTATCCGTCCTTCAAATGGTGGCACTTCCCATACCTGCTGATCCACTGGTACCACATCCATGTGCCCAGTCAACATGTATGGTTTCAAGGAGGGGTTTGATCCCTGCACCGTGTACAGTAAGCTGTAGGTATTAATGATTTCTTTTTTGACAATCTTTGAATTATGAACCAGAGGAAATGCTGAGGAAAGAGAAAAAGAAAACAGAATTTTAAGGAAAAAGTTTCTGAGATCTACTACTTAACGATTGAAATATGTTTCAGTGTTGCATAACAAACAACTGTTGTGTCCTGACCTCGTACAGAGCACCCCTCACACAGCAAACAGCTTACAAGGTGGACCAACATCCACTATTCCTGTTTAAATGTTTTGTTTGGCAATGCAACCATTTGTGAAGAAAGAAATATAACTTTATCACAATGACAAGGTTAAAGACAAAATTTTGTGATCTCTTGTAGATATTCTGTTTGTAATAGGACTGAAATTAACTTACTTTAAATTTACAGAAATGGTGACATACAAGACAATTTAAAATCTTCTAAGTATTGGTCCCAAGTTTTTATCAGGAGTGTCGGCAATAAACAAAGGGGTGATGTGCACGGGCAGCTGGAGGTGGGGGTGGCAAACTAATAAATTTCCAAGAAACTTTGCTGGCCTCTTGTTTTTTTCAGACTCTAGTCAAATTCACTTTGCATATATGAACACTACTGACTCAGTGGTATGCCACCAAATTGAGTAATTACCCCCTCCCCCTAAGAGCACCTCTACCACTCCCTACTTCTGAAAATACCACTGAATCAAACGGCCGAGCAACTCATTTTACCAACATTTTCTGGCTTCCCAATGTAATTCTATAACAATATATGCAACCTACTTTTGTCACTTGAAAGACATTTTTTCTACTATCTCAGGAGGATATGAAAACTTTACAAATGTAAGAATAATCTACAAATAACTTTTGAAAAAAGGAAAGGAAATTTCCCACTGTATGATGACACTGCATCAGACTCAGTGAAGCCAGTACGATGCACTCACACCAACTGAAAGTTTAGTAACAATATCCATTCAAGGTAACCAAATGAAGGAAAGTGTAATCTCTTTTCGGGTCATCATCTGCATAATACTTTCCCATGAACTTACTTTTTGTCAGAAATTTGTGCATTTCTAAGATTTCAGACAGCATAATGTCAGTTGGTGTGCGAGATACGGTCTTGATTCGAATAGCTTCTTGAAAGTGGTTTGTCACCTCATCTGTGAGCTTGATGAAGTCAGTATCTTCTGGTGAACATGGGCCTACATTTGGCTGATGAGATGGGAAAGTCAGGGTTCTTATCAACATCACTGTTAACAACAGGAGGATGCCAAGAAAGGAATACTTGAACAAAGTCCCGAGGAACGTGCCCATACTATCCTGCTGAGATAGGTGTACCTGTATTTGAAAGAATTTGATGTCATTCAGAACTGCAGACAGTGCTGTAGTTGATCTGTACAGCTAACATTACAAATTAAACATGTACATTTTTTCTTTACTTTACCTTTGTAATATCTAGCTCGTTTTGTTTAATCCCTGCTACAAAACCTTTTCATTACAGTCACAAGTTGGCCTAGGCTATAGCATGGTTACTTACAAGTGTAATACTCGTAAAGCAGTGTCTACTACAATTGTGTTGGATATACGCTGCTATAACTACGGATTAGCAAGTACTGTAGTGCGAAGTTAGGCTTAGCCTTTATCAGTGGTAACATCAACACTGCAGAACAGCCTATACAGGCCAAGTATAATTGAAAATGAGGGCACAGAGACTGGAGTACATCCACATAGCTAACTCAAAGTACAAACTAGAATATTACTTAGGCATGGGTATAGTAGAACACCGATATACTGATTCTAACTTAGTATCCACAAGACCACATAAAGTAGAGCACAGGCAAGTCAGTATGACCTTTTCACGATTTGGCCTACTTTTGTATTGTGATGATACCTGTTTGTGTCTGCACCTACCTGCACCACTGACAAAGAATCTTCACAACAAGTGAACGTTTAAGAGGAAAGCACTAAGATGTATGAATTTAATAGAAATCTCCTACATTTGATCATATTCATCAAACTCTACCATAGATCTAGTCTATAGTAATACTAATATCGCGAGGCACTGTCAACAATCGTCGTCTCCACTCCAAGTTTGGATTGGCAATACGATTTTGGTCTGGCATGGTGCTTAGTTTTATGATATAAGAAGCTAAAGAAAATAATTTTTTCTTTCATCCACAACAAAAATAAATGAAATTTTAGAATAACACTATACAATATATATTATGTGACGGTTTTAACGAACTGCAAACGCTGTATAATTCCCCAGTTGCTAAAGTTACCGTGAACTATGACCCCAGTTTCTAATAGAATCATCCATTTTTCGTTTGAGTTCCACTGAGTTATAGGTTACTCATGATACCAGATGCATGTTTTCCCCAGGACAGCTAATCCAGGGGCGCTCAATGGGTAAAGTAAGCACATGTCACATGCTGAGTTTGAATAGCTCCACTACTTGCCAAGTTTTTTACCCAGTGATGTTATTCAAGGAGAATACGTGAACCGTGATCATTAAAGGGAAATAGGGCGTTTAGAACACACCAACATGACATACAAAAGAAAATAGCAGTAATGAGTGGCGGCGCCAGAATGTCAGACTTGGGGGGGGCAAACTGAGGGCAGAGGAAAATGTTGGGGGGGGAGATTTTCGCCCGCAGCGCGAAAATCTCTGAGGTTTTAGCATATCTCTGGGTGGAAAATTAATCCCCAAGAGAGGTATATTATTCATTTTTATATTATTTATTTTTTCGGTTGACCGTACTCCAAAGTTCCCAACTTTTTTCTTTGGGAGTACCATTTCACATTTACGCGGTACCACCGAGTACACACACACATAGGCTACATACACTTCCATTCCATTTCTATATTTAGGAAAACAACGACATTCCTATAGTTAGGAAAACAACCACCTACCGGCCCTTCCCTTACGCTGATCGGTAAACATTCCAGAGAAAATTTCTGACCAGGCTGGCCTACTGTTGAAGTGGCTATGGGCATAATATTGTTGTATAGAGATGGTCATTCCACCCCACCGTACGCAAAAGGTCGTACAAAGTTCAGTCTTCCGGTGTTTACCCCAGATTTGTTTAACTTTTTCTTTATTTTCCCTCAGACAGTCAGATCAGACAACACATTAAAAATAGTAAACTTAGACCCTGTTCTCAGAAAGGTTGCGCAATCCTTTCGTGATTGGTTAATCACGGATGGCAACCACCTCACTTAGTTACGTAGGTAAACCATTTGACCTGTGATTGGTCAGTGTCGGCAATCTATCCCGTGACCCTTAGCAGTTTAGCGTGGGTCAATCCATCGACCTCGCCACGCCGCCGGCACTGGCTCTCTGGGTATCGAAGTGTGAACACCGTCCGTCTCCGTGTATGTATTATGTAGGCCTGTGTTACCAATGTAATTGTAAACTTTCTCCGTCCTTTCGTTTCTCCCTTACAATCATCATCGTTAACTAATTTAAATTGATTTATGTGTGCCAGTCGAATCATCAAATAATAAATGGAACTCTGATCAAATCAAAGGAAACTCTCCTTCTCTGGATTCTCGGTTCTGACGTCTCTCTGTGTCAACAATCCGTCGCTGGGGCAGTCATAACACGACTGTGAACCCCAAAACCCCACATATTCTACATGGTGGTCGACATATTCTACATAGTGGTCGGTTTATTCTACAATATGAGAACTGTCAGCCTGTGTAACATAAATTAGGCATTTATCAATCAAAGTTCCCCGGAAGCTGTTCTTATTCAGTCCATTGCCAATACATAGTTTTGTGATTAAATTAATTTTGGATGAGTACAAGATCTGATTGGGAAAGGTGAGAGCAACGGGGGGGGGGGGGGGGGGCAACTGGGGGAAAAGGAAACAATCTGGAGGGGCAAAGCCCCCTCATGCCCTAAGATAATGCCCCCCTCCCGTAGCGCCGCCACTGGCAGTAATCATTGTCAAACCATTCAGTTTCATCAATTAACATCTACCAAAGCTTCATCTCCTTAAAACATTATGCATATGATGAGTAACAGAAGATGCATCATTTGAATTTTGAAAAGTTTGGGTGAACAAATTAGTGTTGAGTAAGAAATAACTGAATTTCTATCTGTGAGGAGCTTATTTCTTGAATAGAAGGCTACTGTCCTTCCTTATTTTGAATAATCTATCATTCTACGTCCACAAACATTGGTTTCAAAAATATGGTTGTTTTCTCTGAAACAAACGCCCTATATCCCTTTAAACTTTTTGACCAAAATGTCTGGTTACGACATGGCAGTTGTGAAAGGTAGCAAATACGTTACTTGCTTTCCACAGGGTGCCGCATGTACCAACGAAAATCCAAAATTACGGGATATAATGTAGTCAATTCGTAGAGACAGAGCACTAAACGTTATCACATAGGTCCTGCATGAAGATCATCGGATGTCAAAGACAAACATATAGATATGATACATGCTGCTGACTGACGATCATTTAGGTATGATTCAAATTTATCTGTCCTTGGTGTAATGTACAAGAACACCGGACAATAGTTGTCCGTGAAGAGGTCAAGAGACTGATATATGAGTACAATAGAGTTGATCACGTGATATAAAAAACATCACATGCATGACTGTAACCGCTACAATGCTCAGTTACCACGTTTAAAGATTTTATGATACCAATACTTAAATTTTTGTTTCACCGAGAAATCAAGAAGGTTATTGGATACTTCCATGTAAATCTAGTAATTAATAATTCATTTACAGGTGACCTGTAAAGTGTAACATGAAACATGACAATGTTGTTTAATATGGTGCTGGTATATATCACAGGGGTTTTAAGTGGCCGCCCAGCACGAATGAATATTACCACTCCCTGAAGTAAAAAATAGTGGCCAAGCCTCTAAGCCAGTCCCCCCCCCCCCCCACACACACACAAAGTCAGCTTGACTGAGAAGAAAAAACTGACAATTGGCCTCTGATATTTCAAACAGCGAAAATTGTCTCTCAATGGCACCATTTTGCATTCTTTAGCATCTCAATAATCAAAAATTTCTGGAGGTGAGATTTACCTCCTCACAAATTCCTCGATCTCTGATAATTGAGATAGCATGCATGCACTTCAATGTGCAGTCGTATGGCCCTTTTCTTTAAAATCTGTGGAGCACCCTGCAGATTCATGTAGTTGTGATGATATCATCATATTAAGTTAATGATATAATTCAAGTGGGGTCATAAGGCTGATGCCAAATGATAATGGTTTAGTAGTGTAGTTTAGTAGTAAAAAGGATCAGGAGGGACAATTAAGTCCCCATCGAGAACCCTGAGAAAAAAGTAAACACCTAAACAGAAAAATGTACAAAAATCAAACCCTGTCACAAAGCTTAAAGTACTTGTCCTGTGCTTTCTGAAACCCATTTACACTTCTTGTCAGCACTACATCCACAGGAAACCCATTCTACTCATTCACTACCCTTTGAGAAAAAAGTACGATAAATAATGGTCCTACTTTGAACCTTCTGGAGTTTAAGATGATGACCTCTTGTAATTTTACTATTTGCAAACTTGAAACAATAAGAAAATGATAAACTATCAAAACCTTGAACAATTCATCTCGAAGATTTGTATTAAATCTCCACGTAATCTTCTCAGCTCAAGTGAAGTGAGATTTAGGAGATGTAACCTACTGTTATAGGGAACACCCTTGAAGGCACTAATCAATCTAGTAGCCCTGCCCAGTGGACTTTCTCAAGTAAATCCTTATCTTATGAAAAATATGGGTTCCAATCTTGAACAGCATACTCTAAATAAATGAGGTCTAACCAACTGCCTATAGAGTCTAACAACAATGTCTTGCTTAAGGAAACTAAAATTTCTCTTAATCATACCTAAAATCCTATCTGCTCTTTTAGCTGCTTCAACACACTGCTTAGGTGGCTGTAAAGAAGAATCTTTATGACACTTAACTCCCCTTCAACAGTAAAATTCTTGCAGTGACTGTCCATTTAAAGTGTACCAATACCTAGGATTATTATTGCCAATATGCATTTCCTTGCATTTATCAAAATTGAACAGCATTTGCCACCCCTGAGACCAAGCGAAAACCCTGTTTAAATCCGTCTGAAAACTTTTTGAATCACCTTCAGAGGAGACCTCAGAATACAGTTTAGTGTCATCAGCAAACTTCTTGGCTCTACACACAATATCAGCATCAATGTCATTAATGAAAGCGGCAATAAACAGGAGAGGACACAACACAGACCACTGGGGGACCCCACTACTAACCTCCTGCCAAGAAGAAGCATTTACCGTTTAAAGTCACCCTCTGTTTCCTGCTACATAGCCATTTCTGAATCCAGGTCAGTTAATTACTGCTGATGCCCATACTCTTTAATTTAAGCAAAAGATGCTGGTGGGAACCTTATCAAAAACTTTCTGAAATCCGAAAAAACATCAACCATCAACATATTTCTGCCTATCCAATTGTAACATCTTCCATGAACTCCAAAATATTGGTGGGGCAGGACCTTTTCTGATATTAGTCTTTAAATCAATAATCTGGAATAGTGATAGTTATTTCTATACATTTGGTGATTATATACTTAGCATTAGCCAATATTTTGTCAATGAATTACTGATGAAATAAATTCAGTAATGATAATGGAAGTATCAATTCAAGTTGATTTTATTCTCAAATACTACAGGTTCCCCTGTAATTAAGAAACGGTATTTTACTTGGTCTACTTTTATCTTATCGGTGATATCATTAACTGTCGATTAAGAAGGGAATAAAAGCGGTTTGTCACACCGTCGCATGGCAATATATGATCACACGGGGGCCGTAGCGGCAGGACGTGAAGCGAGGAGAGCAAAACAACGTACCCGTAAAATATTGCAACATCCGCTGATGCGATTTCGCCAAGTCATTGGGCATGCCCATTACCGTACGTGATTGGTTGTAAGCAGTCACACCCCCAACACACCTTTCAACCTTTTTACCAGGTGCTCAAGCAACCCAGATACGTATCAACACTTACCAAGCCAGGGACTGTGTCATGTGTCATTTTAAAATATCACTTGATATATCTGTACATTATTCCCTGTAACGGACTCTTTTCAAATCCATTCATCAAGACCGTTGACTGAATAGAAAGAGCTTTGCTTCGAGGTTAATTTGACACGTAAGTAGGCTTCAACTATGATATAGTAGACCGAGGCGAGAGAATGCCGTACAAGTATTATGTATATTTATATTCAGTGTGGGTGTGTGCGCAATGTTGTTAGTACACTGTATGTACTGTTACCGCAGTGTGACTGTGTGAATCACACGAGTACTTGGTACTGTACAGTGGACACGTACCGTTCACAATTTCTATCATTTTTATTGCTCTCTACGTTGCTTTGCATCTGCAGGTTGTTGTTTCTGTGGGAATTGATACAAAAATTAGGCCATAAGTACAGGAAGCATAATTTTCCTCGTAACTTATGGGTTTCTGAGAATTGACATGGTCAACAGGCCGACATTTAACTGCCGCCAATGCCTATAATTAGACGAGTACCGACTGTCTGTTGTTTGTGTTTAGCATACTGAGGGATGTACGCGTTACGTACGCTTCAGCGTAAACCATACTGTGACCATGGTTGCTAGGCTTCATGCTTCAAATCCCACCACTTTCATCCACTCAGCCACAGCACTGGTTTCAATTGTACCCTGTAAACATTTTGCCATCGGTTGAGCATTGGTTTTTAGTCCAATCGATTGAACTGAGGTCAGATAGTGTAAGATTTTAGTCCGACATTGGACGTTGTTCAAAGGATCGAGCAGCCTTTGCCGTGCCATCGTTGAACGGCTTTGCAAATGTTGACACACGGGGGCAATGGCGTAACCAGCCGGGGATGGGGGGTGTTGAGTTTTAGCCCCCTGATAAATGTCCTACCCCCCACGCCCTCTCCCCCATGAAATTCAAAGGTGGGAAAATATAGGCCAAAATTTGTATAAGACAAGAACTTCCCAAACTGTTACTGAAAGTACAGATTTTTAGCATTTGCATGGAAAAAAGTTACTGACAATAGAAAAGTTTTGACATCTTTATATGACAGAAGTTTTGAAAACCTCACAAACGTCCAGAAGCCTACGTATCCGAAAGTCCTTGGCATCAACCATATGGCTTTGGAAGTTTTACCTCCAAGGTAGTACTTCCATGCACCAGAGTGCAAACTGTGGTCAGTGACTTAGGTTTCACTGAACACTCAGTAGCAACCATGATGATATCCATCAGTGAATTATAAAACTATGGAATTTTCTTATCATCCCCTCTGCACCATTTTTAGAGGAAATGTAAATTTCTGAACCCGTGTTCAAAAATATAAAGAAAATGTCAGCTGGAATTCACAACGCCAGAGAGACTGGGAAGTGCTATTTCCTGCAATCTGAAAGGCATTTTTATCCAAACATTTTCTCTGCACAAAATGGCTGAAAACACAGTTTTTCATTCATATTTCTATGGAAGCAAATAGAAAATGTCATTAAGAAACTTTTAATACTTGTGTCTTTTGTCAGTTAATAGCCTTAAGTTTGAAGAACATCAACTTCCAGGGATCAAAATTATATTATTACATTGATTATCATCAAAAAACATCAACAGGAGAAGGTTAAATGTCATGTCTTTATTAAAATCTTCAAAGCAGTCAGTGAAATATTATTACACCACTCAAACCAAAGTATTTGTGGTGTGTGGAGACTGACATATGGTGGGTTGATTTTTGGAAATTTATGCATATCAAATTATAAAAGCAAGGGTGCAAGAACAAGCTAAGAGAAAGAAGACACTGGAGACCAGAAAAATAAGAAATGACTTGTGTTATGTGTGCATTTACTGGGTTTATATCCACCTTGATAGATATCTGAATATCTGAATGACATTCACATATTTAGAAGGTCATTACTTTCTTTCTTACCCCTGTTGTTACGTAGTTAAGGTGAATATGGTCAGAGGACTCAATACGAGACTACTGATTTCATCCTTGGTCAATATCTGGATGTGTATGTATATTCAGAGGGGCCTTAAAGACATTTACCCCCAAAGTTTTTTTTTTCAGAGTCCTTTTTTAGACATTTGCCTCTGCAGCCGAAAGAGATTTGAGTCAGCCTGGTTTACCTCTCAGACCCAAATTGTTACAGGCTTGCTGTCACCTACAACTTTATTAAATGCATCAGAAACAATATGTTACTGGGCTTTCTGTAATCTAGTATCTCTCATCCTTGATCAGTGATTGTATCTGCGTGGTCCTAGCTTGTCAGCTCTGCTAACTGTTGCTACTGTAAACCTCAGAAATATGTGATTTCTATTAGCCAAGCCAATCATAAGTCACCAAGAGCTTGGCAATAATTAACTAGGTACACACCACAAGATTACAACTGGGTGTCAGCAAACAAGATTACAGCCTCCAAGTGACTCCCAGGGTTATGATGTTTAAACATAACATTCCTGGGCTGAAACTGAATCCTGCACTAATACATATGTGGTAGTTGCAATGATGTACATTGAAAATTATATACTGAACATTTGCATGAACAATTGTGGAAAGCTGGTGACAGATGTATGGCAATTGTTTGCAGACCTGTGGCATCTCAGCTTATCAATATATGTGTGTTGCAAAAACATTCTTAATGAACAGAACATATTTTGTCAAAGTGTAACATTGTAGCATTCATTAACAGTCTAGCTTTTGAAGCAAAGGTGCAATTCAGCTCTAGGTTGGTGTATGCAATTGGAGAGGACATTTAAAAATCTAAGCTGGGATTGTTTTTGGTGCAGGTCAAAGGTCATCTGAGGTCACCAGTAGGCAGAATGTAGACAATCAATTTTCGAAGTATCGCAGGAACCACATGTTGCATAAACTTCAAACTTGAAGGGTGTGTACTTCTTTTTAAGTAAATAAGATTGTGAAGGTTTTTTGAGGTCAAAGGTCATGTGGGGATATCAGCAGTCCTTCAGTGAAAAGCTTGTGAACACACTATTTCAAAGGGAAAGTATCCATGCAGCTTACAGGTGGTGCTAAGGTTGGGTTTGGTATGAACTGAAGGTTATTTAGGTCACTAGGAGGTGCAAAATGTTAGCCACTGAGCTAGTAGTTTCCTTTTCTTCTTTTGTGGGTTAACAAGTATTTGGTGTTACCAACAGGCAAAGACCAGCAATACTTGAAATGTTTTATAAAATTCAGTTAGTATTTTTAGTCTTATGAATTTGAATTCTTTGACTTTTAATGCAGTGCACAACAGAGAGCAGTGCATACCTTTGTCATCCTTTTGTTATAATTCCATTACTGTTTGCTGAGCTGATTTGATAGTTATAAGTACAAAATTCCCAAAAGACAAACAATTGGTTTTTGATTTTGCTTTACTAAGAAACAATCTCTTGCATAAAGAGAGAACATTTTAGCTTGATAAGTGACCATTGACCTCTGAGATCACTGAGACAGATATTATCAATCCCAGAGGGATCTTTATCCAACAATTGACACTGGATGTCAGAACATCCAGAGAGAAGTGATGTGTCGTGTCATTTGGATTACACTTCAATTACATTGTTGTAGACTGGACTTCAAAGATAACACTTTAACTGTAATATCGATATAAATCATTTGCTGGCTGCAGAATTCTTGATAATCAATTGCAAACCTGGAAGGGCATTCGAGGAAAACTTCTGTGAATAATGTGAAATTTCAATTTCAAACTTTCCACTAGAACTAGAAAAAAGGCTACTATTGTTAAACCTGTCTTACTGCTTTCACCCCTTTCAGTTTTGCCAAATTACAGGGTATACAGTACATGCATACAGAAAAGAAATAGGGCATTTGGACATCTAAGTATAATAACGGCAAGGAATCACAAAGCCTCTTGGCTTTCTGGTTTCTATAGGTGTTGCTTGTGTCGATAAGGGTATATTTAAATTAAATCTGCAGCTGTATTACTACATGTATTGCAGAAGTGTACATGTCAGATAGAGGAGGGAGTAACGTTTTTTAGGGTAGCACCAAGAACTTGAGCTAAAAAAATAGTTTTAACTGACGAAAAGCAGTAAGTGAAGCAATGGGTAAGTATCTAAGGTATCAGGCAACAGTACACAGAGTAAAAGTGAAATCATACCACCTGATATATAGTATACCAGTATCAGACCAAAGAAAAAGAAAAAAAAGACTCCAGTGAAAGAAAAGGGCATTAAGAAAGTGGACATATGTGACAAGTATCATCATGTGAATATAAGGAGATTTCTAGAAATCATCCTTCAGCCCTTCCTCTCTCCCTGTACCTTTTTCTCCCCACCATCTGGTTCCCCCTCCCCTTCCTTTGGGGAGGGAAATTTGGTGATACAGGCTGTCTGGCAACTCAATTTTATCTCTAAGCAGCACACTCCATTTGGGAGTTGGAACCAAACTGTTAAGTGGGCCCAGCTTGTATGACGTGTAATGTTTTCAAGTGGTACAAATGAATTAATCCCTGACCTGCTAGGGTGTATTTGGAATTCATACTAACAAGTTAGTGATTCATAAAAATGAGTTCGTAATTGATAGTGAGGAATTGATAATTCAAAAAAAGGAATTAATCATTTGTATTACAAATTAAAGATTCATTAGTACAAATTACTTAATTATTACAAATTTAATTTGTAATAACAAATCAGTGATCCATAACGACAAATTAGTAGTTTCTTATTTGTCATTATGAATTAAATTTGTTCTAACTAATTAATAATTCCATCTGTGCCTGTTTGAAGTTAGCACACCATTATGAATAATTATGAATTAATATTCATACTGTTGTCCTAACTTCAAACAGGCACAGGCAGAATTATTCAATTGTTATTGTGAATCGGTAAGTTATTATGACAAATTACGAGTTTTGTATTACAGTCTTAACTTGTAGTTGCAAATATGAGTTAATTTGTTATTACACATTACTAAGTTGTTGCATATTGATCAGGGACTGTTTGATATACTGTAAAGGTGTGGTTATTTCTGTTGCCACAAATTCTGTAAACAGAGGACAAGGTCAGGGAAAATTCCCAAGGGTGGCAGAGATATTGAGGTTAAGTGGACAAATCTTTGGACAATTTTGTATACTGTAACAGATATATCACATAACGTACCTGTTAGTGAGGGTCAACATCCACATGTATGTTAGTTGAGGTTGATGTGAAAAAGTATTAATCTAGTAGTTGAGACAAGTTGCATTCAAGCAGCGCTTTGTGTTGGTGACATTTCCTAAAATTAGAATCAGTCAAATTGTGTCTTCTTACATGATCAACATAATCAATGCTTGAAAATCATACATCTTATCTTTGGTAAGTGTCGGACATGCAATGCTAGTTGCATATTTTTAACACTAGTGGTTATAATGTCACTTGATTTAATCTCCTCATTTCAAATTTTACTTATGAAATTTAGCTTCAAAACCTAGGAAGTTTGCCAAATAATTTGCATTTTGTAATTGCATCACATTGGATACAATTAGGATACTTTTGTGAGTGGAGGTTAGAGGTCATTTGAGGTTAAGCAGATATAAAAGTAACATCCCTGCATGTGACCATGATAACATCACAATCAGGAACTGCAAGGATTCTGCTCCTTTTTGGATGTATGTATGTTGTTAATTGTGGAGCTCAAACATTTAATCCTGCATAGGGCCTCTGAGAAGACTGCTGCCTCTATGTGGCTACCCCCTGATGAAGGGCCCACCAGCAATGGTCAAACATTCCTTGCACAGCCAAGAAGTTTATGAACGTAATATTCATGGCCATTTGTGTATTACCCCTGATGTAGGTGATGCTCAAATAACTCAAATTTTTGGGTTCTTGATTCCTTGCCGAAGGCAGGAATCTATGCGATGGTGATGTCGTGTGTGTGTGTGTGCGTGTGTGTGATGCCCTGCTTGTAAACACGATATCTCAAGAAGGGTAACCATGATGGATCTCATACTTGGTGTGTGGGTTGGTCATATTGAGTAGATGATCCCTATTGTTTTTGGTGGAAGTCAAAGGTCATTTGAGGTCACCAGAGGTCAAACTGTGAAAACCTTGTAAACACAGTATCTCCAGAAGGGTAACTGTGACTGACGTCATACTTGATGTGTGGGTTGGTCATATTGAGTGGATGATCCCTATTGTTTGTGGTGGAGGTCAAAGGTCATTGGAGGTCATTAGAGGTCAAATGGTAAAAACCTTGTAAACAATATCTCCAGAAAGTTAACTGTGACCGATGTCATATTTAGTGTGTAGGTCGGTCATATTGAGTAGATGATCCCTATTGTTTTTGGTGGAAGTCAAAGGTCATTTGAGGTCACCAGAGGTCAAACTGTGAAAACCTTGTAAACACAGTATCTCCAGAAGGGTAACTGTGACTGATGTCATACTTGATGTGTGGGTTGGTCATATTAAGTAGATAATCCCTATTGTTCTTGGTGGAGGTCAAAGGTCATTTGAGGTCACCAGAGGTCAAACTGTAAAAACTTCTTAAACACAGTATCTCCACAAAGGTAACTGTGACTGATGTCATACTTGATGTGTGGGTTGGTCATATTGAGTAGATGATCACTATTGTTTTTGGTGGAGGTCAGAGGTCATTCGAGGTCACCAGAGGTCAAACTGTGAAAACCTTTTAAACACAATATCTCCAGAAAGGTAAATGTGACTGATGTCCTACTTGATGGTGGGTTGGTCATATTGAGTGGATGATCCCTATTGTTTTTGGTGGAGGGCAAAGGTCATTTGAGGTCACCAGAGGTCAAACTGTGAAAACCTTGTAAACACAGTATCTCCAGAAGGGTAACTGTGACTGATGTCATACTTGATGTGTGGGTTGGTCATATGAAGTAGATAATCCCTATTGTTCTTGGTGGAGGTCAAAGGTCATTTGAGGTCACCAGAGGTCAAACTGTAAAAACTTCTTAAACACAGTATCTCCACAAAGGTAACTGTGACTGATGTCATACTTGATGTGTGGGTTGGTCATATTGAGTAGATGATCACTATTGTTTTTGGTGGAGGTCAGAGGTCATTCGAGGTCACCAGAGGTCAAACTGTGAAAACCTTTTAAACACAGTATCTCCAGAAAGGTAAATGTGACTGATGTCCTACTTGATGGTGGGTTGGTCATATTGAGTGGATGATCCCTATTGTTTTTGGTGGAGGGCAAAGGTCATTTGAGGTCATCAGAGGTCAAACTGTGAAAACCTTGTAAACACAGTATCTCCAGAAGGGTAACTGTGACTGATGTCATACTTCGTGTGTGGGTTGGTCATATTGAGTAGATGATCCTTTGTGTTTTTGGGTGGAGATCAAAGGTCATTTGAGGTCACAAGAGGTCAAACTGTAAAAACCTTGTAAACACAATATCTCCAGGAGTCTAACCTTGGCTGATGTCATACTTGATGTGTAGATTGTATATACTAAGTAGAAGACTCCTTTTGTTTTTGGTGGAGGTCAAAGGTCGTTTGAAGTCACCTGAGGTCAAACGTTGCTAACACATTGTCTCCAGAAGGGTAACGTTAACTGATGTTGTACTTTATGTGTGGGTTGGCCATACTGGGTAGGTGATCCCTATTGCTCTTGGTGGACATCAAATGTCATTTGAGGTCACCAAAATAAAGATCATTTTGGATTAAAGGCTTATTAATGTGATGTTTCAAGAGGAATAACCGCGGTTGATCTCAATCTTCTCATGTGGATAATTCATGTTTGTCACAATGTAACCTTGTTGCAAGGATTCACAAAGCCTTTTGGCTTTCTGGTATTGTTCATTTTGACATGGTCCCTTCCCTTCTCCACTGAGTTGCTTTTGTTGGTAAGTGATTGTGTTTGTGAAAAAATGAGATATCGGCAAGGAATCACTAAGTCATTTGACTTTCTGGTTTATCTATTTATTTATTTATTTTTTTCTTCGTTAGTAATTAGTTATCGTACAGAGTACCAGCGAGTGTCCAGTTACATGGTTTGTTCAAAGTCGATCTGACTGTGATGGTAGCAGCTTTGTCTCTCTTTCAATTAAAAGCCCTATGTCAGCCGATTGCTTTAGAGCTTTGTAACTGAAGTATGCAAAGGATTTTTATGGAGGTGAAAGGAATTTGTCTCCAAAGCCTGCAGATGTTACTTTTTCGTAGGGATAAGCTGAACAAAAAACTTAGTTGCACCATGTATGTCAGTTGGGATTATCATTTGTAAAGGTCTAAACTGTAAAATCTTTTAAGCATACATATCAAAAGACATGCATAGACAACAATCACCGTTTTAGCAAAAGGTTGATTCCTCACAAGTCAGCCCTAGCAAATGTACTATGATGTGCCTTTGCTTTATGCACTATAGTTCACTCAGTTCAAGTGCAGTTATTATGGGCTACAATAGCAACTATGGAAAAGTAAGTTTCAGGCACAAAGATTACATAAGGTCATATGTTGACCCCTGTTTTTATTTTGTACAGTGCAAACTATAGGCTTATTCTGTCAGTCAAATTATAGGTTTTGGGTGTCTCTGGATATAGACAAATGCTTGACAGGTTTCTTTCAGCTAGAAGAATTTGCTGTTAGTTGTAAGTGTTGTTATAATTTTCCAGTCAGTTTTCTCCATTGAACTTTCTACTGTAGCTTCAGAGATGTAGGATTAAAACCATAGTGACCTAGTACAGGCAACAGCAAATAACATCACTGACAAACAAGTATACTAGGCGTATCATGAATCGATCACCGAACGAACATCGGGACCATAAAATATTCAATCGATGAAACATTGCAGTAATAATTTGTTAGGTGTCTCTCTTTTTGTGCTATTTTGGTGATGCTTACATTGAGTAATCCGTATAACATGAATTTGAAATGTGAAATGAAATTTAACTGCTGCTTAGAATGTTACTTGATGCTCTTTTGCAATCAAAGCGAAAGTCTTAATTTCAGTTGCATAGCTACTGAGGTGGAAGAGCAGGGGCTGGGGGGGGGGCAAGTTTTCTAACTGGGAAAAAAAATTTGGCAATTTGAGTAACAATATGTCATTTCCCCATTTCTTAAATTTTTCTCACAAAAATATATTGTGTGACATTTCTCATGCATAACTCCTGTTTCCATGCAACATATTTTCCCAGATTTGCAAGTCTGACCCATCCACAGACGTGTCTCCTCGCTGCTGCAGCAACAGCGTGGTCAATGTACATATGTGTGTTATGATCACACAATACATTTTGTATAATTCTATTCCTTAGTTTGTCCAACACCCTTTGAGTCCAGTCCAATCCTACTAGTCCAAAGACCCTCGAGTCTGGGTCAAGTCTGAGTCAAACCCCTAACCCCAAAAAATCAGACTTGAGTCAGGACTTGAGTGCGGACTTGAGTGCGGACTTAAGTGTAGGTCAAGATCTAAGTCAGCCAAGACTGGTAATATTCTAAAGTTTACACTTAGTTACCGGCTTGCTTTGTTAATCTTCTCAAAATTGTAAATTTGAACTTGAGGGAAAGTTGAGAGTCAAAAAGCAACTCTGAGATATCCTTTTCAGTTGCTTTATAATCAAGGGCATGGTGAAAAATATAATTAAATGAAGCATGGACATGCCTGGTAATTACATAGCTTCCATCACAACCCACCCCCCCCCCCTTTCTCTCTCTCTCTTCCCAAAAGAATGTCTCAGCAGGGAGGTGTTAATAACACCTCCCTGGTCTCAGCTTCACCGTTGCATCTACTAAGTACCAAGGTCAGGACAACATGCAACTTCTCTTTCACTCGATACCAGGTTACCGTCCTTGCATTGTAACTTTTGAATAAAGCTTCATGGGCACGCCCCTAACCGGTGGACATTTGCAACTTGCTTGTGTTGGCTCGCATAGCTAGCAGGCTAGATATGGAAACTGCCATGCACATGCTTTGAATATTCAGCAGAGTTTAAATCATCGGAATAAATTTTTAAGTATAAAATATCAAGTGTAAAAATCCGTCCCTCGAAAATGTTGGCGGTATTAACCTACGACTGAATAAATATACAAGCAATTTTTGAGTTTGTCATAAGAAAATCAAGTTCAATCAAAGAAGTATTTTATTCAGTGCACCGGTATCTCCATCTCTCGCCGGTAGATTATTCCAAAATGAACCAATCGGAATTCATCATTCTGGTGACGCCTTATGCCCGCCTACATACCGTATTAAATTATGGCCTTGTCTTCATTGCGATCGCAGGCTGTGTATATGTTGTTACCAAACGTACATACTGATCGAACGTAAACAAGCTGACAAAGCATGATGGCATAACTGTATTCACGCACTGGGCGATACTTTTGCATCATCTCTGTGCTACTACTATCTGCCAGGTTGGCATGTACTTAAACCTTTAACTTAAGGAGCCTTGTTCATGTTAGATAAAAGTGGAAGGTAGTAGATCATTGGATCTCGTGCGTTACTGTTCTCGCCATGCTTTCTGCCTTTCAGTGTTTGCGCAAATTTTCAACTGCTCAGGTGAGTAAAAAGTGTTTAGCAGCTGATCACGTCACGTAAGAAGCCAGCTGTCTGTCATAGGCCTAACTTAGGCCTATCACTGTGTCTCCAAACTGGACTGGTGGGCCTGAAACCCTACTGAACTTGTCCCCGCTTAGGTAGGCCCATGATGTTTTTAAATTACCGGACAGACGTTTAAGGTACGTTGTGATCACATAACAACTAGCATCGACTTTTCCATATTTGTTTTGCTCGACTAACAGTATCATGGGTGACTGTATAATAATTGAATATAGATTTAGTCTCTATTCATTTACCTTTCTTTGGACCTTGTTTTTCTCAGACTGCCATACACTACTTAGGTTACAGTTCACGAAAGTGTTACTACCTAGGCTATAGTTGCCATGAAATTAGTTTGGCTTTCCTCCAGACAAATCAGAGCTCTGTATTGTAGATTTTGTGTGTGTCACTATGGACTGGTGTAACCTATATGTGGTATGTCAAACTTGGCACATGTCCAGCAATAAGAACAACAACCAAGTCAGCCCACTAAGATTGTAAGAATATAAAGACCATGAAGGCTATAAATGTGTAACTAAAGCTTGCAACACATTTGACACCACCGGGATGGATTTTTTCTTGCCCAAGTATGTTCCATGTTGTTGGTAATTTGCTCACCCAATTATATTTTGACTTAACAAATTTACTTAAAAATGTATTAAAGTTACATTTATTTGTAGGGGGTATGAGGTTTCAATTTTGCACAAGTACAACAGGACCTGGAGATAGCAGTGATTCAGTGATCTTGGAGGCGTTTTCAGCCAAAAGATCTTTAAGGTCTCAAGAGAGCAAATGTAATATGCAGTTTGCTGGCTGTAGGACATTTTTAGGACATTTTTTACGACATTTTTATTCCTTGTATCTATACAGTTTGATGAGTCATTGCTGTGTGCATGACAGGTGTGTGTATATGTGACCCCTTGGCCTGTAAACAAAGTATATATTTCAAGAGAGGAAAAAGTGTTTGAACTTCAAAGTTGGTGTGTACTGTGTAGACCTGTAGTTCATTGTTAATAGATGATCCCCACTATTGTTTTTCAGGCAGGTCAAAGGTTAAGGTTGTTTTAGATCATCAATGGTTTAAGTTTGAAACGTGTGAAGCAAGATGCCTCCAGAAGTGAATGTTTCTGAACTGAAAATATTTATAATTTTTAATTCATGAATACATAATCACCGTCATCTTTCATAGAGGTTGAACATGATTTACAGTCAGTAGAGATCATAGTTTGAAAACTCAGTAAACATGATATCTAAAGATGGAAAGTTCATTGAACTTCAAACTTAGTGTGTTGATTATCCATCAGCTGAGAGTTCACTAATCTTGTTTCTTCCATGGAGGTCAAAGGTCATTTCAGATCACCAGAGATTTGTTAATCTTAAAAGTTTATCGGCAAGTTATCTCCAAAAGTGACTGTGTGCTGAAAGTTCACACTAAGAGTATTGTTAGCCTTTTATTGGCAGGTACCCTTTGAATTTTTTTGTGGAGCTTTTTTATCCTTTTATTCATGTTAACTCAAGGAAAGGGAGGTACTTCAAACTTAGTGCACATGTACTGTAATACTGTAGCATGTCTTTTGTGAGTAGATGATCCCAATTGTTTCTCTTCATGCTCAAAGGTAATTTGAGGTTATTAGAGAAGGTAGGTATCTCAAGAAGTGATTGTTGCTGTTACTTCAAATTTAAAACATCAGTCCCTCTTGATGAATGTATCAGGCTGTTCATATGTCATGGAGGTCAAAGGTCATTTGAGGTCAGCATGCAGGTGTCACAAATCAAAATCTAAAGCCTGGTTCACACCGCACTGACTTCCCATGACCCGACAAGACTTGACATCTCTTTACTCTCTTTACTTGACTTTACTCTGGTATCTATGTAGCCTATGGTAAGGTGTCCCCTCAATTTCTTTGAGGTCAATTACAGGTCAAAGTTCAAATTTGTCTCATCACTCTGAAAAGTTGGTCCAGATCCTGGCAAGGCTGTCAGCTCATCAATGCAGTAGGCTATGCTAGAAATTCTGTATGCAAACCAGCTTCCTGAGGACCCACAGGGAATCACTAAGTCTTTTGGCCTACTGGTACAAACAGGTATGCATAATACAGTAGTGCATACAATACATGTAGTATTTAACAAGAAAGTCAAATTTCAAATGTGGAACTTGCACTCCGTGAGTGCTAGAGTGCAGTTTAATTATGCAGTGTGAACTCAGTTAATGCAACCTTTCACCTACTAGACAGACTTTTGTATTTGGAAACTCTCTGAGGTATGTGAACTGGCTTCTATACAGTCATTGCACCGCAAAGGAGGAAGTAATCAAAGCAGAGTATGTACTGTAGTTTCACAGTGTGTTGCAGCTATGTACGATGTTGCATGCTTCCAGTCTACTGAATACACCTTAGCAGTACAGCTCAAAAGTGATGGGAAATGCTACACAGTGTGTTCTTGATTTCTATCACAGCTGTTATATTTTTCTCATGCATTTCATGGCCGTCTTGTTTAAACATCACAAACTGTGCCTTGTGTATCAATTTCAAACAAATTGAATTCCTGCAACTATGCAATTTAATAACATTTGGCAAACATGTGCATGATTACACCAAAGAAGAGCTTGTTTGTCTGTTGCATATTTATAGCATCATGATTTAACATCTACGACAGTGGATTTATAAAATCACAGTCAATGGTTTGCGTCTCCATACAAGGCACCTTTACTGGTGCTGTTGTAGGGCTCTGGTTTTCAGGTCATGTGGTTGTAGGTCATGCGCTCCCTCCTCATGTTGTTGTCTTATTAAGTTTTTCTAATGTCCTGTCCATACTGTTTTTCTGTCATTTGTTGGTACCGATGATGAATGAAGAATTAATTCGTGTTACACTGTTAAAGTACTGCTAAGCCCTGGTGTGCATGAGGTACAGTACAGTTATATTCTCTGAAGGTCCCTTCATGTGTATTGTAGTGTACAGTATGGCTCACCATGTTGGGAAGAATATGGTCAATTAAACATTTATGACACCCTGTACTAGATTGTAAACTGTGATGTTACTTCTGGAATTACTCCAAATATTGATAGAAGAGGATCTACGGTACTGTAGTCGGTGTAGGATTAATTCTCTCCATGGACAGTAGAAATGTTGCATTTCCTCTCGTGAAGACTGTTGTCTTTTGGTATTTACTCATTAGTAACGCTAACTGCCGCCATTTTATTCTTCCTGTCAGATTAAAAAACTTTTTTGATTGTAGTTCTTATCCTTTTGAACTCACCTCTTGTCAATAGCCTTGATATAAATAGAATTGGTCAAAGGTCACTAATCTCTCTGCCTTTTCAGTGGAGGTGTGTTCTATTTACTGGTAATCATAGTTAAAGCACAATAGGGGACATGACCTCAAATTGTCCCTGTAGGTGTTTGTTGACAAAGTTCTTAGGGTGAAGGTAGCATTGACTTAATGGTACTGGTTGAAGCTGGTTTTAACCAGTGCAGTGGGATTTCTGCTCAGTCATTCTAGTGGTACAGGCATATTGCCAGTATCACATCTCCCAAACTGAAGCCAAGTTATGGAGTTTAGTACTTTAAGATGTTAACAAGATGTCAGTGCCAGTATTTTTGAAGACACACGGAATGCAGATGGATCAGTCATGTGTGAAGAATGTGGATGACTTGGAGACCTGGAAAATTATGAAGTGCCATACCATATGGCCTTTTCAGTGTTGCCTATACTCTTTCAAAATACTGTATGCTGTCTTTGTGTAGTATGTAAATTTCATAAAGTAAATATGCCTGATTGTTCAGGCTAACTTTACTAGTCTTTGGTGTAATCCATTAATACTGAAAACTGTACTTCCATGAAGACAAGTTAGTCTGATTAAATCTGAATATTTAGCATTCCAATGAAACAGCCACAAATCCTGGAACAGTTGTTAGCATTGGATGATTAATGTGAAATTATTTTGACCCAAAGAGTAGCTAATTTGACAGAAAACGTTGCTAAAATTTGATTTCAAGTTTGCTCAGCTGTGAATGGATTCACAGTTGAGCAAACTTGTTGTGTTTACAAGTGTTTTTTTCTGTCTGACTCATGGAATTTTTTCCTAAAATTTCAGCTGAAGTCCCTTTGTGCGCATAATCATTTTAAGGATACCAGTTGGCTAAATAAATGTGGGAAAATCCTGCTTTACCAAATCTTAGTTGTTAATATACATGTGACATGAATATGACATTTTGGAGTATAGGGTGCATTAAGCATTGAAAATATTAAAAATAGGCACAAATTCCATCAAAATCTGTCAAAAATTGACCAATTTACAGGAAAATAAGTGTCTCATCACTGCGTCATGAATAAATATGATTATGCAATGGCTAAGTATGGAAATTTGTGATGTCAAGAGATGGACTCCTATGATGTGTCTTATTGTAATCCTTGGTATATGTAACCTTTGTTTCAAGGACATTTGAGAATTTTGTATGCCAGTAGGGAATGGGTTTTATTTTGGAAGCATGCATTTTCTTCTACAAAAATATTGATATCACTTACCAATGTGAAACCCATTAAGTGATCAAGAGGCAAAATAAAAAGGCTTAACAAAAGAAATGCTGACACCGTGCGACACTCCACATCATCTGTTTTGCATTTTTTTCAAACTTTGGAAAGTCATATCTCAAAAACGGTAAAAGATATGAGCAAAATTCCAACACATTTTCACTCAGGGTTTTACTTTGCACATTCTGAATGAAGGGTGCTCTCTCCTAGAAGCTTGTCACACAACCTTTAACTATATGGCATAGTGTCATTATCTGCTGAGTCATGGACTTCATTTGTGTGAAAGTGTAGTAAGCTGCAGCATGATTGGCAGTGTGTACTTTGTCACACTGCCTGAAGTACGGATAGTAGTCCTGTTTACCACCACTTTCTCACTAAGAAAAGGCTACAGAAAGTGCTGCAAAAAGCTACCGCATGACTCTGGTGTAATATAGGCCTAATAGTGAACACTTGAGATAAAATCATTACGGATACGTAGGGTTCACACTTGACAGGTAATAAGTTTGTGTAAATTCGTTCAGTATGAATTTGGTCAGTGTAATAAATTTACACTCATGAGCTTGTAAATTTGAATTCCAAATGAAGAAGCAATTTTAATGACTTGTTAGTATTG
The DNA here is from genome assembly GCA_021234535.1 of Stichopus chloronotus. NCBI lineage: Eukaryota > Metazoa > Echinodermata > Holothuroidea > Aspidochirotida > Stichopodidae > Stichopus > Stichopus chloronotus. The sequence goes on from CM037830.1 coordinate 38,481,809, forward strand.
AGTGCTGCACCATCAAGGAAAGTGCCCCCCGTGTTCTAAGCTCTTGTATCACACTTATTAAAAACGGTTTGATTATTGCAGTTTTTCTTTTACTTAGTGTTTAATTGGTTAAAAAGGAGTTGGTACTCTCTCTGTACAGTACTGCCTTTGCTTAATGAGTTTATTGTAGCAATTCCTGAGGTAGCAGTCCTCTCATAATTTTGCTATGCCCAGTATATGTACGCATCAATCACTTACATTTGCTGGTGCAGTTCATACAGTAACTGTGTTGATTGTATGGTTTGAGTAACCTTACACAAAACTCATAAGTTACGCGGAAATATGTTCGTGGATCATAATTATTATCCTAGGCAATATACAGATATGTGACATATCACAGTCATCCAATTGATGTACAGTACTGCAATGGTTCTGTACTTAACTTTTGCTGCCTTCGCCCTAGAAGCCTTCATCAAAATGAGTTTCAATGATTAATGAGAAAGTCTAGTTTGGCATGGTTATAAATCAGACCACATGGCATACATGTACATAGTTAACAGTAGTGTTGATGTAGTGTAACGCATTCACCCTGCCAAATCCCATGCAACCAAATTACTATTGTGCAGTCCATTGTGACATAAGTGCCAGCAATATGAATGTGAATGATTTCATTTGCACCACCTAGAATCAGGGTATCTCTCTCTGTGCGACTGATCTCGCTTTATCTAGGCATGCAGCCAGCCATCAATTGATGTAAGAGCAAGCATCAGTCTATTTTAAGTATTTATCCCTATACTAGTGACTGTGCCTACAGTAAGTATAGCTATATACAGGTAAACACAACCTACAGCGTGATCTCAGTGTAAATGCTCTGTCTGTAAATATTAAACATACACCCAAAAGGACACAAATTAAATGTCCTCACCCTTTCCAAAATTTTGTTATGCTGAAAGAATCGTGAAGGTACAAGCATCAACAAGTCCTGTTCACGTCCTTAGAGCTTTAAAAACAAGCCCATCTTATATTCTTGGAACTGCTTTCAGGATTATTCTAAGACTTCAAAGTACAATCTACCATTAATAAAAACAAGCAGGGCCCAATTCAGCCTTGCCCACTAATTCCATATGAGTTTCAACTCATGCATGATGAGACCAGGTCTGTCTTAACGTGTATGGATACATACATAAATGAAATACATATTGACAAGAAATGTATTCATTTATTGTGTGAAAGACAAAAATGTTGTATAAGATGATTTTCTAAATATTTGGACAAACTGATATCCAAAACTGCTTTTGGTGTACTTGAGACATCATCCAATGTTATGTCACAAAGTTTTTAAGTTTCACAGTTGGAAGCTCCCCTTTGAAAATCTTTCTGTGTGACATCATATGATGTCATGACAGGAGCAGATTCATGCGTGAGCTATCTCTAAACAATAATTGAAAATGCTTCTACTCAGACATACTTTCATGGACTAGTTTGAAACTTGCACACAATGTTTGTTAGGTAGTGGGCCATTGGATGCATTCCCATTTTATTACACAGCGCACAAAAGGTTCATCTTCCTACAGATGTTCACGTACAATCTTATTGTTTTGTCTCAATGGTGTTCATGAATTTTTTATCCAAGGTCATGGGCCTGTGACCAATTTTCTGAAATTCTGCAAAAAGTTGTTCTCCTACATATTCTCTCATACAATGATGATGATTTGACACAATGGTTCTCTTGTAGTGATACCTTTAGAGTGTTCAGATATATACTGCTTCCAAAGCCCAAGATGGACAGAGGGCCCATCTCCAGCCTTAGACCCAAAATTTATTTACACGCTATAGGTGCCACTAAATACTGTAAGTATTATAATGACAAACATTGATATTGTACACATGTATGAAAATCTGTGGAAGGAGAAGCATTTTGCAGAATCAAGTAAAATGGGCCAAAGGGTCCACACTGGACCATGGACCAAAAGTTTTTTTTAAGACCACAAACAACTCACTTACATAGAATCATCATGAGACATTGTTAAGATTGTACATTTAACTATCTTTAGGATGCTGCCAACTCTGTTTAACATTAATAAAAGAAAGGAGGTAATATATTTCACAGATGTTTACTTCACAAGATGGACCCTTGGGTCCATTTTGAGATCTGAACCCATACTTCCTGAACACCCTAATGGTGCCACCTGAGTATCAATACATACATGTATGACAAGTATCAGCATTATAAAAGAGAATCTGTAGGAGCAGAAGCACCCTGCAGAATTCATAAAATCGGCAATGGGCCATAGGGCCCATATGAGATGCTGGACCAAAAATTCATGAACACAAGGCATGTGCACAAACAAGCATTTTGAATTGTTTTGGCTGATAGCTTGTGCATGAATGGGTTCCTAATATGATCTCATCAGCTACAGTACCTTGAAGAAAAAGTGTTTTGTAAGGAGGTGCTTCCAACTGTGAAATGTAAAACTTTGATTGCATAACATTGAAAGACATCCAAAGGACACCAAAGGCAGTTTTGGATTTCAGTTTGTCCAAATTTTTAGAGATACCAGCTTTCATTGAGTTTTAGTGTACAACATATCATGGCCTCTTTAAAATAATTAGAAAGTATCACTATCTACTATACTGTAGGCTGAACAATTGTCCAACCTGCCTTCTCTTACTTCTGAACTCCCTTGAGACTAAATGTAGGGGAAACTATTTTTGTTCAGCAGCCCATTTTGTGACATTTGTTGTCCATTTGAAACACAGTAGTAACCCTTTTTCATTTAGTAGTTTTGTTGTAAAGTGTTTGGAATGGAAGAACAGGCTCAAATATAACTTCTCTTGAAAACGAAGTGGATCATTGTTGACCTCAACTTTCGTTTGCAGAATTGTACCTAATGCAAGTATGTCTTTTGAAATCAACCATTGGCCATTAATTCATGTTGTAGGTTGTACTATGTGTAAGCACATGTTTCTGGAGGGTCAAATTTGTGACATATTTGGTGTCCCTTTGTACATCAATTTATTTTTGCTATTATCTGGTTCTCTTGTTAAGCCGTCACTGATTTAAAAACAAAAATGTTGAAAATTAGGGACCTATACAGTATATCTCAACTGTAAAAATTGGAAATTTGTCATTGTGAAAAACAGCCAACCAAATGAGTTCATTCTTATGGTTCCTAAGTAGAGTGGAAACCAAATGGCTTCTCATAGGCTGACATACTGTAGCTTGCACCCCTATCAAAATAATATTTCCACATAGGGTATATTATAATATGTAGTATTAACTATTCTCCATGTTTGTATGTACCTACTGTATGTTGTGAAAACATACTGTAAATGCATACCCATTCCTTTGCACTATACATAATTTAGTGAAGTGTAAACATATTATGTTTCTATGCACAGTCGTCTAATATGACATCAGTAATTTCAGACCATGCAATTAAAACAAAACATCTGCACAGTGTCTTACTTCCATGAATTATAAGTATCAGCTATTAGTGTACTGTATACATGTCATGTATCCAGTTACATTAAATGTGTATAGTGAATGGATGAATACTGTACTGTAGGACAAGTACCATACATAGATACTATAGTAGGTGTTCATTTATTTCAGCTTTAGATCAGCATTTGCATAGTATAGAAGTACTTAAAATACAAAAACAGAAAAAGTAGCATGCATTGTATCAGGAGGCATACAGGTGTAGGCACGTGACAAGATTGAAGTTACCACACCCACAAGAATGTTTGCAGCAAGACATCCTACAAATAGAAAAATTGCTTTGAGACTGCTGTTTTAAACTGTTGCAATTTTCAACCCAACAAATTGTTCATACCTTTGTGTTCCTACCTTAACTCTTGGCACTGTAGTTTCAAAATTGAATAATGTTTGTAATCTGCAGCACATGCAAGTAAATACTTTTTCATAAGGAATACATATATTAGCAATCTGCTGCAAAGATCGTAACTTGCAGAGAAGAGCACCATTGATCACTTAAATGACTGCATGCCAGTAAATGCTGAACTGCACTAAGTACTGTAATCAGTGAAGAGATCCAGCTCACCTTTTAAGCAGTATTGTATGTTACGTGATAACTGTAAAATAATGTAAAGAATCTTAAGCGTATCTAGCCAATTAATATTTAGAATGGTGATACTGTAGCACTGCAACTTTCTGAGGTCTCTGCTTTGCATTCTTAGAGGCTACTGTCCGTGTCAGACTTATGTGGCATAACTTTGCCGACATTTAAAATAAGCCACCTGGGCCATTGAACAATAGGATCAGCTGCTGAAGACTAAACCAGCACTGGTTGCTCAGTTGCTCACCCATTTCACTTGTTCTTACAGTAATTCATTGCTCACCCATTTCACCTTTTCTTACAGTTATTCACAGTGTGTGATACTGACACGTGACAGGAGGGGGGCCCCCTGGGGGTGGGGTGTGGTGATTATCTGTGAATGAATCTCTTATTACTGTTGTTCATAAGCAAGCATCAAACCAGTGATTGGTTGAATATAAAACAGTGGTTGCATGTAGCTAATATGGTATCAAAGAAGTAAATTACCCTGCAGAGATTGGCATATGCTGTTCTTACAGCACCTTAATTATTTCGTAATTATTATTTGTCAGTGGGAAAGGAAGTTATAGTCTTAGTGTGAGGGTTTATGTCAGCATTGTGCTGCAAACTGCATGGGTATTACAAAATGGTGTGAAATATGTGTATCATTAAATGAATGCCGTCATCAGCTTGCCATATGTTATATTCAGTTCAGAGTGTATTGAGTGATATTTTGGTTAACCTTTCCCTCCTTGTCTCTTTCAGGTTTTGATTCTGTACATAGCTCACTGTTAAGATCACATTTTCTATTCTTTTATATCAGTCTCATTAACCCTCTGTTTCAACATCTTCCTTTTCTTCATCAGAACATCATGTCGAACTTGAAGATTGCAATCATAGGGCAGAGCCAGTTTGGAGAAGAGGTGTACAAGTTACTGAGAAGAGATGGTCATGAGATCGTCGGTGTCTTTACGATCCCAGATGTCAAAGGTCGTGCTGATCCACTGGGTACATATATGTCAACAGTTTTGTTATCATTAATCAATCAATCAGTCCAATCTTCCATATCACTTTTTGCTGGATTAAATAGTAACCTTAAAAATGAGATTGTAATTTATTTGCTCAGTAGAGTATGTTAAATTTGCTCATATCAAATGTACCTTCAATTTACCATCTATCTTTTGTTGACAGAGGCCCACAGTTGAAAAAAGTTCACATGTTCTTACTTTACTCACTCCAAAGTACTGTACTGCTACTACTGCAGTTCTTTCACCAACTTATTGTTGTACTATAGGCCTATACATATTTGTGCTGCATTCTTTCCTGAGACAGTGCAGAAAAGACCAAGGCTGAAAATAAGGCTCTGGTCAAGGAAAAATCCTTCTACTCTGCTTTTGCCTATGTCCTTTATTATTTCCATTAAAGTAGGTACCATGTCCTTGATGAGACAGACCAAAACCAAAGCTTTTGTGGCCTCCAGTGTTATTAATCTTACCAGCTGCCACTGATACCCATTGGATTTCACCATGTAAAAATGGCTGTCATTGTCTGTGGCCAAGAAACAGTGATCCATATCTGTTGTGTCCTCTTCAATTGAGCAGCGTTTTCATTGGGTCCTAAAATTGAAACCCGGTGATTTGCAGTTTGTATCTACAATGTACCAGGTTAATGTGACTCTTGGAGACATTAATATCACCATCAGACATCATATGGAGTGTCATCAGATCAAACCTGAGTCACTCATAGTTTCATTAAATGAATATTTGGCTTTCTGTTCATCATCATTGAACTAAAGAAGTGCTATGGTTACAGCTAGCTCTATGGGAATCGGGTAGTAGCATTGAAATTATGTGGTAAATGTCAGGCAGATACGTGGTGTGAAAATACTACCATTGAGTATTCCAACGTTGACTCTTATCTGATTTCGTTCTAGCTACTGCTGCCCAAAAGGATGGTGTCAATGTTTTTAAGTTTCCAAGGTGGCGTCTCAAAGGTCAGTCCATCAAGGAAGTGGTAGACCAGTATGCCAGCGTTGGAGCGGAGCTCAACGTCCTGCCATTCTGCTCTCAGTTTATACCGATGGATGTCATCGATCATCCCAAGAATGGATCCATAATCTACCATCCCTCCCTTCTTCCGAGACACAGAGGAGCATCGGCCATCAACTGGTAGGCATTTTGCATGCAAACTGAAAGGGTCTTTGGTATCAGCCCACATGTATGGTAAACATTCCTGAAAATTACAATGTAGTGTGACAATCTTGACCAAATTGGCCATAAATTGAGATAATGATGAAGCACATCAGGAGACCTACATGACACCCTTCAAGAATTCTTTGGATACTACTACACGAGATCACACATACTTGTGATGAAATCCATCATGTTAGGATGCCGTTTTTGCAGACTTGTTGCAAGGAAGTGAGGGCATGTTACTCTGCAGTTAATGATCTTTTGTTTAATCCCCGTCTCCCACCCTCCTATCTCAGTCTTTTGCATACAAAGCAATCACACAAATCAGAGGAACAAAAGAGAAAATATGCAAAATTCAAGTATTTTGCTGTAATAATGACATACTGAGCAAAGATGCCATACTGCATAGTTGTTGATATTTTCATCTTCCTTGAGCATCATTATCATGGATATATTTAAGTTACAATTCTGCCGAAGGTAGGAAAGCTCAATGCTTATCATTTATACATTAAGCCACTCATAGTAAAGAGACCCCCCACAGATATTTCATTTCGTTATATCAGGATAAAGTTCTTCATGCTTGTCAGGTCCAATCCTCCCCCCCCCCCCCCCTTTTAATAATATGGTAGCAGTGCACATCACTTTGGTAGCTCTGAAGTATCCCTCCCTATTTTTAAAGTGTCAAAATACGAAGCTTTTATCATCCCTTCATCAACAAGTATGTTGATTTTTAGGAGGTGTGTCAGTACTGTAAAAGGTTGTTTCAACATTATATTATTTGCTCTTGTCAGTACCAGATCTTGATTATGTTCCTTTAATCAGTAAACTGTGGTATCAAAGTTTTTTGCTTGCTAATTTTATCAGCATGAAAAACAATGTCAATTTCACAATATCTTGTGGTACAGGTTGTTTTATTCAGTAAATAGAAGCTTAAGTTATCAGCTCCTACTTAAACAAGAATCAACGTGATGAATTTTCCTTCCTTATCTAAAAATATGTTAAGATTCATGTAGGCTGCATTTTGGTTATTCTTCCAATACAAAACTTTTTGGAATGTCTTATATCTCTCAAGGGCTTAATAATCTGTGGCTGTGTACAAGGACAGTTATTACCAGTTTTGTTGCTGAAAGGCTCACCCACAAGTAGGCAATTCTTGTTGTTGCAAATGGCATACCTCTCAGCTCGTAAATACCACAGACTTGAAAAAATAGGGTTTTATATTTTTATTATTACACCTTGCTTGTAACATAATTGGTATCAGAAAAAACTAAAAACATGTAGGCAATCCTGACTGCTTTGCAGTTCTCAGGTTTGCAGTGCAGTACATTGTAGTTATCGTGTACTGCGCTGGCAAGGGTTTGTAATAGTCTTGAACTTTCTCAGTAGTACTAACTGTCAGAAGTGTGTATCAGATATTCATGATACTTTATTACATCAGTAGTAGTAACTGTCAGCAGTGTCTATCAGATATTCATGATACTGTATTACATCAGTAGTAGTAACTGTCAGCAGTGTCTATCAGATATTCATGATACTCTATTACATCAGTAGTAGTAACTGTCAGCAGTGTCTATCAGATATTCATGATACTGTCTGTATCACAGACAATCTGACCTGTTGTCAACTGTCCCAAGATGTCTCCCAAAAGTTGTGACAGAAATATTGTTCAACAAAGTCTGGATTTCTTGATTGATTAATGTCCTCATTGAGAAACTAATGATGAAGAAGATAAAGGGACGATCATCACATCAGCAATAATGTTCCTACTATGGATGTTAGAATGCTATTATTTGTTGATGAGGTCACTTAGGACTTTAAAGAAACTTTATACATTGATCTAACTAATTGTAGTTTGTTGTGCTGGACTTTGATAATTTACAAAATCAGCTAAGACACTAATCTTTGATTGTTCATGAACCACTGAATAACTTTCCATTTCATTGAACCTCTGGCATTTCTTCCCAAAAAACTAAAAACATGTAGGCAATCCTGACTGCTTTGCAGTTCTCAGGTTTGCAGTGCAGTACATTGTAGTTATCGTGTACTGCGCTGGCAAGGGTTTGTAATAGTCTTGAACTTTCTCAGTAGTACTAACTGTAAGCAGTGTCTATCAGATATTCATGATACTGTATTACATCAGTAGTAGTAACTGTCAGCAGTGTCTATCAGATATTCATGATACTGTATTACATCAGTAGTAGTAACTGTCAGCAGTGTCTATCAGATATTCATGATACTGTCTGTATCACAGACAATCTGACCTGTTGTCAACTGTCCAAAGATGTCTCCCAAAAGTTGTGACAGAAATATTGTTCAACAAAGTCTGGATTTCTTGATTGATTAATGTCCTCATTGAGAAACTGATGATGAAGAAGATAAAGGGACGATCATCACATCAGCAATAATGTTCCTACTATGGATGTTAGAATGCTATTATTTGTTGATGAGGTCACTTAGGACTTTAAAGAAACTTTATACATTGATCTAACTAATTGTAGTTTGTTGTGCTGGACTTTGATAATTTACAAAATCAGCTAAGACACTAATCTTTGATTGTTCATGAACCACTGAATAACTTTCCATTTCATTGAACCTCTGACATTTCTTTCCCTTTTCAAAGGACGCTGATGTGCGGTGATGCCAAGGGAGGTTTTTCCATTTTCTGGGCAGACGACGGATTGGACACAGGGCCGATCCTCCTGCAGAAGGAATGCACTGTAGAACCAGATGATACAGTAGATACCCTCTACAACAGGTTCCTGTACCCAGAGGGCATTAAAGCTATGGTATGTCATTGAAGACTTAATCATCAAAACAATTTATGAAGAATTTAAAATTGATTCGGTGCAGTAATGTTTACGTTGCAGTTATACCTGAGGATCATTGACTCATGGTTCTTACATTACCAAAGTGTTAAGAGTTTAGATACCTTTCTTTATGATGGACACAGTTGAGTGTAAAGTGACTGTGATATCGGTTTCTGAGTGTGTGGAATATGTGCCTTTAATAAGAGACGGAGAAACTTAGTGACACCAGCTCGAAGGTGTTGGAACATATTTAACCATACCATGACCAAACCTTTGGCACTCTCTAAGTAAAAATGCCCCTGTGTAACCAGTCACCATTTTTGCATGTTTCTTTTTCACCATTTTTGCATGTCACATATTGTTGTTTTACCGGAGAGCACTGTATTCATGCAACTGTTGCCTTACATGATACAAAGTGCAGGCAACCTTTCAGTTAATGAAATCAACAAAGAGAGGTTAGCCAAGGTGAACTACCAGGGGTGGGGGAGAATGAAGGATACAAGTTTCAACAATACTGTATCTATCTTAACTCTGGTTGGCATATTTGAAGTTTGCTAATGTTACACAGTCAAAGTTCATTTTTCTCCATCTGATGCTAATTGGTATAAGGTTTGTATCGTAATTTGTTAACCATGAAAGCTCAGCTAACTGGGAACTTTGAAATTAAAGTGAATCAACATTTTTGCTGCTCTTCTTTTGAAGAACTTGTGAATATATACCAAGTGGCATTGAAACTTGTCGAAAATTTATGTGTTCTTTGTATAAGTGAATTTTATCACAAATAAATGATTGTTTTGAACTGCCCACGATGCATATTGGAGTGAACTAAGTTTTCAACTCATCCACACTGCTTTGTAAGCTCTAACATCTGCTAATCAAACTTGCTGACTGCTAATTCAAACAACAAAAACTGTTAATGAAATTGTTCACACTGTTTCTTCCTTTGGGGTTCATACTCAATCTCCTTAGGGAGAAGCGGTGAGACTTATTGCAGAAGGAAAGGCACCAAGGATACCTCAGACAGAAGAAGGAGCCACATATGACAAAATCTGGAAGAAAAAGGACTTAGCAGAAGTGAGTTAGCGTATAGATAAGTATGCCGTTTGATGTAAATTTGACATATCTAGTTGGCTTTTAGGGTAGGGTTATGTAATGAGTCTGTCAATGAAAACCATTAACTTAAACACAGTGGCTAAATGAAAACTGGTGTGAAATTATGTGAGAAAAGCATAAGACTTGTGTAGTATAAGAAACTCATGTTATTTCTTCTTGGAAGGAGTTTACATCATAGCTGTCAAGATATTTCAATTCCTAGCTAGATAGTGTTACTATATAGAACACTCACAGACCCAGGTGTAAACTATAGACTATGGGTTTACTTTTGGTGTGATATATTACATTGCACTAGTAAATAAATAAATTTCGGCATGGGTTGCAACCTCTGCTTTCATCCAAGTTTAAGAGGAATTAGCAGTTGACATACCAATGTTGAAATAGTTCATGTTCATAGTGTCAGGGGTGTATGTCACAAACTGTTGGAATTATCCAGCAGCCTGATCTGGTTGAGAATGGAACAAACCATGCAAAAGTTTTGAAAGGATGTGACGAAATGAACAAAGAAATTTATTCGCAGGTCATTTATCCTATTTCAGGCTAAAACACTGTGCACTGTATGGCCTACAGTATAATGTTGTTGATTTCAATTGAGGTTACTAGTCTTGTTAAGTAGATCATCAGAGAGTAATACTTCACTAAAAACAGGTTGGGCTGCACTTTATACAGTAAATGACCCCTGTTCAAGTGACTTGTTAACATCATGGGCAAACATAGAGTTTGCCATTGTGGCTCTGTTGTAGATATTTAAAACCATTACCATGGTAACCACGTGGGGTGAACGGCATAAACATAATTGTATTAGATTTGCTTGGTGGATTCATATTGATCCTCATTCTTGTTTCTCAATCAGCTTGAAAGTTGCTGGCAGTGACCTCTATATTGTGTAATTATCCTTTTAATTAAGAGCCATTTTGTAAAATTAAATGGGTGATTTCAGTTCTTTTAGTGTAGAGTGTTTGATATAGAAAACTTGATACAGAAAATATCATAAAAATGAAAGCAAAATGATTGAAATCTTTCTGAAGATATATTTGTCAAACCATTATTATTATTAACCTCATTAAGTACTTTGTGTTATGTAAAACTGTAGAATGTGGATAGGATTAATTGTTGACTGTTCCCTTTGAGTTGGTATGTTGAGACTATGAGTTGCACACTCAATAATTTTATTATGTTCTCAGTTTACGTAAGTCAGGAATACATACTTTTCAAAACCATTAAATCAAAGCATAAGCTTTAAAATCATTGAAGTCCAATTTTAAGTCCTTCAATTGTTTTGTCAGTTTGTAATATCATAAGCATGTAAATGTTTAATGTGTTTTATTGAATTTTGGTGCTTTGAGTTGTCTGCTGATTATTTCAAAAGATGTTTTACGTTTGTTATTCTGCAGGTCAAGTGGGACCAGCCTGGGCAAACAATTCACAACTTTATCCGGGGAAACGACAAGATTCCAGGAGCATGGACCACACTGGACGGTCAGGTATGAAGACAATGCTGGAGTAGTTGGATTTAAATATGATTTCTGTGATCGAATCTCAGTGAAGCTGTTGCTTAAACTGTCCTGTTTGTGAAAAATATTTTCCAATTGAACTAAGTTAATTTTAAGTACATGTGACATGATTTGTGCCAAAAATTAAGTGTCAATTCCAGTTTGTTGTATATGTCTGATCTACAGTGATTCAACAATGCTCGCAAATGGTGGCAGGTTTCCAGGGTTATGAATAGTACTTGGCAAGTTTTGTTATTACTCACTAGGTTTCTGAGGTTGGTGGCTATTGTGGCTTCAGGCTGTTGTGGGCTGAGAATTCAGCAAAGTGGGGTGGGGAAGTACAGGGCTCAAACGTCACTGGGAATGAAATACCCAAAGTTAGTACATTTGTAGCATTCAGTGACTGTTGTTTGTTCCTTCTAGTGGGTTTCCATTTATGGTAGTATTTTAATTTTGCTGCTCTCATTTCTAAGCGTTGACTCAAAAATAACATGACAGGAAATTGTACAAAAATAACATTCAGTGACGAGAATATTTTGCGGGGTAGGGCTGGGTTAGTAGGGGAAGTGCTCAAGCTAATATCAGTCAGCTTCAGTGAAAACTGTAAAGAGTGCCAAATTTAATGAAAAATTGTGACAAAGTTGTTGAGAAGACACTTGAAGTACCTGATCCCAATTTGGGAGAATCGTGTCCAACTTCCACTAGACAATGGCTAGCAATAACAAAAATCTTATGGCTTGTTGGATTAACAGTAGATTAAAGATGTATGATAGAGAGACAGGATTAGTGTGATTTTTTTCAAAGCTGTTTACAGAAGGATCAGTTCCTACAGTTGATAATCTGAGTCAAACCTTCCCTCAAGAGGCAACTCTTCTATAAAAATGTGTCTTTGTTTTATTGTTATCTCAATCCATAAACAGAAAGTGACATTATTTGGGTCCTCATTGCTGAAAGGATCTTCCCCCTCTGGTACAGAAGTAGAGGTACCAGGAGCCTCAAAGCCAGCTATCGTACACAAAGGAGGGATGCTCTTCTTTGGGAGTGATGGTCAAGGGGTAAGTTGATGAGAAATATGCCAAAATGTCAGTAGCATTTGGTTATGTGTTTGCAAGTTAAGAGTAAGATATCTTCAATAAGCAACTTTTTTTATGACAGGAAATTGTATGAAATTACATAACACTAACAAGTAGAGAGCTTATGTGAGCAATCTTTCTACAGGATATCAATTTGAGATTTTGCATGAAATCTTGAATTTGTTTTAATCCTCCATCAATTCCTGATCTAGGTATAAAGGAAAGAATCAGAGAGTAATAACTGTTTTAATATCAAATACTTTGATGAATAATGACATTTTTGATAAACAAGTTCTTTTTCATTTTATTTTGTAGTTGAATGTAAAAACATTACAGTTTGAAGATGGTAAGATGATCCCTGCTAATAAATACGGTCAAGCAGAAGAAGAGCAGGAGGTCTTGGAACTTACAGAAGAAGAACTAAAGATGGCAGACACGATAAAGGTAAATACAATCTTACCTGTCACCAAAAATCTTTTGATCTACCCCACATGTGTGACTGAAAGAGTCATAATGTATTCTGCATCACACACCACTTAACATGTATTTGAGTGTTCTTCATGGGTGGTGGAGTCCACCCCCCCCCCCCCCGATGAAGATTATTGCCCTCTGAAAAAGCAACTGTTTCTCCCCACAAATATGCCCTCATTCTACAAAAGTTCAACTTGGCTGAAAAAAAAGTTTGAAATAGGTAACTGAATTTCACATAGAGGAATTGGCATCATTCATCATCTCTAGTTCTAAATATTTGTTTGGACCCCCCAACCCATCTTTGTTGTTTACTTTACAGTTGCATACAAGCTTCACATGTGGCTGCCCCCCCCCCCTTTTGAAAATCTTTTAAGAACGCTGTCATCTAACACAGTCATAGTATGTGTGCGTTGATGTGGACTGAAAAGAGATGTAACTTCAGAGGTAGTTGCTACCTCGCCTATCCTAAGCATGTTGTTGATGAATGGAACATGCACATACATAAATACACTCACAGTGTATTATAAAGATTATGAGAAGAACCATATTCTGTACCTTTAAATCCTTATTGCAGTAATGGTCACCTGGTTAGTTCTCCAAATAGCAGAGATGGAAAAAACATTTATTGGTAATTTAATGTAAATTTGTTACAAATATCTCAAACGTCTGCTTGCCCATTCAAATGCAAGGGGATGGAAATTATGTCAATAGATAGATATGTGCGAGTCATGTTGTTTCGTAACGTTAATCATTACCCTTCTCTTCACCGCAGTCGATATGGGCAGGAATCCTTAGCAACGATAGCATTACCAATGAAACTGACTTCTTCCAGATGGGTGCTGGATCCATGGACGTGGCTCGGTAAGCTCTCACAATCTCTTGTGATCATCAATGTCAGTGCAGAGCATCATTTGCATCAAAAATATATCTTTAACATGAAATCTAGTCACTAGAATTTGTTTGTTGTTTAATTTCCAAGAAAATAGAAGTAATGTTGAAGTTACCATTGCTTTTACTTGTCGTCCTTGAAAAATTATGAACAGAAAAGAAGAAGGCAATTTCAGGATTTTATTGTAGAGACTCCTCATGTTCATATTAGACCAGATCTGTTTGTTACATTACAATTAAAATTTTTCGACTGATTCAACTAACTTGACTACCAGTGATGATGTAAAAAGAAATGATATTAAAAATCAAAGTGTGAGGAGATTTGCCGTGTTTTAGCCCCTTTTTGCAGTTTTTTCTTTGCACCAGTTTTTTTTTTTCCACCAGGAGGATGGTTAGTCCTGAGAAAGACTTTTAGATGGGTCATTATTATAAAAACCTTTACCTTGAGGATACTTAGTTGTGGGAAAGACTCTACCGGGAAGATAGGTAGTTGTGAGAAAGGCTTTACACAATCTTCTGTGTTGTATTTTTTCACATGGATGATGAGGATCCTTAAAAGACCATGATTTGAAACTGATCAAAGAAGAATATAATTCAATGTTTGATGATGATACATCCTCTAAGTGAGCAACAAAACACAGGTTAAAGTCCATTTTGACTGAAGTCTGCATCTCACTGTTAAAGAAAATTTCAGAATTTAAATCAAAAAGTAAATTAGAAAGGAATGACAGCTGAAACTGTTACCAGCAAATCTTTAGATGAACAGAAAAATCAATATCATAAAGTTTTATGTTTGCATTTAGTTTGATTTAATGAAATTTTATGTTTCTTTCCTAAAATTTGTTATATTTTCAATTTGAAATTAGATTGGTAGAGGAAGTCAAACAGAAGTGCAATGTTGAACTGGCGAATGAAGACGTCTACATGGCAACCACCCTGGAAGCCTTTGTTCAATTATCGGTCAGGAAGGGACGAGGCTTGGATGATGTAGAATTTACGTATGATGCGGTAGGTCTCAAGAGTGGCTGCTTCTGATGCTTCAGGTCGTAAGAGTAGTTTCTTCTGATACTTTAGGTCTTAAGGGTGGTTGCTCTTACAGATGGGCAATTGTAGTATCATTCGACTACAGTGAGGTAGTTAATACTGGAAATCAGCCTCTCACGATGAATAGCAAACTCCAAATATTTATAAATTAACCCTAGGCATTGATCAACAAATGGTATGCATGGATTTCTTGTGATGAAAATTGTTCTCGTTGTTTGTGCAAGGTAGAGTTAATAAATGAGTTCAGATAAATTTATCAGCATTTCTGTCAACAATATTTGTCAATGATCGATTTGTTATTGATTAGTAACCATTTTGATCTTCTTTAATCAGTGATATGGTTCTTATTCCTATGTTCCTATTAGAATTATGATTTGAGTTACAGATGGTGGTTTCACATTCCCTGGTTTGAATGTGTGATCAATCAATTTGCCTTTGATCTCTTATCGATGGTCTATTTGCTATCAATCAATAAGGATTCTCATTTTGTGAATTTCAGTGATACTGTCCTTATTTTGTGCACCTGACAAAATGAGACTTAAGTTACAAAAGAAAGTCTTGCCCTCCCTGGTGTATTTTATGATCACCACTGAGCTGTGATTATTTATCAATTTCCAATCAATCAATAATTATATCTGATATTGTGTAATCAATAACACTGTTCAAAGCTCTATGTAATTGAAAGAATGAGGTTTGACTTACAGATGGAGGTGTTATGGTCCCCTGTATTCAGTCCACTTGCCTTTGATTTGTTACCGAAAATCAATGTGCTATTGAAGTAATCTATTTTCAATAAATCTGCCCTATCCAGAATTCCTTGTAAGTAACCAGAGGAACTCATGATTTTTATCCTCTTCTTCGTTAGATCGAGATGGAAGTCAACAACATGACCGTACGATTCCCGCATCAGCTTTTCATAAATAACGAATTCGTCGATGCCAAAGATAACGTGACTTTCAACACCATCAACCCGACGGATGAATCCGTGATCTGCAAGGTGTCTAAGGCATCTGTGGAAGATACGGACCTCGCAGTCGCAGCAGCAAAGGTGAACCTCCTCCATTCTTTGAATTTTATGATGGATGCAAGAGCATAAGTCACATCGATGTAATGAGTGTTCCACAATAGTGGTTGTATCGAAAGATTTTTGAAGAAATTCATAATGGTTTGTAGCAGGGAGAAAGCGTGAATATCATCATAAATGTATCATTATGTATTTATCATTTCCACGGGTAATGCTGCACAGAATATTCAGAGAGTTTTTCAATTAAGAGTGAGGACACTAAATACACAACGGCATGAAGGAAGTATTATGTCAGATAGAAATTTGAGGGATTTACTCAAGAAGAAAGGTGAATGGCTTGATGGTAAACAATAAAAAAGATACCTCCTCCAGGCCATAAGACAATTATGGGTCTGGCTGAATTGAAAGTATCTTTGAAGTTTGAATGAAAGCAAAGATTTGCAAAACATCCTTCATAGATTCCACAATTTTACTTTGCTTGCAAATTATGGACATATTTTGATATTGTTAAGGCCTATGTATTGTTAATGTAGAGTTGCTCTTAAGAATAAAACGATTCAGAGTGAATGCAGACATATATAAATATGTATTGGTGGATGTGACGCATGAGGAAATTGTAGGTTAAGATGGCAAAACGTGCTGAATGAAAATCTGACTGTTCTTTTGATAAGATCATCGGACAATGTCAAACTTAAACATCGATATAAGATTCCATCGGGGTGACAGAATGAATCTGTGACCATGTAGTAAGATACACCTTATCTCTGAATTGATTGCTGCATTTTTCAAATGTGAAGATGACATTTTATAACTTTAATGGTATCCACAGGCTGCATTTGAAGAAGGAGAATGGGGCAAGATGAATGCCAGAGACAGGGGAAGGCTTATGTTCAAGTAAGTTCATGTGCAGTTGGTAATTCTTAAAGATGACAGTGCATTGACTCCATTTTTCCCCCACCCCCATCTTACAAACTATGCCAGGAACAGCACTGAGGTTGTTATCTTGTCTGTATAGTGGAGTCATGATAGATTGAAACACATTTGATATGAAGGAGGTTTCTTGCTTCGAGTGTTTTCTTTCATGATGTAATGAATATATAATTAAATCTGTTACAAAGAAAGTGATGTAAATTTCAGCAGCTGAACATCAAAAGTCAAAAGTCAGTAATGTCACCACTGTCTGCAAGAGTGTCAGTAGTGGCCTCCCGTTTGGTATAAAGAGAGACCTTGAATATCACAGAGTAGAACAATTGCATATCATCATCATCATCATCATCATCATCACCATCATCATCATCATCATCACCACCACCATCATCATCACTACCATCATCATCATCATTCATCATCACCATCATCATCATCACCATCATTGCCTTCATGTTTGTAGTATTCATAGTGTGCGTGCCATTTTAGAGAAATGAGATTGCACTTTTTCATTGAAGTATGATTTAAATTAATATCATTAAGAGGACATTGATGTTTTAAATCAAGTATGTATTCAATATTCAATTTTTCAATGTTTTGAGACTAAAGTAAGTGGGCAGGTTTCTGTTACAAAGAGATTGAAACATCAAATATCTAATCATAACTTTGAAAGCAATGCTTAAATTGTTCAATTTTTTTTAAGCTTTGTCATTTCTCTTTGTTAATATTAGACTTGCAGATTTAATGGAAGAGCATAAGGAAGAATTAGCCACAATTGAGAGTATTGACTCCGGAGCTGTCTACACATTGGCCATAAAAACCCACGTTGGCATGTCCATCGATACATTCCGTTACTTCGCCGGCTGGTGTGATAAGATTCAGGTAACTTCGGACTTGTCCCCTCAAAAGTGTGATGAAAAATGTTGATGTTGCCTGAATGACATTCCACGTATTGTCAACTTTCCTCTGGATGTGAATTCACTCATTTCTTGACTGGAAATTATCCTAGGTTGTCATTAAAACCAGATGAAGGTAGCTCATAGTAGAATTAGTCAATCAGTACTTATGTTATTTAGCTGTTGTTGTTGGTTTCTTTTAAACTTTAGACTTTGTAGTTAGTCATTGCTTTCATCAACTTTAATACTGCCAAGAAGTTCTGTGTTTTTGCTTGATGAAAAGATGATTATTCATGTCCAAGTGTATCATATTTTACCAGTTTTTTTTTCATTTTTTTTTTGTTTTTTTGGTAGGGATGTACCATTCCAATCAATCATGCCAGACCAAACAGAAACTTGACTTACACAAAGAAAGAACCAATTGGGTAAGTGATGCCTCTCTCAGTTTGTATCTTGTAGTTGTTCATTAAATTAAGCAGTTGCACTTGCTGCTGTGAATGCACCATTTGAAAGTCAGTAGATTGACAAGAGTTATGTCATGAAAATGAGGTTGATGATGAAGTTCACAATTCTACAGAGGTACTCAAAGGCACTGTTGTGCAAAGGAAGAACAAACAACCGAACCATGAAACTATAACTTGTAAATGTAATGAGATAAAGATTAAACAAATCAGACAATATAAATAGCAACTGAAGAACACAATAGAAGGAAAGAAATATTGCAACAAAAGCAACACACAACAAAAGAAAAACAAGAGGAGGAATGAAAATGATATGACAAAACTAAAATAACTAAAAAGCAAAAAAAAAAACAAGAACTCAAAAAGATCACCCTAAATTTAAAAAATATGGTCAAGAATCACGTGCCTCCTTTTTCTCCTTTTCCTGCAGAGTTTGTGCCATTGTTACTCCTTGGAACTACCCTCTGATGATGCTGGCGTGGAAGATGGCTGCCTGCCTGGCTGCCGGTAACACGGTGGTCCTGAAGCCAGCCCAGGTTACACCTCTGACAGCCCTGAAGTTTGCTGAACTGGTCGTTAGAGCTGGATTTCCTCCCGGTGTCATCAACATTCTTCCAGGATCAGGTTTGTCCAATCAAATGTTTCCTAAAATTTCCATCAAATTCTTGCTTAAATTCTTCAGAATTTTAGATATGTTTACTATGTATGTGTCAGACTAGATCACATACCCCTTGCAAATTTATGACTACCTTTCTTTTGCTACCTTTTTCACATTTTGGGCCACACCACAATTTTTGTTTTGACTTTCAGTTGACCTTCAAACAGTCATGTGGCATCCTGGAAGGTCACAAGTATTCAGTTTGTTTTATCCTCTTACTCTAGGGGACATGGTAACCTGAAGGAATGGTTTCGTGTTTGGGAGGAGAGGAAGATTAATATACCAGAAGAGGTTGCAAAAACTGATCGGCAATGTAAAATGTCATTGCTCTTCTTGACTGCATCCCGCATCTTCTGTTACAATGATTTGCATCCTGGTGTCACAAATGTAACCTACCTGATTGTTTTCCGTTGGTTTTCGTTTTGAGTATCTTACATTTTGAGTTAACATGTAGCATTATGATCAATCCATGTCACATGTTGGCATGGTCATTTCATGCTGTCATTTAGTCCCTAGTGAATTAATTGATATCATTTTAAATTTATCGTATCATTATGTCATAATTGTGTCATTGTATTTCATATTACACTTCCATAACGGTTATTTTTTACCATCCATATTATTATTGCATCTGTTACAGTTAAATAAGCTTAGTTTCCTATTAACCTTCAATGTACCATCTTCTCCCTCTGTGTCAACCTCTAAATTTTTCCACCAGGTTCGGTGGCGGGTCAGAGAATGGCAGACCATCCTGACGTCAGGAAGCTGGGCTTCACCGGATCCACACCGATCGGTAAACAAATCATGAAAAGGTGAGTCACACTAGAGTAGATCTTTACTTCGTTCCCATCTGTCGAGATGAAAACCAAAAGTTATTTTCTCAGTATGTAATATTAGCTGAGAGATCTGAATCAATCACTAGGTAGCTGTTTGACACACTGAATAAAGTTTCATTCTGATATACTGGCGAGTGGCCTCAGGAAGATAAGTTGTCAGTCTTGCTTTCATCAAGAAGGGATTCATGTGGCTTCATTCTTTAATTTACTTGATAGAATTGGTGCCTTTTCATAATGATATTTTTCAGTGCATTGTCATGCTTTCATAATAGCCTACTAGTTTGATTTAATGCAAACTGATTTTCTTTCAGTATTGTCTGTTTGAGAGATATTTTATCAAAAGACAGTTTGTTTTAGCTGCAGCAAAACATTGCTTGATTTTTATTGGTAATAATTATCATAACTATCATTATGAGCACATTTTCAGTGGTCAGGTTTGATTTAAGTTTGCATATCCTGTTTTTTTTTGAACAAAGTATTAACTTAGCTAGAGTATAAATACTCCATTGCATGCCAGTCACTGCATTGGTACATCAAGTTATGTCAGTAGACTTTCTAGCAGTTTTCAACAGTATCAAGTGGCCTCCTCCTGTTTATTTTTCAGCTGTGCTGTGAGCAATTTGAAGAAAGTTTCCCTTGAGTTAGGTGGCAAGTCTCCATTGGTAATATTCGCAGACTGCGACCTTAGTGTTGCTGTGAGGCAGGTACGACCGAGTCAACCATTAGTTTTATAATCTTCTAGGAGCAGTCGTAGTTGTTTTGGGGTAGTGTATACAAACGAATCAACAATGAATTCAATTACATCTTCAACTAGAGGTATCCAGACTGACATGTAAGAGTTTAGATTCTAATGAATTAGGCTTTTATTTTGTCAGCTTATTTTCCTTGAACTGAAACAGTTTGACAAGGATGAAATCTCAGTTCATCTGTTCTTTACCTCAGAGTGTATCTAGATTTATTCTTACAGAGCATGTCAACCCAGGTGTTACAGAAATTATACTGGTATAGCTATTTCTGACATCAGGGTATGGGTTAGACGTAGAGTTTAGCTCCAGTGTGACAGGATGTTTCACTGTTCAAAGCATATAAACTGTGAATGATACAAACAGTACCTGAAGCAGTCATGCATAAGCAGACCTGTAACTTGGGTCTAGACATTTAACAGTCAGATGAAAGTGATTCAAACTGTTTTCTGAAAATTGCACAATTTTTTTTATTGACTAGATCAAAATTGCTTGTGAGGTGGAACATTCACAGAGAATGTCTTCAAGTCAGCTTAAATGATATTCGAAATAAACTATTTTAAAGTTTGGAAATGTCAGCAAACTTCTTTTAAATTTTTAGAATGTGGAAAGAAGTGGAACAATCAACAGCCTTAGTTGATATCTTAAAGAACAGTCTATTCAGTTGCTTTCAGTTGATTTGAAAACTCAGTCAAGGGTAGAGAAGACTTCAATTAATATCACTGTCTCTCATTGTCCTTTATAGTCACTGGGAGCAGTCTTCTTCAACAAAGGTGAAAACTGCATCGCTGCTGGTCGTCTCTTCGTAGAGGATTCCATTCACGACCAGTTTATCGAAAAAGTGGTAAGTCAGACTTCCCTTACGTGAACTGCGCTGAAGCAACTCATACTCATCAGAAAGCAGTTGATCTAAATGAGCTGACTAAGTATTGTCTTATTAGCTAATGTTTATATATTTGTGAATTACTTGCAAATTCTGCCTGTGTTTTACATTCAACAGTTTAAAATGATTTCAGCCATTTGCAAAAAAAAGAAAAGTCACACCCTGTTTATTCTGAAGTGCGTTCATAAACTTGTAGTGATATGTGTATGCATTTGCGTTGAAGCAACTGTAAGTGAGAGAAATTATGAAAAATTAAATAAACCACTAAAAATACTGCTTAGCATGATTAAAAGAGATTGTTACGGCACGACTGGGTATCAAAGAGCATAAGTTCTTGAAACAATTCCTTGTTGATAAGGGAATTATAATGTAACCTCTTTCAGTAAATTCATTTCATTAGTTGTGCGTATAGAATCAAAACTGGCTTCGCAAGAATCAGCTTTAGCTATAACAGGATTGGCAGCAGAATATCTCATGACAGTATACATTGATTTGTAATTTGCAATCAAATGCATTGAAAAAAAAAACCAAAATGATAAAGTGAGCCTTTATTTTGCATCATATGTGACAGTGATACCATCCCCATGAAAGTTGGGCAACCATATTGAACACTAGCATAGTTATGCTCTGTATATTCTTCTTTTAAAGTTGGACTATTTTTGGCATGAAAGACCTACATGGAAATGTATAAACAGATCAAACAGCAAACAGACAAGAAATTATCAAGTTGTAATATGACTGGAAGGAGAGTGATAGCCCCCCCCCATCTCTGCTGTCTGCTGAAATTACAATGCTGTGGAGTCAACGCCAATTATAGGAGCATTAGATTCACGTCTTAAACTGTTCTCAATCATCTGTACGGTTACCATGGTTTCTTGTTATAAATATCAATCCAGGTGGAGGAAATAAAGAAAATGAAGATTGGGGACCCATTGGACAGGAGCACGGCCCATGGACCTCAGAACCACAGGGCTCATCTAGAGAAGCTGATGGAGTATTGCGAACTGGGTATCAAAGAGGGAGCTACCCTTGTGTATGGTGGCAAGCAGGTGGACAGACCAGGTAGAAATAAAATCTTGTGTAGCTGTTACATTGAGTTTGTGGTTGCCGTATCACCCTCGCTTTAGCAGGGTAATTGTCTTACATCAACATTTTGTTTTCTGTTCACTTAAGTATCAATCCTTGAAGTGATGGACATTTATGTTACCATTCCCCATTCATGTGCTACCAGACAAAATTATCTCTCGATGTCGGTGGCACATTCATCAATTTTTTTCATGTCTAATTCACCTGAAAAGGATAGAAAACAATATGCAATATCATTTGTTTGTGTTTGCAATAAGTTTTTTGGTATCTATTTTTCAGGTCTTTTCATGGTTCCTACGGTTCTTACAAACGTCCAGGACCATATGTTTGTGGCTCAGGAGGAATCGTTTGGCCCAATCATGGTTGTTAGTAAATTCAGCTCCAGGTAAAGCACATTTTGCATGACTTTGCTTTCTCTTGAAGTGTTTTGTATTGAGGGTGTGCATGTGCCTTAGTTGCACATTCAATGGACCAGACACTTGTCTGTGATTGAGAATGTGGCAATGTGTGACGTTTCGTAGCTTGCAATCAAATTATACATCAATAGGATGATCCTTTACATAGTGAACAGTTTGATTGGGTGATAGGCAAGTTGTTATATGTACCAGTTCTGCAAAAAAAGCTCAAAGATAAAATACAATGCTAGCACAGTTGAATTCTCCTTTATCTGGAAGATATGTGATACAAAAGATTTGTGTAGACGTTTATTCGTATCAAACGAGGAAAAGAAATGGCCAGATGCTGAAAGACAGGAATGAACAGATGGATAATAGTAATTATTAGGGTTCAGATACTGAGCAACTCCTAGTATTGCTGAAATATTCATTTAACTTCAAAAAACACACACTAAAACTTAAGAGATATATTCTTTTCTTGGAAAAGTATGGATACATCTTCAAAACAAAACAAAAGTAATTGCATTCAAGGAACAAAAGCCTTGATGCATTTTACCATTCATGGACTTTTGAAGCCAGGACTTGGTTTGTTTGTTGTTTGTATACAGCAACATAAATGACATGTTGAAGAGTGCCAATGGCACAGAGTTTGGTCTTGCCTCTGGAGTGTTCACCAACGACATCAGCAAGGCCATGTACGTGTCAGACAAACTGGAGGCCGGCACGGTGTTCGTCAACACATACAACAAAACTGATGTTGCTGCCCCCTTCGGTGGATTCAAGCAGTCTGGTTTCGGGAAAGATCTCGGTGAGTGCAAACAGAAAAAAAAAACAGAGAGATGTAGAATTTCTATCATCAGTGATGGTAGGAATATTAGTAAAAGGTGTCCCCGGTTAGAATGTATTTAAACCTATGAAAGTGATCCTCCTATTCAATTATGTATGTGGAATGTACATAATGAGCTAGTACAAGGATAAGATCAAATTTAGTCTGGAGTGTATTGTGTTACTGATTAGACAAATAACTTCTCAATGTGTAGATATAGGTTATGAAAAGGCATAATACCTTTCATTAAAATGTGTGTGGACATATGTAAATATCATCTCACTCACAAGACAGAGAAAGGAAAGTTTTAATCTGGTTTGATGGAGTGTTAAGTCACGTAGATGGCATTTGTCAGAAGTTATTCGGACAAAATAGTTATACGTTATTTTTTTTTTCTGATGTATTAATACATGTGTTTAATTTATAACTGTTTTTTCGTTTTTTTTTCCCTACAGGCCAAGAAGCCTTAAATGAATATTTAAAGACCAAGACTGTCACCATTGAATATCCTGAATTCTAGATTTGCCTGCCAATGCTGCCCTCTCACAATGTGCACCTCTCTAACCCTTTGGCTCCTACCACCGGCGACAAGCCGTACGTCCTGCCAGTGGGGTGCAATGCAGACCAGTTACATGGCTTTTTAAGGCATTTTGTATTTTACAGTCAAATTGTCTTCCATGACTCAGTGATTTGCATTATGCAATGTAACAGAGTGTTACCAGAAAATGTCTGAGATGGCTAATTATGTATACTTGATGTATGTAAATTGTTTAAACTTCAGTGAAGTGCAGTGAAAACGAATTGACTTGTGCTATTAGTTTGCACCTCTAAGTCAGTTTTGGTGTCACAGTTGGTGTCACAGCTGGTGTCACGGCTGGTGTCACAATTGGTTGAGGGTTAATCCTGGTTCTGTTATACATCTCTCTTAGCAAGCAATATTGGTAAAGGTGTGAGGGCTCATTGGGGGATGGGTATTGTCAGAACAAAAAGGAAGACTTTTTCATTTACCAGATTGATCTTCCTGTTCAATAGGAAAACATAAAGATACTGATAAGTGTCACATTCACTGTAAAGTGGTCACAAAATTTACTCTGAAAGTAGTTTTAAGACATGAGTCTTCCAAAGGTGAAGATGGAATCCGTTATTGTCAATTTGAATCAGAAGTAGTCTTCAGATTCCAGTATAGGTGAAAATATGAGGTGAAAGTACTTCTTGAAAATTCTTTTTCAAGAGTGATTTGACTTGACAGATAGACTTGAAATGTGACACAAGTTTGCAGGTCAACAATGATCAAGAAACTGTCACATTTAAAGAGAATTATGATTTGAATATCTTACTTCAAAAACATGTACCCCTTTTTCCTATCTATAAGCCAGTGGCTCCTACTTGGTCGGAAACCATGGGGGCTTTTATTTAGTGTTGTATATTGCATCTTTCCTGTGGAAAGTGCAGTTGATGAAAACAGATGCTTTTCCAAAGCATTCTGAATTTTTGATATGATACCATGTGAAGCATCTTCATTTTATAACTCCATAGGTATTTTACCAGCTTTTACTAAACCCAAAGCTAAACTATATTTTGTATGTGAGCAGAGATCAATAGAATGCAGTTTTAAATGTTGTTGTGACAAGCATAAAAGCAAAATCGTCAAAACATATTTATGCTAAGCCCATGTCTTCATATGCAAGTGGATGTCTTACTGAAAACGTATCCAGCATTTTATGCTGACATTAAGCCAATTAGAAAATTTAGTAGATATAACAATATACCTCTCCATGAATATATCAAGATGTGCATGTATTCGCCATATTTTCATGTTAGTTTGGTCCACAAATGATGGAGGTCAAAAATCTTCCAAGTTTCGTTAGGCGATTTCCAAGAAGAATTTTGCTTTCAGTCTTCTTGTTTATTTACATCTTTTGATGTATTACTCATTCTGCAGCAGAGTATGCCAAGTTTATTTTGTTTGGTTCTCTCTCATAAATAGAAATAATCCCCTCCCCTCCCCCTCCCTAGGGTGGATGTAGTGCCTTTACATTATCAATTCTCTACTGAAATTGCTTTAATATCATCAAATCTTAGACTTGTGTTTACCTTTGCAGCTGATTACAAAGTGAAACAAGAAAGGGAACTGCAAGTCGTTGCAGCCTTCAAAAAGAATGTTTTGGATTAGCTCACCCCTAGTAGAAGTCTGCTACGCTAATACACATGTCGTATTAATCGGAGATCAGGTGTTGACGAAGTTTCTCTTTCGCTGAAAATATTTGCATCACTTGGACTTTGTTTATCACCAAATAAATTACAAACTGTTAACAAATACGGGTACCATTTTCCTCTGACGTAATTGCAGCTGATGGATATTTTGGTGATTCATTGTTTGATTAGTTTAGTTGTTGGTATGTAACTTTCAAACCTGCCGATGAAGTAGCCGACTGTTTTCGAAATTACGTTCTCTGTCCTCGGATTACCGGACCGATTTCATCGGCAGATGGATAGGTTGTTAGGTTGACAGATTGTCAAAGATAAATGCGACTGACTTTTAAAGTAGCATAGCCTCTTGGGAATCTTCCAGGAACTCACAGGCTCTTTAGTTTATTGGATGTGCCATAGGCATGATCATGTCGTATTTTGACGAGGGTAGGGAAAGGGAAGGGGGGTAAACCATGGAGAAACATATCAGCAGACGGCTCTGACCAAGTTTGGTGCGAACCTCTACGTCACGAGACTAAGCAGTTTAACATTGTTACATTAAAGGTCATATCCTTTTGTCCCTGATTGGAAACATTTAGTTGATTATGAAAGGGGCACATAAATGTGTTTGAAATAATCCTTCAGGAGATTTTATTTCCCTGGGAAGATTCAGAAAAATGCAGTTAAAGAGACAATTGTGTAAGTTATATGAAGTTTGCTGTGTTCTGGTTATCATTGTGTGGTACATCTGTAACACCTAATGCCAAATGTTTGTATGACGTGTAGTCTTGTAATGTTTTCATCTCTTAAAATTCAAAATTATATTCCAGTCAATGAGAGATATATATAATATATAGAATGCAACTATTCATATGAGAATTATTGAGAGCAGGAACACTGTATTATGTGACAGCTTTAAATGTGATTTTGCTAGAAATGAGGCGAAGCAAGTTCCTCTATCCATTAATCTGAGAGGAATTTACAAATGACACTTATTGGAGTGTTGTTCTACGAGTTTTGTTTGAAAAGGTGTTCCAGTTTGGCGGAATGCATGTTTCTTGAAACGATATCACAAATTTTTTTGGCACATCATATTCAAGATGATGATATCGCTCATGACCATGTCACGCTTTCTTGTGAAAGGTTGTGACAGAAAGGTGAGCATTTAATGTATGCAGGATGGTGGTCACTACTCCTGGTTTTAAAATAAAATAGTGAACGAATGATGTATAAATTATAAAGATTTATCCAAGAAATTATAAGATTATACACATATCATGTGATATCAAGAACAGTAGCTACTTATTTAACATGATGTAGTTTACAAATATCAAACATCAAAAATATTTCATGTAGACCTCTTACATGTGTGTGTAGTGATGTTGAAATAATTCTTCTGTGTATGAGTGAGCGAATCCATCTTTGTTTGACATGATGTCAGGCAATATTTATCATCAGTAAGTAGCATGATATTGGGTCACAAAATCGATCAAAATAAAATTGTAGCAGTCGTTGAGAGTGAAAAAAAAAATGAATGCACAAATTTTAAAATATGTGTGGAATGATGTTTAACTCTTTGTCTCTGGGAAAAAGTGGTTATGAGAGGATTTTTGTTGTCGTAATGTGGTGTCAGATGATTCACGTGGAACCTGATTATTGATATAATATCTGGTGTTTCATATGCCATCTGGTGATTCATATGATATCTGGTGATTCATACGGAACCTGATAATGTATATGATATCTGGTGATTCATATGATATCTGGTGTTTCATATGATATCTCGTGATTGATACAATATCTGGTGTTTCATATGACATCTGGTGTTTCATATGATATCTGGTGATTCATGTATATGATATCTGGTAATTCATATGACATCTGGTGTTTCACATGATATCTGGTAATTCATTTGATATCTAGTTTTTCATGTGATATGTGTTGATTTACATGATTTTAATAGCATTATCAGTATCAACATGCAATCCAGAAAAGAGAGGGTGACCGGACATGCATATTTTTAGACTGTTTGAATTTTATGAGTTGACCCAATTAAGGTAAACTGGGTGACTATGTCAAGGACCAGTTGATGGTCATGGACTGTTGCCATCACTCTAACAGTTCTTGAATGAGTTAGTTTTTAACAGAACTGGACCTTTCTTTTTAAAAATCTTAAATTTTATTGATGATCTGCCAAAGTGATAATGGTTTTCAAGGAAACCAGATGATATGAACATAGCCAAACGAAGCAGCTGCCACATTTGCAGGTCAGTGGTGTGTGAGAGGTGGCCAATGGCTCTGTCTTAATGTCTCTGATTGTGATCAGGGAGGTTGGCACATTTTAAAAGTTAATGTGAGTTTTACCCAAAACCTGAAAGGGAAGCATTTTTGTCCTCGGGTGCATGGACTTGTGAAAGGTGTTTTAATTTTGGGATAGTTTATCGAGCTTTAAGCTAAATCTTATGTAATAAGTGTAAAATACAAGATGAATTAATTTTTTTGTAGGTTTTATCTTATGAGCGGAATACAACTTGACATTATTAGTGTGCTTTTCTCGATTTCTGGTTCCTTTATGCCAAATCATTTCGTTTCCGCTTTGCTTTTCATTTTATTATTTCATTCCATTTACCAACCTGTTGGTCTTATCTCTACATTGTTTCTTTATTGTTTGCTTTCTTTTATCTTTTATTCAGTCCCCTTCCCCGTGTACGTTTTACCCCTGCTCGTTCTGCTTCCCCTCCCCAAGCCCCTTTCAATGTCTTGTTTTTGTTGACATTTCTATTTTTACCTCAGTTTCTCTTTAGAGTGAGAATTTTCATTTATAACTAGACTGACGATACCTCTCTGTTGATAGTTCTTTAACCCTTACCTACTGTTTGATTTCCTTTGCGGTTTGTGTCGCTCAAAGAATGAATGCATATTTTAGTAATGATGTGATAAATATGGCACCGCATCACTCACATATTCCCTGTTTTTCTCCTTATAGTAGCCAGTATTATTTGCTACTGAGTGATCGTGCTGGTTGGTACTCAGAATTACATACCAACGTGTTGGTTAGCTACATAAGCTGCCGAAAGATAAAACTTTCAGTGTCTTACTGTGATCAGGTGGCATGTGTAAGTATGTGTGAGTCGAATTTTGCTCCTGGGAATGGACCCTACGTCAGTAAGCTTAAGTCTTGGAAATTCGATGTGGTCGTGGTTATCTCTTTATACATTCACGTCACTGACATATTTCTACAAAAAAAAAAAAAAAAATCGATCGCACTAAGTTTAATGTCACTGTTGGGAACTAAACATGGAGATTCTGCCAGGGTGAGCTAATAAACCTGGTCATAGCCTTCTAAATTGCGAATGGTTTGACTGAAGTGTCTGTCATTTTGTTGTTCAATATTGTGTAAATACTAAATCCAAAATCTGTCCAAAATCAAAAAGAAAAAAGTTGAAAAAAGGGTATAATGTGTATTATGCGTTATATGTTACATTGTTGAACAATGTCATACCAGACCATTAACCCCCCCCCTCAGATGACTTTTACTGACTACATTTGTGATGTATGTATGAGAATATTTTATGACAAAGCTGAATTTACAGATTGTAAACAGTGAGTGAAAGATTACATCATCTATTCCTTCTCTCTTTCTGTTAATGTCATGTTTTTTTTTACCGTTCTGGCATTTTTTTTTAATAACCGCATGCCCCTCCGACCCCTCACCTTCCCCCATCCCCTTCCAATCTGCCTCTCCGCAACGGTTGAGTGAAAGTCCTTAATCTGATCCGATGTAGGCGTGTGACATAATTGAATAAGTGTCTCAGGATATAGGCAGGCCCGTATCCAAGGGGGGGGGGGGGGGGTTCAGGGGGTTCGGACGAACCCCTCACAAGATCTGGAGTTCCGCTCAGCCTATGATAGTAGGCCTATGTTAGCAACATATGTAATGAGTTTTAATTGATTTGTCATAATTGTCGGGTAAAATGTTCCACTTGTGGTAAAATTGAACCCCCCCCCTGAAAAAGCTGCATACGGGCCTGATAGGAATGTCAAGCGATGATTCTGCGAGACCGAAGCAATGGACTACTTTAGTATATGAAAATTAAAAAGAAGGTACGTGATGTGCAACACTCAAATTACATAGTGAGTCCTTCCACGACCGACTTCACAGGATTTCAAAAGTTACGTGGACTTTTCTTTTTCTTTGTTGGGGGGGGGGGGTTAACCACAGGAGGTTGTCAAATTTACTTGACGTGAGATGGATGACGTCAATTGGATAACCCTTCGCTTACGTGTGAATCTTTGAATGTTATTAGTCACTATGCAATAATTTGTTTTCAAACGCAATCACATATTTGTTTGTTCACGTATTTACTGCAAAGAGACCCGCCGACACGCGCAATGCAATATATAATATTACGCTCAAAAACTCTTGGTTTCCTTTGCCCACAGCCGTTTCCATGCATACTCGACTAACACGTCTCCACGCAGGAGTTCCATATGTTATATATGAATGCGATGAAGACTAGGCTCTGAGGACCTTTTATTCATGGGGGTATCATGGACCTTGTGCATTTGTAGAAAAGTTTAAGCAATGAGTTACTCATTAAAATCTTCGAAGCATTGACCATAATTGTAACTCAGTATTGAGCTCCCCTAGCTCCCTTCATCAGGAATGGTCTGTTAGCTTTGACAAGTATTTCCCGTAAATGTGTAACAGCTGCTGTCATGCATCCTGTACGTCGTGTCTTTCTCTGGCGTGACATTTCTTGAAACAGGTGCAGCACCCTTAACGATCAAATGGGTACACCAGTTTTCTTCGTCATGGCACTGTAACAGCTGCTACCGTGTTACTACGAAATGACGGTTACCGCATCACTCACATAAATGCTACGTGACTAATCTACACATTAGCTAATTAGTCCTAGATCAAGGAGGGAACTGTCACCTAGGATCAAGCCACCACCCCCCCCCCCCACCAACGTCATGCACCAATTGTACATTTAGTGTTGTACAGCACAACATTCATCTTTTACCGTCAAATGATACGGAACACGCTGCAGTGCACCATTGTATCAGCTGACACCCATGAACAACTGCATATAGGACATCTCCAGTTACATCAGGTGATGAAACTGGGCTGGTTTCCTTGCAGTTTTTTGCACTCACAATTACCCTGGATGGTTATTGCCTGTTATTCCCCATACTTTGCAATACCTAACACACCATGGATCGCCGTCAATGTGTGGGTTACCAACTCCAAAAAAAGAAAAAAAAAGACAGAGAATTCACCCTCCGTTTCTGGCATTTGAAGAATGATTTTCATATGAAAACTTTAAAAACGGAAATCATATTGCTTCAGTTCACATTATAATAATAACTGCATTTGCCGTATTGAGGAAGCAATTAAAAATCGATTTTCAGCAGCATGTGATAGTATTTTACAAAAATAATTAAAACTGCTTTTCTATTGTTTTTCTTTGTATGAAGGGAACCATTGTTCCAGTGTACTATTAAGCCCTAAGGAACAGTTCAAATATGTTTACGCGTCACAAATGTGCGATTTTCATGTGTAACCCCTGTCATATAAGTGTAAGTTAATAGCCTGCATACAGTCTTTTTGATGATTACCCATTTCCATGTGTAAAGGGGAGATGAAGCAAACGAACAAACTGAGTTCAGCTACGGCAGACGAGATTTCACTTGTAACAGGTTTTCCCTTCATCCGTGAGTTGAATGACACACGCTCAACTTTTCTGTTTTAAGTCAACTTTTTGGTATTCTTTCTATTTTTCTATAGTTTGTGTTGTATCAACCTCGATTTGACCTCACCTCAGTCAATCCTTCTCTTAGCTCCCATTCCCAAAATCTCCTTCCCTACATCGATCGATAAATAAAGTTCAATCCTGATCGAACTGGGACTTGCCCAGCTCCTGCAGGCTAATGACAAGATAACAATGGAGTATCGCAACCAATCCTTCCGTACAAACTACTCCACTTCCCTTTTGTAGCTGAGATTCCACGCTGTCATAGGCTTGGGTCAATTTGCAATTCGACAACATTATCGAAAAAACACTCAACTTTTAGTTTTACTTAACGTGTTTCTTTTTCTTGCATGAACTGTAGACTTGATCTTGGCCAGAGGAAAATTGAAAAGTCTGATTCTTTGATGCCGAGATAGAGAAACATGCTGACAAAGATAGAACACGTTATTTATTCAAACAACGAGTTGAATGAAAAAAAAAAGGTGTGTGTTACGGAAAGGACGTCAAAGGTGACGGAAAGATCAAGCGAGTTGGAAAAAAGAATTAAACTTTTAAATTAATATCAAAGTTTTGTTTCTTTCAATTCTCTAAAGGACTTACCCATTGTCATTCGAAAGCAGCAGCCCCCCCCCCCCCATCCCTCCTCTTTCCTTGTCGTTTGCATTATGTTACTCGTTCTTATATGTAGATCAGGACAGATATTCCCTTATGTGATATCATAAATAAATTGATTTTTCTCTAGGACCCGATCATCTCAATTAAAAACATGGTCAATAAAAGTAGGTCGACACATAACCTATTTATTAAGCACCTGCTCTCTCACCAAAAAGAGTTTGCTCTGTATTAAAAACAAGCTACAAGGATCAAGGCATTAATCACTTTAGTTCCATGTGGGGGCACCTTTCACCCAGATATAGGTCAATAAATTTTATTTGCAAGGTTCAATCATGTCATATTTTTACCACGACTTCCTTTCAACCCACTAGAATCCAAATCAAACAATATCTAAGGTAAACTGTTGTAGTTGAAGTCCGACTAGGCATACTTGTTGACGCATCATGAATTTTGAAAGACAGCCATCATAAGAAGAAAAACATTTCTTCTTTCAATTATTTTTCAAAAAGAAAAAAAAAATGTTTCTTAAAGGCTAGGATTCGAAAAGCTTTCTGTTCCCCAAGTAAGTCCTCTTAAGCGTAGGGAGTGGTCATTATGAATCCATCTACATTGTTTTTTAAGGCTTTTGCAATTGAGAAACGGATGTTTATTGTTGGTTGCCGTGTGATGTGAACGAGTTGAATCACTTATTTATTCGTGTACATTAGCTGTTTAATATGCGAGTGTGCTGTTTAATTAATGTTCTTCACTGCTTGTTTAAAACAGATATAGGTTTGATTGGCGTTAAATCTTTTAAACTCAGCTAAAGAATTTGAATAATAGCTGGAGAATCTTAAAAAGCAACAACAATATGGCAAATTTAGCTTAGTCAAATATTTTAATATGTTAAAGCTCCATAAAGGAACGTAATTGTAAAAATTTATTATAACATGATTTTACGGTCTTCTCGTTTTCCGACTTTGTCCCGTGGAATGAAAAGCATTCATGTATGGGGTGAGGTGGGGGGGGGGGTGAAGAGTGTGAAACTGTGGATCCACCCATCCACTGTTTTTGGTGTAAATCCCCACCCGAAGTGGAATTACAAGACCACAGTGACCTACTTTTATTCCCGCTTATACGTTATTTTCAGATCCGTTTCAATTACGATAGGCTTACTGATATTGCTATCCAGGGTTTTACATGTAATAATTTTCCCTTGAACTTCATGCCACTGTATATATTTATCTAACCCAGTAAAGAACGCAAACTTACAAAAACCTTTTTTTTTTCAAGAACGAACAATGAAATTCATCTTCATGGCACGAATAGGGGATTATATTCTTTCCTCAATTACACCATTGATACCAAAATTTCTTTTCAGGTAGGGAGCAAACTTGAGTTCATATACTTTTTCATCTTAATAAGAAAATACAGTCTGTATCAGGCTGTCGTTACATTCCAAGGGATGTTATCCTTTTCATACACAAAAATTAAATTCAGTTCAGACGGAAGATTTTTCCACGGAATACAACACCGGGAAGGTCAAAGTTTGCAAACTTTATACTAACTCCCATGTGACGTGATTTGTTGCATGAAGAATTAGCCTGCCTGGGGATCACTCTCAATGAAGGCCAATAGCGTACATCTTTTGTGTTCATAATTCCCTGTCAAATTTCTTTGTTGTTTTCTATTATGTCAATTGTAGGGCACTTGTTTCGCTCTCAAGCCTATCTTTGCGGGGGTTCGGTTTCAAGTGATAATGTACTTTCTTTTATGATATTATTGACTTATCTTGGGTTTTGTTCAATTTTGTTCAACCCGTCAAGTTAGAGCCGTCCTTTTTTACACCAATCTTAGTATTCCGATTAATAAAAATAGAGGCTTATATTGCAGCACTCTTTTGAACTTTTGCTTGAGTATATATGTATAGAAAATGAACGCTGACCAATTGTGACGTTATAGATACCGTAAAGGGAATATTGGTCATCTATTGTCATAATTCAGTACTCTCTCTGCATCCAACATTCAAACTCTGTATTTGTTAAAAATGCCGAAAATTTCGCTTCTAAGGAGTTTGCATGCAGACGCGTGTGAGTTCGTGAAGAGACGGAAAGGGGGGGGGGGGGTGACTTTCTTATTTTTATAGTGCCCCCTCTTTCATCTGTATTAAATACATATTTATCATCAGCAAAATACAAACTTACTTCAAATCTTCAAAGACGACGTGATGGAGTGAAGTTATTGTTCACACATTTGTCACATATACATTTTTATAATTTTCCAGACCTGTTTAATTGTGATTACAGTGGTCAGTCGTTACGTCATAAGTAGCGTTTCTTTCTTCATAATGAATTAACTTCAATGATCGAAAATGGTTTATAGTAAGATAACGATTATAATGAGATGTCTTCATGTTTTAACATTATATTTATCATTACCGTAGTGTGTTGGTATTTTAGTTCTGGTTCTGGTCCACCCTCTCAATTTGTTCGGATCTTGGGTGGGCCGCCATGGGTGGTGGATATGGCCGAATGGACTGTTCTACACCGGAAGTTTCATCACATGGGTCCAAGTCTCAACCTTTCCCCTGATTTCATTCATTTAGTTTTGCAACTTTTTATTAAATTTGAACTTTAGTAGTGGACAGTCGTTACTCGTGTAGGGGTCTACAAAGTTAAATACCCAATCTACGGTAGTGCCCAGTCTCAGACAGTATGGGATTGGTGCAAGTTCCTTTGCTTCACTCCATTCCCCCCCCCCCCCTTCCTTCCCCGATCCATTTCTAAGTGCTGGATTAAATCTTGGCTGGACCTAAGGCACATTGATATAAATTTAAGAGAATGTCCTGATTTTTTTAATTAAATTATACAGGCTCATAGGAATGGACATCAGTCCCCTGGTCGGAAATGAAATTGTTGTGGACCTGGATCGATGTTTTTCTTGGGGGGGGGAGGGAGGGGAGTGGCCCCTAAGGCACGTGACTTGTCTGCCCTAATGGTTAATGCTACACTGCATTTTCCGTTATAGTTTTGGCGTCCATGCCCATTTATGACTTTAGGGAACTATGTACTTTTGGGACCAAAGAGGGAAGAAATCACGTGCAGACTCAGACTTACGTCGTTTTATATACCTACTTTCACATTCAGATACAATTTGAATTGAATATAAAAGGAACTGTAATTCACATACATATTTGAGGTTACATGAGTCACATTAAACGCGGCAAGTGGGGGGACGTGATGGTGAACAAATTTGTCTTGACTGCAGTTTAATGCCATACCCATGGTATGCCATATTATTCACTCTAACATAGAGAACAATAAAGCACACCAACTTATTCCCATTACATGATACTGATATATGTATTTAGATTTCTAAAGGAATATGCTGTTGATCTGGATAGCAATTCTATATACATATACTATATACACAGCATACTTATCTGATTTGTCTTCTTTGTTGTCAAATGTTGGTAGATATTTCAAAGTGGGACAGTTTCTTTTGTTTGACACAATTGACGAGCGTAGTTTCATTTTACCGAGCGACAGAGCGACTGGTCTTTATTTTAATATTATATATTAACGTGAAAAAAGTAACAACCTGCTCGAGTGGGGCATTTAATAGAATCGGGCACAGACACCTGAAAGAGTTGCTTGAATGAAGGTAAGGTTTAACTTAACCAACGTAGAACTTCCCTCCCACACAACCTTTCACACAACGATTGACTTCACTGGATACAAATGACAACACGTTCTATATACTCAATTTAGTATCTATGAAGCAAATGCCCGGGTGGCAAGCGTGGACGCACGTACCTTTTCTACAAAGGGAAAGATTGCATATAAACTAGCAAAGATTTCATGTGTGTAATGTAAGTTCGGCTTACTATTTTCAGGTGATCTCATAAAGTTGTATGTGCGCTGTGAAAGTTAAAAATAGTGTGAATTACAGATAAAATTTGACTTTAGTCGGATCCCGTATGTTCAGAATTTTTAAATGCTACCCTGCAGTATCCTAAGCTGTGGCGATACTTGAACGTTTGGGGTTGACAGAGACCGTTCTACCGTTGTATGTTGAATGGATGTAGTTG
This sequence comes from Stichopus chloronotus, assembly GCA_021234535.1. NCBI lineage: Eukaryota > Metazoa > Echinodermata > Holothuroidea > Aspidochirotida > Stichopodidae > Stichopus > Stichopus chloronotus. The sequence continues at coordinate 38,518,292 of CM037830.1, forward strand.
GTCTGTATATATAAACCGTACGGTACTTATAGAGGAATTACTGAAACGTTTACTGTGGCTTTCCTTTTGAGTGGGATTCTCTTCAAGGAAGAAGTTTTGTTAAGGATTTGCAAATTTTAAAAAGGTAGGAAGGAGAAAAGAACCACTTGCATAACGGAAGCAGCATTGTTGCAGAGAATGTAGAAGGCGTTGATCGGAGAAGGTAACTTTTCTCCGGAGGATCGTTTGATATAGCATCTTCGTCAGGGATTATCGTGTTTGACTGTCAGGAATGACCGTGCCCGGAGAGCTGACAAGAACAGAAGGCAACGAAACAATCAGCTAGGGGATTCGCTAAGGGATTATTGCGTTCTCAAGTTCTCAGGTCCTGGATAGGAGTCAGATTCTGTAGTAGTAGTGGGCTGGCAATGGTATAGCCTAGAGACCATGTTGAATAGACTAGCAGTGACACTGAGCTGTGTTTTTCATGGGAAAGTCATATTGTAATCCTCTTCTGCCAATGTCGGGGACTTGTTTTCGTAGAAGTCACTTGAATTTGATACAATTTGGACGACTTTGCAATCCTTGTGAACCTGAAGGAAGCCAGCTGAGCTTGTAACAACAGGGCAGTAGCGTGTAGGTAAGATATTATACCTAATAGTAAGTTAAAGAGGAATGAGTGATTGTAATCTTACATAGCCTACCGTAACTTGTGCATTTTCTTCTGTCACCTTCCAAATCGGGTACAAGCATATCTCCTAGCAGATTTGGGCAAAAAAAAAGCGATCTGCCAATGACAAATTATGTTAGAAAGTGCCACAGAAGACAGAAAATGCGATCGATTTTTGAATTTTTGTTACTTTGATGTCCAGTCTGAGATAATATTTATGCGCCTGTATTTTATATATGAAGAGACATGAAACACGTCACCTAGTCCACAAAGGATTTTCATAAATGTGCTAAAATCATGTCTCAAGAATACCCTTTTCGCGGCATGATAGAACATGAGGTGGTATCGAGACATACCATCATGGTTAGGGTTTGTTCCTTCGATGAAACCTTATCATGTAAATGATATCATGTGAGGATTGGCTGTACACGTGGGCCTACTCATGAATATTCTGTAAGTGACGACAATAAGGAAAATTTAAAAGAATTATTATTTTCCGTCGATTTATAATAACTGGCAGATTTCTTTTTTGCCAGAAATCTTGAATAAAATAGCCTATGCATACAACTCTATTTAGAAAAAGAAACGTAGGCTATGTAAGATTTATTTTAGGCCTATAACTACCCTGGCACTTTTAAGCAAGCACTGAGGAGAGGAAGGGGTACACAAGGGTCATGTTGGGGTAGATTCAGAGGACATATGGAGCAGGTGAAAGTAAAAAAAACAACGTCCCCGAAATCTGGAAAGTTACTTCTTCCTGGATGATAAGAAAACAGGAAATATGGTGACCAGGGGTTATACAAGGGGGCTCCTGGGAATGTGTATGATTTGTCCGAATTGTGTGCACTTTCGCGTCACTATAGTTATAGAGTCATTTACGTCATTGCAAATTATTCCATAAGTAGGTAAGAGGTTAAATATTACTTTTAGGGAATGACATTCAGCGAGGCTTACTCCGGCGCCGATCCTTATCTAGGCACTTTACGCTGATTTCACGTAATGCAGTCATTGACTGGTATTTCACACAACGTGGCGATATTCCCCCTCAGGAGACTGGGGGGGGGGGTGCTAACCACATGGAAGTAATAAAAAAGCTAAACAGTTAGAACACTTTGTAATTTGGAACTCATTGACTCGTCTCTTCCCGATCGTTTGCTGTCCTAACCCATGGTAGCCCAGGTAACTGTCCTTTCAAGGCGCCAAATATTCTAATGGCATACGCAGTTGCGAAGTTCGGTAAGTTTTGTAACTTTGAAAAAAATGACGTTGCCAGCCGAGCCGAATTTCTTTTCGGGAAATTTGCGAAATTTGTAGAAATTTAAGGAAATAATATTTCCTCTCTCATTCCTCGTTTACAGGTTAAGAAATTGTCAGACATGTCCATGCATAATTCTTATTTCCCCATGATTTCACGTGTTACTGTGGCATGAAGCCTTACACTGTGTGCTTAGCAAGCCCGGCTAAATACTACTGCACGAGGATCTTTCTGACCTTGCTTCTGAGGTGACAAAGACAGAATTGGGAAAATGGCCTACCACTGTCTTCAAAGCTGCACTGTTTAATCACGTTGTCATTTTGGATTCGGCATACTCAGATAAGCTTTTTAAGGACTTTATGGAGACAGTTCGGCGAATCTGCATCAAATATAGCACCATTTTGCATCTAGTCCTTCCACATAATCAACAATTTTCCAAACAGGAGGGGGAACACCTCCCCCTCAGATCCCCCCAGGACGCCAGTCAGTCATTAGATCTATCATATCACAACTTCAAACTTACACACAGACTCAAATGAACTGTTTATACCGCGGTCCACACCACCCTCATTTTTTATATCAAACCAAACCCCTGTAATTAGGGGAAGTTTTCATATCTTAGCCCAACCCCTGAAAAAAATCCTAGCCACCCCACTGGGCGTTCGCAGGGTTCGATGGGTGGTGTGTGAGGGATCGATTTTGTGTAGTATCAACTTTCCACTGCCGACATTGAAGTTGTGATATGATAGATCTGATGACTGACTGGCGTCCTGCAGTGGGGGATCTGAGGGGGAGGCGTCCCCCCTCCTCTTTGGAAAATTGCTGATCATGTGGAAGAATTGGAGGAATGGCCCCTAGCTCTCCCTTTGTAAATACTAACTGATAGTGAGATACAAAATGGTGCAAATAGTTTCACGGCAGTGATTGGTTCATTTTTCGGTTACTTTTCTACAGCATAATCCGGTGCCCTGATTTATTCATTTTTATCACTCACTGGATCCTACACCGGCTTCATGCGAATTCCCCGGACTAGCCATTTTCCCTTGATTTACCCCACCATTCATAGGTGGGGGAATATCGCTGGCTTCTCCATGCACTCGCCACTGATACACACCCCTCCCCTCCAGTAACTCTCTTTCTACGGTCAAAATTTCCACTAAATTTCTGATAATTCGTTAAACCTTCTGCATGAACGTTCATGAATATTCAAAATTGTGCATTTATTGCCGATTTAGACATTTGAATCACTGCCTTTTGTTTAATGATCTAACATCACGTATGAGATGACAATACCAGGGACCTCTGGGTGTCAAACTTGGTTTTAATCAAGGTCGGAGTATTGACATAGGCCTAACGTAGATTGACTGTATCATGAAGTTACATTGTTCATATTGGCAAACTGGTGTGACGTGACCTTCGCAGTTGACATACATTTGTTACCTAAATGTCAAACGGCATGGAATTTGGACGTAATTAAGGACTTCTAAAAATTTGACAACGCTTGGAAGTGCCGACGGCTTCGTTGAAGACACCGGCCGGGTGAAATGTTTGCGAAAGGGCCAAGACGATCTCTGAAAACCTCAAGCAAATTGGTGAAGTTTGGGGGAACTTTTCGCCGAAATACAATGAAACAGACAAGATATACATGGAAAGATTTAACTTACCGAAACCCTTCTAGTTACCCATTATTAGAAACATGTTTATGATTTTATGATGATGTTCATAATCATATCCATGGGATTATTACATCTACAATAATCACAATTCCCGAGCTTTTTTCTCCTTTTCAGTTATGCACACGTGGACTGCTACTGTTTAATTGTTCCTTGTAGAGTATAATCTAGATTTAGCTCGGAACCCCTCGTTAACATTTTAAACAATCCTTTTACCGTCTTGTGAAAACTGAGACTTCTTGCGATCACATCAACAGTATACGTCCATCGAATCGTCCTGGCACTCAGTAAAGTATACCAGCGTGTTTGAAAGGGCACAGTGATATTTTTAATACAAGACATAACTCTTACTACATAATCCCCTATTGTAGACTATTAATGAACCAACATAATATTAATTATGGTGGACCTCATACCTCTTGCAGGGGAAACTCACTTCTGATAGATGTTGCCGTTTGGTATTTCTTTGGTCTGTTCCCTTCAGACATTGTCATTTCTTTCATATGGGGAAGGTCTATGTTATGTGTACTTCTGTACATAAGAAGATACCCGTTGGCCAACTTCATTGAAGAACGGTATGTTTATCAATGTATTTATAAATGTTTTCTTCTTTCCTCAGTGCCAGAAAACATCTGTTCCAAGTACTAACCTTCGAACCTTTTTTTAAGATTGTCAACTATGACCACAGAGTGTAGTTAAAACCTAGTCCCAGAGGCAAACGAAAAAAATTGTTTACCGTGAATGTTAACACGAAGAAGGTAAACAAAACTTTTCACGATGTTTGCGACTTATAGGCCTAACAGAAAAAAAGAGACTGGAATAATTCATATTTCATAATTGCAGCCTCTTCTCAAAAATTCACAATTGAAACCTCCGGGCTTTTATCTGAGTGTTGCCCACACGCCTTGAGATTTTGGAAGAGTTCCATCAATTCCGCACGTATCTTTGTTTTTAGTACATGATCGATTTTTTTATACTTCTTTGCCTAAAATGCGAGAAAACGTATAAGTGACCAAAAAAAAATGAATCTGTGTCAGAGATCTTCGTTCATTACAGAGACCCCCAGGCAAGGATAATGAGATACGTGCCTGGGACTACATCCATTCGTCACCACACAAAAGGGTTTAACCACACCGCAGGACTGGCTATACTCCCAGTCTTGACTATCATGTACTTTGACATCTATCTCTACTTTCGGTGAAGTTGAAAAGTACCTCACGCTGTTTTCATATGCTTAGTCTTGTTTCATTCAGGTTTTTTTTTCTTACCATTTTTTTTTTGTGTTAGTGTTTGTGTGTGTTACAGACATGAGGATCGCAGGTGTTCATGTTCCCGGGATGCACGATTAATCCCTCTAGCTCCCCGTTCGGTGAATGTACAGATATCCCGAAGATCATCCCCAAGATGTTTTGTGAGGTTATCGGTGATCAAGTATAGTAAAAGGGAGAGTGGTATCAGGATATTACCACCTGCACCCGGAATGCTGAGAAAGTAGGAAGACAGTTTAATGGGCAACCTCTTCCTCCCACGGAAATCAAAATAGATAAATAAGCACACAATATAAAAGAAAATGGTTTATTAAATTTTAAAGATCACTTCCCCACAGAAATGAACTTCTATAGCGATCATAACAGTTCATCAACAGATCATCAACAGATCATCAACAGATCATCAACAGATCATCAACAGATCATCAACAGATCATGCAGTTACTAGGGAAAATGTACCACATACTGTTCCCTAGCGCATAATTTTAATGTGTACTGTCTTACCCAGACAAATGCGCATGGCTAAATATCTTTTCTTCTCATTCATCTGGATGTATAACCATCTCTCCAACCATACACTGACAAATGACATCCAGTCTTTACTCCAATGAAAGATGGAGAGTGTCCATAGAGTATCTCCCTGCATCAGTGAGTGAATTCATAAAATATCAATTTCCTAACGAGTTGCTAAGTTCATGTAAATTTAGAGTTTGTTCTGTGTTCTAGTGCTTTTACCTAAAAGTAAACCTCCGGTGATTTGCCCGCAGGATGAAGACCTAACCCACTCTTGGGTAGAAATGATAACTTTAGATCCTCCCGCTGGTAAGGTCTAACTTCGAAGAAGTTTGGTCAATACTATGTCGAGAGTGTAACTTATGTATATCATGATCGTACAGACAGCCAGTAGTGCAACAATGGGGGAAGGGGAGGGGGCAGAGAGCTTAGTTCAGGAGTCAAAAGCTGGAACTGGTCTTGATCTGCTTATATAGCGTTATTAGGGGCACAAGGGGATCACAATCCGGTTCATCCGCTGTATAATACAAAATGAAGACAAAAATAAAGAAAAATGAGAGAAAAAATGAAAAAACCTATGTAGAATGCAGTACCCAATGCCTTATGATCGTCCTAAATATATGGTACCAGGTTTCAAAGTTCGGCCAGTCCGGCCGGATTGCCGGTCTGTGAATTTTGATTAAGTCTGTTTCTCATATCCCGGGATTGTTGATACCTTCGGTCGACGTTCGGACGCTGGACATTAAATGTGAGTCTTGTTGAGTTCCTACATGGAATGACTGAACAAAAAGGGAGTCCTGGTGACAGGGTGGTGGTGGGGGGGACACGCCGAGTGACCCCCCCCCCCCACCAGTAAAAGAAACATTTCCGACACCGATGAAGAGTCCCTGATAATTGTATGACACTTTATTCAATAGGGGCCACGGTAAAGAAAAAACAAAACTCCTATTCAACCTGAGGTTTATAGACTGAATCTGACGATAATGGCATGCATATCCACAAGCCATATCATCCACAGGTAATGATTTATTTCTTTAAAGGGCAAATCAGGGTCTTCGTATAAACTGCTTTTGTGAACATTACACATTTTAACACGACATATGCATTACATTAAACCTCAAAATGTGGTTGTTAATGAAGGGATTCATTAATGACATGAAACAAAGCTTATTGACGTTCTACTACCTAGCTGAAAAGACACGTGATGCAACCTGCGCACAGTCAGATACATACTGTGGTATAGTTCTGCGAAACAAATTCCTGCAAGTATATACATTTGTAAGGTTTCTGTTTGTAAGTGTATGTGACGCAATATTTATGGACACTTTTCTGCATGCCTCACAAGGGTTCGGGTGATAATTATAAGATGCCTGAAGTGTGGTGTAAGAAAAAAATAAACAAAAACTAACTCTTTTTCTTCAACAGGCAGACGTCGCCAATATCATTCTTTGAACGGTCTTTCTTGCTGGATCCTGGTTACTTTGAGATGAAACTTTTCGTAAAACTAAATCTCATCGGCTGTATCATATGGTTCCTGCCTCTGATTGCATTTAGTGGAACGACCACCCAAGACCTCTGGTGCAACTCAAGCAAAATGGAGAAAATGTATAAGATCGCACCGAAAAATGTCGTGAGGTTTTTTCTACCGGACTGCAAGAGACAAAAGTTTATTTTCCAAGCTGATCGACAGGGATGCCTCGGTGCTTTAAGATGGCTGCAAGAAAAAGTCGGACCAAGCAATATCCGTAATTACACTTTTTCGTTTTTAAATTGTATTGTTTATGCCTCTATCGAGTTTGAATGTGAACAATTTGAGTGTGAATAATTTTATTTCAGGCTTCACATAGAGACATTACATAAACGAGATAAGAATAGAAACGAGATAAGAAAAATACTTACCTTTAAGAATATAAATAGAAACAGAGTAAGATAAAATGCAACATTATAAGGATTATAAATATGTGGATAAGAAACTGGATGTAAGCACCACGCAACCGAAAGTAGACAAATGAGATACTGCAATCACTAAGGTTTAGGGAATCATATGTAATAAGCTAACATTAGTTTGTGCATCGTGACACATATTTAACAAACAAATTGAAGAAAGTTTTGAAAAAAAAACATATAGATGGAAAAATCAAAGTGGAATGATCATCGAATGATATATTAGAAAAGATGGAAATAATAAAACAGAAACATAAAAAGAAAAGAAGTTATAGCAGTCAATATGATTATATTTTGAAACAAGGAAGTATTACGTACATTTTCATTTAAATGACTTAAAGGACGTTTAGTTCCTTTCAATCTACCTGAGAGCCAGTTCCTGAATTATAGACCTTTTGTTTTAAGAAAAGTTTGATTGAAGACAATGGAGCAGGAGAGGGACGGTATGTAGAGGTCACCAATGTAATAAATCATCACAAACGTAATAACATATTCAAAAACACAAATGTAATATAAGTGAACCAGCAAAACATCTTTATAGTATTCACCCGTACGTATATGTAAGTACATTGTCATCACACGAATTCATGACGAACCGTCTTTCAGGGTACATAAAAACCTTTGTGCTAAATTATGCATACATTGCGTGTTTGTTCAGAACATAACGCTATGTGTAGAATTATGTTTGTTAGTATGCAATATGCATATAGCGTAGACGTGTCGCAGCCTTCTAAGTAGAGAGACAATTGCATAGATCATAGTCGTTTATCTGTTATGTGAAACCTATGAATTCTTGAGTAAAAGCCGCCATTGAATCTCATTATATACGTTGCTGCAATGGATGAGTATATCGTACGAATGAGTTACTGCGTCAAGACCTCTGATAGAATTTCTTCCATTTCAGTTCGTCTGGAAAATGATTTTAACAGACTGATGCATGAACACCCATAATCACATTTGAAATTTTATGAAAGCAAAACCCAGGACTTTTGTATATGAGGTTGTGCGATAGAGCTTGAATAACTCTCATAGGTACAATCATGATTTTCTTTTCTTTGAATTTATGGTCAGAAATGGATCGAAGCCAATTCCATAAATTAGATTTTTACGGCAAACCTGTAGTTAAAATTGACATTTCGGTATAGATCCGCCGAACGTGCGAAAGTGTACGAACATGTGGTAAAAACATGTGCGGTATACGCAATTGCCTTCGTACTCTGATATAAGGGTATACTTGCCATTGTGGGCTCAATAAGACGCACGAGGTGGGAGTCAATAAAGCTTACATGGTCATTTGTATATGTGGTCATTATGTTATCAAGTCCCCTTCCGCTGGGTTATGAACTCCGCCGTTCTCCGTTCCGAACTCAAGTTCAGAGCCCAGACACCCCTTTCTCCCACAAGTATAAGCATTGACATCGAAACCCATGTAATTCAATGTATGTTTGATTATTAACCCAACATATTACCTTACAGAGCAAAATATGGAACAAATTAAAAATATAACAAAGGGAAGTGAGACAAACAGATGGACGAAATGATTTAAACACAAATGTCTATACTATGAACTCTCCCTCTCAGAATAGACGAATGCAAGCACTATACCGTATGCCGATTCAAGTGTATCTTATTTTCTGATTTTTAAAGCAATTTTCATTATTTCGTAATCAAAATATCAGTCATCTTCATCAATTTTCAGCCATTAACATCCAGGCTTACCCATCCTATAACTCCTTTTTATTAAATCTTCCTCACACACGAGGATCACGTTTGCTCTTCTCATAGATATGACATGTTGGCACGTTATCTTCTTGCTTATCACTCTCCTAACCAAGTGTCAGATTCCTGGTTACAATTTCTCCACTATATAGGTGTACACCTCCTAACATATCAGACATTCCACAAGCCATTTAATGACGTCATAGGAGCTGAGCTAATTACTCCTAGATTGTTAATGAGCCCAGCGTACATGTGCCTGGAAGGGCGTCTTATGCCTAAAACAATAAACAACTACAGAAGTGACCCGCTGTAGTGACGGTTTAATCAAAGTTGTTTCCCCGTCAAAGTTGTCACCATTTAGAATATCGAAAACGTTATCTTAAAGATACCTGTGACATATACTTGTGGGATGAAAGGACAGAGTAAGAAAAATATATGAGGCAGAGAAGAACATGGCGAGAAAAGCAAACAAAATCAAACTTTTGAATTGAGATTCAGCCGAAAATCATAGTAATCTATATCTTGTAGCCATTATACTCGAATCGCATTCTAGAAAAATACGGGCCTTTTCTTGCCTTTGGCGTCTCACAAGAATTTTTATTTCACAAGTCGATTTGTAGCTTAACGTAATTTCAATTATTTCAGCAATGCACTGACGGTCGTAAATTGGCCAGTGAGTGAACCTCCGTACCTTTAAAACAAAATTAACCAGGTGCCAGAAGTCCAAAAGAGCCAGGACGAGAATATACATCTCAGTATCAATTCCTTAACATGTAAAATGACAAACTCCTTGAAGTTTTTCTTTCTGGGTTTATCTGTTTACAGTTCCTTGTTATTTCCATACTGAATGTACAGCTTTAACGATGTACGTACGTCACCGGGTTCGCCTGTCTGGTATTCAATAGACGTTGTATTAATGTAACGATCTACTATAGACAGACTGATATCGTATAACTTGCGCGCCCATGTTTTCTATGATTACGTTGTGCGTGTCGGTTTCACAATTTTCTGGTTTCAATAACATCTTTGGCGACAGTAAATACAGATTATTGAAGATTATCTCGACGGGTAAATTGATAAACAATACAATAGAAATGCAAATATAATTCTTACATGTTGCGGGCAAGAAAAAAAAATTCTCCAAACATACTGCTCATATCCCCATTCAACACCGAGTCGTTGACACCAATTCAACTCTAGCTTGAAATGTATGTATATTTGTTACGTATGGTATGGAACCGCAAGCTTGCGAAGCTGATAGCGTTTACCTGTCTGTCCATGGACTTCTGAGGACTTCCATTAGGAAACTTACCCCGATACACTGGGGTATGCAACGTTCTATTGCATGTACAGTAATTCCCCAAAATGCTTTTTTTTTAAATGATATCAGAACGTTGTAAGCTGATTTTGAAAGCACAAAGTAAGTGAAAATGTTTTCTAGAAGTGCAAGATATTCATCATCCTAGCTGTTTAAGTCAGGACATTCAATGTGGGACAGGTTCTTCCTGTTACGTCCACTATGACGATGAATAAATTTGTAAATCGTATGTTTGTTTGTAATCACATAACGTTCAGGATTATCAAATTATAAACATGACAACTGTTCAGAGAAAGTTCTAATGACATACATTTAAGTTCTGTCTTATTGCGATCAGGTTTGGAAGTGGTTTGTGGAGGGGGGGGGGGGATAAAACGAGTTACAGATAGAAGCAACGCTTGCTAAGGGAGGGGTATTTCAGCCAACTCGAGGCAATTCGTGTCGACATGACTCGAAGGTGTACGTGACGGTTGCGGGAGTACGTAGTGGACTACACAAAAATGTTTGTTAGCACAATATTATCAAGTTCATAACTAGGTATTGCACTCAAAACCAAAAGAAGAAAACAGTTGAGGTTTGTGAGGACCACTAAATATCTAATTTCTAGAAAACATGTACCCTTTCTCACCCCACCCATATAGAAATCTATTGCTGAAATGCAGTTTTCAACATTTTTGGGGTGGGTGGGGTGGGGGTGTAAGCGCCATCCTCGTGGGTTATTGGGACCCAGTGAGTCACTGATCGGTATTGCTCCTATACATGATGACCACATAGTTATATTGGTAAAAATGTCCACTTGTTAATGAATGACGCAATGGTCTCCTATAAGACTCAAACGTAACTAGAGAATACAGCAGGACGTGACGTCAGTTCGCATTCTATAATCGGAATCATTTCTGCAGATATTGTAAGTGTCCTCTCGTGGGATGGACAGATATATTTTTTATATTTTTTTAACTACTTCAAGTTTCTACAACTTGCTCTTCGTCGTACATCGATTCTTTTAGTTACGGAAATGCTCACAATCAAATGTGATGTTTCAGAGTGCTTTTCAACCTCAAGTAGTTCCCGACGTGAAATCATGACGTCATATGAAGGCCGTCCGACTCGTAATTATGACATTAATATGACACATATCCCCTTTAACATTACGATCAAGTTAAAGTAAGCTGTATTTAAAGGGAACATCTTGTTAAAGGGAAATAGGGCGTTTAGAATACACCAACATGACATACAAAAGAAAATAGGTTTCATCATTGTTACACCATTCCATCTCATCAATAAACATCTACCAAAGCTTCATCTCCTCAAAACAATGTGCATGTGATGAGTAATGGAAGATGCATCATTTGAATTTTGAAAAGTTTGGGTGAACAAATCAGTGTTGAGCAACAAATAACTGAATTTCTATCTGTGAGGAGCTTATTTCTTGAAGAGAAGGCAGCTGTCCTTTCTTATTTTGAATAATCTATCATTCTGCCTCCTCAAACATTGGTTTTAAAAATATTGATGTTTTCTCTAAAACAAACGCCCCATTTCCCTTTAAGCCCCATCAAAATTTTTGCATGGAAATTAGCCTGCTCTTTCTGCTTGTATGTACATTCCAGTTCTCTCACTTTTTTAAGGACATCGTCAATACATTTATTTCTCCTTTTTTCAGCCCCTTACAGGAATAAACTCTTCAAGGTGATTAGTTGCCGACATCAGCAATGTTCTAGCCTACCATTATTTCGACGATGCGGTTCCAATGAAACAGACCATTCCAATCCAAGGCTCTTTCGGAACGGTTGTCGTCAGTGTGCCACAAGCTGTAGGGAGGTTTTGGCGGGAAGGAGGCGTTACGAACGTCTGGCTATGGACAAATGTCCGAGGCCCACACATCGGCAATGTGAGTAAAAGCATTGCATCCATGTATATATCCCGTTTTGCACATTACTGTTACTCTGATATGTTCATCCACCCTCGTGGGTTTAGACTACTTTTAAAAGATACAACACATTGTTTGAAATGCGGAGAGATGCAAAAGTCTAATCCTTTACATAAAGTTGGTTCCAAACCAGGGGTACTAGTATCCGTTGGGGGTAACAACATGAACTGCAGAAAGTAAATGTGGGGCCCCTCTGAAACAATTGAAAGAAAAATAGTGCTATACAGTCATCCATTGGGTGTGGGAAATAACGAACATTTGGGGGGGGGGGGGTAATTATGGGTTGGTTCTTTATTTTTCTTGTGGTGGGGGATAGCAGTAGATGGCGTTCACAAATTACCAGGAGTCCAAAAGGTTGGGTATCACTACTCGAAACAACGGGCAAACTGCAGTAATTTTCAACGCACTATGTGCTCGAGATGTTTTCTTTTAGAATTAGTTTGTTTTAGTGAAGGTGAAGGCAGCAGGTGCAATGTAGTTTTTGTGGCACTCTCAATTGTTTTCAGTTTTCTTTAGTATTTTCTGGAAAATTGCTATTTAAAGTTTTTTGCTACCTTGTGCTTGAAGATTTTTCTACGCTGCTCCTGTACCATATTTACGTGTGCACATAAAAAAAATCAGAAAAGAAAGTGTCATTGTCACTCGGTTACATGTTCACATATTTATTTTAGGTTGAAAACTTTCGCACCAACATCGAGCAAATAAGTTACGTTATTCTTGCAAAGCTGATAGAATTACCCAAACGTAAATAGTTATGGCTATTTGGTTCGTGCTAATAATTCATTTTATTCTCATATTTAGCCACGTATAATAGTATTATAGCCACAATCAGTATTATAATATACCTATTTGGGTTGTTTTTCTCTTTCTAACAGCTAATAAGGAAAACACTGTCCAAAGTCAACCGCCTCAGAAGGCAACAAAGCCGCCGGTTTTTGTTGACAATAAAACGACCGCCGCCCCTGCCACCACCTCTGTATACTCAACATTAATGCAGGCAAGTACCTCAGAACTCTTTACTACGCAACTGATGACGACAGAGGAACCAATAATATACAAACCACAAGAAATCAAGAAAATTCGATTGCATCAATATTGCACAAAACATTTGAAGTGTCAAATTCCATGTCCAATCACGAACGTCGATCTCAGCCAGGTACATCTACCGGAGCTTCCCCCTTGGAGGAACGGTTAATGACCGCCGACGTATAGCGAACAACCAATGTAATCGTTCCGACCAACTGAAGGATCCAGACTGGACCCGGTAAAGTGAAGTGAAATGTGTTGATGGATCAAATCCATGGCAACGGACAAGATGACGCAATGATGCGAGGACTACGCAATGAAGAAAATAAGGATTGTGATTGGTTGGTTGTCATCTCTGGGGTATGATGTCACACCATATGATGATGTGGATTGTGATTGGTGTGCCGTCTCCTCGAGAGATATGATACACCATATGATGTGGATTGTGATTGGTTTGTTATGATGTACCATGAGATGTGGTATGTAAAGGGTTCTAGCCAGCCTTTTCCTTAAAACATTTACATTAACTTTATCGATGCCGAATTAATAATGCCTCGTCGTGGTGAGCGATAGCCACTTTGTGGTGGGGTCAAGGGCTCGCTTTTTTGGGGGGGTCCAGGGACAACTTCCGGCAGGTCCACTTCTATGACATCGATGTTGTTGATGATAAGCTCTACAAATTTAGTCTGAATCCATTTGTGTGGATCATTCATTGCATCACTTAAAGCTATAGGCTGTTCTCTTTAGTACAACTGTCAGTCCCTAAGCCTGGCGTCCTGTCTTTCGAACCGGGTGCGCAATTTCTCAAACCACGCCCAGGGGAAAAAAAAGTGAAATTGTGTTACCATGCTCTGTCGTTAATCCTGACAGTAGTGTGTAATAATTTACAGCGGTGAGATACAAGGAACATAGCCTATACTGCGATTACAGAAATGCGAGAAAAGGGGAATGGGGAAAGAGAGTGCACGTTTTCCCTGCGATAGAAAACTCAGGCAAGGCTGAACAACTGAAGATTATAAGTACGAATTCCATGTGATAGGAAATACGGACATCATGGTCGTGGGTTCCTAAAAAGGCTTCTTCCTTTTAGCCGCAACTGAATCTAAACGATTTTATGGTACATATTAACAAAGACTTGTAACAAAGTCCTGTTAATAGATTATTGTTCTGTCTTTTCACTTGCTTTAGTTTATCATTAAACATATACCTATGTGCGTTCGAAACAATGTGTAAATCGCCATTCAGATATGTGCCCCCCCCCCGCCCGATACCTGGATCCTGATTAATCCTTGTACCTCTTGATCACCGGGGGCCCTTTAGGCTCAGGAGCCGGGGTCCTTAGGCCCATTGTTGCGTTCCTGCTGGGAACAAAGATAAGTTGTCTGCTGCGTTGAATTGGTTGTAGTTATTTCAGGTTTACAAAAATAGATTGTTTGAAAAAATATTTAACAAAGTGTGAGAACGAAAGTCGACATTTTGGAAAAAAAAGGACTCACTAACATCCTCAAGAAACCAAATGTTAGTTCGGCTCTTCCAGGGTAGACGTATGCAAAAACGAATACAGTTTTATCCATTTTCCGGAACTGCAACAAGAGAAAGGAAAGGCGTTTCGCATCGATGAAAAAAAAAGAAGAAAAAGATCAGCTAACGGAAATATTCCCTTCAATATTTCTTTCTCTCAATACAGTCCGATGTTTTTTCTAAAAGAGAACAGGACGAAAAGCTAACTTTACCTCTATTTTAAGATATCATGGCGTCGGAATAAGCTTACTTCTTAGATCTTCCTTAATTTCTTTTTATAGTCTTGTCCTACATAATCCGAGTTAAGCATATGACTATATACGTACAACCGTATTCTTGTATGTATGTACAAGCTGTATTTTCATTTCTGCAGTGAGCCTTTTTTTTCACGTATTGGCATCGATTTATCAAAGATGACGTCATCAACAGGCCGGATCTATATTTTATTTCGAGTCAGTGGTTTCAGGTTTTCAACTATAACTAGTTTTTAGAGGAGACTGTTGGCAGAGGTCGTAAATAAACGCTACTCTAAATTTATATTCTCCGTCGCGTGCACCTGTAAAGGTATACGTCGATGTTAAAGAGTTTACAATGCGACTCCGAAATTGCCATAACAACAAAAATATTAAGAAAAAATGCTACAATATGTTATAAAAAATAAACATGGACTTTAATTTTTGAGTTTTTTTACAAAGGCATTATTTCGATCATATTTTAGCTTTATGGGATTCAACAGCTTTTGACATTACCACTAATCGTATGGGTGGATAAGTCTATAGTATTTACCAACTTACGTGTTTCCCTTAAAATTTAGGCATCTTCGATGCATCTTGCATCCTCTAGGAAGAAATCAACTTAAGTGTCGATCATTGATTTACCGTGCTTAAACTAGAACACACTTGTTCTGTATTTTGTTCCTAAAAGTCTTTGAAATTTAAAACAGTCAACATTTAAAACAGTTTCAGCAGTGAAGGTTTTATTTTTGTTGAAAGTTGATAATATCTCCGAGTTGCATCATTCATACGTGCATTTACACATAGACCTCCATATAGATGTATATACCTTTGTAAATCTTTATTAATATATGTATATATTCTTCATAATGTGAAAATCCAATAATAAATGTTACATATTATCGTTAGCCTACTGACGAACGCAGATAACTGTACCAAATTACTTTCTATTAGGAAGTATGTATATATGTATATGTATAGTACAGTTCAAGCTCCTAATGTACTATACAGTATAGTGTTGAGATTTTAAATAGATTGTAAATTTCGCTTCTGGTGATTATGATGTTCAACTCTAATTTATACGATCTGCTACAATCACTTTACTTCTTTGTTTTTTTTAATATTAGTCAATTTGAAATTAACCAGCTGCAGTGTACATATATTTCGTTCAATACAAACAAATCTACGCACAACCTTATAGCCTATTATTGTATGACCTACGTGAGAGTGTTCAAAACTATCAAAAGTATCTCTAGACCCAGCCATATTTTGGTTTGCTGCACTTTTTCCCTTTTTTTCAGATTTATTTATAAACTGATGGTTTAACCGATCAACCTTACCAAACCTTTAGAAATTCTGAAAATACGCCGCAATTAAAGAGAAAGGGGGGGGGGGGGGGAAGAAGGCAAAAACAATACACATTGAAGGGGAGCTAGGAAACGGTCAATTGTTCATGCTAGAATAACAATATTTCTAATCAGCAATGAAAAAATTAGCTGTTTGCAGAATCGCATAGAAACAACGAAACGTTGTTTTTATTATAATTATAGAATTATATTTTGAGGGATTGGTGGCAGAGATAACTGAATCATCTCCAGATTAGGTCACAAATGGAAATATTTAATTTATGCTATTCTTGTATGTAGTTAATTGCCTAATCGACTCACGTACTTTTCATTAAATGAAAACAGTATACTGCAATATACCGGAAAGTCAAGAATAACTGTGGAGGAATAGCAAGACATGACCGGCGAAAGTCTGAATTTACTTCACATACCAGAGCATATTATGCATGCAAGACATTCTTCGAATGCCAGGTTTTACGAAGGTTTCTTTTAGTTCAGGAGTATGAACAAGAAAAAAAAAATTTCGTGAATGTCTTGTGTCAAATCCAAAGACAATTGAAAATATGAACCCGCTTTCTCTCTCTTCGTTCTCTCTCACACACACAAGCACAAAGCTATCGATATTTTCCTTAATTGAAAGACAAGAAAAGATATTTAGACAGAAGGATTTTTTGAAACTTGAGGGACGGAATCGAAAAATAGCTAAAAGCTATTTTAAATCCACCTTCGTCTCGTGTATCGATGAAAGAGCGACGTTCAGACAGCCGTGGTTGGAATCAATCTTATTTGGCGGGAAATCCGCTATTGATTATTCTTTCAAGCAAGATATCGTAAAGTGATATTTATGAGACCTCCGGGTGTTATCATGAGAACAGTCAAACATTAATCAGAAATACACGCGTCAAATTTTTACATTGTAATTGACAAAGTAGTGTAGGTTCGTTTAAATTTCTCTTACTTCCTGCTCTCGTCTCATTCTATTTTCTTCAAATGTACTGACTTACATTAATAGTAAATCACTTTTGAAGGATTTGGGGGGTCTTACCTCTTGGATATGCGACCGACATTGGGCCTTGGACGGGGGCAATGTTGTACATCAGTGGGGTTGGACGCTCGACAGAAGCGAAAGGAATGCGAAAATCAACATAATTATGTTTTTAGCTATTGAAGGTCTGTCGTAAAATAAAGAACTAGCAGGTGGGCAGATTATGAAAGGAAAGTGTGTTGTTGTTTTCAAACTATGGAAAGAGAATTTTGTTTAATTTTTGTTTAGGGAAAACCCCGGGCCCGTTTCGTGCTTTTCGCAGCAGAGGCATGGCAAAGTTTACGGTTACGTCATTGACTTGTTTTTGGTAAACAATAGATTATGACCTCTAAGTTTGTTAATGTTTGGAACATATGCATATCTGTGTAGGCTACACTATAGTCGATATATTGTTCTTATACATTTGTTATATTAATAATTGTTAGTAACTCCACATGTAACTTGTATATACGTGATATATAATGTGGTGTACATTGTGTAAAGAAAGACGTTTTATTATGATACTAAATAAATACTAGAAAGAAACAAAATACATTTCTATTCATTGTTTGAAAAAAAATCTTCATTGAAAGTGATATTTGAAGGAAAGTTTGGGAAACGGGAAAGGTAGGCGTGAAAAGGGGCACTCGATGAGTATACAACAAATGAGTTTGCTCTCTGGGTACAACAACACTTTGTATGTCACAATGATGAGTACAATCCGAGCCGATATAAAAGAGAACATTCGTGTTGATAGCAAACCATTCAAAACTGTCGAACATATAAGATTGGTTTCAGAGACATACAATTAGCAGTGCGTAACTCTTCTCTGTATAAATATGTTTCAAATTACATTTGAGCGCGGTTGATTAGTACTTGAAACACAAGGAAAATATTTCTGTTCGCCCCCCCCCCCAAAAAAAAAAGTAAGATAACGCAGCTTATTGGAGGACTAAAGGTACAAAACGGTATCACCGATATCGCATACACACACCACGGTGTCTGGTACATTCTCATTCACGCACCACGGTGGACAGAAGTCCAGCGGCCGACAGATACGGGGAATGATAGGACAGAAAACAGGTGCAGGGGAAGCTGTATGTCGGTTGGATGGACGATTGCAGAAATTGTGAAGTGGGTAACAGATGGATGTAATGGATTTAAATGCCCTTAGCAAGGGCTAAAGCAGCCGAGGATTTATTCCATGTTAAATATTAGGGAAATGATTCTAAGCACACCGCATGCATTACACGTTCAGAGATACCTTGTACTATTCCATCTCCGTTTACTGTGTGATCTTGCTTAACTATATGTAAGTTAATTGTACTCAACTGACCACTTCAAGTTAACTCGTTCCCTTGACCGCAGAAAAATTAATCTGATATAATTCAGTATCTGAACTCCTTGCAGTGCTCGTCTTCCTTAATCCTAAATCTCAAATTAAAAAGGGAGATAACCTTCTTAACCTTCATGGCGGTTTAATTCCCCGGTGATGGTAATCATGAAACTATTCATGCGATCACACTGTACTACATCCATGGTACACGCAGACGATCATACCGCCATTCATCCAGTCCACTTGATAATGAAATCACGTTTGGTTGAACGCACGAAGGTAGGTCAATATATATATATATATATATATATATATATATATATATATATATATATATATATATATATATATATATATGTAGCTACAACTCTCTCCATTGGTGTTAGTAGAATTGTATTGTGTACTGGTTTTAAACAGAAAATGTCAAGCTCGATAAACTCTAAAAAGAAATCGAAAACTTGGACGACATCAAAACCGGAATAGATATATTCCAATGCCACAAGAGAGAAAAATGTCGCACCAGAGAGAGCAATGTAGGAAAGAATACGTCTCCAGGCTGAGACCCCGAATTAGAGGTTTGTCCTCCGAGATCAACAGGGTGACGTCAATAATAGCTATCAAAATCGGCAATCCATGAATAAAGCCGTCAAACTGACGGAGAGAATATCTTTGTACCTGGCGAGGATCCCGTGCGGTAATACTAATTAATTAGGTAGCCTCACCTGGGAAATCTTGAAGAGTTATGGGTAAAATAGTCGCAGGGGTTTGTAGCAACTGTACAGGGTTCAACATCTAAATATATTTAGTAAAATTTGTCACATTCCAGCAACTCTGTTGGGACTCACTTCCAATAACCTTTTGTTCCTTTTCATTACTGACTTATTGTTTGTGACGTAGTGTACATGTTAGACATCCCGCTATAAACAATTCTCGACTATCTCCCATTATTCCCTTATCTAACCTCAGCGGAACTCGTCAGCGTGCATGCGACTCGATTTTCTTGTCATGACTTCGGATGAACTAACCAAGCAGAGAGTAGATCTTATCAATCAAGTATATCTCATTTTTACTAGTAATTTGGCTGATTTTGTTTTGCCCAACAGTTTAGCAGAAGACATACATAACCATCCTAAGTAGTTAAAAACAAAAATAATAATTTGCGATAACATGTTTATTTGTTACAGCTACAGCATAAGTATATTAATGAAATACAGTCATTCCATTTAGCTATCTTATTTGCCAAACTGGTCATGTGACAAGTAAAATAGAACTTTACAAGAACAATTCGAGAGTTAAATGGTCAGCGATGTAGTCTAAGATGTCCAAGTCTTGATTTTGTCGACATATTTCTGAAAAGCAGTTGATTATTTAATATCTTGAACAATATGTAAACCGTACAGGTAAAGTAATGGTAATAAGATAATAATATGGTAAAATAATTCTTATTCAGATAATCCCATACCATCATAAGACACTCTTGAATTGAGGTGTAACCCTTTATTGCATGCCGGGAGAGTTTGACTATGGTTTGACTATGGAAGTTAACCATTTGATTAACAACCAGTGATATATACAATGAAGACAAGAATGATGGACTCTATTGGTCTCAGTTGGAATATGCTATTGTTCACAAGATGTTTCCTGATTACGTAACAGTCAGACATTGTCTTAAGATAACACCAGTCTTTACAAATTGTCTTGTGCTGCCTCCTTACATGCCTCAATTTTTTTTCAGCACAGTCTGAGATCATTGAGTCATCAATAAACCTACCAGGTGAGGTGATTGAACGACATAGCAGGTGATATTCGTTGGTTTACATGAAAAGATGGCAAATCAATAACCCACAGAGATTTGTTTGATGACATGGCGGCCAGTCTAGAAGAATGTATAATGGGAAGGTACACACAAGATATAAAACACCATCGAGAAGATAGTTGCCATATACCCTGACGTCATGGTATGTAGATTGTATCACAGGTGACAATAGTACCTGTATAATATGTACCACACCATATAGCTATTTAGCATCTCAGCTTGGTTGTTTTTTCCAAGTTTTCAAGTTACTTCTTTATGGGATTGGTTTTCTTGATTATTGATGATGATGTTTACCAAAATGCTGAGCAAAATTCTACACAAATTTCTGAAAAATATTCACCTGTGTGAGTATAGGTGGGGGTGAGTGTGGTTTGAGTGTAGTCATCATTGTGTTGTGGGTCAGTTTGTGTATAAAGTTCTTGCCGTCCACAAATTGGTAAGGAAAGTGGGAAAGTGGTACGAAACACGCATGACGTCACCACGTCCTGTTCAAACTGTGCAACCTGATGTGACAATTAATTACAATCATGGGAGTTAACTTCTGTTTAGCGGTGTAGTTGGGTCATACCAGAAGCATTTCATTAGGATAGGGGTCCAGTTTTAATAATACTAACCCTCTTTCTCAAGCACACATGAAAATCCTTTATCGCCTTTTTTTTTTAATTTCTAGTGTGACGTGACCCTATTATCGAAGTTCTCATATAGTCTCAATTCACAAAGGCAGATATGAAACATACAAAGCATTCACTGTCGCATTCAATCAGAGTTTTGTTTGACTTTATTATGTAGAAAAGGAAGGAAGCAACCCAAAGCCAAGTTAACATCCTGTCAAATAGTGAAAAGATTCTTTTCATGGAAAATGTTGACATAATTGCATGAATTGATTTCTGTTTAAACATTGCCAACTAAAACTGAGCACGTAGAAAACACTGTAAGTACACAGGGAAGACTTATGAACAATTAATTTGCCACATTGCTGCAATGGTAAAACATCGCTGTCTTCTTCTCGTCTTAACCCAACTCACGTCATCGTTTAGTTAGGGTTTCCCCTGATACGACAGCCATGACCATGGGGAGGAGGGGGGGGGGTGGCGGGGCATTAACAGTTCTGGCCAAAGTATTCTCCCGTTCTCTAACAGCTTATTAAATCAATAGGTTCTTGTTAAGGAAGACATAAACTAGAATTGCAAACATTTTGGTATATGCATATAAATGTATTATGGTAATATTCATATTAATGCAGTAAGGTAATATCCAATCACATCAATTCAGTATGGTTATATTCATGCATATTCCATATTGCATATGCATTGCAATATGGTAATATTGATCTATTCTAATGCTATAGCATAAAATAAGGAACAGAATTAAAAACAATTGAATATTGCTACCACGATAATATTTCTCGTTCCTGTAATTTTATGTCGTTCATTCCTTTTTATAACTTTGAGTTTCTTCCTCTTCATGCCTTATTTTTCTTCTTTTGAATTGAATTTCTTTTGTTTGTTTTTCCTTTCCCATTTAGTCTGATTAGTTTGTACATTCAAGTAAAAAGTTCAAATCCGTATGCATGAATTAAAATTAATCTCTTTACTTTAATAACTTCTATGTGGTTACCATCATCTAGTCTGATATTATTTTGTCCTAGTATTTGTACTTTCAAGTTTTTTTCCCAGCATATGTAAGATTAATTTGCGGTGTTTCTACAAAAGAATGTTGATGATCTTAAATTTGGCAAACCGTTTTACACTTTATACAGTTCCCCTCAGAAAAGCCGGTCTCAGCATGGAAAAGGTTCAATTTACGAGCATTTCTGCTTCGAAATTAAGGTGTAAGCGAGTGTCTTAATTATAACTCGCAGTTAGTTTACCGATGTAACCTAACCAAGCTGTGGACACTCCATGATGAATAAGCTCTCCCTGGTATTGAATATGGCGGCGTTACACAGCTGATGACGTCACTCACGGTGTTTTTTTTTTCTTTTTCTCCATGATTCTGCAAGTTTCTTTCTCCATTGAGTTATCAGTATATGTTAATGAGTTTTTGTTCATCCCACATGGACGGCATTTTATCTATATCTGAATATCGATATTTTTTTCTCTCTTCTTGATTTCAGAACACCTTAGACACCTGTGTATGCCAAAGGTATATGTCAACAATGGATACGTATACTGTATAACAAACGACAAATGAGAAAATCGATGAATGCTGCTTAAATCTTTACAATAAATGCAACATTTTATCGAAAGCTTCATTACTGGAACTAATAAAAAAAAAATGAAGAAACAAGCAACCATTTCAAAACGAAAGAGAAAATCCTCAGAATTCGTGGGGTAGGTATACGTGAGACTTTTTTTTTGTTTGATTTTGTTATGAGAAGTAGGTGTTTGCAGTATTTCAATAGCAAGGCGCTATTATAGACAGAACGTTTTGTCACCTTTCTGTGTAACGTGCTAACAATCCGTGTACAATATTGTTGGTCTAGTTTGTGAAACATCACCCTCAACTCTGCATGCACATATACGCTGAGAAAAAAAACGGTATTTTAGTATAGAGCTTGGTACACGTACATGTACATGTATAGGGATGCCTGTGGGAATTAGACGTTAAATGAAACGATACGACAGAAATTAGATATGGAATGGGCAGGGGACAACAATCAATTTTCTTTAAGGTAAAGAATTCTGAAGTGGTTATGAAGGCGGGATGGGGGGGGGGGGGGGGGGGGACTGTACGTGGATGCATAGCCTATTTGCAAATAGGCCTATACAGCTTACAAGTTACAAGTTCGGAATTTTCCTCTTTATATCAACCTTGAGTTGTCTCAATTATTTCATTTATGTTGCAAACATGTTTCAATTTACAATTTTACCCATTATTAAAGTCATATTTAGTGTGGATACATTTATTTGACTCCAGTTACCAACCTCTTCACCACCACCCCCCCCCCCTCCCTTCCAACAGTCCGCCGCTTCCCCTGACCGTCCTGTGTTATTGTCATAAGCAATTTTACAAAAGTTGCAAGGAACTAGGCACAATTAGTCGTAACATATATGCTGTTAAAATGTTTGATGTTTCATTCATTGTGGGAGCTATGCTTCAAGATATAATAACCACACATGGGAGATGACACAGTTTTTAACTCTTCATTCTTTATAATTGTAAGGTAATTACTGTGAAATGGAGGGAGTCTTCCATTAGTCACGTATATCTCACAGATATTACTTCATGTATGTAGATGGCACACGTTATCATCATGAGCAAATGATATACTGCTATATCAGAAAGGTTTTCATGGCGGCGTACACGTTACGGCTAGTTTCATCACATATTCATACACCGAATATGCAATATCGTGTTATCGACTGGCATGTTATACAACATTGTATCTTGGATTGAGCATTGTATGTTACGGTATCAAGTATCATAAGAACCAACTTACATGTCATTCAATTTATCGTATTAATCTGTTTTCCCCTTTCAACACGTCTCTGAGTTAACTGTGAAAGATATTAAAAAAGAAGTTATTTTAAACCAACTTACGTTTGGAAACCGATTTTAGGTACCACTCTAAATTTAAGATAGACGTCTTGAAAGAGTTATTAGACTTTGTCCTTAGGGCAAATTTTCGTGGGGGGGGGGGGGGAGTTTTTTCTTTGTTGTTCTGGATTCTGGATACGTGTAGGAACACCCACTTATCTGCTTTCTTTACAAACGCTCAGCGAAATGACAGCGTACAATACAGCAATGCACATAAACCGAAGTGCATTCATGTAAATCATAGAGAGGGCGTAAAACTTGACCAAGTTCAGCCTCCGGTCGTTACGGTCGAAAGACGATGCGTGGGAGGTAAAGTCTGCGATCTGATCTATTCAAATGGTCCTGTGGTATATCACCATAGCAACAAACATGCACTGGCCGAACCAAGTCATACGAAAGTGAGGTAAAGATACCAGTACAATAGTTTGCAGATTTGCTAAATAACGCCTGTTGATAATCTTACATACTTTGTTCTATATGTTTTGATAACATATCCTTGTTCGGATCAATCTACAATTTTGCTTATTTCGTTTCATTTATAGAACACAAACTTGTCCGTAGGTATGCTGTATATGTTTTGGCCTTTGTTTACATTACGCTATTTGTAGTATTGTTTTATTAGTCACAGCTTACACGGCCATAGACGTATAGGTGTGACACCTAGCGACCAAACAATAAACATCTGTGAATTCCATTTGATTTTTACATTTATTTTCATCTTCCAATGACTTCAGATTTGATGAATTGATCCCCATGGAAACATTACCGTTATTTAATATTTTTCTATCTTCTAAAAGTTGTAACACCAAAAATCAAAATTATTTGGAGTAATCCATCTTATCAATGACAAGCACAATATCGAAAAGTGTTGTGGATATTATTGTATTACAAATAATAACAGATGTATTATTTTGTTTATTGAGGTCATTCTGCCATGTTATGGTTCAATTCGATTAAATCGAAAAATAAGGAAACATCGAACCGTTCAAATGGTGAAAGCCGCCACAAGCACAAATTACTATAGGAGGCGGGAATGCGATATGCTAAACAATTACCTCTCTGGTGGCAATAAACAAGCAACAGATGTGAAGAAGAGGTGTACAATCTAAGACAGACTATCGCAGTCTTGTAGGTAAAATAAAACAGATATAAACTCAAGACAAACAATGAAAACGAAACGCAAAATATGTGGTTTTCTTTTGTTTTAAGAAAATTAAAAGCAAACATTTTAAAACAAAAGACAAACATTTTGTTTTTTCGTTTGTTTTCAAAACAAAGACTCTTTTGTAAAATAATGAATGATGAATATGCAACAGCTACTCAGGTCCTTCTACAGGTGTCACTGATGTGTCAAAAACATACCGCTCAAGTCGTCGCTCCTCCTCATCGGGAATTGTAGTATTTAGGGAAAGAACGAACTGCATTTGCAAATAACCTTCACGTAGTCTTGCTCCAGGCGTTATTACCCTCTTTTTTCTGGTTACAAAGCAAAATCGAGGGCGCCCTTTAAACTTTACGTTTTACCGGGAGATTTGCTTCAGTAATAACTTTAGTGCAGTCAGAATTTCTGAAGGAATATATGGCATACTCATGATTGTCAAATGTTGTACTAATTAATACTTGGGTCTTTATCAAGACTAACCTTCACACTGATGACCTGATTGCTGCTTTAATAATCAGCTGTTTTGACTTACTAAATATGTACCACCAGAATACTTTCCATTGGCTTGGTCAATTCAGTGCACGGTTAAATTGATTAAAGCCTGTCAACCGTTACATTATCTTACTTGTCATCCTGTTAAAAGATTTTGAAATCATATGGCAGAATATATACACTGAGACCTATTTCTTATTCCTATTTGTTAATCCCCTTATCATTTACAGAGCAATTTATTAATTATTTTCTTTTTTTTTGTAATAGAAAAAGTCGAATGACAAAGTCTATGATGATAAATGGTGCACCAGATAGCAAGGTATTGAGGATACTTAATCATTCCATTTTTTTTTTCAAAATTCAAAACTCATACTCCTCCCTCAGGCCGGCGATCAGACTCTGCGGTTACTCTACCTACCCCCGCCCTCAGCGAAAGTCCCGACATTCGTCAGTGTAGGTGAATAGGAAGAAACGCCGGATATGGCTAGCATAAGCTAGACGTGTATGGTAAGCCAAAAGCCCAATACGGTAGTTAGAGAAACGTGGACGTGCATTAATCATACATCAGGCAAAAGCGGAGGTTCTTTCTGCCTCGAGCCACTCGGTAAAGACATATTTTAATGGCTTTAGCCAATTACCGTGGGATCCTATTGTACACTTAACACATTAACACTGTTTGTTACGAAATCAAAATTTTCTCCAACAGTAGAACCTTTACGCAATAGTTATCTTTGAAAATAATTCCACACTCTCAACTGAGCTGCACACAACTGTTACCGTTGACAACTATGCAAGGTGAATTTATGGAAAAACTACGGAGGTCGCACATTCCTAAAACTACTTACTTATGGTCATAGATTCGACACCGTCTCAACAATTGTAAATAAGACCTCAAAATTACCATAATATGAACTACAAATTTCATTCCGCCGTCCGAGTCCTTTTCCCCTCTTCTTTCATATTTAAGTTTCGATAGACATAGCAAGCAAGGGGAAGGAGACAGCTTACCCCCCCCCCACTCGCTTCAAACTTAGGGTTAAAACACATTTCGCTTCCATTTTAGAAGTTTGTGCTTTAGAAGTGAGTAATGCAAATTAGGGCGACACAGAAGTTGTGACGTTTCAAGTGCGACGCGAAATAATGCACCCCGTCAAGAATTTCAGATACAACGTTCATCGTCTGCGTAGTACGCCGGGGGGGGGGGTTCATTTCGATGTAGGCGGTTCTGTTCAATCTAAAGCTTAATAGAATTGCATTGCTACCTAAAGTCGCATTTTGTGGTGCCTCTGCAATTGAGCCCTGAGGGTATCCCTTCGACACGTCGGAGACATAATAGTGGCCTATGGGATTAGCCGTCATTCGTGATCTGTCCTCATCTCCCCCATACCCTTCTTTCCTAACTCACTTCATGTAAAATATTTTTCAGTCTGGTAGGTAGATAAGAATGGACTTCTTTAATGGCGGACTGCCATGTGAGGAATATCATACGAATTTTTATATGCCATTTTTTGGCATCTTCGCGCGTGCCCATCAGAGTTGACCGTCTACATTGTTATTTTCTTGACCAAATTACTTGAAATTATTGTTCATAAGCCCTACCTCTCTCTTACATTAAAGTCGTTTTAATCACCCTTGGCCCAACCGCTGAGGGGGAGGGGGACATGGGACGTGCATTCCCCAATCACATTTTCACCCAAAAATTAGTTTCCTTGATGACTTTAACCCACATACATTTGTAGGAGAAAAAGAATGGGTTTGGAATTGCCATTTTCAGTATCTGAGAGATGTTTTCGGAGGGCAAATTCGGTGCACTTCATTGAAAACTGACGGCGCTGACTGGTGGCGCTCTTCTTAGATGGTAGATAGGGAATCACAATAGTAGACATTTGATGAAGAGACTCTAATTGAAGATACAGGCGACCTTAAGAGGTTTTGCTCCCATCTTTAAAAGAATTAAAATAAATAGGGTGTTTGCAATGCACCAGAATGTCATACAAAGTAAACAGTTTTAACCATTGCTATAACATCAATAAAACATCTATAGAAGTTTCAGCTCCTCAAAACATTATGCATAAGATTAGTGACGGAAGAAGCATCATTTATTTTTTTTAAAGTTTGGGTGAACACTCTAGATAAAAGCAATCCACTTAATTGAGAAATTGCAGACGTAAGATCCTGGCTACTTCAAGGCTGAGTATATGCAGATTAGAACGCCCGAGAAGTGCCATTTACAGCAATCTGGGCGGGGAGGGGCGGGGGTGGTCTGCCCTCTCATGCTAATCAGCTAGCAGAAATGTCTTTAAAGTGATTGAAACTTCATCAAGAGTCTGGATTAATTCTTTAGCAGAACCACAAATAACCTACCTTCGCAGAGATGTAACACCTATACGAATACAGTTCATAACAATGTACGCGACAGAGTGAGTGACTTATACTCGTTCCTAGCCCTAGTGACTAATTGGGCATAGCGCCCTCGTCTTACACAATTTGAGGCACACAGCTGTGTACAACAGGTAGTGTACAGAGTTCTGTACATACTTCATAAGGGCTGGGTTCTTCAGTCTCTAGTTACTTAACATTTTCAGTTTTAGAAAGTTTTGTCGTTCTCTTTATAAAATTTACACTTCTTCTTAAACGTCTTTCATTCTTATCTTTGGAGCTTTGGCAAATGTAAGGGGGGGGGGGGGGGGAGCTTAACAAACCTTTAAGCACCTCACTTCTTTTTCACTGGGGTCTAAACTGCCCCACCTGTTGTGCCAACACTTTGAAATAGAACAACAATAGAGCTATGTGGTAGTATGGCTTAGTCCTATTTTACATTCAGACACTAATGAACTTGGAATCCACTATAGAGATCTGTAACTATGGAATTAAGAGGAAATGACGTCACACCGATGGTAAGGGAAGTTACTTACACTAACCTGTGTGATCGTCTCATGGATCCCCTCCATAAAAACCTTAGTACGGTACAATGTCGAGCTCCATGCACTGTGTTGTTCCGTGTACTGCAGCAGCGTTGTTTCCGTGAAAGTCAACTGCTAGTGATAATTCGGTCGATTCACAGTGCACAATACAGTAGACTAAAATGCGGAAATGACGTAACAAATTCTGAGGTCTGCAGTTCATGAGACGACCCGCTACCTTTAACTTAGAGGTAGAGTGTATGCGCTCGCGGCTATGCAATAATTAGGCGTAATATGAAATGTGCTATTCACTGATATGAGGCTATATCTTCCACGGCCTACAAGCAAGGGACTTTAGTTTTCAAGAAACATTATTTGATATTTTTGAATGAACACTTTCTGACCAAGTTATAGTGAAGAATAAAGCGTACTTTCCAGTATACACGTAAGCATTTGTAGTCTGTAAGATTTGGGGGATGATTACATAGAACATCCCCTTAGTCAAATGTTGGGGATACCCCCCTCATCCCCCGGAATGTACACTTCAATGTGAATCAACAGTGGGGGGGGGGGGGGCTGAGAAAGTTCGAAATAGGGCTTAACTTACTTGCACCAGGTCAGATTCTACTCATTGTCCTTAAGAATTATCTACCCTGAAAATCCTCCATCTTTAAAAAAAATAGCGAAATGTAAGATGATTTCTTTTTATTCTATCACCATTTCCCTGTCCACCCTTCTATATTAAGTGTGCAACCACAAGCACTCACTTGTACTCAGCTTCATTTTGTACCATGATGACGGGCCAAGTATAAGTATACAGACATATCATGATGACGAACTCAGGATGGGATTAGATAAATTAAGCAACAGAACAAGAATAAACTCCCTGAACATTGTATCTATATCTCAGTTTTCATTTTTTTTTTCAGGTTTCAGAATCTGTTCATCTTCACCTTTGTGTGACGAACAATCCTTTCTAAAAAGAAAGAAGTTCGTTTTAAGTATGACTAACTCTTTCCAGATAACCTTTATTTGAAAACCGTTTCGCGGTTTTCATCTGGAGACGAATGGAGGGAATATCCGATTAACATGTCTAAGACGGAAGGATATCGGGCAAACATCAAATAGAAACCGTAACTTGTCAGTTCTAGCCTGGAACTGGTCACTTGGAAGAATCCAAGCTTTGAAGCATTTGTTGGTTATGTACCGTTTTTCTAACTATCCTTCTGTATTACGAATGAAGACAGCTGGTGCATGAGTAACACACGCCTGTCGTCCGGGCGTGGATCATCAGTGACGCTCAAATACTTTAACTTCGCCATTGGACCGAGGAAGGGGGTTTCCTGGATGAGTGTGCAGTGTGTGCATGTGTCTGTATGTGTGACCTATGAAAAGAAGGAGAGATATTGTGGTTAAAGGAGCTACACTAGATGCGAAGAGTGATCTCACTTCGAGTTCAGAGACAAAAATGTATTAAAAAGAGACGAGGTTTTGAGTGGATATATTCTGGTATTTTGCAAACACTTTGACAAAGTATTTAATTTTCAAAGGAGTATGTGAAGTGCATCAGACAGACATATCACGTGATTGATGAAATCTAAACCGATTCGAAGATCGTCGGCATCTGAACCTTGAGTCACTTCAGACCAATAAAATTCAAGTTTTATTTTACAAGAATTTGAATAGTTTAAGCAAAATTAAACCTTAAAAAAAAAACTATCGAAACGAAGATTTATGGACATGTTATGTATACCTTTAAGGGACAATATAAAAAAAATGTTTTCAACTCTTGAGTATTTTTTATAAGTTATAGACATGTTTTGGTTTAATTATACTGTCCCTTTAACCATATCTTTGTGGCTTAAATACTTTAGTGTGGACACATCCCTGAGATTGGCACATGAAATATTCCATAACGTGATTGTAGGATTAAGGTGTGAATTTTATTGACTAGTGAAGCTTTGTTTGGTGTATTCAGTAAAAGAGAAAGATGACACGCCTATACATGGATTATTGAGATCTAATAAACCCAGGGGGTATTTTTATAGTGTTCTGTTTTCGACAGAATAGTAACATTTTTCAATGCATGCCACTATAGCGTTGAGAAGCTTCATAATTTCAGACAACTTGCAAAAGCTTTTTTATTGCAGCTGAACCTGGGCCATGCAGTAATATAACTTTTTATTGCATTGTAGACCTATAATATCCGGAGTGCGGGTAAAATTGTAAAATTATATATATATATATATATATATATGTATATATATATATATATATATATATATATATATATATATATATATATATATATATATATATATATATATATATATATATATGGGCGTAGCCACAGTGAGGTAAGAGTGCTCAATGCAAAATTGCAGAGCAATATTAATAATAATTTAGTGATCAGTGACTATATCACTAAATTATTATTAAATTATTTCTATATATATATATATTGGAGATGATGCAATTGGGTTATTAGAACGATAGGCGGGTGGTACGATATTAGTTTCTATGAACCCGTTTCACGTAATGCTGCATAATGCTCCATATGAAGACAGTGACGTTTGTGTATGAAAGTATTGTTGAGAAGACAGGAAGCAGTTCAGTGACGTCATGCACTGTTCGACTGATGCTAGTATGTTTCCAAGTATTTCGTAGCAGACGATTAGTAAACCCCTGTTGAGCGGATTGAACCATATTTCCTTTCATCCGAAAACAGATTGGGAGAACTTAAAAGGTTGCCTCCGGCTTCCACACCGGGGTGCATTCCGCGACGAGAAAGTTGTTACAAATTCCCGGTATATCCCGAATTTGAGTGGGGTAGAGGTTTAACTGAAGGGAAAGTGTTATGAAAATATTTGTTCAAATTTCGGAGTTATTTCCGTTGTATGCATTGTTTCGGCTATTGCGGCCATTAGGAGATTTACAAATGGGAGAATAAATCAATCAGACGTGTACTGTAAACATAACGTAATGTAGGAATTGCCCCGCAATTCGATGTAGGTTATGCCCACTCTGGTGCCGCTCGAGTGTTTTCGTGCTTTAATTTCTTGCTATCCGTTCGGTATCAACCGTGAACAATCACAAAAATTTAGGTAATATAACAAAAAACAAATGTGACAAAGTGTCTGGGAAATCTTCAAGTAGCTCCAAATTTGTGTATGAAATAAACTGAAACATTTTTCGTATTCACACGACGATAAATATTGCTTTGTATATCAAATCTTATTTTAATTACCAAAAAGAAAATAACAAAATCAAGTTGGTTATGAGCAAAGACAAGATCATCAACCATTTTTCTCTGAGGTTCGAAGAACTTGAGGAGCGACGTAAAGACTTTGATCATTGCTTGTGCACAGCACACATACCTCTAGTCCCTTCCACAACCTGTCTCCTCCTTGTGCAAACACGATCCCAATTTATAAGAGTCGCATGGAGAGGGAAGTTTACTAACGACCACATATTTAATCAAAACATTCCGCCTTTGTTTATTCTGTAGCTACTCTGCACGTTTCGAATTTCCTGTCAATCACAGGGCAGAACCAATTGGGAATTTTGCTTACCCCTACCCAAAATAAGCTTGGGGTGATGAGTAACCAGTCCTTTTCAGGTGTGCGGAATACCCTTCCTCTGAGAAAGGGATTTTTCTATTCAATATCAAATTTTAGGGACTATGACCAAAATTTCCCCGCCTCTAATGTATATCCATTCACTAAGGTTGCTCCTCTTGATCATAGAAAGATGTATTAACAACATGTATTCCTATGGTGATAACCCTTTGAGGTTTCCATGACAACAATGGTCCCCCCTTCGAGGGTGTAGAACATTGTGAACTGCCCGTACAGTATCTCATCTTTCACAATGACATGTCGAGAACAGATAACGCTAAATGGTTCAACAATTACACCCAAGAATGTGTAAAACAACTATTGTCAAGTTCCTCTGACCCTGACACTGAGTGCAAAGATAGGCCTTCCAATGCTTCCGAGGTAAAAGAGAAAAAAATCTCGTTTGATCTTGTTAAATCTAGTTATCGTGAACAGATGACACAAAACGTCCCTTCAGTACGTATCGAAATACGACAGAATTTGATAGGCCTGTTTTATCACTAAATTAAATGTATGTATCATCCACATGGCATTCATCGCAGGTATGAACATGTCGAGATACATGGGAAACAAACATGAAGACAAATAAACATGGGAAGATGGTATTTTATCTTCCATAAGTAATTTAATACACCCACGCAGAACACCGAAGACAGTACTAATCGACTAAAAGACTATATACCGGATATCACGACTATGTGGTAAGTTCATTTGACGATCGCAAGGGAAGCCTGTCAAGACTTAAATTGATGAACCGTCTACCGCTTTCCAACAGTTTGAGTTCAGTATTGAGGGAATAAGGAAACCTCATTAGTATCATTACATAAAGTTGTCTTCAAAAACTAGTTAGGCCTAGTTCTTTTTTTTACACGGGACAGTGTATTGGAAACATCAACGATATAAAGATAACAATTTACTGGAATGACCTCAGGTGTTGGATCGTACCGCAACCACAGTGAAACGTGCAGTCAATCTGAACGGTGGAATCCAAGTAATATGTAATAGCTTTTCGATTAACCCGCAGGCCCGTCACGTACAACGAGTGTAGACGTTCAAGCTATATTGAAGACGATAATACTGAATTTTTGTGTAATGGTAGACAACGCACCACTTGCTATAGAAGGCACAGGTAAGTGAAGGGATCACATTGTCCCTGATTCCAGGCCTAGTCTTCATGTATTCCTTTGGCTTTTTTTTTAACTATCGAAATTTTGCAAAAAACGCTAAATATTACAAAAAAGGTTGTACGTAGTCAAAGAGCCAAAACAACTTCATATAGAACAATAGAATAAGAGAATGAATGAGAGATACTAGGCCGATACTGTACACCAGGGGTTTAAAGTTTCTGAAAAATGGAGGAGACTTACAGGACTGAAATCCCTACGGATGTAAAATTGAACATTAGCCAAATGTGTAGCCCTTGGCAAACCGAGGAACGGGCATTTTTTTTTTTTTTCAAGTGGTCATGATAACGAACATACTCCCGTCTACTCTGTGAACTCACTTTGAGAGGCTAAGGATCTCGACCTAGGAACAAAAAGAAGCATCCAGTCTCTGCTATGTGTGATATTTTCAAGTATGTGATTGATGACCTTTTAGCGACATAGTCCTTTATCTGAAAAGAGCGGCGTCGGGGCAAAAGCGTCCCCCCCTCCCCCCCTCTCCTTCTTATGTATGTTTTCACTACATGTCTCATTGTTGCACATTGCCATTCGCGAGAGGCGCTAGAGGTTCGATTAAAGTTACCCTGCAGT
This sequence comes from Stichopus chloronotus, assembly GCA_021234535.1. Lineage (NCBI taxonomy): Eukaryota > Metazoa > Echinodermata > Holothuroidea > Aspidochirotida > Stichopodidae > Stichopus > Stichopus chloronotus. The sequence goes on from CM037830.1 coordinate 38,552,328, forward strand.
GTAAAGTTAGAGCGAGTTAGTTTTAAACGCACCGTTCCCTTGCAATACCAAAGGGATAGTCCAGTAATGAAAATTGATATTTCATGGAAAGACATGAAATGTTTTCCACTCTCTAGAGGTAAAATCCATACATGAAGGCATGTTCCTTCTGGAATTTTTAACTTTAATATCTGTTTCAAAGTTTGTGGGCATACACCCACTTGAATAATCTTGACTGAAGCGTACAATGGTTGGAGACATGTGACCTTAATTTCCACATCCCAATCATCGTTTTCAATGGTGTTAAATTTCAAGTTAAAATGGGGACGCCAATTTGAAAAAAAATAATTCTTTCAATTATTTGACGCTGCTACATTCCACTTTTGTAAATTGATGCACCTGGAAATCTTTCTTGACCAGAGAAGTCTTTCTTCAGACAGAAATATCTTGAGTTAGACATCTTGGAATGGGCTTTGAAATGCCTGTGCACACTGGCAGTAGAAAGTTAATCCTTCATTTAAGAACCCTTTAACTTCTCAGTGAAATATTTCTATACGGCACTTGTGCAATCACTCTGAATGTAGTAGCATACATGAATTTGGGAGACAGAAATTGTACGAAGGGCTTTCCATCCAAGAAAATACTGACAGTCCCATTTTCTGGAGGTTATTTGCTGAGTCCAAGGAAGGACCATTGTCGTAGACCTAGGAGATATTTTTGTGTTAAATGTGTCTGTTCGATCCTTGCCCGATCCTCGCCCGATCCACGATGGTGGAGCTTCGCTTAGGTAGTATTCCGCCAAGTCTCAGTCCATACCTGCTATGGATGCGCCACTGCAGTAGAAGCATATACAATATTTCCGTATCACACTGTATCACATTCTTTTCCTCTACTACATGTTCCAGGCTCACATTAGTTACGTCCCCTTCCCCCGTCCCCTCCCTCGTCCCCTCCCCTTCCTGCAAACAATATATGACGATTGTGACGATGTACCAGAAATTAATCAACAATGCTATTCACGCACTCGTTTCCATAGAAACATTTAGGCCTACTGACATATTCCTTTCTTTCCAATTCGCAGATGAAATATACTTGCGTGTACGATGATGTGTGTGAGTGAGAACCCGTGCATCGTGCACGTTGCAAGGGGGGGGGGGGGCTATCAGCTCCCTATCTCTGTTGTTCCTCTCCTATTAGTTGCCCCCCAATTTGCAACATGTTTTAGCTAAGAAATTTCCTGATTACCCTGTGGTGGTAGTTGTGAACAACCTGCCATTTCCACACTTGTCGTACAGGTGCAAACGCACTGGAATATTTACAGGGGCCCTGGATCCGTCCCCTCAAGTAAGTGGACTTTTCACCATGTACAAATCACCTTCATGAGGGAGCGGGCCCTCATCTGTGAAAAGAAAAAGGAAATTGGAAGGTGTCTTTATAGCAAGAGGCAATTTTGGTCACAAAAGTTAGCTTTTCAAATTTAATGTCAAAATTCATCATTTTTTTTTGCTGTATTCGATTAATACGATACACTAGACTAGCCCACCTGTACGTGGTATAGTTAAACATGTGTCATTAGTTAAAAGGAACACTGAAAACGAAAAATAGTCCATTCCTCAGTCCATTCGTCATGGTAAACATATGGTCACCGCATGGCTACAATCAACTATTGAATTATGCAATATTGGCGAAGTGGACGTTTAAAGACAAAAAGTGTGCTCAAAATTCTATATTTTAATCATTCATGGCAATTTTATGTTTCATCATTTTGAAAAAGTGGGGGACTTATTGGAGATGCCCCCTCTTACAAAAAAAGTGAGGAGGACGCTTTCCCCGTCCCCCATGATAAACGCCCATGGATATTTATGCGTTGACAAAATAGCCACTTCTTTTCATTGCCTCATAATTCTTATTCATATACATAGTATTAATACTAAACCACTTTGGCGATAGGCGTAATGATGAAACTGCATATACGTTCAGGAGGATAACATAGCAAACTTTTAAGTACGCGTAAATTGTTTAGTTTAAACATGATTTGTTTAGGCCTATACACAGGTATTTATGACAACCAAGAGTTACACTTTGCGTCACTTCCACCTAGTGGACTTAGCTGTTGTTATGTCAGTATGTCATATGCTTCTACGAATTATTCCCGAGATCGACAGAACTCAAATTCTCATACTAATTGTATATTTAATTATTCACCGCACCTGTGCAACTACTGTACCAGTATAGTCCTAATTGCGTCTGCAATGCAACCGGCATCCGCTACCTTGAATGGCGGAGAACAGTCTTTAATGTTACGTACTTTACAGATAACCAAGAGAAAGTCTACGCAAGTGTCTGTTTTTATCTGTTAAGCTATCTTTCGATTGATGTACTTGAAGGGAAGTTAAATAGATTTCCTCAACTGCTAGCCTTATTTCCGATCTGTTTAGAAACACCTTAAACACTTCCACGTACACATATGACTGTATGGTGAATGATATGCGTTTTGTATAGTATTCAATAACGAACACTGCTATTTCTGTGCCATCTTTTTGAAGAAAACTGAAATAAGAAAAACTAATAGAGAGGGGTCAACAAGACGGAGGGCGGGAAAAATCACACCACAAAAACAAAACTAAACAACAAACAAAAATAAGTATTCATAAACGAAAAGACGTTTAAATGAAATTATGGTATTTCGGGTTTATTTGTGCTGGTGGATATGCGTGAGTGTGTCTGCGACTAGGCATGTTGTGTCTCTACCATTTGCATTTATATCATTTGCAATTTCTTTCGTGTCACGGGACGGCCTTAAAGCTTACAAAGCTTGTCACACTGATGAATATTACATACTGCAACTGCACTAAGGACGTTATAAACTTTGAAATCGTTGAAAGTGAAACATGATAAAGAATCACGTTTGTACTTCAGTGAGAGAGGATTCATCTAACTGTAGGTCACGTATGTTTCTTGATTTGCTTTCCGCTTTTCCATTTTTATTTTTTTCATTTTCATTTTACAGGTGAAAGGTCTGGAAGTATTGCAGATTAGTTCGACTGTTTAAGTTACAGATCGACGATGGTAAACCTTCGAGATGCCAAACTTTCTCTGTTTGTCATAATCGTCATCGTGAGCAAAATAGCTGCTAGTAAGAAAAAATGGGAAGTCATACTCTCTGCTTTTGAAGAAAAGAATTCAAACAAGGGAACATTCTTTAACTTCCGACCTCAAGACATGTCAAACTGTCCAGCTGCATTGGCCGAAATGGCACATAAAGGTAACCCTTCTAAGTTCCTTACCCTGTTTTCAAATGTATGATGATCCTATAAAACATGGATTGTATTTAAGTTGAATGCTCGGAGAAAAAGAGAAGCAGAGTACGCATAAGGTTATAACAAAAACATGAGGACGTGATAAAAATCACCATATGATATCATCATCATCAGCATCGTCATCATCATCATCATCATCACAATCACCATCATCACCACCATCATCATCACCACCATCATCATCATTATCATCATAATAATCATCACTATCATGATCATCATCAGTATCAACATCATTATCCTGAGTACTATAATGATTGTTCTAATTGTTATTGCTATACCAATATCGTAATATCATCATTTTTATTTGACTCAGTTATTATTTTTGTCATTTGTAGTATTCAAGGGAAGAGTGCAGGTGGCGAAAATAAGATGTAAACCATTATGGTGCAAAACAGATCTGCATAGTGATGATACAGAACCCATTGTTGGGATCATGAAAGGACGCAGACGATACTTCAAACATACTTGTGACTTTTGCGCTGAATCTTGTTTGGAACTGAAAAAGAATGGGAAACGTGGGAAAACATACAGGAAGATGGATCAATTTCCACGAGGTACAACAGTTTAAAGTTGTAACAGTTAACTTCTAACCATGCATGTATTAGATTAAAGACTGTAATGCATCACCCCAGACAGTTTAAATTCTCCCAACCACCTGCCTCTAGTCCCTCCCTCAGCCTTTCTTACATTCCTCCACATGTGTAATCAAAACAATGGATCCCTGTGTACGCTGTGTAATACGAGCTGCTCTGCATCTTTTGAATTTGCTGGCAATCTAAGAGTACTGTAACTTAGAACCAGTTGGGAATTTTCCTTTCAGGGAGGTAAAAATATAGCTTAGGGTGATGCAATACAGCCTTTAAGCTTTGAACTTTAATGAAACTGTACGTGAAAAGCGGAAAAGTTCAGTGATAAAAATAACTGTGGAAATATGACGTAACGTTTTCAATCTAAAACAGATAACTTTAAACAAAAACAAACACGTCTATTGAATACTACTGAAATATAATTTTCATCATTACTCTGTCATGCTGTCACATTTGACAATTCATGCTGTAACATTTGACAAGTGACCGTCTGTATAGCACTGTGTAATGCATCTTGTAGGGATGCGTAGCTCTGGCTTCACTGCTTAAATTGATCATTTCGTCGATTTGTGGTGTCGTTCTTTTCGATTTCAGTCCGTAAATTCCATAACATTTTTATGTATGCACTTCCCGGATACGAAATTCAACAGAATCATGCACGCCAGGAGAACCCTCATGTAAGACCACAAAGGGAATATGTGGACAAAACGGGAGAGACGCCACCACTTTGACGTTTCAATGGGGAGGGGGGAGGGGGGCAGCAGACGGCGCTGAAATTTGTGAATCGGTAGTTGCTCCGCCTACTCCAGCGACTTGTTCAAGAACTAGATATCGTTAGTGTGGGGTCATACCGACATGATGGCCTAGCAGTTACGGAGTCCTCCTCGGGCAGAGGTGATGACCAGAAAAGAAAGGCTCTTAACATTTTCAAAATCATTTGGACAAAGTATTACCATTGAATTTCTTTGACGTAACCTTGGATGTCAACACAGCCCCCCCCCCCCCCGACTAAATTCAGGTACTAAAACCATTCTGCACGTGGATGTGACGTTCCTTGGAAGGGTAAGAGGGGCTTAGTGTAGTTTTATATACTATTATTTTGTTAATTTACGGTTTTTGTTTGAACACTGGAAGTGTGATTAATATGCCTAAAAGTATTATATCTGTTATTTTGAACTTCCCAATGCAATTTCATCTGCAACATGAATAACTCATGTTTTTTTTCTTCTATCAATCTTCTTCTTTCTTTCTTTTCGTCACAGATGAGATCTTGCGGCAACCATCAACAGTCTACTGCATTTCAAGATATAATCGAACTCTGCCTAAGTACTGCTCCTCGATTAAAATACATTATTTGCCAGAATTACCATCGTGGAACGAGTGAGTCGTATCAGAGATCGATGTTGAAGCTATCGATAAATTCAAAATAGAAATGATATCACACGACTCAAGACAAAAAAAAAAATGGCATCCTGAAAAAAAGGGAGCTTGGTCGTAATATACTTGACCATGTTTCGAAGATCAGTTGAATGATTCTTCCAGTTACCCTCACTCACACAGATAGATATTCTTTAATGATGGCGGCGGTTCAGGGAGGGGCCTAATTTGAAGTAAATAAAATAAAAAAAATACTTGTTGCCAATCAAGTGAGAACCAGTGGGGTAACTGAAGCTTTGTTGCGATCTGCATCGTAAAGTTGTAAAGGTAAAATGATGACATAAGAGGAATTATTACTCACCTTAGCCAAAGAGAAACTGAAAGCAAATTCAACTTGAGGTTTCAAGATGAAAATGGTGCAATGTTTGTCAATTATAAATCATTGTTTGAGATTATTTTTGCACTATAGATGAGATAAGACACACTTTATTGTCCACATAACATGGAAAATTGTTTTCGTGGCAGCATAACACATCAACAAACATCAGCAAGTTAAATAAAAATACTCAAAAGCAAAAAGGGAGAAGAGATTTAAAGAGAAAAGACGAACATACTAACGGATTACATTGTTGTTATAAATCAAAACAGAGCATGGTACAAACGAAAACCTGTATATATTACTGTTAAAGCGGAGCATGCGAAATCTTTTACCTGATGGGCATAAGGGAATAAGATAGGTCTTTTAAAATTTTAGTAGTTTTGCGTTGGATAAGATCAGTAAAAATACAAGAAATACTGAAAAAAGCGAATTGTTGCCACAAATACTACAACAATTACTGCAACAAATACGGTAAAAACATAGAAGGGGTGAAAGAGGGGGGGGGGGTGCATTTGTCGTTATGTTGTTTTCACAAAAGGGTACTTCAAAGTAAATGTGACATGAAAAACACATTTTGGAGTACTGGTATGCATAATCAGTCTTAAAAACATTGAAAACAGCCACAATTTTCATAAAAATCCATCAAACATTGATCATTTTACGCAATTGCATCGTAAATGAACATATAATAGCCAAATTTGTGACGTCAAGGGAGTGACTCCCATGATATGCCTCATGTCATCCTTTGTTTAGTTAACCTTTATCTCAAAGACAAGAATTTTGTATGCCCGCAGAAAAATATTGTGGAAGCTTGTATTGATACCACATACCACTGAGATACCAATGACTAAGTAATTAAATGAAATTTATATCGGCCAAACAAACAAGCAAAATATATATGCCACTGCTCAACACTCCACACGATTGGTTGCATTTTTATCAAACTTTGAGAGGCCATGTCTCGTACACCCGGTAAGAGATATATAGGACAATTTCAAGGGATTGTGATTCAGGATTTCACTCTGCAACTTCTGACTTAAGGTTGTAAACTACTCTCCTTTACGGTCATGTAACGTGGTCTTTAATTTCCCATAAGGAAATCTACTTTGCCATTAACAAGTTAACCTATTGACCTGGTGTGAAGTACATACACAGTGTGTGCCAATTAATGATGTCTTACTTAATGTCAGCATCCTAGCTACAGCTAGCTACAACCAGGTATTGATTTAATTATGAAAGTTACACACACACACAATACAAATATTTATATGTAAATAGTAGTAATGATTATTATTTTCTTTATCATTTATGTCGTTGATGCGTAGTAAACGTTTATTTTGAAATGACTAATGTAGGCCTACTGGTCTTACAGGTGCCTGGAATGCTAGAAATTCTTGACGACCTATGACCTATGTATAGCTGACAGTATGCCATACCCTCAGAATGGTCAGCTCTGTGCCACACCGCTGGACATGAGGATCATTCTCTAGAAAAAAGTCATCCTGCAAAATTATAATGACGAAATCGACTGCTGCCTCTTGTGACGCCTCTTGTAGGGTCTGTAGTATGAAATCTTACTGTTAAAATGAAAGCCGAACAACAAAAGAGAATGAAGAAACAATGCCAGGAAAAAAAAACAAAGAAAAGGTGAGAAACAGACAGGAAAGCAAGAAAATGGAAGGAACAGAATTTGAAGATAAGAGCTGAGAGGAAGAAAAGCAAAAACATAGGACAAAGCAAAGAGACAAGCAAAAAAAACAAGAAAAAAAAAGAGAAAATTTAGGTAAAGACAATAAAGAGAAATAAAGAGAAACAACAGGAATTCCAGATCATATTTTTAAGTTGAACAGTAAATGAAACAGACCGAATGAAAAAAAAAAAACAAAAGAAAAAGACGGAAAAAGAACTATAAGGAAAATACAAAGGTAAAACCATGGAAAAGATAGAAGAAAAAGACAAAGAAATAAAAAAAATGAAGACAAAAAAGAAGACTTTAGTACTGACAAGATAAAAATATTTGTATCAGTAATCCTTTTTAATCCACATTACAATTTAGTGTCTGTGATCTATGGTGTCCTTTCGAATTTGTCTCTAAAGGGACACCTTTCTGGTGAACGCAACCGCTTATAAGCATCTATTGACGGTTCTTCTCCTAAATCCCAACAATGTATATTCCTCTCAACAATATGGGAAATAAAAATTCTTTGGATTTATTTTTTTATTAAGCTTCTGAAAATTATTTATGATAATTTATTTAATCTTATACGTTCGTTGGTAAATGAGTTTCTCTTATCTTCTTCGTGAATTGTATTATATTTGTATTATTAATTTATGTTTCATTGACCGTTTACCCTTTGGTTACCAATGTATTGATCCCCACCCAGACATTTCGTATCCAGCAGACAAAGAAATACTTATATCTGAAGAATATTTCTTGACAATTTCAACATTCCCTCATTTTTATAGTGGTGCATTTTTATGTCTCGCAAATGCATTTTTCAAATACAATGCGTAGCTGAAATATTAATTGCTGTAATTTATTACATTTTTGTTTATTTTCAACTCGTTTTTTGGTTCCTTGTATCAGCATAGGAACCTATGCAATAAGGTTGTCGTTTGTATGCATCTGCATGGCATCTGTGATATTTGCTTGGATAACTCAACAAGGGAAAGTCGGGCAGTACACTGTATATATGGCGGTAATGGGTGGAGAGAGAGGGGGGGGGGGTTGGAATGCCATCGATGCTTATATGGTCCATCAATGTAATGTAAAAACGAGGGGGGGGGGGTTCTATAGAGTAGAAAAAATAGCAATAACTAAACACTTATGAACTATAAATGTGATGAGGCTTTCAGCAGTCTATCTTTCTACATTATTTGTTGACAATTGCTATCAATTGCTCTCTTTTGAACACTGTTTGATGCATTTCCTTTCAACTTTGGGACAATGATCCTTGAGTTATGTAGATACATCAGTGATTGTACAAGATTTGGGCATGAAAGTAACATGTGGACGCGGGGGGGGGGGGGTGGCACGCTACGGGGGGGGGTGGCACGCTAAATGGCCTAATATTTGCAAGTATGCTTCTTGCAGCTTCTTCCCATCAGATTGTACAGTACTAAGTTGAGGTTGTACCACTGTACTACGTTGGTTGTGGCACCTTGGCGCTGATCAATATTTTGGATTCCAAGGTCTCAATAGATAATATGAAATCAGGCAAAATGCAAACTTTTACAGATTGTATGGTACTAACTTAAAGTTTTGTCACATAAGTACTATGATGTAATGGTACGTTCATGTTGTTATGGATTATTGAATCCAAGGTCTGAAGTGGCCATATCATGACGTTATGCAAAATACCTCTCTTACAGGTTGTATGGTACAAGGTTAGGTTGTGTCACTACTATGGTAGTAGTTCTTTCTGTGATGAGTAATGAAGATGAGCAAATGATATATAACCAATGTTTTCGCTAGTCAGTGAGCCTTCTTAGGGACGAGTTGGGGCCCAAACTTTGGGAGATGCAGAAATCGTAGATTAAGATCACATAAGTATCTTGATTAAGGGTTGCGGTTGTAGTAATCTTTATGCCAGGAACCATCATAGTACTCTTGAGCTCTTGCTTTACATAGAGGGCAACAATGTTATGAGAAATACGTCAACACATTATTTTTCATACGTGTATAAAGCCGAAAAAAAACCACACACACACACCCTCACACACACACCCTCACACATACACACGCACACACACACACACACGCACACCCTCACACACACACACACGCACACACACACACGCACACACACACCCTCCCTCACACACTCACACACACACACCAACAAAAAAAAGTAAAAACAAATAGAAATGCATGAATGCGACGATTAAACACACAAACCCAAAGGATGGAAGTACAGATAATACAAAAAAAAAGTAAAAAAGAAAATTATGAATGTATTAATGAGACGATTAAACACACAAAACTAAGGGATGGAAGTTCAATTAATACCAAAAAATAAATAAATAAAAGAAATAAAAAAATAAAAAGGGAGAGACTGATGAAACGAACATGAAATGCTACGTGCAAATAACGAATCGAGAGTTGCAATACAAGTGAACGAACAAGGGGTAAAAGAAAAAAAAAATGTAATGTCACTGCAGGAGAAGGGCGAAACAATTGTTGTTCGACGTAAGATGAAGTTGCGAAATTGTTGGGTCCGATAAGTTGTGAACCATGATGTATATATGTATATACATTTTTCTCCGCTGTAAGGATGGGAACGGGTTCTCATTTGCTCTTGGACATTTATCATTGAACGCAATATCACCTACTCTGCCTGTAACTTTCAAGTCAAATGTTTATGTTTAATTTTTTATCATTCAAGTGTGCCGATCGAACACAGGGAGCAACGTTTGGCGGGCCGCACTGTCAAACCGTATCAAGAAAGCAAAAAATAAAGACAAAATAATAATAAAAAAAAACGGGGAGGGGGAGGGGACTGTTGTATTGTACATTAAATTTGCCAAACACTTATGATGCATTCCAAATAAAGTTAAACAAGAACGACACATGACTCGAAAGGTCGCTTACCGACAAATAATGCTTCTTTAGTCCTCGGATGACTTGAATGACAAAAGATGAGCGCGACTTGTGTCGGTCTATACCACTGAATAACAAGTGGGCATCATCAACAAGGACTTTCCTGTCGAGCAATTACACTTGATGACATGATGCGATCCCGTCTGCAAAGGGCAGCAGTGACTGTAGGAGAAAAAAAAATAAGGAAAAAATGTATGAAAAGGTGTCAATGTCGGAAAAAGTGCGCAATTTTTTTTTTTTTAGTTACCGTTTCCTCTCGAAAATGAAGAAATTTATGAAGCACAGTGAACAGTTTTTGCTCGTTCCAGGACCCTTATAATCAGTCATTCCCAAACGAAGTCGATCTGGTATAACATACGTTACACAACAAAAACAGCGTAGCACGGGGGGGGGGGGGGGGGGGTTAGGAGTGAAAGTCCTTAGAATGGACATTTGTTCAACTTTTTCGGTATGTTATGCTATGGGTTGGTTTCTTTTGTGGATTGAATATTGACGCAGGTGAGTTGAGGTATATATGTTGCAAAAATAGAGTCAATTGGAGCAATTATGGACAATTTGTGGACTTTTAGCCGGCGGAGCATTATTTTTGAGCAGGTGTGTGTTCCGGTCCGACTGAACAGGGTAGCTAAAATTCGACGGTCAAAAAATCTAAACTTAGCTAAGGTACGGAAAATTGAAAGTGCCATGGATGGCAAATGTGTCAGCATTCCAACTAGTGGTAGCTTATATCTGTTGAAAACTTCTAGAAGGCTTTAGTGACCACATTACTTTTGCCGTTTAGTGTGTAAGTCAATGGAGAAGGGGTATGGGACCTACCTTAAATGTCAAAAGAAAAGAAAACGGAGAAGAAAAAAAAAATGGTAATTTGAAATATATAAGAAGGCCTCGGTGATGATTCGCGATGTAATTAATTACGCGGTTAAGCCGTGAATGTGTATTGCCCTTTGAATTATGTATTGCGAGTCTATTTCTATGGCATTCACTCAGCAGAGGCTACGGTTGATTTGGCTTATGAACTGTATATATCAGTGATATTTACACATGGGTGTGACTGAAAACTATTTCATTTGTTTAACTATTGAAGATGTTCTCTTGAACTTGTAAAACAACGACAAGCCAATGATCTGCCGAATCGAAGTAATAATGTTGAGCCTGCGGACATGTAATCGACATAATTAATTGAACATGTAAATAAGAAAAAAAAAAGAACATATGTGTAGCCTACCTGTATTTATTTATTTTTGGTTAATGTGTACGGTTTATATGTGGGTGTTAAGGTGTAACCGATTATCGTATTTATTCTGGAGACTTCAATATTCTGGAGATTTCAGTTAATTGTTGCCGGAATCTCTGTAATAGAGTCGTTCATGTCTGTGAACAAAACTCGACAATAAACAGATGCCCGAGCTAGCTAGTAAGGCTGTGGTACCTTGGCACAGAATGAATACAACTAAACGGCGCATAGCCCAGCTACTATTTTTGCACAGTTGCTCAATGCGTTGTGTGCGCACGCTCGCTCTGCTAATATGGTGACTATTTGCAACACAGTGACGTCATCATCAATAGCCTAATTGTTCTGTTGTATTTTGGCCACGGAAGACGGCTCTCAATTCACTTGACCATGAAGTATTATTTCCTCGCATCAAAAGTCAGGCTGACGTAGTGGTTAACCACGCTGGCGCTTCGGCGTCGGCAATACACCAGATCGAGTATCTGCGCTGTAGGTTTTCCGTGTAAATTTCGTGCCGAGAAAGCTAGGTAAGCGTCGGTGTGCTCTGCACATGCATAAATTTTTTATGCCCGTAATGGCTTCGCTCAGGTAGTGGTGCGTATGGCCTAGGATCTGTGCCACAATTCCTCCCTTAGATCCGCAAAAGCTTTCGAGAGAGCTCGCTGATGGGCCGGCCCGAGTTCGGGGCCAGAAGTGGGCTAGCTGACTTGCAATTGAGGGCTCCGGTCATTGCGACGGGTCGATTAGCTTCGACCGGTGTGAGTTGACGTTCAACGTTCAGTGAAACCATGGCCTCAAATGAGGCGTGTCTCTCTTGCTAAAATTTAATTTTGTTTCTTTTTAATATGAAGAAGGAAAATACATTCGAGACAAACACCATATTCCACAGAAAGCGAGAGAGAGAGAGAGAATTTTTTTTTTTTTCTAAACACGGTTGATCTTCTTTTGTAAAACACATCGGGACATATCATCATTATCACCATCATCTCGTTGTCCCCTCCCTCATCCAGAAATTGGCGGGGCATCTTTTGTTCTCTTCCCAACTCGTCCCTGGTTTGCCCGCGCTTTCATTTTGCATTATATTGTACATCAAGTGAACCAGCATTATCGACATTAGGTGCCTAATTATGCAAACGGGAATCGTCACAATCCGCCAGATACATTCCTACTTCAAGTACTAAGCACATTTTGCATGAAAAACAAATCAAATAAATAAGAAAAAAAAATCGACATGACGCGTTCCAAACGACGTCGTCTTGTGAAACACGCAATGCGACGGACGGTCTGGGGCTCATTAAAGTTAAAACAACTGATGATGAGAGAAGGCTTGAGAGTTTAGAGAATGACAGAGATGCCATCAATGGATTTTCAACTTCTTGAATTACTTCGCTATAGTCATGCACTCTTTTATTGACCAGAGGATACAGACGGCTTGTAGAATTCTTTTTGACGCTAACTACATTACTCAAACACAAATAAAAGAAAACAAAAAGAAAAGAAAAACACACACACACACAAAAGCAACGACGAACATGCTAAAATAAGCAGTTACACATATCCATCGATATGTCAGTAGTGTGAATTTCTGGTATACATGGCACAGTAACCCTGTGCACACCTCTGATTAAATGCTCGACGAAGGCCATATATTCGTGTTAAAACAGCGTTTAAAGAGAGAGGATGAGATTGAGCAAAGAGACACATCTCGTGAAAATCAGTCCGTGAAACGATGAAATTCAGTGCACTCTTCGGTGATGAACATGTGCAATGTACACAGAGGAAAAGAAAAACACAATAATGATTTGCATAAAATAAAAATAAAATTAAGCACAAAAAGAGTTGCAATAATTTACACACACACACACACACACACACACACACACACGCACACACACACACACACGTATATTAGGCTACAAAACTCGTCAAAGGCTACTTGCAGACATTCTGGGAACGTCGTCAATACAATCACCATCATTAGCAACATTAGGCCTATCATCATCACCACCACCATCATCAACATCGTCATCCTCTTCATCATTATCAATATCATTATCATCGCCATCACATAATCATTATCATCGGCGTCATATCATCACTATCGTTGTCGTCATCCTTGGCTATCTTTTGTCGACACTTCCAAAAATTTGATAAACAAGAACGTTAAAATGCAAATGTGAGCTCAACAAACTTAGTGTCCGAATATTAGAATCGGGGAGATAAAAAGTTGTGTCGTCTGCCATAGATACCGGTCCATTGTCATTAGGCCTAATGAATATTATAAAATAGCCCTGGCCTATATTTTTAGAATGGAGCCCTGTGCCGGCCAGTGGTGTTCTGCAGAGGTCAGGGCAATATTGGTAACTAAGGAACTCTATCGATAGCCTACACTTTCACCTTTTTTTGGTAGAGATTATGTGAACCATATAATAATCCGAAAACCATCATTAGTGACTTCTGCAATAAGTAATGTGATCACATTGATCAAAGTGAAGGCTTTTCAAAGGTCAGCAAAGACAGTGCTACAGTACCCTTGTCAATGGCTTCTATCGATCTATCAGTCCGATCTATCAATCTATCCAATATTGTGGTTGTTAATATTGTGGTTGTTTCTAATGTCTTTAAAAAGTCACACCGGTAACAAGTAATTTTTTTGTGAGACAGAAGTTACCTGTCTTAATGCCAGTCACTAGATAAAACTAGTAGAAGTGGAAATGGGTCTATAATTTCAAGTGACACGTCAAGGAGGCTGATTTACTCCTATAAATTGGAGAAATTTGGCCATTTTATCATGACGTAGGAAATTTCCTTTTAAAATGGCACTTGCCTATCGGCAACTTTCATTTTGGCTCACTAAGAGGGGATTTTGCAGGGGCCTGATTTTTTTAGTTGGTGGGGCTATGATTTAAGAGGAAGGGAGGCAATTTTCACTCGGGGTGGGCTGTTCATCTAAAATCCCCGTAGCCAGGATATTATAGGCATGAGGCGAATTGATTCCGCGTTGCTTCAATATTGCTGTTTTCAAGTTTTAATTCGTCTGACTGTTGGAATTATTTCTTTGTAGACAGATAAGTCTTCTACCTATCTTCTCCCGATAACCGAATATCAACTATACAACGGACTGATTGTTTTGATAGAACAGAATGCTATAGGATTCTACACTGTACGGTAATTTAAGATGGAATGTGATTTGTACTGGTAATCTTCTAGATCATTTACCTTTGTTCTTCGTCAGTGTTTCAGGGAAGAGAAGGAAACGATCACATGTCACAAAACCTGAAAGAAAACTATGCACTCGGCATCTTCCAGATATTTGAATATGAAAATTGTCTCGACATTTTCGTCAGTTGGTCCTACGAAATCCAGATTCTCCAAGAAAGCATAGCAATCAATCGCCATTACTTGAAGTCAAACAGAACAATTGGGAATGGATACGAATATTCATCTATTCAAAAATAGGGCTAAACAATGTTATCTTGTAGCGGCTAGGACATATTCCACGAAACTTTTACTGAAAACTTTCCAAGTCATATACCATTGTCACTCTATGAATTATCTTAGATGGTGTCAAAGGTGGAGACAGAGAGAATATTTACACAGTGCGCCCTCACTTATAGGTTAATATTACGCAATCATCAACATGTGTACTGTACTTGAGCTTAGCCGGCCCCGCTACTATACTGTAGTAGTGTACATTTGTGTAGCATGCAGTGCAGGCGTATACACGATATCGAAGGTGTTTTCCACATTATCGCAAAGGCCAACACCAACCAAGGAAAGACAAGATGGCCCTTGGGCAGGAAGTGCACAGAGCTGGACCATTAAAACAAAGAAATAAGGCCCACAAAACAGGGAGACATCGCAGCAAAGGGCAAATTGACACTGTTATGAAAGGTGAACTTTTCTGCAACTTGTAGTTGTAGGCCTAACCTAACTAACTGTAGTGTTACTTACGCCTACTTACTTCACCATAAGCCTACTTGTACAAGTTGTACTTGTACGCCACTGCCTAGTGTTTTGTTAGTAAGTAGGCCTAGTAACACAGCTTATGCCTAGGCTAAGGGAGCCCTGTCCCAAGGCAAACGTGAGGTCAGTTTTTGCGGATTGTAAGGTACAACTATAGAATACCCCGCCAATAAATAAGTCCACGGTGTAGCTGGCTACAGCGTCGCACTCACGCGTTTACATGCAGTCCATGATGAAGCCGACGGAGCCGGTGTAGACACTTGGGATAAATGTCTTGGACTTAAAAAAAATTTTGCAAGCACTCTCAACGCTATTAAACAGCAGTATTCAGTATGGTCAGTGATCTGTGGTTCTCAAAATAAGTTAAAAGGGCAATGCACGGAGGAGCCGGTGTAGCCACTCCGGGCAAACCGTTGGGACTTAGAAAAATTATATATAGAGTGTACAGTCAACAATGAAGCCGGCACAGCTGGTGTAGCCACTCCGAAATCATTGGTTGAACTTAGAATTTTTTAACTCCCATTTGTAACGATAAAACTGCGCAATATATTTTTCCTTTATGGAGTAGCCGACGTAGCCACTACAGGGACATTGGTTGGACTCAATTTGATAATGATCAAGCATGTAGGGCTCATGATGAGTCATTCTCAAAAGCATTCGCCAGGGGATTCGACGACGTAGCCTTTAAATTTCAAGGGTAATTCTCACGTGGCGGGGTATTCTATTATTGCTCCGATTGTAAATTCGAGCCGATTCTTTATGTCACCACTTGGGCTTGAAGTGTTGTCTCTTGGCTTTAATGTTATCATATACAACAATATGTGAGTTGTTTCTGTATTAGCCTGTAACATGAAAAGGTACTATGCCTAGGCTATGGACCTTTCCTGTTTTAGTTGTCTCAGTCTCCGGTATAGAAAGGTAGCCATCGACTGCACTGGCCTGCCAAGTGCGCCTAGCCTAGCATTTACAAATCACAACTTTGGAAAGCTTAGGTTAGGCAGATTGAAATAGTGAAGCCTGCCACCTTTTTTTGTCATTTCAACACTAAGTCAACGGCAGGTGCACTCGACAGGACCTTGGGGAAAATTAATTTTGTTTGGGTTGTTGTAAAGAAGGCAGAATAATTACATCGTCGGTAACACGATATTTTGTTGCAATGAATGCATATTCATGTAAGACAATTCTGATACACAAGAAAACATTCTGGCTTTTGCAGATAAAATGTCACAAATTTAGAATGATAAATTTCCTGAATAGCGTGTTCAATGGTCACTCTATTACATATGGACTGTTATACCCTCCTTGAAAACCATATGGAGGGGTTTAGTCGCTCTTACTTATTGCTAATTCACTGTGAGCCCAACAGACCAAACAGTGCACAGCTGCATCTCCACGCACTGTAGGAATTACAGTGGCATGATGTATGACATGAGTTTACTGTCACAATGAATGTGCCCCCATTCTCAGGGTTGCAATATCTTGATATGCTATAAACCTCTGTTGTAACTACGACTGCACTTCCCCTCTCAGAATAACAGAACTTTGATGTATGATGTACGTTCACTGTAACCTGCAACTGCGCTGTTGCTCTCAGAATACGTTCACTGCCACTATGACTGCACCTCCACTCTTAAAGTAACAATACCTTGAAGTTCAAAAACCTCCACTGCAACTATAGTCTAAATGACTGTGCCTTTATGTTTTACATACATTCACTGTTGTTACGACTGCGCCACCATTCCCAGAATATATTTTCTGAAACAACGACTGCACCTCCACGCTTTAAGTAGCAGTACCATGATGTGAAAGAAGCGTTCACTTTGACTTCGCCTGCACCTTTGTCCATGCACTCTCTTAATGTAGTAGCTTGATGTATGACATGTTCACTATGACTACAGCATCGATGCCACTCTCAAAGTAAGAATACCTTTGTATGCAATGAAAATAAAGTAGTGTTTACACCTGGTAGAAAATTTGTACTCTGGTACCTGAGTAACATTACCCTCAGGGTACCCGGCGTACATGATCGTCGATGTGTGACTTCGTTTGGTGCTTTGAAATTGTTAGGCCTACTTCAAAGGTTTTTGTTGTTGGATTTTTTTTTTCTTTGTAAAAATAATTGATTAAAGGTATACTGCCTCATAAATGTATTAATGGATGGGTGTGATGTGCAAAATTAAATTTGAACATCCCCCAAGATTTTTTAGACAAACAACGACACGATAGAATCAGACTTAATATGAAAACATATTTTATTACATAAAACGTTCCCTGAAATTTTACGAAAACAAAACTTCTGTTGAGACTTTTCAGCATTAATAATATTTAGAATATTGGTTGAGACTTTTCAACATCAAAAATACTCAGGATTTTGGTTGAGACTTTTCAACAATAATAATACTTAGAATGTCAGTTAAGACTTTAACATTAAAACAACCGCGTTTTCTGACTGGTCGAAGTGCTTTTCGTTGACTCGGTGCGGTCGGAACGAAAACGGACCCCGACGATGACCTGGCCTCGACTACGGAACGTGAAAACTTCGGAAATAGCTAGCAGGCTGTAAGAAATCAGTCCAGTATCAGGGATGATCCTTAAGCAACTGACAATGGTTGTCTGAAGGACAACCAGCTGCAAAAATTTGGTTGTCCTTCCAAAAATTTGGTCGTCCTCCACAAAGAACATATAAAAACAAGAAATCACTGTGTAAAATGTGTATTTTGCACATTCAAGACCATGTTTTTATTTGTCTTTCTTACACAGGTTGAAACTTTCCACAGCTAAATTATACTACTGACTTGTAACTTAAAAGTAATGCTCAGGGTTTCTCCAAAGCTAAGGGGGATTTCCAGAAGGAAGCCCGTAAAATTCCACCTTTTCACTTTGATAATAAAAAAATGTCAATATCTAGAAACACTGATGCTGTAAAGTGTATATCATGTAGATGAAAATCTCTGTATAATATATTGTTTGTTTCAAATCAAATATGATGCATTACTAATCTTGAATGGTACTATCACTATTTAGAAATTTCGTTCCTTTTGAATCATAATCTGACAGTCGTACGCATGAAGTGTCTATTGAACACACATCAAGTGTGGCTTATCTCATTCCACTCTCCTTTCCAAGGAATTTTTTTTTTCTCGGCCGACTGCAGAACGTAATCCCCTAGAATCGAACAGTTCTAAAATATTTTTCACCCCTCTGTTGGAACAATCCATTTTGTTACTCTCAAATACACTGTGAGCCAGCAGGAAAATTCTGCACTGTGATTGGTTGAATTACGTACTACTTGAACTAGCCCAAATTATGGGGGTTTAAATACTCCATGGAACTATATGCACCAGCTCTCCTTGCACGTGGCACATATAATTGCTCAGTATTTTAGTAAGAAAAATGGCCGAATTCTTCGACTGCGGGTCATCGATCTGGTACTTGCTGTGTACAGTATGTGCATGTTGGTACAGTAAAATCAGTTGAAACATGATCGTACAGTGAGGCTGTTTGTTTGGTGTTTTACTACCATGGATTTCAGGATGTTTTGGTGGTTTTTTGTGAAAGAAAACAGATGTGTTTTGGAATGGAGTTCATGCATGTTAAATATTTTGGTTGCATCTCAGTGTTAAGTTGTACGCATTGTGTCACAATATAAATGTCCAAAGGACAACCTGAGGTAGTGACTTTGGTCGTCCTACAGAAATTTTGGTCGTACCAGACGACCGCTAAATTTCATCCCTGAGTATACCGTCCAGTGTACCTACCGCTTACCCGAGGGATTTCCTACCCTATTACGTAATTGTGTCCCGAAATAGAAACCAATGTCCGGGATGACGCAACACTTGCTAACTGGAATTTTTAAAAAAACGGTTTTCCGACATGACAATACGATATCACCTTGTAATGAATGGATTAGGCTGGACATGCATAGGTGAACTGAAACACCAAAACACATCCTCTGGGAAAAAAATGAATAGAAAAAAAGTCGTGAGCCCTGGAAAGTAACATAAACTTCATTATTATAAGTTTATAGATCATACTAGTTGTAATTTTTCAAGTTCGTGCAACTAGTGCAGTACTATGTTATGATACAGTACGTAGACAATAGATAGTAACAGTGTTGGTAAAACGTTGCGGGCAGGTCTACTGTACAAATGTTCAAATAAAACCACCAGGATTATGTAAACTTCTGGGCCAAAGTTGCATTGTAACTAATTGCCACTCTCTTTGAATATCAGCACAGATGACCATTTTTTTTACCATTCTACATATCATTGATGGCAAAAATTCATCAGATCTTAACTCTTCGTTAAAAAGCTTGTTAGGCTTGTGTACTTCTAATGTACACCTAACTTAAGCAATAATATGAGACTGAGTACTTAAAGACAAAAACAGTTTCAATTCTCCCAACCACCTACGTCTAGTCCCTCCCTCAGCCTGTCTTAACTTCCTCCACATGTGTAAATCAAAACAATGGATCCCAGTGTACGCTGTGTAATACGAGCTGCTCTGCATCTTTCGAATTTGCTGTCAATCAAAGAGTACTGTAACTTAGAACCAGTTGAGAATTTTGCTTTCCGGGAAGTGATGAGGGTGATGCAATACAGCCTTTAAAGTTTAGCGACGCCTTGCATCCTGTTTGACATGTGATGTCATATTGCTATTAAATCGCGCCACTACGAAAACAGCACGTCGAGCCTAGTAACAATGACAACCGGCTTCTGTAATATGACAGTAGTGAAGAAGATAATGCAGAACAGTGTGTGGGCCTGACAGAACAAGATATCTAAAAATATAAAGAAAGTAGGCTTGCAAAACAAAACAAAAAATTGGCCTTTTACAGATTGCCCTAAGCCTAACCCAGTAAAACACTGTGATAATTTGATAAACCCCCACTGCGACTACCACTGCTCCCACACTCCAGATTGGAGGTGCAGATTATACTTAAATGTGTTCCAAAAATATACACAGGATGTATGCTCAGTTGTTCTCAAAATAAATGCACCTCCAAGTATGGCCACTGTGACTGCGTTATGATCTTTCAGGGGTACATTAGTGGGGCATGGTACTTTGCAGTTTATAGACACATTAAAGCCAAGTAAGAAAAGGAAAAAAAAGTTTCTAGCCCAAATTTTTCAGAAAATTTTAGTGTGCTAGTCTCTCTGTTTTCAAGTCATTAACCCAAAGGTCTGTTGGCAGCATAGCAAATTGTATCAATGTGTGGTTTGTAAAACATCACTAAAAGACCTGCCGAGATGATTTCTACGGTCTGTAGCAGATAACAGTAGTTCATTACTGTTATCTGTTGTAATAGGAAACTTTGTAAGTATTGATGTGTGCCAGCAGTGTGCCAAAAGTGTATGCTGGAATGTAACTGTAGTGTGAGGAATAAATTCATCAGAAAGGATAGGCACACAGAATATTACTAACAGTTGCTTGCGATATGTATGTTGTCTGCTATGGCACAGCCGGCAGGATAAGTTTACTTACTAGCTCAGTCGCATGTCACAAACTATATATATGGAAACTGACAGTAATGCTGTCATTTAACACATACCCAATTTGTCAATACTATATTGCTGTATAAATGGAGAGAAGAGAGTTTGAAGAATCAAGCCAAGAAAAAGTAAAATTTGATGGTGAGATTCATCTGAGTATTTTTGACATTATTTTTGGATAGCAGATTGCATAAAAGAAACCTCCTTTTGAAATTACATGCACATCTCAAGACACAGGGCAGGACAATTAAAGGAGAATGAAACCCTGGGAATATCATTATAAAATATGAAGCAGAAGTGTTTGACAAAACACTTGTCAAAGTTCCATTAAAAAATATTCTTCCCTTCCCAAGTTATGCACTTTTGAAATCTAGAGAAGGGTGTTGCCATTTTTGTCTCAGTTGAATGTGAACAGACTTGAGTAAGTCAAACTATGATGTCACATAACCCCTGATGGCAGGAGTTTAATGTATTTCTTTGTTTTCCTTTCTCATAATTTCCATGAATGCATATACACTGTACACAACTTTGTGTTGAATTACTGAAGTGTATCATGCAATGATCAAATTATTCACACTTTGATTTAAATAGATGCACAACTGTTAAAACTATTTGTCAATAATTATAAAGAAAAACAAAAGCTTTTTAATAACAAGTGGTCAGTTTATAACATCACAATCTCAGCATGGCAGCATCCTGATTGATTTTTGTGAACTTTCAAATTGCAATATCTTGGAAAGTAAGCAACATATGCACATGGAATTTGGTGACGGTGATCACCACATGTTAGTCTTTCATTTGACAGTGATGTTTTATTGTAAAACATTCTGACTTTCATTCTCCTGTAATCTAAGCAGTGAAGATGACTTAGAAGATTAAAGTGGATTTAAGGTAGAAATCAAGAGCAGTTCTAGAAGATCAATTGATAAGTATGTTAGGACCAAACATAACTAGAAAAACCAAATGTCTGTTCCATCTGAAAATATGTACCTCATTGGTATCCTATGCTCTCATCTTCTGAGAAACAAGAATCTATATTCCATATGTAAGATCTTTGTGTGGTAGTGCTCTACTCAGAGTGGCCTGAAAGGCTTCATATGGGTTTGAAGAGAAAGTCACATGTCCCATAACTTTGCAAAGGAAGATAATTTTCAGATGTTTCCTGAGAGAATTTCATACTCCAAGCAAGATATCTCCAGAAACAGAATTTGCTGTTATGGAAGGCAATACGATTTGAGGATTTTAATCACATTTTTCATCACTACAGTATTAAGCCCATCTCTTCAGTGATGTCCACTGAGATAACCGCTTGGGGAAGGTTACTGTTACCTTGAAATGATCACCTCTTCATTCTTTGGGATTATCTTCTGTGATTTTAATAAAGTGTACAAGTTGCTTGAAGCATTAGCAAATTAAATTTAATTTTACTATACTGTAGGTCTATTTTAAACTGTTAAACTTTTTTCTGCATTATTGCGAAAACAGGTAGAGCAGATGTGAAGGTCTTATCGAAGCACATGAAAAAACAGCAAAACAAAGCAGATCGGAGAAACCAGGTAAATGATTGAGTCAATTGAATATATTTACTGTAAGTGGTATTGTAATTTGTACATGTTGGAAGAGCAGCTGTGTATCTATTGGGTGAAATGCTATTGCTATATGTATAGTTCCTTTGTTAGTGTATATCAGTGTACCTTTCCCTCATACTGTAGTTCTATGGAAATGGTTAAGGGCAGTATGACATGTTTGACAACTTAATTGCTGAGAAGGAAACCTTTTATACCAAACTTACTATGTGATTATTGGCAACTTTTAAAAGTCTACCTGCCTAAAAAGAGAGGGGTGATCTCTTCAATATTTTGGAGGATCCGCTTGCAAAGCCCAGTGCATCTTGCACCCAAAACATACTCTTTACCTATGACATTTTGTTAAATATTCACATGCCACTATGTCTTATGTGCAATATGCAACAGGCTTTAAGAGTGGATCCTCTGGAAAATTGAAGCGAACACGGACCTCACTTATCAGATGCATGGACCTTTAATATCTCTCTTGATTTTGAATGTGTCTCAAGTAAAGCAAACCTTTAAACTGTATCTGTGATGTCGCAAAATGTTAACGTCACATGTTTACATGTATGTTTTTCACCATGTCATTATCTTCCAAGTTCTTCTGGAAGAATAAAACATTTGACTGAATAAAAGTTTCAAAATGAGCCTTAAAACTTATCAAAGAGTTTATTTCTTCTAACCACTTGACAACTGTTGTGCTAAATTGCATCGAAATTAAGTGAAATGTAAAGCATAGAACATGATAGGACCACTTCTCACTGCCTTTGTCATTAGGCACTACAGAGGAGAAAGAAACAGAGGGAGGAACTGTTGAACCAGAAACGGAACATCGGGAAAAAGGATTCTGCACCCCACTTGGTGGTAAATTATCTCTGATTGTTCTAACCTTATAAACCTCCTATTGCATCAGTATAGGTTATGTTTGCTTGCCTTGTGTTTTGCAAGGGAGTGAAATGTTATCATGCTATTATCAAGATCTTTACATTAAACAGTCTTTTTTGGGATGGCAACAGAAAACCTGGTGTAATTCAAGGGACACCTTACATTCTTGGCTTAGTTTTATCTGTAGGTTTATGTCTTGTACCCTCTGTGACTCTCCTAAGCTGGAATTAACTTTTGAAATGATTTTGTGGACAGAATCTGTGATGAAATGAGGGTTGTTTGTCCTTGGTTTAAAGAATGTGATGTCTACATGTTTATGACTTCTTTGCTTCTGCTTTAGGAAATATTTAGATATGATTTTCCTTTCTGTCCCACTTCTGTCCCACTTCTATTATCCTCTTGCCTTGCCTGTGTCTGCCTCTTTTGTTCCTTCTCCTGCCCCACCTGTCTCCTTCTCTAGTTGCTTTCACAATGTTATTAAGGTATGTATGTTATTCTCCTCTTCAGCTCGTGGTTAGCCTACACACTGAACTTGATCCTCAAAAAGTACTTCAACGGCTGATCAACTGTGAGGAGGACAACAAACTTCATCAGGGAAGTAAAAATGGCATATTTAATGTCAGGTAAGTAAAAAATTGTATGCTGATAGACTTTCATAAACAAATTCACCAGGTGTGCTTACAGAGAATCTCCTGCTATTCTGGTGCACCATAAATTAATATCTATTGAACGATGCAGATGTGAGGATGATACACAACAGGAGAAGAAAGATGACAAAACTGTTCTTACGAAGCTGGTCTTGCCTTATATACAGTAGTAATGAACATGGGACATGAACTGTGATTTATGTATGCAAACAATTTCCATTGAGTGTTGAATGTGAGGCTACTCTTAGGTAGATATGCAGTTTGTTGTTAACATGTATACATTGTAAATTACATTGTCTTGGATTGCGTTATTGTCCGTATCTGAAAAAAGCCAGTGACAAGTTGGAGAGGGTCCAAAGCAAAGATCTTCATTGTTACAGATTATAGCTCTTGTGATCCACAATGCTTCCAATGTATGTTTGATGAATTTGATTTACCAACTCTCTGTGGCACCCCTCAGCTGTCAGTCACCTCCATCGAACTTTCCTACATAAACAGGTGTAGGGGTTGGTTCCAGCTATTCCTTCAGCCAATTTTATACATCCTATTTCAGCTAGCTAAAGACATATCGCTGCAAAGGCCTGTGATGATTGCAAAGCTGTTAATTTAGAAGCCAAGCAAGCTGTGAAGAATTCTTGTTAAAGTTCCACAACACTTCTATGTTTCATACAGAAATTTGCTGTTTTGAGAACCATAATTTAATACCAAAGTCCAGGCCAAATCACCAAAGTCATTATTGCTGAAAGAAACTAGGCTTTACTCTCCATAGCATAAAAGGGTCTTTCTCTTTTATTACATGACAATGGTAACCAGTTGTAGTTTTTGCAATGTATTTGATCCAGCATATTATAATGCATTGATTGTGTGCTGTGGACTATGCTGTACATGTAATATTGTATTTTAATGTCTGCTGGCCAGCCTATACCATATGGTGTGCTGCATTGTATTTCAGTGGATGTGCAAGTCAGGTTAAGTATAGGAGGAAGCTGTAATAGGCTTGTGCAAACTTGTTACACTGTTCCAATATGCGTATGCTTTTAGCTTTGTCATAGTTTCCCTAAATTTCCATCTTTTGAATGCCCCATCTTGTCATGGAACTTTCATAAGCTGTGCTATTGTGTGATCTTTTTGACCGCAACACATATAAGACAAGCTTTAGTGTGTTGCAATGAAAATATTGAGTAGTGCAGTTGGATGTAGGGCCCTTTTTTCATTCAGGTAGCATCAGTTTGATACTTAAAGCATAATGTCATCAAGGACAGCTCATGATTAGCTCTTAATAGAGATGACTTGTGCATCATTTGAATGGCATGATGGGAAATAGATGGTCTTTGATTGTGTTCTGGATAGACTTTTGTTTGAAGCAGTGGGTAGTGATGGGGGGAGACATCTTTACTGGTTAACAAGAAAAGACCATTCAATCATTTGCAACACTTCTTAGCCAAAATAGTCCTTTATGGCTCTCCAGCTTTTGTGATAACACTGTAAATTTCTGACCAAAAAATGTGGAACTGACAAAGGGTATATGTATTGAAAATGTTATTCAGCTAAACATTCATGAATTACTTTCTAATGGGTAATAACTAGTGGTATTTACGTAGCCTTTTTCTGGAAGAAGGGAGATAGGTAAGTAGCTTAGACTAATTATAACAGTACCTTTTTTTTTCATTCTGTGAATGTTGCAATTCTTTGCTTTTATTTCTTTTTCTCCAGTGTTACAAAATTCAAACAGAGGTTTGTGTTTGTGTTGCCGCCAGCAAACCTGACAGCCATTTTGGACACAGCTAAAGTTGCAGATTCTGTTTTGGCCCTGATACCACCGACTGAGGCCTGGGATGACTGGGGAGAGCTTTGCCTTTCTTGTCTCTTTGCCCAAGGATTACCTACCACTACAGTCACAACACAGGTAGTGTTACAGTCAAGCTGTCACATTTTCATACCATAATATGCTATGCAGTATGCATCTCTATAGGTGTTAATGAAGCCACTTAGCTAAGTCACCGTCTTCCGTAATTCCCTATCACAATCAGTAACCTTTCACGATTTCCTACCACTTCATTCACAACATCGGTTACATTGTAGTCACTACATCGGCAGTGGAAATATCAGCTGGTACTCTAGTCACAAGACTGGTATTATCAAGATGAGATAGCAATGCTGTCACAACATTGGCAGTACAAATATGCACTAAAGCTGCAGTCATAGCATAGATAGCACAAATTGTAATTAACAGTAATTAATTTGACAGTTAGCAATGATAGTAGCTAACACTGCAGTCACAACATTGAATAGTACAAAGACAAGCTAACACTACAGTCA
Source organism: Stichopus chloronotus (assembly GCA_021234535.1). Classification (NCBI taxonomy): domain Eukaryota; kingdom Metazoa; phylum Echinodermata; class Holothuroidea; order Aspidochirotida; family Stichopodidae; genus Stichopus; species Stichopus chloronotus. Next base: position 38,578,681 of record CM037830.1, read on the forward strand.
CAATATAGGTTGTACAAATATTAGCTACTACTGCAGTAAAAAACTACAAATACTAGCTAACATTGCAGTCACAACACACCTAATGTCACGATTGTCTACCACTTCTACAAACGCAACATACTTGCCACCAGTATTACCTGTTACTGTTACCAAAGACATAGGTGATTCATTACCACTGTGGATATCTCAAAATACTAGTGTAGACATTGATAGCACTACTGTTACTGCTGTCACAAGATAGGTCATACCACCATTATTTATCACAAACTGTGTGAACAACGCAGTGACTGAATCAACACACAGCATAACTAGTATCATGATTAGCTACTATTTGCAGTATTATAAGTGTAATGTAGTGTGTAAAGAAGATAGTAAAGTGTTGCTTGATATAGAGCACTGTATACTGTAGTTAATGCATGGTAGCATTGAGTGATTTTAATTCTATCCTGAGACTTTTTGTGCCTTTCATGTTTTTTCGCCTTTTTTGAATAAATGAAAAAGACAAAACATACTGTTGAAGGCATGTATAAACAATGTATACTTTTTGCATGTGACAAGTACAACTAACTGTTTTCCACAAAAGTAGACCGCAGAAATAGAACACTTTAATTGGGAGAGCGAGGTGGTTGTTAAATTGGCAATTGAAAACCATGGAAAATAGGCATATGAGAAAAAAAAATGGTCGTTTCTTTGCAAGAGACTCTTACAGGGAAAAAGCTGATGATCTCACAGCACCACCTGGTATTGTTCCATATGAATTGTGAAGTATATAATGATGAGTACAGCATACCATCAATAATAATGGAAACTGAATCAACACAAAGCATGAAGAAATTATTCCCATTCAAACCAGGAAAATCATTTTGCAATGCATTTTGTAGTGTTCAAGTGGAACGTCACAAGTTTGGTATTATGATGAAGCATGAAGTTGCTATTTGACCAATAGCAACTACCTGAATGTACCATACCAAATATTGTGCATTGAACACTTTCTTAGTAAAAAGCACCAGTGTCTAAATAGCACATCAATGGTTACAATGTTCTTGTCCATCTCGGTTGGTCTAGAATGTTGACTCACACATAATTTCATCTGAAAAGTACGTTAGAAGGGCATTCCAATCAGCCAATATTTCACCTGGAGAAGAGGTCCAGCCAGGCCACTAGTCAAGGGAGGGGATAGATGGGTGGGAAGTCCCCTGCATTTTTTCTCACCATAGAAAGTTATAAGTTACCATTGACTGTACATTTTTACTTATTTGCCCCCAACCTTTAAAATGTTTATCCCTCCAGGAAGCCATCCCCCAGCTCCTTGTCTGGTATTAGTCTGGGTCCATTATCTCAGGATGTTTCTACTGATGAATGGGCAGAACCATTACTACAAGGGGGAGGACGTCTTGAAGTCTTGCTATCTTCAAGGTTATTTTAGAGAGAAAGTAACTGGGGATGCATCCCCACCCCTCCCAGATCTGACTAACTTAAGATTTGTAAGGAAATAGTCACTGCAAAGTGGGATGGAAGCCTGGCAGCTCATTTAGTAATTTCAGTCAGAGTGCTGTTAGATATAGAGACTGTCCTTATCACAATTCTAAATATCCAAATAGGCATCTCCTCTTAAAAGACAGTCCCTTTTGAAGAGTGCATTTACAGTGTGACATGGTAATAATATTTTTACCCATTTGTTACTTGAACGTTAGATGAGATGCAAGCAAAGAATCTCAATTCCTAAAAGCTCTCTGATTGAATTTCCATATGGAAACAAACAACAGACTAACTAAGGGTTCATTAGTGTATTGTGTACTTACAAATTGTCTTCTTTTATTGGCCATATGTAAAAAAAACCCTGCACATTATAACAATCACTGAACAGAAATGAAAGAAAATTTGCATCACAAGTCCATAAATTCAGTTGTGAATGTATCATGTTCAATATCTATATCCTCTGTCACTTCATTGAAACCTACGTATGCTCCTGGATCATCCTCTGGGAACCTGTTTCCGATGGCATTAACAAAGCAAGATGGGAGTGCAATGATTACTCCTCTATGTAAGGGAGTAGTTTGATGGGACCATATGTCAAGTAGTCGGTATGCTATCAGACGATTCTGTCCGTTAAAAAAAAGAAAAGAACCAAAAGGAGACAAATAACTGAAACAGTACTCTTACTAAAAAAATGGAACACAAATGATGCATTGAACATACTTTCATTCAAGAATATATGCACCTTCACTTTGAGGGCACGACTCTGCTTCACAGTATGCTGACAATCCTTAAATAGAAACAATGAATAAGTGTTTCAATTCAAAACAGATTTTGAGAATTTGATGGAATTTTGAAAAATGGAAAGATTTCAGCCTAGTGGTTAGATCACAATTATTGTTTAAACTAAATACTTTACCTAGACCAGGTGAAGAAGAAAAAAACTAAAGTATTTCGTGTCATGGTTCTTGGATCTTTCTTTTCCTTGATCTTTTTTTGAAATTGAACAAAAACAAGTTCCGAAACAACTGGCTGTAGTAAGAGTTGAGAAAATTCCGGAATATTTGTCAAGCAATTCCATTCAGCTAAGAATTGTCTTCCCCCAAACAATCCTTGGCAGGAGACCCTTTTGATCTCTTGTGACAGGTATGCAAAACAAGGAACAACACCATGTTCCTTCATCACTCATAGAACGTCTATCTGAAATTGTAATCTTGGTGTTCGATTCATTGTCACCACTAGCTGTTGAGAGTTGTGCCAACTTATGGTCTCATTGTTTTAACTTCTCTTTGGTAAACTGTGGCTCAAAGAGATACAATTGAAGTCCAAATGCACCCATGCTTATTTCATAAGCAACTTGGTTCACAGATTGCCATCTTTGGGAAACAAGTTGAGTTTGGTCATTGAAGTGAGGGATGAAACAAAGACAGCTTGTGAAGTATGTGCAAGTATGTATGTTGTAGTGTGCATCATGCATGTTCAGTGTGCATCCACATATGAATGAATTGCTGCACTGAGTAACACAAGATAAAAATGAATTCTCCTGAAAACCCTTTTTAAAAACAATAGAAAAGTATTTTTGTCCAATAAAGATATATTTTGGGACTTTATATATATTTCAATATATATCAATGTTATTGGTATTTGTAGAGTTTTTGGAATCTTACATTTATTTTTTTGGTAGGTACAATTCTAGTTATTTTTGGATTGGCAACATTTTTGACCATGAATTCGGTATGAAATATAATGTGGCTCACCTGTGTCACAGAATATCAAGGCCCTTGAGGAATTTAAACAAATGCGGTGCATATCACAACTGATATTTAAATCATTTTTAAGGGTTGATGAATACATTTTGATGTCTTTCTGTTGTGTCAGTCTGAAAGAGCATAGTTCAAAATGTTAGTGTTGATGCAGAAATTGCCAGGATTGCCTTCTCCTTCAAAATCCCAAAGTGATCGTGACCATACTTGATGTCACAGATTAGTATAGCTTCATGTGATGGAATAATCTCTTTAGTAACTTTCCATCCCTCTGAAATGGCCATGCAACTTACACTTTAGTGACTCCTGATAGTCATCATCTGGAAGATGCTGCAAATCTTACAAGATTAATTTGTTTCATATTTTGATCTTTTACCTTCTTTTCAGGGGTTGGTTGATGTCCCTGCCAAAAAGAGGAATGAAATTCGAAAAGCTCTCAATAAAGCTGTTGAAAGAAGGCAAGTCACTCCCTAATTATTTGTGATAGTTAAAACAACGTCGTCCATATGTATTGATTGCAAATTCATACTTTGCTTTGTGGAATACCAGAGGAATGGTTCCTTAAAACGTTCCTCATAATTTGTGGTAACCCCCAATGCAATGGTATCCCTCCTTTAAAGTTGTTGTTAAAGTTGTTTAAAGTGAATGTTGCTCATATTTCAAATGTTTGAGAGTGGTTACTGCTCAGAATGAAAGTTCAAGCTTGGTTTCTATTAGGGACCTCTTTAATTATAGTAATTCATCTGATAATTTAAGACACTTTTATTAATTTCTTCAGCACCACTTAGCACATCTGTTAATAGCCTTACAAGTAGTTAGGGTTGATACTGGTGACCTTTTGTGCTAGGTCTGCCAAGGTTCAAGAACAACTGAGTGGTTCATCTTTTTGTTTTGCAATTAACTTTTTACAGATACTCAGATAAGTTGTAATCTTAACTGTAGGCTTAACTGCAGCACAACCAAGTCACTTTGAGGGAAGAAATCTTAAAACATCATACAAACAGCGATCCTGAGGTGTTTTGGGGGGCTAAGATTTGATGGAACTACCAATTGGATTACTTCAGACATCATGCTAGAAGCCAGTCTCAGTGATTCTGAGCGGTAGAATTGATGTGTTCTTAATTTTATTTCAAATGTAATAATCACACAAATAGCCAAACTGAGCTTTCTATTCGATTCAGATTTGACATATTCAACAATTTAGCATCTTCTCTACCATACCAGATTTCCAGATAGCAAGTTTTATCCCTGCGACAGTGACCAGGAGGCACAGAACTTGATCAGACATCTGTGTCACCAAAAGGTCAAAACCATCAAGTGGAGGAATCTTCGGCCCCACATGCTCGTTGAGAAAACTGAGTTTGTCCCGAGCGAAGCTAGCGTAAGTTGCCAGTAAAGTTTAAGATTGAAGATTGGTAATTATGTTGTGAGATATGGGTGGCTGGCACTTAGTGCAAGGTACTTAAGAGGATAGAAATTATCACTGTTTTCTTCCATGATTCCCTTTTATTGTTTATTGATTTTTCCCATTTGACCTCCCAGGAATCAGTTGGAACATTGAAGGTGACAGGGTTTTTAAGGGGCCCTACCCTCTCTGTAAATGGACTCATCCACCTGACAGGTCTAGGTGACTTCCAGATGAAACAAATCGATGCGGCACATGACCTTTGCCCTCTGGTCCAACCAAGCAAGAAGAACTCCAAGAAGGATGTACAAAGAATGGTGAGATAGAAATGTCCATTTCAGAGTTTTGAAAAACTACAGAACTTGAAAAGTGAGAGAAGGGTCTTTGCTTTGATTAATGGTTTTGTTGTTGTTGTCTTTTCATTGAAATTTCATTTCTCATCATGAGGTTCTTCTTCAGACTGGATTTGTAGCCCAAATCTGGTGAGATTGATTCAGACCTCTTTTCTGGCTCTCACTCCATCTTGAACATTTGACTGTGCGGACATGTGAGAGCAAAAATTCATTTTACGTCTGTGATCTCTACTACTCTGTTCAGTTGCTCTTAGTTATCTCTATCTGTTTGAAGAGAAATGGGTTAAGGGTATTGGAAAAGCATTGCTGCACCATGTTTTTTTTGTCCGGCATCTTTTTGAATACCTTTTATATCCAGACACCTTGATGTTAGCCCCAAAACTTGAAGGATTTGAATGTGCCTATCAGTAAACTTCACATCACATATATGGTGTAATCTTCTCTTAATGGTGAAGATATGTCACAGGCAGGCCAAGAGTCATTGCCAACATCACAAATAGCCTCTTGCTTACTTCTTGCTTCTCTCCCTCTAGGAGGATGAAGATCCTGTATCTCTTGAAATGGAAGAAGACGTAACGGTTTTAGAGAAAGTGGATGCCTCCCGTCAAGAGTCTCTGGTAACGGAGGCTGTCGTGGATCCGATGGAAGGGGAACAAACGTGGCCAACTCAGGAGGAACTAGATGCTGCAGATGGTGAGCAAACTTGGAGCAGTTCAGTAGAATGAACAATTTTCAGTGAATTGATCACCAAACTCTGATTTGATTTTACCTTCATAGAGTCCAAAATGAACATTTTGTGTCAGTTCCCTGTTAACATATTTTACAAAATAAAGGCACATTGATCAGTCTTTACAAGCATGCAAATTTTTGCATGCATAAAATTCCACACATTTCATTTTGTACTGACAAAGGATGAGTTGAGAGCATAATTTCTTTAATCAAGATAGCACGTCTGTGTGTGTATGGGACACCTGGTTACTTGTTGACAATACTTCAATGTAGCTTGGATTGCATGTCATTCTTGGTATGTCAAAGTATGCAGAGTTTGAAATAAGCCTTCAAAAAATTGGGGACCAACCGGGTCCCTAGCTCATGAATTCTAGGGGCCAAATGAGATATCAAGGGGCCTGAAAATAATGAATAGAAAAGGAATGTAAGAGTTACATTAACTGTTCTCGTACTTGTTTTAATAACCTGCATACCACATTTAACTGAAATAAAAATGCCACAACACACTTTGACAGAAGGCTCTAACTTTATCGTTTACTCTTTTCCTTGTAACATTATATCAAAAAGTTTATTTTTTGATTCCTTGCCGTAGGCAGGGGAATCTATGCAGTCCTGATGTCGTGTGTGTATGTGTGTGTGTATGTGTGTGTGTGTGATGGGTAACTCTGAGTAATTTCATTTTTGGCATGTAGGTTGCCCATATTGAGTAGATGATCCCTATTGTTTTTGGTGTCCAAATCTTGCATATTAATGAGGTTATGGGGTAAAACATAAAAAATGTTAAAACTGCCATAGTTCCTTATCCGTGGGTCAGATTTGTTTTAAACTTGATAAGGTTGTCTGTTATTAACAGGTTCATGACCCTGTGAAATTTAATGCTTATCAAATAGAGAGGAAGGGATAATTTTTCACTATAAAACAATAATAATATCCTAGACACCATTATTGTGGTTATTATAAACTACCGTACAAATGCATATGGGGCTTCATTGTGCAAAATTACTATTGGTTCCGTCGCACACAGTTAAGTCAATTGGATTGCTCCAGATTTAAGGCTACAGTACTGCATTTGTAACTTAGTGAGTAACTTTTAGTGTGAGGGGCCTCCGATAAGTTGTCCAGAGAGATAGTCTTGGTATGGGGGTCATGGGGTCAGATAGACAAGGTGGCATGAATTCATGCATTGAAATGTTAATGGGTTTATAAAAAAAATGAGGAAAATAAAAAAACCATCTGTTCTGTCATTTATTTGGATAATATCAATATCCAGAGGAACAGCTGGTAGCAGAACCAGGTTTCTTAACAATCAAATTGGAGTGCTTTCAATCATATTTCACAGTGTCGGAAAGGATGGAGGAAGCAAAAATATTGAGGAGGAATCATAACTTAGGGTCAACTTACAAGGACTTTGAGTGTGTTAAAAGCTACTTGTAACAAGGAAGAAATTATCGCAGAGTCGATAAAGGAAAATTTGCAAAAGGCAGAGCGCCAATTTGAGGCAGTGGAAGAGGTTCATGCTGATCTGGCTGGGTTGTTGTCTGATGAAGCATTTGAGCAAGCAGAAGGCTGGATGTTGGAATGCCAAAGGCATTATACTGAGGAGAGGGAGGAAGCATTGAAAAAGTTAAAGGAGGAAATTGAGTTTCAAATTAGTGTTGGAATTACCTAAGGCAGAAATTCCACCATATGATGGAGACCCAAGAACATTCTGGTCGTTTATGAAGAATTTTGAGGTAAATATGGCAGACAAGCTGAGTTCAGATGAGGTAAGGTTGAGTTATTTGATTCAACTAACAACAAGCAAGACTAGAAGCAGCATTGATTACTGTGTGTTTCTTGGAGCTCAGAGATAATGTTGACTGATGTCATACTCATACTGTACTTGATGTGTGGGTTGTATGGCCTGGGTAGGTGATCCCTATTGCTAAATTTTGGTGGACATCAAATGTCGCGGTAATTTTAGGTCACCAAAATAAAGGTCATTTTGGGTTAAAGGCTTGTGGTGTATAAAGAAAAATAACTGCAGTTGATTTTATACTTGTCATGTGAATAATTCATGTTTGTTGTAATATAACCATGTAGCAAGGAATCACAAAGCCTTTTGGCTTTCTGGTTTATTCCACTGATTACATAAACCAGTACATCAATTATACTACAAAGCAATAGCTGGGACAAATAACCGCCTTGCTATACTACAACTGTACACTAGTGGATTATGTGTGATAGATGTTTGACTGTATATTAACCTGGTCACAAAAATTTTTCAGAAGGGCAAGCAACTGCCCACCTAAATTGAGGTGTTTGGTTCAAGGCAGGCAATAAGTCGCATCTGGTCATGGGAATTTTTCTGAAGGGCAAGCAACTGCCTGCCTATATTAAGATATCATGCTCCAAGGCGGGGGGTAAGTTGCCCACCCAATATTTTAGGAGGGTAGTTGCATTTACTTTCACATAAATGTATCTTTTTATTAGAACCATAGCACTTTTTAATATATTTATTTATTCAACTTTATTTAAAGAGGGTGACTCATTTAGCCTAGGCTAATCTTACATGAGGCCCTGATAAAAACAATAAAAGAACAAATTTTAAAAGATAAACAATGGTTACAAAAATATATATACAACGTAGAGAATGATTACATAAGAAGCTAAAAAAGCTAATAATGAGACTACAAATTAGCACACAAATTAGCACACAAATTAGCATTTTAGTAAAAAGAAAAAAACTTGGTGACAATGGAACCTCAAAATAAGTAGCAATGTTTGTCAGACATAAAAACAAAAGCAAAGTGCGAGACCGAGGAGCATCCGAAGTACCGTACACTTGCCTAGAAAAACAGTTGAAAGGCCAATATGGCTGTACTTCCCACCATATTAGATACATCAGAATAGCAAAAAGAGGAGTGAATTGCATGCATGTTCTTCATTTCGTTACTACAAATTGGAAAACATTCATGTTGATGAAACATGGAGTAACATTTTCCCCGTAATTCGGGCCAAAAAGAAACCTCAGCTGTATAAGCGGGGGAAAAAAAATAGCTAAATAAGGTTTTCACCCACAGTTTTGAGCCCATCTCCGTATACCATCTCCCTACACTGAGTAAGTTGCACACCTGATCTGTCTGTTTCCTTAACGTTGCATAGAATGATGGATTCGTCCCAAGTACATACTGCCCATGTAAGTAGCCGACACACGTACACATACAGTACATCGCGTACGCAAGGCAGTACGGCCGGAACTGGGCGTTGCTTTTGTCAAATAGCAACTCCCTGGTCGGAACGAATGCTTACCCAACGTTTATTCCAAAGGCAACTTTCTGTTGATGCAAACTGCGAATGCTGTTAAGGTTTTAGACTCCCTAAAGTAAGAGATTTCAGTCACAAAATCTCACCCGCTGTTTTGTTGTCTGTATGCTTGGTACTGTAGAAACTATCACATGTTCAGAAAAGCAAGATACAATGTCGAAAGTATAAAAAAAATACATCTCAATCGGTCAAAACTGCCAAAAACATTTGCATGGCATGTGCATAACACCCCAAACTAGCAATCCGCCTCATTTTTGCAAATTTTAAGTCAAAGGTTTTCTTCTACGAGATATTTTCGTTCAGAGTGACTTGGGACTTTTGCTGTAGCCTAACATATATACGTAATACTGAGATAGATCCTAGCCAACACATATATTACTGGTGCCCTACACTTCCTGTACAGGAACAGACTAGACTAAGATTTTCAAGTAAATTTGACCCAAACTGTTTGAAAATGTGCTTTATGTTGCCTGATATATTGCTAAGCTTATATCGTGTCATTAGGAACAGGATGGCATATTTTACATTAAAACTTTGCACATTAAACTTAAAAAAGAGTGGAGAAAATTTATCACAGTGTTAAGACAAACCAACACATTTTCATAACTCCAACTCAATGCATTTGAGACGAAGCTCTGTTCAATCATATTGGCTTATAGCCACAGGGGGTGGGTAAATAATTTACCAGCACTTCTAAATGTAAACTTCCTAATATCTTCCATCCTCATCCCTCACCCCCCCACCCAATGTGTTTGGCACTTAATTTCTTCAAGTTAATGGTTGCATATTGACACTCACTGTATCTCGATTCCTCACTGTTTTGTTGAAAAGAAAACAAATGCATACTTTTTCAGGGTTGTTACAGAATGTATCAATTCTTAATTGATTGCAGAGTTAAAGTGATGAAGCGGATATTTTCCTGCCATTTAGGTATGGAGCAGCCATGCGTAGTGCTCCTACCGACACAGCTTACTTGTAAACAGTATATTGCAAGAAGCTAGGACAAATTTCACATTTGGTATGTGAGTGTGTCACATTGATTACCAGATTCCTGTTGATTTTGGTGGAGGTCACGCGCCATTTGAGGTCAACAGGAGTCAAATTGTGAAAATATTGTAAGCACAATATTTCAAGAAGGAAAACTTATGGGGAGATCTCCCAATTAGATGGTAGGTTTATCTCATTGAATTTACAAAAATTTTCATTTTCTTTAGTGAAGGTCAAAGGTCATTTGCAGTCAACAGGGTCACAGGGTGGAATTCTTGTAAACATATTATCTCATGAAGGGAAGCTTGGACAGATATCGTATTCAATGTATAGTTGTATCTCTAATGTGTCTTTAATGGAGGTACAAGGTCATCCCATGTCATCAAGTGTCAAATTGTCAACATGGAGATATGATCTCAATGAAGGAAGCTTGTGCAGATCTCATATACTTCATATAAAGCATACGTAGCTCAATGTGACACATACTATAATGCTATTATATCAGATTACGCAAAAATATTCTTAATCGGATCTTCGAAACCCCAATGCATTTCTGCATTCTGGGTATGTTCATCATTAAGAATGAGGTTCCCACCATGCATGCTATATTATCTTGTGTAGCATGTGCACAAAAATAGCGATAGCATGGTGTTTCCAGCATGTGCATTACTGTGTAAATAAAGTGGTGTGAAGTTGACACTATAGTTACAGAGTTTGAGGAGGTGATAGTCGTCAGTTGATCATGTGAAACTCTGCCTACAATAATTACGAGTGACAGCAGCGCATGACTGCATGAGTAATCATAGTTTTGACAAAATATTTATAGGCTGTGTGACTGATAAATTAGAAATAGTGCACATCGTGCAGTTTTTTGAAGACTTGTTGTTCTCCAAGCATACAGGCCACGCAATGAATAGAGAGGTTCACATATATACTGTACAATTAGACTTGAATTATTTAGGAGCCAACTGAGCCCCATTCGAGTAGAATCTACGGGCCTCAGCAAATTTCTAAGGACATCAGGCCCATAGGCCCCATTTATGTCAACCCCTGGTATGGGTTTTTGGTTTTGATTATATCGTAACCTGTGTAATCATGCAGGTGTATGGGTGTGCATGTGAGTGTGCATGCATGTTTGTGATGTCTACCTTGTAAACATGATATCTCAAGAAAGAATATTTGGCATGTGGGTGAACCATATTAAACACAGGGAACCTATTGTTTTTGGTGAAGGTCGAATGTCATTTGGGGTCAGCAAGGGTTAAATAGTGAAAGCTTCGTAAAAACGATATCTGAAGAAGGAAATCTTGCACAGATTTGATATTTGGTATGAAGTGAAACTTTGGATATATCTCTGTAGTATGCAGTTATGCTTCTTCAGATGGATACCTACAGTATCAGTCATCAACCAAGGTCAGCAGGTGTCATTGGATATCGCAAATTGTGATATGAGAAATTACTGTGATATTACTGTAACCAAGTTTATTACACTTACTTGCCTTTTGCAATATGTTAGATTCATGAAAAAAAGAATTCATCGGAACCACAATGCATTTATGTGTTCTGATTTATGCATGCTTTTTGTGACGCCTACCATTTAAACACAAGATCTCCATTGGGAAAGCGTGGACATATCTCATATTTGATACATAAGTGTGCCTTATTGAGTACAAAAAGGTTTTTGTTGGTCAAAGGTCTTTTGGGGTCAAAAGGGGTCAAATTGTGAAAACCTTTTAGACACAAAATCTCAAGATGGGAGGCTTGGACCAATCTCATATTTGTATGCAAATGTACCCTACATGTTATCACAGAAAGGGAGCTTGTCCTAATGTCATATTTGCTATACATAGGTTTAGTGGCAAGTACAATATTGATCAGAAATGCTTACATTATATTTGGTGGCTTAGGCCATTTAGCCCAAACAAGTATCAGTTTTTGTTGTGTATGTTGTATGCTGTATATAGTTGTTGTTACATTTCAATTTTCATCGTGTTGCACACTGTCACCTTATGCAGTATGTCAGATTCAAAATATTCATAATTGAATCATCGAAACCACAATGCCTCTTGGCTTTCTCGTTATTATGATTGTATGGACCACATTGTTTACTAGACTTGAACAAAGGGTTGTTGTCATCTTTGTATTTCTTCATCCGTCTCATGTTTTGTTTTACTTTTTTTTTATCGTCGTCAGCATTGAACGAACAGAAAGAGGTGGCAGTTAAAAAGGTTCCCAAAGGTACATCCGAGTACCAAGCTACCTGGATCATTGAGAGTGACCAGGAGGAAGAGGTGGATACCAGCGATGACGAGGACGATGATGATGATGATATGGTTGCTCAGGATGTAGACACAGATGAAGACGAGACAGCAAGTGTGGCCAAAACAGACAATATGGAAACGGTGTGTACTCTAACTGAAGAGAATGACATTGTCCATACATTTGACTTACACAAACAACAAAAAATGGAGGAATGTAAAGGATTTTTTTTTTTTTTTGGTCAGTGCATGTAACTCTAAGGTGAGGTGCCTATTGTATTGAAAGCTTCTGTTTGTTGTTACACAATAGAAATTCCTCAACCCAAATTTGGGTTGGGATTTTGAATCTTAGGCATTGTTTAGTTGGAGAGAGCAAACTTTTGGTGTATTGTTAGAGCATCACCCCTGGTCATGATTTTGCATTAGGGCTCTGATTGGGTGAGAAGAATAACAGGTTGTAATTTTGTCCAATGGGAATTTGAGAAGTGTAAGTTGGGAGAATGGCTGCAACCAGGAACACCTGCAGTCACAAGGAGGAGAAAACCTGAGTTTCCTGATATAAGCACAGTTACAATCTGGAAGTCAAGGAGATAGGGTGTAGTTTTGTTCAGTGCTGTACACTGACGTCGAGAACTTTTTGTTAAACACAGACAAGCAGCCATATGCAACATGTTCTTTTCTTGGTGTTTTAGTTTTTACTGGAGTCTGGCTTCATGTTATTCTGTCTTCATTTCACAACGTCGGAGGCACACTACTGTGCCATTCCTCCTGAACTGGCTGTTGGCTCATCAAAATGCTACTCTGGAGGCCAAGGATCCCAACCCCCAAAGCAAACCAGAAATTTTTGTTACAGTATGTATTGTGTGGTGATATTGCGATTTGCTACAGGTGGAAGTAAAACGTTTTGGTTTTGAAGGAAACAAAAAGTGAATCTGACATCGTCTGTTCCCTTGTCGCTTTCCCATCACAGATGAGCATCACAAGTGAGAACAAAGCAAATTACGACGTCCATTTTGATGAGGAAGAAGAGCTTGAGATGTAAGTCTATATCTACATGAGTCTTTGTGCTAGTTGTTAAAGGGATATTCCATTAACAATTTTAAGAGTGTTAAGAAGCTTTGACAGATCTCATGTTTGGTAAGTAATATATTTGGTCAGTTTGAGATTGGCTTACATGAAGTATGCCTGGGTTTGGTGTCACTATAGGTCAAATTGAATATATTCAATGGTGAATCTCTTTCAAAAAAGTAAAAGTAGTTTATATATGTGTATTTGTGCTTTATTGGCTGAAATTTAAACTGTTTGTTGATCTATATCATAGCATAAGAAGCTCAGGCAGTTCAGCAGCTGTCATTATTTGTATCATATCATTTGGCATTGATGGTAATTCCTGTATTTATCATCGACACCATTAATGTCTGCAGGCTGTATTCTGTTTTGTTACGCCTTTCCTTTCCTCTCAGGTTGAAGAAGTATCGGGAGGAGAGAGAAAATGAGGCTTTTCCAGATGAGGTTGACACACCTATCGATGTCCTGGCAAAGATAAGATTTGCAAGGTAACCTAGATAATCATAAGTCAGGTTAGGATTTTTTCAATTTTTCTTGCATCTCACCTGTCTCAACCACTGAACTACTGAACTGGGTTGATTTTGGTATCACATTCCACCTCAGACCGTCCCTCCTGATTTTGATGATATCGGTGACTGTGTGACTTACTGTAGAGCAAATGCAATTTTTTTTCTGTACTGAATACATTTAGCAAGAGAGATCCTTATATGAACAAATCAGTTTTGCAAATCAGTTTCGCAGGAAACAAAGCAAGAATGAAACCATGTAATTCCATGTAATTCCTTTAGTCATTTTCAAGTTACAAGTCAAATTACCGTCCAAGATCAGGAAGTTGTGACACGATAATTGTATACTGATGTTATTAAAGTTACATAATACCATATATTTAGGTATCGAGGACTAAAGAGTTTCCGCACATCCCCCTGGGACCCGAAAGAAAATCTTCCCATGGACTATGCCAGGATTTTCCAGTTTCAAGATTTTAACCGGGCCAAGAAAAGGACCCTTGCCCACCACATGGAAGGGATTGCAGAGGTAAGCATTTTCCCTGCTAAGATTTAACTCAAAGTTGGCACAAAAAATGTCACAAGCCAATTAAAGCTTCTTTTGAAATTATGGAAGATGTATCAATATAACTTCAATTGGAATAGATTCCAAAAACCAGTTTAACCCTCATGGTCTCCAGACCTTATGTGGGAGTAGACTGATGTTTAGTATATGTTCCACAGTGACATTTTTGTCATTTATTTTTAATGTCATTTTATGAGGGCTGCACAGAGAGCCTGCGAACTGGAAGAGAAAATTACCCTTTCAGGTACACTATCTCAGTAAGGATAAACCATTAAATTTGACTCTACTCATGGTGGTAATGTTTACAGGCCAACAAATGGAGGTGCGACTTGTGAGTAAATCTTTAAATAATTAGCTGCTTCTATTGATTTCTATTTGTTCCTATTTGTTCAAACCCTTTTATATCCTACTACATGGTGACAGTAGGTTTTACTTGCCCTACCGCAGGTTATGTAGGACAAACCAGTCCAGCTTGAGGCTGCTATTGACTTCAAAAGTTTAGTACTGTCTGAATATGGATAACAATATAAACATGGTTTTTCCAGCATTAAAATTTTGCTTTATGAAATGTGTTTTGTAATGTCGGTTTTTTTTTTTTTTTTTGTGATGGTGTAATTCTTCTGTTTTGTTTCGTTTTCAGCATGGTAACTGTATCACAGTTCACATCGATAACGTACCAAAGGCTCTCATTGGTGAGAAACTTTAAGCAAATTCCTTTCATGTAATAAAAGTAATGCTGACCTGGCTCTTGATGCTTTTCTTTTCAAATCTCTAACAATTTCCTCAGTGTAGGTTCAAGCCAACATTCAAATGCCCAATGTGGTGGTTGGAGAGATGCCAGTTGGTATGTCTTAGGATTTGTTGAGCGTTAGACACCAGGATTGGTGATTGTACTCCGCTGGTACTAAAGTTAGTGTATCTTTATCCCAGTTTACATACAGTGCTACTCTCTAAGGTGCATATGCATGTACCATCCTGATTTTTTGAAACTATATTTGTCTAGAGAACTATCCAACTGACTCTCCATTAATACTTTTTGGGATGCTGGCCCATGAGCAGAAGATGTCCATCATGAACTTTGCAATCAAAAGGCATTTTACCAGCCAAGAACCAATCAAATCAAAGGTAAGAGGTATCAACATCAAACTGGTTTTTGCCTTGCCCGACCTTCGAAGCAGCTGGCCTTTTCCATTGTTGTCCTTTCTGCTCAGTAGATTATTGATCAGTTATCTCCATCATCTGTTTCATCGTCCCTATCATAACTTACGAAATGAAACCTGGCAAAAGGTTTAGGACATTAATGTATAAGGAGGTGCTGACATTTCCCATCCTGTCCCCTCTCTCATCCAGCTCATGGGCCGTAGAACTGGGGGACTTGCCCCACTTCTTTGCTGCAAAGATTATATACAGTATGTCTCACACAAAAAAAGTTTTGCTTATAGAAATGGCAAAGTTGCAAATAGCCTGTGTCTCAACTTCTGTTGAAATGACTTCATTTTTTCTAAAATTACAAAACTAGATTGTATGTAACACTGTCGATGGTTGATCACATATTAATGCTATGGAAGTGGTTTCATGTGGGTACATGTTTGTGGTCCATCTGTACGTGGAACCACAGTGCAGGTGTTGATTCGTTGCCAAAGACAGTGAAGGAGTCTATGCGATGGTGATGGTGTGTGTGTGTATGTGATGCCCTGGCTTGTAAACATGTATCTCAAGACGTGAGAAGTGCTTGTGTCCATTGTGAGTAGAGGATCCCTAATGTTTTTGATGGAGGTCAAAAGGTCAGTTGAGGTCACCAGAACAGAAAATGTGAGATCTCAGCAATTAAATGTTGTTGAAACTTCGACCTCTTATCATTGGTAGTACTTGATGAGTAGTTGTCTTGCATTTTGTATGGAGGTCAAAGGTCATGCCAGGTCAATAGAGGACATAGTTTGAAACCTTGTAAACACGTAGCTCAAGAAAGGAAAGGTGCTTGATCGGGTCAAAGGTCATTTGAGGTCACCAGCGCTTATCATTGGTAGCACTAGAGCTTATCATTGGTAGCACTAGATCATTGTGTTGGTAGTCCACTTTAGGTAGATGACCTCTGTCGATTTTCATGGAGTTCATTTAAGGTCATTACAGGTTGTATGAAAACATTATGGATGATGTCTCAGCACTTTAGACTGTCAAATCTGTTAGTACTTGATTAGTAGATGCTCTGTTACCCCCTGTTACCCCCTGAGATCCCAGAGAAAGCAAAAACTGACAGTTGTGAACCTTCTTGTATAGCAATTGCAATATTTTGGGGAAGGCAAGTGTCATATCTTGTCATCACTAAAATGTAGTAGGATGGATCATTCCCATCTGCCCCCGGCTCCTTGCCAAGAAGATGTTTAATGTTGCTAAATAGTATTTGGTGTCATTTTCTTCAAGCTATTAGAAGCCAGTTTTTTTTTCTTTTGCAAATTAATCATTTAACATCATAGCTTTTTAGATTTATCAGCTACTTATATGCCAGCAACTCCCTCTCAAGATTAACAAAGTTTCAGTGACCTTTTCCCAAGGGAACTAAAGTTTACCCTTAAGCAGGGAAATATTTGTCATTTTGGTGTCAGGAACTTTTTATCCACTTTACTACCTTGGTTAAATGACAGATATATCATTAGAATAATTTTCACATGTGGTTTACGGTTTTGGTTACAAGGTTGGCTTTGTAACATTCATATTGCAGTTCTCGAAATTTGTCCTGGCAAAACCAACATGGCCATGTATCGCTTGAGCCCATAGGAAGTTTCCTTGCAGAAATATCCACCTTGTAACAGGTCTGGGAAAATGGTGAATATCCTAATCTGTAGTACAACAGTACATGAATTCTGAGAGATGCAAACATGCCCCTCTTCTGTCTCTTTACCAGTTTTTATGAGTATTTGCAGAGAAGTCACAAATGCAATGGACCCCCTAGCACTCGACTTGTCGGATAAGTCTCTGCTCTCATTAGGGGAACCTCACATCCATGGATCATTCCTACACCATCTAGAAATCAGTTACTAAATACAGAGTAATATTATTCATTTCAGTTGAATCTTGTCTCCGAGTATTCAGTTCATTATCACTTGGTAAATACCAAGATCATTTTGGGATAAATTTTGAGGTCTGCCTCTTTTGTAATATTTTGCTTTAATTTGCTTTTTTCTTTTTATCTTCTGCAGGAGAGGTTAATATTTCAAGTTGGGTATCGAAGATTCAGTGCTTGTCCTATTTTTTCTGAACACACTGTCGGAAACAAGCAAAAGGTAGGAATTCAATTAACCAGTGGGGGAAAAAAGTTTTGAACATTGTTTTTTCCCTTTCCAATGGTGATTTGGTCCGTGTATATGTAGCAAAATCTTGTGAATACCCTAGCTTTTGAAGGGGAAGTGCAAAGTGAGTCAAAGTTGGTGTGCTGACAGAACATGAAAATCTGGCTGGGATTGTTTTTGGTGTAGGTCTGAGGTCATCTACAGGCAGTATCTCAGAAACAAATTATGTAACACAGTTACATCATTTTCAGACTTCCAGGTCAAAGGTGATCTGGGGTCTTGTGAACACAATGTTCTCAGTTTCTCATGAAAAACATTTAAATTGAGGATTGTAAGTAAATGAAGTTGGCATTTTGCTGTTTCCTGATAAAATATCTGTTTGCAGATGCTATGGTTATTTACATAGTTTTCAAAAGCCGTAATTGGAGGCTTTTTATTTTTTTGTCTGAAAATGGTAAGAAAGGTTGACTTAAGTTATGTCTGAGATGCCGCTCTTGTTCTGTCATCAAACAATGTGGAATAAATATTGTGAAAAGTCATGTTTTATTTCATTACTTTGTTTGTTTGCATATTCCTTCTAACATTTGGGGTATTTGTTTTTCACAGTATGAGAGATTTCTACCCAAGGACACCAGTGTGGTTGTTGCCAGTGTCTATGCTCCTATTTGTTTCCCACCATCTTCAGTTCTTGTTTTTAAAGAGAATCCTTCAGGTGGGTAATTTGTGATTCTTATGCGATGGTGATGACGTGTGTGTGTGGGCGTGTGTGATGCCTTGGCCTTGGCTTTGCAAGGTAACAGTGCTTGAAGTTGGTGTGTTGGTAGCCCATCATGAGTAGATGATCCCCATGGTTTTTCATGGAGGTCAAAGGTTATTTGAGGGCACCAGAGCCTTAGCATATGAAAACCTATCAAGGGAGATATCGCAGCAACCGAATATTGTTGGAACTTCAAACCCATATCATTGGTAACAGAAGATCTCATAAAAGGAAAGGTGCTCTAATATAATACTTGACGTCAATAGAAGATAAGGGAAAGGTGCTTGTTGTTTTAGTCACAGTAAACACTCTCAGGTCTGTAACCGCAATTTGGTATCAGGAACTTTCCATCAACTTGAATTACCTCCTTCATGACCAGAATTGTCATCAATGCTCAGTGTTTTTTATTTTGATATTGTCCCTTCTCCACTGGGTTGCTTTTATTTATAAGTGATTGTGTGTCTATGAAAAACTGAGACTTGTATTTGACTCTATGGTTCTGACTTTCACTTTCTCATATTGTTGGTTTTGGGCGATGGATCCAGGTTTTCATACCTTGGTGGCCACTGGTACAACCCTAGGGAGTAACCCAGATAGGATTGTGGTGAAGCGTGTGGTGCTTAGCGGACACCCTTTCAAGATCATCAACAGGACGGCGGTTGTACGGTACATGTTCTTCAACAGAGGTAAGTGGTTCCCCTTTGGTATGCAGACCACATTTATCCAAATTATACTGCATATTGATAATTAAATGTTGTCATTAAAAATAGTGTCACTTATAAACACCATCAGTAGCTTCCTTGACAATGAGGCTAACTCCTAACCGCTCCCCCCTCAGAATAATGTTCACTGTACCATATCGTGTTTGGCTAGTTTCGCCAACCCTTAATTTTCATCTTCTTGACCATTGAGAGTGGACCATGGACTGATTTTTATGTGAGTTCTGTAAGTAGCTCTCTGGCATGTGTCGACAAGTTGCTTGAAGGTCAAAATGTGTCTTTTAGTGCCCTTTGTCTTTCTGGGCTAACTGTTTAAAACTTCTTTCTTTAAATCTTTTCAGATGATATTTTATGGTTCAAGCCCGTGGAGCTCCGTACCAAGTGGGGAAGAAGAGGTCACATCAAGGAACCATTAGGTAAATCTCATTTTATTGCTGACTACTCCCCCCTCCACTGCTACCCCTTCCTACATTGCATTGCATTGTCTTCTCTTTTCTCTTTTTCTCAGGAACCCATGGACACATGAAATGCATTTTTGATGGCAACTTGAAATCTCAGGACACTGTCTTAATGAACTTGTTCAAGAGAATGTACCCAAAATGGACGTTTAATCCAACAGGTGTATCGTTGTTGAATATCACCCCAGAGACCCTGCCAGCTGTTACAGTCCAAGATTGAAAAATAGATGAATTGAGGATGTGAATTTTAGACCCTTGTAGGTCATTTTCATTCCTTGCTGAGGACAGGCAATGAATCTCTGCGATTGTTATAATTCTAGGGTATGTACTTCCTTTTGATCAGATAGCGTGATGAGACCATCTTGTGAGCTTTTGAAGGAAAGGTGGTGGAAGCAGCAAGCAATATCAAAATATCTTTTGCTTGAATTCCCTTCTCAAATAAAGAACACATGTGAGAATTTTCCCCAAGAAAACAAAAATGGATATGAACGCTTTTTAGCTCACAGTTTGAAATCCTCGACAATCACTGTGGTGGTTTGTTGTAGTTTGGAGAAAACTGCAAATTGAACTGCTGGAGAAGGTTGGTGGTGAAGAGGAGAAGTTCCAGCCAAGCCATATTATCACCAAGGCAATTACGATGTCGTGGTATGGAAATGTAGAGAACGACAGAATGAAATGTAGAGATTCTTTCAAAACACCGGTATCTTAAGGCCTCTTCCAGGAACGCATGTGCATAAGGCTTGTACAATTTCATATCGTCCATCAACGGAAGCCGTGAATCACCAATGACTGAAAGAATGTCTTCATAGAACAAACAAGCGCATCAAACTTTAATAATCTATCACTGTTTTGTTTTTTGTCCTTCCTCCACAATTGGTGAATCTAATGCACCCACCTTGAACAGATGCTATGTCACTGTTACCGCAACATCACTCTGTAGCAGCAAACCTACTAAACATGATTTTAAAAGGCATAATTCATGATCAACTTATGGCGACGTTGTCAGATTTCTAGCTAATAGAACGGATGATAGTTCTCTCGCATGAGAGTGGTGACTGCACAGATGAGGTAATGATATCTTTGGTGTACCATCCCATCTCAGCTTGGTTGAGTGCTTCT